>JASDDO010000008.1:252749150-253952554 GCA_030015575.1 Agapanthus africanus
TTTTTGTTGCAAACTAGGTTTTTTGATTTAATTCGAAATATGAGATTAAAAATATGGTTAGGGTTTTTATCATATTATTAACTCTATTAAGTGTAGTTTAACACTTTAGTTCATGGAAATCCAACCTAAATTGTAGTTTGTGCATTTTGCTATGAAATTGTTAAAAAGGGTATTTTGTAAACTAGAATATTAGGGTTTTTGGAATTTAATGAGATAAATTCCGGAAAATTGTTTCTATGACTTATTTAAGATATTTAATAAGTATATTGGCCGCTACATTCATTTAAATATTCATGTTTTGTACAAAAACGGCGAATTGTGCTTGCTAGATTTACGGAAAAATTAGTTTTTTAAGTGAAATTGGGGTTTTTGTGAGTTTTAACCTAGTTTATATTAAAATTAGTGTTCGTGAATGTGAAAATGAGTGTGATTGGATTTTTATCGATGGTTTGACGTTTGTACATCGACATCGAGGGTTGGTTTGACTATTCTTGCATGCGTAGGCGATTAGGTTTGGACCTATGCGTGATACGCGTGCCGATTTGATTTTCGTATGCCCATTTCGATTCGAATTTAGTTTTAATGCGATACGGTGCGTTATGATATGTAGGTAGCCCATGTGGACTTCGAGACGACAAGCAAGCGCGTTGCGACGTCGGCACCGGCTAGCGAGGACCAGGTGGAGTAGATTTATATCTACGGGAGAAGTCGGGTGGATGGCGTATAGCACCCCCGCAGTCCGTGGTGGTGTATACGGATGCGTAACACCACCAACAATTGTTAATATGTTATTTGGGATTATAACGATGCTTAGGATAGATATTGGTGTGTTGGATTATTTTAGCGTTGCGAACCCTAGGGTAGTGTTGCACTACACATACACACATACATGCTTGCATACTTCCTTATTGATATGTGCTCATGGGATTCTTTATAGTTATGTGTTCACATGGGTATGGGACTATGTGTTCATATACGGATTGCGGATGATACTTGGGATTGAGCTGAGTCGATGAGATTTGATTTGAGGCCGTGAGATCGGTGATATAGCAGGGTTCGTATCTTAGATACTACATGACGTTGTAGCGGGTCCTTGACGTAGTGTTTCACACACGTCCATGCATACTTAGGCGGTATCAGTATGGTACTAGACGTAGATCAGTACCCCGATCATGATAATTGATAAAGAGGATACCAGGTGAATAGTTTGATGAATGTAATATTGACCCGTACCCAGATTTGGGATGCCGTACGACGGATTTACGTACGAGCTATATTGATGATTGATCCGCACTCTTGACTTGGGATGCCTGATTATAGATATGGTATCGGCTATGATATTATTGAGGAGGGATCACCGACTATACATATACAGGTAGGTATATGTATCGACTCAGATGTTAGGCGGTTTCCTTACCTGTAGTCTAGCTTGTTAGCTTAGCCCTTTAGTTTAGTTTAGTTGTTAGATTAGATTCGATTCATACCTATTTCAAAACTAATGAATCGTGGGTATTTTAAAAGACAGCCTAAGAGATCTTACGGATATTTCAAAAGACATATCTTTTCATAAAAACACCGTAGCCCCTATTTTCAAAACCCCATGCTCGTGTTATTTCAAAAGGCACCATTTGTAGGACTTATATTAGATTAATGCAGATTAGTTATAGTTGCGTCTAGTTTTCAGCTCCCGCTCTTTTTTGTGGTCCGCTTCGCATCGCATGCTTATTTTATGTTTCATACTCCATTATTGATATCATGCTGTTAGGACACCAGCACCTTTACCGATGATGCGTATGTACCACGTACACTTATTTGCCGGCTCACACACATCTTCATCGGTAATTGCCATGTCACGTACACCTTAGAAAATATTATTTCTTGACATAGCCTGTTAGCTAATAGTTAGACATGATATTAGTGTACTTGCCTTATATGCTAGTTTCGACATTGTAGTTATTACCTGCTACTTCATGCATGCTGTTATTCATTGTTATGCCGCATTCATGGATTCTCATGCATATATTCACTAGTTTACGTGTTATTGAGGTTTTGGATTCGGATTTCCACGAGATTTTTTGGATTTGGAGGAAAACCGCAAAGACATAAATAAACCTTTTTCCTCTTTTAAAATAAAAAGTGCGGTTTTCCCATGATGTATGAGTCGTCCACCATGAGTTTGCTGATGGATTTCGAGACCCGATTCGAGGAGACGGATGAACCGTTTCGGGTACATGGTGGACCCGGTAAGGTACCCCGGGGCAAGAAGCGCGTGATGATGACGATGTGAGCCTGGCAGGGGAGCACTACCTACCGGTGATTTTACCCGACGCGTCGGATATCCGGAGGATACCGTCGTGGTCTTGAGATGGATGGTAGGGGCCGGTCTGGACTGACGGCGCCCTAGATACTGTGATTGAGACATTGAGATTTCGAGATATTGAGGTACAGAGACTGTGATACAGAGATATCGAGATATTGGGATTTCGTTTTGTGTCGATGCTAGACACTGTTGATACTAATTTAATTTATGATACCTCAGTTTAAAAATACGAAGGAAATCTCACTAATTTATGAAAACAGTTTCTTCATTTACATGTATTCTGTTTTCATGCTTTCATACCTCATTCATATGATATATTGCTACCTGAGGCACTGACACGGGCACATGAGTTTACACTCGGGTTAGATATTTACCTTAGCCATTGTTATAGGCTGCATGTTATATACATTTTTGAGGATATATTATGATCATTGACCTAGGATTGCGTTATTTATGCGATTTCTGTGCGTAGATGTTTTTCTACTCACGAGTTGGCAACTCACCCCCGTTGTGGCACAGTTCTTGCAGGTTTCGCCGTACAGGTTTCATTACGGCTTTGCTGGCACTATTTCCATTTCCGGGTGGCTTGCTAGTAGGTGGGTTATTTGTATCTTAACCATCATTATATCTTGTATATTATTATTCAGTTGTATCTAGAAGTTCCATCAACCAAACATTTATTTGTTGAGATAGAGACCAGTGTTGTTTATTTTTTCGACCTTAGAGTCGCGTATTATATTTCTGGTGGTTTTGAGTTTCCTTTTGAGTTTTGATCCTCGCCGTTGGCGTTGTATATTATATTGCTTGTGTGGTTGTGACCGTCGATTGACGAAGAGCTAGCTCCCGCTTGAGGATGCCTTTTTCTTGATTTCGTATACTATTCATGTTGTATTCCGTTTGGGGGCCAGTATTTACAAAGGAGACTCTGCCGAAATTTTCAGTAAATTTTTGATGTTTTAAAAACCGCATAATTCGGCTTATGCTATTGAAATTACTTGCTTTAAGTTGGTTTTTCCTGCACTCTACTACTTTTCTTGGTTTGGATTTCTGGGTTTTCGGTTTACTTAGATTACGTACGCCTCGAGACGTTCGTAGTTTAAGTGCCGGTCATGTTCCGTACTTTCGGGTCGTGACACTTCCGCACACGCATTCATACTTATGTAAATGGTATCGGTTCTTACTAGACTTAGATCAGTACCCCAGATTATGTGATTTGATGATAAGGATACCAGATCATTGATGTGAAGACTGTGATATTGACCCGCACCCAGCTTTTGGGATGCCGTACGACGAATTACCGTACGAGCTTTATATTGATGATTGATCCGCACTCATGACTTGAGGGTGTCAGATGATTTACAGTGTCGTATGCGATACTATTGAGGCGGGATCACCGACTACTATCTTTATTTATATAGATCGACTCAGACTTAGGTGGTTTCCTTACCCCTCCCGATTGACTTGATAGTTAGATCAGTAGTTAGTATATTAGATGTTAGACTTGACCCGAGTCATACCTATTTCAAAATTAACGAATCGGGAGTATTTTAAAGACAGGCAAAAAGGGATTCTACGGATAATTTCAAAAGGGGCATCTTTTCTTAAAAACACCGTAGCCCTTATTTTAAAAAACCCCGATTCGTCTTATTTCAAAAAGGCAGAACTGCATGATACTTACATATTGATGTAGACTCTTCACTATTGCGTTGATTATTTGATTCCGCATATTCATATCATTGCTTCGCATTTCTTACGTTTATTGAGATATTACCATCATGCTGTTAGGACACCAGCACCATTATCGATGATGCGTATGTTCCACGTACACTGTTTGCCGGCTTACACACTTCATCATCGATAATTGCCATGCCACTACACTGTAGTATAGCTGCATTCATGATATGATTCTTGCATGTCATATTGTACACTTATAACTGTACACATACATAGATGATTCCGGCTTGATTAGAGATTTGGGAACCGCAAGATATTCTTTAAAATTGTTGTATTTTAAACAAAGCGGTTTCCCTCGACATGTGCACATTACTATTCCATGTTGCATGACTTACTGATATGCTTACCTTTCTTTACATGTCGCATACATCATGTTTGATTATACGCATTGAGATATGTTGTTTCCATGATATTTCTGGATTTGGGGACCGTGGATATTTCTAAAGAAAATATGTAATTGTTTTAAAAATCCGGTCACCCTTGATATGATATTTCAGTGCGTCCACCATGAGTTTTCTCGGTTCCAGAGAGCTTGTGTGAGTATACCCGATTCGAGGAGCAGTGGGCACCAATTGCGGGTACATGGTGGACCCGGTGAGGTACCCCGTGGCAAGAAGACTCGTAGATGCTAGACGGTGAGCCCGGCAGGGGAGTACTTCCGGTGATAGTACTTGGGACCCATCGGTTATCAGGGGGATACCGACTGGAGTCATGAGATGGATATGAGGGCCGACCAGGGTGTGCGGTGCCTGAGATACATGAGGATTTACGTGTCGATGCTAGGCACAAGTGTTCATGATGTTTTCGAGTGTCGATGCTAGGCACTCAGGTTCCATGATTTGATTATATCCTCATATTTCCATGCATATGTTTTACGATATTTACATGCATGATGCTTGTTGTCATTGGGTGACACGTGGACGGGATCCACCGATTTACAGTTATTGATTACCTAGTTGGAGGACATTCACATACTACTAGATTCATGTTATAGCTGGCATTGATTATATTGACATACCTCACATTTATGACATGTTATTACCTGAGGCATTAGCGAGTACCTGACACTACATACTTGTATAGACGTTACATTGCCTCTTGAGCATGCTTCAGATTTATTCATTTGAGGTTTATATTTGTTGATCGTATGACCTAGGATTGCGTCATACATGCGATTTTCTGTTCATAGATGTTCTTCTATTCACGAGTTGGCAACTCACCCCCGTTGTGCCCCAGTTCTTGCAGGTGTTTGTCGTACAGGGATTCATTACGGCTTGCGGCACTGCTTCTTTCAGGTGACTTGCTAGTAGGTGGGTTTATTTGTATCATACCCATCATTATACATTGTATATTATATTTAGTTGTATCTAGAAGTTCCATCAACCAAACATGTACTTATTTGAGATTGAGACCAGTGTTCATTATTCTTTCGACCTTAGAGTCGCACGTTATATTTCTCTGGGATTCATGCTGTTGAGTTTCCTTTCTGTTTTGATCCTCGCCTTTAGGCGTTGTATATTTATACAGCAGACTGGTTGTTTTACCTATGGTTTTTCCTTCACTCCACTATTTTTCTTGGTTTGGATTTCTGGGCTCGGCTTACTTAGAGCACGTGCGCCTTGAGACGTTCGTAGCCTAAGTGCCGGTCATGTTCCGTACTTTCGGGACGTGACAGCCCCTCAAATCCATGAAAACACGGAAAAACTTTAGACTGTATAAATCCAATGACCTGATACTAGAAACTGGCTTAAACCAAAGCCGACTAGTAAAAACTGTCCGAACGTCGTACGTGCGTAAACACAAGTATGCGTCCGAACCCTTGTCGTAAAACCATACGACCTCTATATCGTTTCGCCTAGAGCAAGGAAACTCTCTGTGTGGGACTCTAAAGACTCGACACTACGCTGGCAGCGGGTTTAACCACAGACCGCAAGCGGGACTAGCTGTATGTAACGGTCCCCAGGTAGATGTCGATAAGAAGGCCGATGAGGAAAACCATCCGAACTTCTACTGAGCCTGATGTGACAATCTCCGTATAGTCCGGTCTGTTCGTCTAAGACTATCGCATATCGAGCTTAGGGGCGGCAAGCGTCAGTCCCCTAATAGCTGTATAAGTCGTGTCGGACCGTAGCCCATTACACCCTGAGAAACTACTGGAACCTACCAGTAAATCTCGCTTGCCCTAGCCAGGGACTTTGCGTAATGGCTCTCTAGCTGTATAGTGGGCAAGATGCTTATATCTATTTATAGACTTGAGCAGTTATAGCGGAGATAGATCATCTAATTTTGATGTGACAGTCATAGGTTTGACTTCATCAGAATAGGGGATAGATCTGTTAAGAAGGTAGTAGGGTGTGATGTCATGGTATATGGATGACATACACAGAGTAGGAAGTAAAATTCCTATACTACGATCGGTTGTACTGTGGTCGTCACACAGTTGTTTCTCCAGACAGGATATGGATATAATATTTGACATTCTGGTTTCTAGATCTATGGTTTTAGATCTGGATTTGGGTAGTTTCCCAATGTAGGTACTTTGACAGTATTCTAATGGTTTTTAAAATAGATGACTCCTAGCATGGTGGTGTGCCTGCAGATGATGGAGTCACCCTCTCTAAAGGTGTCGTATAGACTAAAGGGGAGAGGGATGTGCATGATTGACAGATCACTTGCTTAGGCAATTGAGTCAATCGTGAGATGTCAAGTACCACACCAGATGTTGTTTTTGCAAGAGATGCAATAAGTTTGTATTAATCCAATCCTGGAGAAACATAAGGAAGCAGTTTTAGAACATAAGTACATGTTCTACGGATTTGATGACGGCAGCCTCCTTCGGGAGACGATTATCATTCCAGGCTTCAAAGGTGACATGGTTGACAGAGTGATGTCAGAGTTATAGTTTTTCCCTCTGACGAGGGACAGTATTATGGACAGGTGGTCCAAGAGAATACTGTGGGAGGCATGGTGCAGGATACTGATTAGGTTCAGTGATCGATACAGTCTAAGAATTTGGATTTGGAGTTCATTTATGAACTAGGTCCTATCAGATATCCAGACATATTCTAAGACTGGTATTACTCGATTCAGGAGATGGCTTTCTCCGTGAATTTGAGATTAAGAGAGATATAGAAAGAAACTTCTAGGCGGATCCACTCACTAAGGCTATTTCTCGAACACAATAGTTTTGCAAACGGGCTTTGTGATACTGATTAATAGAGGAGTTGGATGTTCGGTTTCACACGGGCTGTGAGTAGTCGACATCGCAATAATTAGCCTTGAGTGCAAGTGGGAGATTGTTGGAGATAGTGCCCTCATAATCAATTATTGGATCGCAGGTACGTGATTGCAATGATTGCGGAGGACCTATACCGGTAGGACAGTCTTACTCTAGATGATAGTATGCTATCTGGTTTGCCTTTATCAGTCGTGTACATGTTCAGGTGACTGATTACATGTTACACTTTGATAGAGCCCTTAGGATCTTGCTTTACCACCAACAGTATGATGGCGATCATATACGTGAGAGTTGGGTGGTTTATATGCATATCCTTAATTGTGGTCCCTAGTCGTGGGAGTTTCGAGACAGGGCATCGATACTCCGGAGTAGACTAGTGTGTACAGTAGAGACCCCGACGAGGGGCGGTGGCCGGTCTCACAAGCCACTGGTGTCAGTTGGATCACCTAAGATGTATACAGGTGCTTATTGGGTTATGAGTACACCGGACAGGACTCGCCGGGAATCTGCTAGTTAGTACTATATCTATCGTCAGATAGCAGTTCCCTGGTGACATGTGTACAGGTTAGTTCATCGACCTGAGGTCGTCATTTGTCTCGTGTGAGTTCCCACTGTGCTTTGATTTCTACCCTACCACGGCTCAAAGGAGTCGTGCAAACAGGTAGCTTTTGGGTACAGTCCCGAGCCATATGGAGGCACGTGAGCGAATCGGCAGGGGATTCGTCTCTCCCGGTATTGGGGGCGAGATCGTGCTGTGTCTAGGAGAGCCATTACACAAAGCCCACGGCCGTGGTAGGAGATTTACTGGTAGGTACTCCAGTAGTATCTCAGGGTGTTATTGGGCTTCACTCCGACACGACTTATACTGCTATTGGGGGTCTGACGTTACTAGCCCCCTAGGCAGATATGCGATACTCATTGACGAACGGACCGGACTGTATATACATTGTCACTGTTAGGCTCAGTAGGGTTTTCCGGATGAGTTCGCTCATCGGCATCCCTTGAGGTCAGTCCATGGGCAGCCGTTACGCATTGCTAGTGCCGCTGACGGTTTGTGGTTAAAACCCACTGCCAGGGTACTGACGAGTCATTAGAGTCCCCCACAGACAGTTTCCCAAGTTCGGGCGAAACGTTGTAGAGGCCGTATGGTTTTATGACAGTGTTCGGAAAATGCACGTGCGTTTACGCACGTGTCGGTTTTCGGAAAGATGATACTCGTCGGCTTTGGTTTAAGCCGGATCCGAGTATTGTATTGAGTAGATATAATATCTTTGTCTCAGTTGTATTTGTATTCGGTCGTAATACAAATGCGGGTATGTTTATACAGTTTCGGGGTTGTCCTGAAATTCGTTTCAGGATCACTTTTGGAAGTTGCCAGTTTCCAGTTTTCTATCAGCCGTCTTTTAACATTCGGTTAAAGACGGATTTATCTTTTCTTGAGATAAGTGTTGAATCTTCTAGAAGTTTCTAGATTAGATGACAAGGATGATGAGGTGGCTAATGACTCATCTTGACATTAATGGTTGCATTAATGACTTGATGAGGTGTTTAAGTGAGTCAAGCTTTAGCTTTAATGATTCTTGTTTAGCTAAGGATATTTTGTGAGAAGCTTTGTTCTTATGGTCACTCTCACCCTCTCCTACACTCACCTCCCTCCACCTATAAATGGCCGGCTCCTCCTCTCTCACTCTTACTTGATGGTTTTCATTTGTCAATAGATTATGATAGATTTTGGGGTGTATGGAATTCACAGCTCATTTCATTCCATCACCCGATTCCCTCGGCAACTTCATTAACCGATCGTCCACGGCTTTGGACGAAGTGAGACAAAGTATTCCACTCATTCTCTACATCATTCTTGGTCATCTCTTTTAGCAAACTTGACGACCGAGTTGCCTCAAGTAAGAGGCGGGAGCCCATTTAAAGAATCAGTGATGTGGTGCCACCTAGACGAGCATATTGGAGATCGATGAGATCGGAGCAGCCGCAACGGAGCGTGGGATGATGGTTAAAGAACGAAGGACTCGGATCATTCGGTATAACCTTTCTGCACTCTTTACAGTTTGTTAGTTTAGCAACAATGGCAGATCCGTGTTAAAGTATACGATAGCGCCAGTTAAAAAGTTTTTGTTCCGCATTTGGCGTCTGTAGACGGCCGGGGCGCTAACGTAGACATACAGTCCCTGGCCAGGGCTGGTTTAGAGATTTACTGGTAAGTGTTACCAGTAGTTTCTCGACCCGTTATGAGCCTTATATCGGCATGACTTATCGGTTATTGGGGTCTGACGTTTACCACCCCTAGACTTGATATACGACATATCAGACGAGGAGACCGGACTGTACGGTAGTGTCACTGTCAGGATTTTTGCAGGAGTTGGAGCGGGCTTGCTTGCTGATCTTCTGATCGCTCAATACCCGGGTAGCCGTTACGTCCAGCTAGTACCGCTAACGGCTTGTGGGTGCTTGATATGATCATCACTTACTGCCGGCGTATTGACGAGTCTTTAGAGTCCTACATAGAGGTTTTACTGGCTCAGGCAAAACGAAATAGGAGCGCATATGTGATATGTGCGGGACCGAGAATAATGCGTGTATGTGATACCGTATTCTATTCTCGCGACTATTGTATCGGCCGGTTATATGTGATATAGTCGGGTTATCGAATCAAGTGTTGATTCGATAAGTTGGTACATTTTGTGTTAGTCGGTTATATATGATATAACCGAATTATTAAGTCAAGTGTTGATTTAATGATTTAGTGTATAATTGTATATGTGATATACTAATTTACATTTACTAACATTGGTTCACTTAAGCATTTGTTTTTCTCACTTGTGCACAACTTAATATATATGTGATATATATTAATTTGTGTTCATTTTGTATCATGGTTGTTGATACACACTACATGGGTGTATGAGACATACACCATTATAATTATATTGGTTAGGTTTTTATATTTAAAGTAATTCTAAAAACAAATGGATAATGAGCTCACATGCATGAAGCTTCATGAAGCTTATGGTTGCATTGACTTAGTCCACTAGTTTTGTTTTACTTAAGATATTAATTAACCTAACCACTATATTTAGCCATGGTTATGTCTCTACATGAGTTAGTATATGATACCCACTCACCCATGGTTAGCTAACTCTCTCTTTGATTAGTTTTCATTCTCATTTTGAGCTCATCTTCTTCCTCCTTCAAATTCTTTCTACGGTTTGATAAAGAGAGAGATATGTTGTGAGAAAAGAAATTCTAAAGTATACCCATTTCCTATTTCATCATCCTCTACTAGACTAGCACTTTAGTTTAGGGTGTTTGCTTCACTAATTCTCTAGTTAGTGAAGTAGAAGCTTGAGTTCGTATTCCCTCGACGTAGATCATCTTCGGCCTCGAAGACTTCAAGCAATACCGTTGCAATCTTCTCATGGAGCCGTCCGAGAGTCCGGGAGTTCGATGATCGCAGCGAAGGGACTAAAACAAGGAGCTTTAGAAGTGAAGGACCGATCTACAAAGGTTTTATTTCGTATTCACTTAGTGATAATTGTTATTTACTAGCATGTGTTGCCCTAATTATCTAGCAAAGATCTTGTTTAGAGTTATTCGGCACGGCTAAAATTTTAATCGGGTATGGTTGATGCCTTGTAGAACCTTGTTAGAGTGCCTAGTAACCCTACAAAATCAAGATCATTTTGAGAAGCAAATCAAGCAAGCAACCATCGATCCTTTATTTGCGAAGCTAATCTTCATCAAAGAGCGTGAGATCCACGACGATCCAAGTCTCACGGAGATCGAGCAGAGCGAACTTCGATGGATCTAGTTACCTCTTCAAAAGGAGCGATCGAGAGCAACATCTTGTAACCTCGAATTGAGGGAATGTTTAATTTTTCGTCGATTTAATAAAGGTGATAATTAGTTAATTCTTGCTTTCTTTATAATCTTGCACTATGAAATTTCTAGATCTTGAATCTTTTATTTTCATGATGCTTGAGTAAATCTCCGCTTGTTATAGAATCGAGAGATTTGGTAGATCTAGTGATGATAAAATCCTAATACTAATCTTAAGTCTTATGAGATTTGTGAACTTTAGGAAAAAGAATCATCAATGACCTAATTTGGATCTAGATCACATTCTTGATAATTTCGTTGCAAATTAGGGATCAAATGATTGATGAATCTCTTTGCTAGAGGTTAGATCCGAATGATGATCAATGAAAAGACAAGGGATAGAGAAGGAGAAACCCTAGTTTCTTCAATAGATCCCTAATCTTCATTCATCGCCATCGATCTAGCTACAAATTATCCATAGATAAGATTAGTCATTATTAGATTCATCATTGCTATCAATTCGATCGATTCCTACAAGCTAATCTTCATAATCTTGATAACTAAAGTGATTGGGACATTTCTTAATTCTTGATTCTAGATCATTATTTTCTTTATATTTCTTGAAATTAAAACTCACAAATCTTGAATCAATTTTCTTGCAATTTCTTTTATCTTTTCATTTCGACTCATCTAAAACAAAATCGATCAAAACACACATCTCAGTGGACGATCCGTATTCATTAACGCGCTACTTCGACACAGTTAATTGATTGTGGTATAAATTTCTTTGGTTGTGATTAAAACTTTTTCAAACACACGAAGATGACCAATCAATACCCGTGACGAAGGCCAACATAGTAGTACGTGTCATGACCCGAATTTTGGTACGTGACCGGCACTTAGATTGTATGGCATCTAGAGATGCCGACACAATCCGAGTAAGCCAGAAAACCAAGATCAAAACCCAAATTGCGAAATTTTTCAAAAATGTAGTTTTTAAGTTTAAACAACCGATTTTAAGCATTTAAATGTTTGACAACATCTCCCTTTTTAATTATTAACAAAAGCAGTTATAAGGTGTTTAAATAAATTGCAATCTCTAGTTGGGAGCAAAATAATGCCAAATGGCAGAAATCAATACAAAATAATAACACGACGCTTTAAGCGAAGAAATTCATGCATATATAAAGAAAGCATAAGTTAATACAACTAAACGATCTCACACAGTCGAATTTTTGAACATATACAACATGTTTTGTTCTAAGTCAATATACAGGGTCTGATGGAGTAATACTAGATCCAAAATACATATACCAAAATAGGAGGTTACTACATAGGTAACCGACTTAGCAAAAAGAGCGATAAAAACTGATGAGTGGATCCGTATTGCTGCTACGCGTCCACACGACTCCTGCAAGGAACTAAGGCACAACGGGGGTGAGTTGCCAACTCAGTGAATAAAACTAACATATATCGGCTGATAATATAAGTATGACGAACTAGAGCTAATATCAACAAGGATGAATATAATGCATGATAATATATGGAAGCATGAACATGAACTACTAAATATATATATCAAAACTGAAATCTCATCAATTATTTCCAAATAAGGTTTATTTTTCCGTGTCCAACACCGACACAAATCTTCTGTTTCCATCAGCCATCGTTCCCCGAACGATCCTGTCATCCAATAACACCGGTCGGTATCACCTAGATATCCTCCTTGTTTCACAACTGTCTCCGGTATCGAGTATCCTCGCTAGGCTCCCCGCTTCAAATGCGGCTTTCCTGCCCCTCGGTCTCGACCGGGTCCACCATGAATCCGACTGTATAGCTCCCCCACTCAGTCCGGATAACGTAAAAATACGCGACCGTATAGCTTCCCCACTCGGTCCGAAATAAAACCAAAGCATAAAAACTACATCTCATGGTGGACATCTCACATCAACATGAAGAATCACTGAATCTACTCAATAGTGTATAAAAATTCAAAACCATAAATCTGAAATAATCCATTGCATCTTATATCAAAAATACTAATACTTGAATATGAAACACGCTAACATTCGTGCAAAATAACTATCATTATTGATGCTTAGGGTATGATATTAATCATATTTAACATAATAGGTACTAAGTGTATAAGTGACATGTTAATCTCGGTGAGGTGTAGTGTAACATGTAGATATATGCATGTGCAACATGACTCTTCGATAATTTGTGCAGTGTACTGGCAATTATTAGATATGATGATTTATACATATGAATGCATATGATGAAGTTAAAAAATAATCAGATTTTATACACAAAAAAACTAGTATAACTAAACTTAAATCTACGGGCGTATTACTCCATCCATACAAAATCCCCTGGTAGATATTTAGTCTACTCACCGGAATACGTCGAATCTACTCAGATATCATCATTCCCTTTCCTTTCCTTGCGGCCTCCGAAGTTTCCGTATTCGAATCTAATATTGAAATTAACTTCGTATAAGAAATGGCTAAACTCCGATAGGACGAAAACATGCAAATACAAGTTTTACATACTACACAAGCTACGTGTGTCTATTGTAAACTATCTAATACTTATACTAACTGGATTTTAACCCTTCGCTGTTCGTAACAGAAAACAGAGACGTGTCACGAAACATCCGTGTCGTTTTTTAGAATTTTAACCCCAACACTTAACTCCCTCACAAAACCGACGAGATCGGATTTCCATTGAATGTCGCTGGCCAAAATCCGATGGAATGGGTTCGTCTTCGTAGGGTTTATTCTAAGTCCAAATTATAAGATGAAGGCACTTTTTGATTGTGTTAATTATCATCTAAACTACAGCAGATTCACAACAGAGCCTATACTTATCAAAATACGATATTTTCGATATCCGATTTCTAAAATAAAACAGTACTGAACTTAAGTTGCAGGGTTGAAATTATACCTACAGAAAGATCACTGAAAATGCTTCCTCCAAGATGCACAAGCTCAAAGATCCTAAGAAGAGGGTGGTGGTAATGATCCTTAGTTCTTAGTCTCTCTTCTCTTCTCTTTTCCTTTCTTTGTTGTGCTAGCATTTCTTTTTCTTTTAAACTAATTAACTTGTTTCAAAATGATATATGAACTGAACTAATTTGAAAAGATAAGGAGAATGTAACATTCTGAAAATTTAGAAATAAATAAAAATAATTAATTAAATAATAAAATGTTAAATTAAAAAGTTATTAAAACAAATAAGACATTTTCATAAGTAGTGTGTAAAACAAATTAAATTAAAATTTTAATATGTAACATAAATAAATTATAAGGGTTTTAATGTGAAATTTAGCTTCATTTTAATTAAAATGGTGTTACATAATAACATAGGTAGTGAGGGGTTTTTAAGTAAAGTTTAGGAATTTTGTGCAAATGGGAATTAATTAAGAGTGTAAGTAGAAAAGGGGTTAATTAAGGTTTAGGTTCAGAATTTTAATCACAAGATAAATAAATTAAAATGAAAATGCATGACACATCCTCTTTTCATGCACACTACATACTCAATACCTCCTACTTGCATGAAACCGTCACTATTTCTTAGTTGACACCTCCTCCTCCACCTCACTCTTCCCTTTATCACACATATATCATGTGTTCAGATCATATTAACAAAAAAAAGTTCTGAAAATTCAAATGAAAAGAAGAGAAAACACTTAGAAATCACAAAAAGAAAGAAAAGAAAAGAGAAGTGAAGAAGAAGAACTAAGCTAAGGGTTCACCATCAAGCTAGGACTAAGAGTTTGTACATCTTGGAGAGAGTTCTTCCAGCAATATCCTTGTAGGTAAAATCCTTACTCACTGTAGGAGTTAGTTCTGTAATTAGTTTAAATTAGAAATCCAATGTCTATAATATCGTAATTTTTAAGGAAAACTGAACTCTGTAGTAATCTGCTATTAGTCAGGATAAAATCAACTTAACCAAACAATGCCCAAATAGTGTATGTTAGACCTAGAACAAACTTTGGAAGCACGAACCAAGGGGCTCGAATTTGGGCCGGCGACCTATAGGCGAATTCCGGCGTCGCCGGATTTATGATAGGCTTTGTGGTTTTGGGTTTTTGGGTAGGTCTCTGTATCATTGTTAAGATATTTTGGTATTGTTTAAAATAGTTAATTTAACTGTATATGGAATCTGGAGACTAATATCGTAAAAGTGATCAAAGTTTTTAAATACGACACGGTAAAATCGTAACGCATTCTGTTTTCTGTTACGAAACAACGTTGGGTTAAATTTCAGTGAGGTTAAGTGTTAGATCGTTTGCAATAGTCGTACGTAGTGTAATTAGCACGTACAACTTGTGTTTTCTTGATTTTTGCCGTATCGGAATGTAGTTGTTTTCTTATACAAGTTAATTAAATGTTAGATTTGAGTGCGGGAACTTCGGAGGCTGCAAGGAAAGGAAAAGGATTGGCGATTCCAGAATTGTTACGACGCATTTCCGGTGAGTAGACTAAACATCTACCGGAGGATTGTGTAAAGATGATGTGATACGCCCGTATTTTGTTAAATCGAAAGATTGAATTTATATGCGAAGTTAATTACATGCATTCATATATACCTATACATCACCATGTTAATAGTTGTTAGAACACTGCACAATTATCGACGAGTTATACCGCACGTGCATATCTTTACATGTTACACTACATCTCGTCTATATCAACATGTCACTTTTACACTAAAAAATTATCTTGTTAAATATGATTCTATCATACCTTAAACATCATTAACAGTAGTACTTTGCATAAATGACATCATGTTTCGTATTTAAATGTTCGAAGTTGATATAAGAGAAAATTATATTATTGAGGATTTATGGTTTTGAGCTTTCTAATACTATTGCATAAATCCAGTGATTGTTCATGATTGATGTGACATGTCCACCATGAGATATTTTTATGATTTGGTTTTTATTCCGAACCGAGTTGGGGGTCATACGGTTGCGGATTTATAAGTTATCCAGACTGAGTTGGGGGGCATACAGTTGGATACATGGTGGACCCGGTCGAGACCGAGGGGCAGGATAGCCGCATGATAGGCGGGGAGCCTAACGAGGATACTCGATACCAGAGATAGTTGTGAAACACGGTGGATTATTTATATGATATCGACCGGTGTTATTGATTACAGGATCGTTCGCGGAACGATGCCTGAGGGAATGGAAGATTTGTGTCGATGATGGACACAAAAAGATGAACTTTATTTGGAAATAAATGATGAGATTTCAGTTTTGGTTATGTGATTGGTAGTACGGATTCATGTTTTCCACATGTTATCATGCATCATAATTATCCTTATTGCAGTTAGTGATAGTTCGTCATATTTACATTATCAGCCGTTATATGTTAGTTTTATTCACTGAGTTGGCAATTCACCCCTGTTGTGCCACAGTTCCTTGCAGGAGTAGAGTGGATTGTTAGCAGCAGTGCAGATCCACTTTTTCAGCTTTTATCACATCCTTTGATGGGTGGGTTACATATGTAGTAACCTTCTCTTTTGGTATTGTATTTTGGATCTAGAATATCTCCATCAGACCTTGTATTATGACTTAGAATGAGAGATAGGTATATGTATATTATTTAACAGGTGAGATCGTTGTTATGTTAGAAGATATTCTTTTATTTTTGTCTGTGATTATAATTAATATCATATATACTGGATATTTATTTCCGCTGTTGATATCGTTGATCCCAACTAGGGATGCAACCAAACTTAACACTTTATAATTGTTTTTATTATGAATTCACTAGTGAATAACTGTTAAGATCTTAATTACATAAAACTGTGACTTTTACTTAAAAAACTAAATTTTTATAAAAATTCTGCAAAAAGGATTTGATCTTGGTTTTTCGGCTTGCTTGGATTGTGTAAATATCTTTAGATATTATACAATCTAAGTGCCAGTCACATCCAAACTTTGGGTCATGATAGAGAATGAGTGATGAGTTGTAGGAGGAGGTGTCACCTTGAAAGAATGTGGTATATCCATGCAAGTAGGAGGTGTAGCATGGAAGATGGTGGGGTTTTCGTGCAAGGAGGAGGTGTATGCATGAAGTGTGCATGCAAGGAGGATGTGTCACTATGAATCATGTCATGCAAGTATGAAATGTCATCCATGTTATGTTATTCCATGAGTGTAATTTAAGCTTAACCATGACCTTTACCCTTTTACACATAAACCCTCACAAAATTTCCAATTTTCACAATTAATTAAACTTTTCACAAAATCCCTCATGATACTTATTATTACAAAAAGAAACTATTTCCTTACTAATTTAACCTACTATATATAAAAAGGTCTTTTATTACAATTAAATTTAGTTTAACATTTTTAATTAAATAAATAAATAAATTAAATATTTCAAATGTTTACAATATTCCCCCCTTAAGAAAATTCGGTCCCCGAATTTAAAACTTAACTATACGTACCTTCAAAAAGATGTGGAAATTTCTTCCGCATCGCATCCTCGGCCTCCCAAGTGACCTCGCAATTCGTTCCTCGCCAAAGAACCTTTACAGATGGAAGTTCCCTTGATTTCAGTTTCTTTTCCTGTCGGTCTAGAATAGCTACTGGCTGCACGGTGTAGGATAAATCCTGCTCAAGATGCAAGGTCTGATGCTGGATCGCGTGAGAGGGATCGTGAAGATACTTGTGAAGCATATACACATGAAACATCAGATGCACATTAGGAAAACTCGGTGGAAATGCTAAATGATAAGCTACAACACCCACCCTCACCAGAATCTTATAGGTTCCGACATATCTGGGGCCGAGCTTCCCCCTTTTCCCGAAACGCATCACACCCTTCATCGGAGATACACGAAAGAACACATGATCTCCCACATCAAACTCGAGTCTACGACGGCGTCGATCAGCATATGATTTCTGTCTGCACTGGGCCGCTCTCATCCTGTTCCGTATCAACTGGATCTTTTCTGTAGTCTCCTGTACTATCTGCGGTACCAAAATGCTATTCTCGCTGAGTTCTGTCCAGCAAACGGGCGATCGACACTTTCTCCCATACAAAGCTTCGAAGGGTGCCATCTGGATCATCTCCTGAAAACTGTTGTAGTAAGAGAATTCTATTAGAGGCAAGTGACGATCCCAACTTCCACCGAAATCAAGACTGCAGGCTCGAAGCATATCCTCAAGAGTCTGTATACTCCGCTCTGACTGACTGTCAGTATGCGGGTCGAAAGCTATACTAAAACTCAATCGGGTACCTAGAGCCTCTTGGAGTTTCTGCCATAGTCAGCTGGTGAACTGTGCACCTCTATCTGACACTATGCATGTCGGAACTCTATGCAATCGTACAATCTCGTCAATATAGATCTGGGCGTACTGCGCATATCCATACATTGTCTTTACCGGAAGAAAGTGAGCTGTCTTTGTCAATCGATCCATAATCACCCAGATGGAATCATACCCTCCGCTAGTCCTGGGTAGACCTACAATGAAATCCATGGAGATCTGCTCCCATTTCCACTCCGGAATAGGTAAGGGCTGCAACTCTCCTTCCAGCCTCTGGTGCTTGGCCTTGACTTGCCAACAAGTCAAGTATCTCGAAACAAACTCCATGACATCTCTCTTCATTCCTTCCCACCAATAGACGTCTCTCAAGTCATGATACATCTTGGTGGAACCAGGATGAACACTATATGCTGACCAATGAGCCTCCTCTAAGATCTCACGTCTCAACCCCTCAGAATTAGGCACACAAAGATGAGTTCCAAACTGTAACACTCCATGGTCATCGTTCACGAACTCAGAATCTCTACCCTGTCTAACTTGCTCTATGATCTCTGATAAGCGAGCATCTGTAGACTGTGTCTCTCAGATGCGATCCAGTAGCTGAGGATGTGTGTGAATATGAGCGAACTGTCCTCCTGTCGACGTGAACTCAAACTGTAAATGGCTATCATATAGAGTCTGCCAGTCTGCAGAAGACTGTCTCTGTACGGTGCTTAAATAAGATAAGCTACCTCCGGGCCTCCGACTCAAAGCATCTGCTACAACATTCGCTTTGCCCGGATGATAAAGAATCTCGCAATCATAATCCTTCACGAGTTCCATCCATCGACGCTGCCTCAAATTCAGATCCCGCTACTGAAAAATGTACTTTAAGCTCTTGTGGTCTGTAAATATCTGGCACGACTCACTGTATAAGTAATGCCTCCAAATCTTAAGTGCGAAAACCACTGCAGCCATCTCTAAGTCATGAGTGAGAGAGTTCTTCTCGTGCTTCTTCAACTGCCGAGAAGCATAAGTGATGACCCTGCCGTGCTGCATCAACACACAGCCTAAACCCACTTGACAGGCGTCACAAAAAACAACAAAACCACCTGACCCAGAAGGTAAAGATAAGACCGGTGCAGTCGTCAAGCGAGTCTTCAACTGCTGGAAACTCTGCTCACCCGCCTCTGTCTAAAGAAATGGAACCTCCTTCCTGGTCAACCCGGTCAGCGGTGCAGCGATCCAAGAAAAATCCTGCACAAAACGTTGGTAGTAACCGGCCAGACCTAAGAAGCTGCGAACCTCTGTAACTGATACAGGTCTGGGCCAATGCTGTACTGCTTTGATCTTCTTTGGGTCCACACGTATACCGTCTCTCATAACTACGTGACCCAAGAAATCACACTATCCATCCAGAAAGCACACTTGGAGAATTTAGCGAACAGTTGATGCTCCTTCAAGGTCTGCAATGTGATACGCAAGTGCTGCTCGTGCTCCTCCCAGCTCCGGGAATAAACGAGGATGTCATCAATGAATACAATAATGAACTGATCAAGAAATGGCCTGAAAATGCGATTCATCATATCCATGAAAGCTGCTGGGGCATTGGTGAGCCCGACGACATCACCAAAAACTCTAAATGCCCGTATCGTGTGCAAAAGCAGTCTTCGAAATGTCATCCTTCCGAACTCTCAATTGGTGATACCCTGACCGCAAATCAATCTTCGAGAGATAGCCAGCTCCCTGCAGCTGATCGAATAAGTCATCAATACGAGGTAGTGGATACCTATTTCGCATAGTAACTCGATTCAGCTACCTGTAGTCGATGCACAGTCTCATGCTACCGTCCTTCTTTTTAACGAACAAGACAGGAGCTCCCCACGGCAATACACTTGGACGAACGATCCCCCTATCCAACAACTCTTGCAACTGACCTTTGAGTTCCTTCAACTCCGTCGAGGCCATCCGATAAGGTGGTATAGAAATAGGCCCTGCACCCGGAATCAAGTCAATGCAAAATTCGATATCGCGATTAGGAGGCAATCCTGGTGATTTAGCAGGAAACACATTCAGAAATTCTCATACGATCGGAACCTGGTCCAATGGGACTTCAGCGGCTCCTACGTCCTGAACAAATGCTAAGAACCCACGAAAACCCTTCTTCAAGAGCCGTCCCACACAAAGAGCAGAAATCATGTTGGCAGGAGTTATACTACAGTCTCCCTGCACAATAAAAATCGGTTTGCCTGGAAAACAGAATCTGACCGCTTTCCTCCGACAATCTACATAAGCATGATAAGCGGCCAACCAATCCTTACCAAGAAGTATATCAAAATCTAGCATATCCAGGAGAATCAAATCGACTAACGAATCCCTATCACCAATACGTACTGAACAGGACCTGAATACGTGTCGAGCTACAAAAGAATCTCCCACAAGAGTAATCACAACTAGTGGTAACTCGAACAACGACGACTCCCTCCCCAGAGAAAGTGCAAAGTGTGCAGATACGTAAGAATGCATAGAACCGGGATCAAATAAAATATGTGCATCTAAAGAACATACTGCAAGAGTACCTGCCACAACTGCATTGGATGCCTGGGCATCCTGTGGAGTCAGAGCAAAAACTCGTGCCTGGCCCCTACCTGCATCCTATCGTCCTCTCCTTCGGTCTCCTCGTCCTCTCTGAAAATGTCCTGCGAAGCCCCGACCTCTCGGTGCAACAGCCTGGCGCATAGTGCCAACTGGTGGAGGAAGTAATGCCATCGAAGTAGAAGGTGGATGGGGTAAAGAAGCCTGTGGAAATCCAATCCCTCCGTGGAGTCTACAATCCCTAGCGTAATGCCCTGGATGTCCACAACTAAAACATGTCGGTGGCAGCCTCTGCTCATCGGGGTACGAACTGAACATCTATCCCTGAGTCCAATCTCGACCAAAATTGCGGCCTGGAGTGTGTCTGCCTCATCCTCTACCAAACTTCCTGGTAACTGACTCAATAGGTCTGGTCCTCTTCGGCTCAGGAACAATCGTTGTCTCATTCAGTCGCTCCTCCACTCGCATAGCTGCGTCCATGGTCTGCGCATAAGTATTGGAATGCTGGGAGCCTATAGCAAGAAATAGCTGGGTATCAAGGCTCCTCACAAATCTTTTAACCCGGTGCTCCTCCGTGGGAACTAAGTGCGGAGCATAGCGTGACAACTGGGTGAACTGTAAATCATACTCTGCTACCGACATACTCGCAGTTTTCCACAACGCTTCAAAACTGCTGGCTCTAGCGTCCCTCATGCTCTGTGGATGAAATCTGGCAAGGAAGATATCCGAAAACTCTGTCCATGACATCGGAGGAAGAATTGCAGCTCGACCTCTCTCCATCGACTCACACCATGTTTGTGCAAGTCCTTCTAATCGAAAATTGGTCAGCTCCACCGACCTCGCATCAGAACATTATAATGACCTGCCAATCCTGGCCATCCTATCAAGAAAGGACTGAGGATCCTCTATTGCATCGGTCCCTGTAAACACCGGAGGCCTCAACCTTATGAACTCTGGAAGAGATACTTCCAAAACCCTCGAGTCTACCAGTGCGACAGTCTGCATGGGCTGTACATCGGGCTCTACCATCATCGGTACCTGATCATTCCTCTGAACACGGGTGGCCTCAGTCAACTGTCCCACCATTTGCTGTAGGCCCAACATGCCCTCCTCTATCCTAGTCAGTCTGTCTGGACGAGGAGGATCAACATGCTCATGTACCGCCAGAATGTCCGGTGCGTCAGTCGCCGTCACAAGCGGATTCGCCCTAGCTGCATCTCTGGCTGCGGCTCGCTTAGCTCGCGTAGCCATACCAACTAGCAAAAAGAAACGAGAGTTGATAAGGTGTATGAATAGGAGCAACAATAATAGGAAGTCAAAGGAAGGATTAAGCAAGATATACATCCTAAGGTTACTTAGGCTGAGTATCGTAGCGTAAATATGCCGCGGAACATATGTACGTTACTCTACTCATCCTATATCACCGACTCCATCAAACCAAAGGTCATCCTACGTAACGAAACTTAAGTCTACTAACTTCAAATCACTACTCGGTTCCGTAAGGTTAATCCTAAGCTCTGATACTAACTTTGTCACGACCCGAATTTTGGTCCGTGACCGGCACTTAGATTGTAGCCATCTAAAGATGCCGACACAATTCGAGTAAGCCAGAAAACCAAGATCAAAACCCAAATTGCGGAATTTATCAAAAATGTAGTTTTTAAGTTTAAACAACCAATTTTAACCATTTAAAAGTTTGACAACATCTCCCTTTTTAATTATTAATAAAAGCAGTTATAAGGTGTTTAAATAAATTGCAATTCCTAGTTGGGAGCAAAATAACACCAAACGGCAGAAATCAATACAAAATAATAACACGACGTTTTAAGCGAAGAAATTCATGCATATATAAAGAAAGCATAAGTTAATACAACTAAACGATCTCACACAGTCGAATTTTTGAACATATACAACATGTTTCGTTCTATGTCAATATACATTTTCTGATGGAGTAATACTAGATCCAAAATAGATATACCAAAATAGGAGGTTACTACATAGGTAACCCACTTAGGAAAAAGAGCAATAAAAGCTGACGAGTGGATCCGTACTGCTGCTACGCGTCCACACGACTCCTGCAAGGAACTAAGGCATAACGGGGGTGAGTTGCCAAATCAGTGAATAAAACTAACATATATCGGCTGATAATATAAGTATGACGAACTAGAGCTAATATCAACAAGGTTGAATATAATGCATGATAATATGTGGAAGCATGAACATGAACTACTTAATATATATATCAAAACTGAAATCTCATCAATTATTTCCAAATAAGGTTCATTTTTCCATGTCCAACATCGACACAAATCTTATGTTTCCATCAGGAATCGTTCCCCGAATGATCCTGTCATCCAATAACACCGGTCGGTATCACCTAGATATCCGCCGTGTTTCACAACTGTCTCCGGTATGGAGTATCCTCGCTAGGCTCCCCGCCTCAAATGCGTCTTTCCTGCCCCTCAGCCTTGACTGGGTCCACCATGAATCCGACTGTATAGCTCCCCCCACTCAGTCCGAATAACGTAAAAATCCGCGACCGTATTGCTCCCCCACTCGGTCCGGAATAAAACCAAAGCATAAAAACAACATCTTATGGTGGACATCTCACATCAACATGAAGAATCACTGAATCTATTCAATAGTGTATACAAATTCAAAACCATAAATCTAAAATAATCCATTGCATCTTATATCAAAATTACTAATACTTGAATATGAAACATGCTAACATTCGTGCAAAATAACTATCATTATTGATGCTTAGGGTATGATATGAATCATATTTAACATAATAGGTACTAAGTGTGTATGTGACATGTTAATATCGACGAGGCGCAGTGTAACATGTAGATATGTGCATGTGCAACATGACTCATCGATAATTTATGCAGTGTACTGGCAATTATTAGTCATGATGATTTATACATATGAATGCATATGATGAAGTTAAAAAAATCTAGTTTTATACACAAAGAAACAAGTTTAACTAAACTTAAATCTACGGGCATATTATGCCATCCATACAAAATCCCCCGGTAGATATTTAGTCTACTCACCGGATTACGTCAAATTTACTCAGATATCATCAATCCCTTTCCCTTCCTTGCGGCCTCGGAAGTTTCCGTATTCGAATCGAATTTTGAAATTAACTTCGTATAAGAAACGGTTAAACTCCGATACGACGAAAACATGCAAATGCAAGTTTTACATACTACACAAGCTATGTGTCTCTATTGTAAACTATCTAATACTTATACTAACTGGATTTTAACCATTCGCTGTTCGTAACAGAAAACAGAGACGTGTCACGAAACATCCGTGTCGTATTTTAGAATTTTAACCCCATTACAGATATTAGCTTCCAGATTTCATATACTGATAAAATAACTTAAACTAGCAATACCAAACATCCTAAAACATATAGAGTGAGATACCCTAAAAACCCCAACACCTAACTCCCTCACAAAACCGGCGAGATCGGATTTCCATTGAATGTCGCCGGCCAAAATCTGATGGAATGGGTTCGTCTTCCTAGGGTTTATTCTAGGTCCAAATTATAAGATGAATGCACTGTTTGATTGTGTTAATTATCATCTAAATTACAGCAGATTCAAAACATAGCCTATACTTATCAAAATATGATATTCCCGATATCCGATTTCTAAAATAAAACAGTACTGAACTTAAGTTGCAGGGTTGAAATTATACCTACAGAAAGATCACTGAAAAGGCTTCCTCCAAGATGCACAAGCTCAAAGATCCTAGCAAGAGGGTGGTGTTAATGATCCTTTGTACGTAGTCTCTCTTCTCTTCTTTTTTCCTTTCTTTGTTGTTCTAGGATTTCTTTTTCTTTTGAACTAATTAACATGTTTCAAAATGATATATGAACTGAACTAATTTGAAAAGATAAGGAGAATGAGTGATGAGTTGTAGGAAGAGGTGTCACCTAGAAAGAATGTGGTATATCCATGCAAGTAGGAGGTGTAGCATGGAAGATGGTGGGGTTTTCATGCAAGGAGGAGGTGTATGCATGAAGTGTGCATGTAAGGAGGATGTGTCACTATGAATCATGTCAGGCAAGCATGAAGTGTCATCCATGTTATGTTATACCATGAGTGTAATTTAATCTTATCCACGACCTTTACCCTTTTACACATAAACCCTCACAAAATTTCCAATTTTCACAATTAATTAAACATTTCACAAAACCCCTCATGATACTTATTATAACAAAAACAAACTATTTCCTTACTAATTTAACCTACTATATATAAAAAGGTATTTTATTACAATTAAATTTAGTTTAACATTTTTAATTAAATAAATAAATAAATAAGTTAATTAAATATTTCAAATTGTTACAGTACGACTGTCCTATACCAACGCATCTATCTATGCAACAGAAAAGTAACAAATAGCCACCATACACTATGCCTTGACGAAGGCCAACAAACATAGCATGAATACTAAGTGCTACCCATCTGAAATGACGGAGGGCTACGAATGGTTTTTGGCGAAAAACCTTTAACGTAATGAACTTGATATCGTTGAAGGAATCGGATAGCTTTACAAATATATAGTAGCCAAAACCTTTGCTAAAGAGGTCATTCCCCGTGAAGGGATCTTGGCTCTTTCCTCGTCGAATGAGGTGCATGATATTTCCAACTGAATACCTCGATGCAAAGCAAAAAAATAATCGACTATAGTGAAGTTATTACCCTGACGCAAACTTTTGCTCAAGAGGTCACTCCGGTGAAGGGATCTCGGCTCTTGCCTCGTCGAATGAGGTGCTGGATATTCATAACCGAATACCTCTATGCAAAACAAAAGAAAAAAACTTTGTAATAACAGCTTTTGAAAATTGTTCCAACAACATCATATAGGTTTGTTTTCCTTGCATTGATCAGAATCAACGCAGTCCCATCAATTAATCACAGCAGAAAAGAACGAAAATATGATGTACGTATATACCATTCGCATTCGCCACTGGGCCCCGTCATTACCCGTTATGTTACTTAACTAATGATAGATCGGGGGATGGACTAGCACGGGTGCAAAACATATACAACATCTACTAGTATATATAACAATATATAATAATCGATCCAGGCATGATAAATGCAACATCATAAGCGATAAGCATCACAAAACAATACTGATAATCTGAGAGCCCCGGGTTTCTTTTGAGCCGCAAGTGAAACCCGATGTTCCCCTGGTCATGTGGATAGCCTATGAAATGAAAACCTAGACCCATACGAGCGCGGAAAGTTACCCGCCAAAACCAGAAGTGAGGCAACCCCCTACATCAAAGTGAATGAGCCACCCGTCACTTCACGGAATTCGGTAACTTGAGCACCCCTCCTTGGGTCAACCTGTACCCCCTACAAGTGCGGCGAATAACCTGCCAATTCTATAGTAAGTCCCCCTCCTTCTCAATGCCATGAGATGCGGATCCGTTGCCCCCTAGAACCTGGCTATCCGTGCACTCCACGCGGGGTAATCCTAGTACAAAAAAGAAAAATACGTACAACGGTGACATCGACCTCAACCCGGTCGTGCCCCAAATAAATAATATACAAGCAGGCAGTGATGCGCTCGCCCCGTGATATTAAATGTACAAATAAAACTAAGATGTACTAACATTGCACCCAAGCTATCCACCACGACGATCCAACTACAACCACAGCACAACACAGAACATCAACGTGAATGTCACGTTCGCAAACCCGTCTAAAAGTCATATAGCAATTAGACGAGTTGTACCGCTCTAATGACATTCACAGTCGCAGATAGTAATGTATGTTCTGAAAACTATGACATTAGAATTCCGCACGCGATTAGCAAACTAAACCAATTTCCAAAACCATGAAAAAAACAGTGAGCTAAAGTTCCAAAAATCGACCGTTTAAAGCCAATTCGAAAGTCAGAATCAAAACGAAACGTGCCTGAACCTTCGCGGAGAGTTAGAGCACGAAATTAACTTCGAGTCGAAGGGCCTAAAGGGGGTACCCTACCCCTGAGGCCACCATGAGGTGGCCAGGGGGTGAGGCAGACCCGAAACTGCCCAAGGAGGGGTAGTTTCGGGTCCCCACCGCCAAGACCACCTTGTGGTAGTCTTAGGGAGTGGACCCAGCCATTCGGCCCCCCCAGGGGTTCCCCAGGGTGCCCATACAGCACCCCACGGCTTCTCAGTTCAAACCGTGAGCCCATGGGGTGTGCAAACATCTCAAACTTTCTGTTTTCAGAACTGTTTTTGTCGGCAGTTTTTGCACGATAAAAACATCGGATTTCTAATGTCGCAAAGAGTTAAATAAGGGTTATGGTGTGGCTCTGATACCATGTTGGGTTATTCAAGTGCCCCTTCCATCAATCCGTAGCCAAATGCGGAACAAAATTTTTCAAAAACCGGTGCTAACACAACCCTATAACCCGGATCGACCCATAAGCCCTATCTAACAAAACATGCGAAGGAGTTAGAATGGTTATAACGAATGATCCGTGTCCTTCGGTCTTGAATCATCTTCCCAAGCTCCTAGAGGCCTCCTTGATCAAGCTTGATCTCCGGTCTCCCTCTATCGATGATGATCCACCCGAGAGTCTATGAATCGAGCTCCAACCTCATATATGAGGTAACTAGGGTACCTAGATCTCTACACTAGATACCATAGAAGAAGTAGAGAGTGATGAAGGATTAATTTGTCTGAAGACACCCAAGATTTCTCAACACATGAGAGGGTTTGGGTGGAGGTAGAAGAAGATGCCATGAGGATGGGAGTGAGGCAACTCAAGAAAGAAAATAAGAAATGAATAATAGCTTGTGTTTTTTTATTGTGTGTTGTGAGAGCTGATTAGAAATAATAGAGCCATCACAATAAATATGTCAAGTCTCCAAAATATCTAGAGTCAATAAAAATATCTTAAGTCAACATAATCTCACAACAAACTAAACCCTAAGCATGCTAAAATAGTAACCATGGGTCACTAATTAGCTATGCCACAAAAAATGCAAGAAACACCTCATCCTACACCTCAATAACCTTTTAATCCAAAAACGTCTAAACCATAATGAGGTGTAATCTTCTAAAAGTAATCTTGTAAGAAATTACAAGAATACCCCTTATCCGTATATACATACCCGCATCCGTATTCCGGAGAATACGAATACAATGAGATGAAAATAATCCAACAATATAATACTAGGATCCGGCTTAAACCAAAGGCCACTAGTATTATCCGTCCGAACATCATCCGTGCACAATTACACGTATATGATTGAACCCTGCCGTAAAACCATACAGCCTCTACATCGTTTTCCCCAAAGCAGGAAAACCATCTGTGTGGGACTTTAAAGACTCATCAATATGCTGGCAGTGGGTTTAACCACAAGCACGTCAGCGGCACTAGCTGTACGTAACGGCTACCCAAGTATTGAGTGAAAGGGAGGCCGACGAGCAAACTCATCCTGAAACCCCTACTGAGCCTGACAATGACAATATCCGTGCAGTCCGGTCCGTTCGTCTATGAGTATCGCATATCGAGTCTAGGGGGTGGATAAAGTCAGACCCCTAATAATGCAAGATTTATTATCGATATGAAGTCCATCAACACCTGAGAAACTACCGATCATAGATCAGTAATTCTCGACTACCTTGGCCAAGAATTTCTGGTGATGGCCACACGTAGACAACCACGACATCAACCCCCAATACCATGAGAGACGAATCCCCCGACGATCCGCTCACTGCCGCCATGTGGCTCGGGACTATACCCAACTAAAACCTGTTTGCACGACTCCTTTGAGCCGTGGTAGGGTAGTAATTAAAGCACAGTGGGAACTCACACGAGACAAATGATGATCTCAGGTCGATAGACCGACCTGTACACATGTCACCAGGGAACTGCTATCTGATAATAGGTATAATACCAACTAGCATGTTCTCGGTGAGTCCGTCCGGTGTACTCATAACCTATTGAGCACCTGTATACATCTGAGGTAAACAAATTAACACCAATGGCTTGTGAGATCGGCCACCGCCCCTCGTCAGGGTCTCGATAAATATACACTAGTCTCCTCTTATAGTATCGATGCCCAGTCTCGAAACTCCCACGACTAGGGACATTTTAAGGATGTGCTTATAGACCATCCAACTCTCACATATATGATCGCCATCATAATGCTGGTAGTCAAGCAAGAATCCTATGGGCTCTATCAACATGTAACAGTGATATGTAATGTCACCTAAACTATGTACACGATGATAAAGACAAACCAGATAGCATACTATCATCTCGGGTAAGATTGTTCTACCGGTATAGGTCCTCCCTCAATCATTGCAATCACATGCCTGCGATCCAATAATTGACTTGAGGGCACTATAGCCAACAGATCACATAGTCTAGAAAAACAGTAGTGGCAAGTTTGGGTAATCAAAAACCTCTCTGTCACCGTCTTTGAGGAGACCGAAATACCTCTCGGGTAGCCGAGGTTACCCACCAAATATGCGGAGTGGCAAAGGATTGTCGAATCCAATTGAATCTTTAGGTTCTACTAAATTTTCAGTAATCGTTTATGGTTCTGGAATCACTTCCAGTTCTACCATATTCCTACTAATGTTTTCTGAAAAGAATTCATTTTACTAAAAATGTGGAGAGTCAAGAATAATATAACTATTGATCTTCCAAATGGTAAAATCTTAACCCTCGTCAATTCCCGGGATAGCCCACAAACTGCCATTACTGAAACGTGCCTTGAGTTTATCCGGATTCTGGTTTTAAGCATAAGCTGGACAACTCCATATACCTTAACATCATTATGATATGAATCCATTCTATATCCAATATAGTAACAAAGGCACTAATTTAATTTGAACCAGATTCAAAAAACATGCTGCTGTTTCCAGTGCATATCAACTAAATGGAAGAAGGCCAAGCAGCATTACTCATCAAGGAGCGTACTCACGGATGAGTAACCTGAGAGAGAAGAAAGTTCTCAAATATATTACTTACGATGGAATACCTAGCACAAGTATCTATAATTTCGATCACCTCAAAGAATCCTGATACTTGCAACATATGGTTCTCTACTTTATTCTTATACCTATAACTTCTCAAAATTTAGACCCTGTATTTCAACAAAATACATGTCTAAAACTAGAAAAGTCACAAGTAAACAGAATATAGTATGAGTACCAACCCCTTTGTCCTAATGGACATCGGACAACATATAGTACTTTGTATAAGTCCTCTGAGTTTAATAACTCAAACCCTTTGCGTCGTAGGTTGAAAACTGTGTTATAGTTAACAAGAATTACACCGTTGTTGAATGCACCGTACCTAACCATCAACTAATATAGGTAAATGTCATACACATAATTTCAAAAAGTTATATCTCACTTTATAAAATAAACGTACATATATATCAGTTTGAAATTAGTGCATAACAATAGATATTCAAAACCAAATATTTGCCATTAGGTAAAACCCAAGTGATTTCCTCAAATATCACCAATTATAAAGAATTCTGATATATAGAGGATCTAATCACCCAATTCCTAATTTCTTACTCCAACTCAGCATCTGAAACGCCATACAGATGTAAGAATCAAGTCTGGTAAATACATACCCTGGAGTCAGAATCTAATTAGGAAAACAATTTTCAATTAACACCGCACAGTAAAACTGAAACATGAAAATGATTCGAACGGTTGGCCGGGTATTCATAGTAATGCCTCTTCCACTATCCAGATTCATGACAGTAACCGTATATTTTCTTTCCTTCACTCCAATCCCTTCATATGTCTTTACTTCTTACCTTCTGTACACCATACTTAGGCTAATTGGTTTTCTTCCTTCCCTACCCTTCGGCACCTGCCTAAGGTTTAGAAGAAGACTATCCAATAAGCGTAATAGGTATACTCTCCGAATACTAGGAGCTCTCGCAACCTGAGAGAAGGGAAAAAGAAAAGACAACTGAATAATCCTATTCAATTTTTCCAGAACCGGAATCCATATTCGAACAGAAACAAGTTTCTTCGAGTTCGTATATAAATATTTGATGGAATATCCAAGAAATATGGATCTTCGTAGTGATACAGAGTGTTTTGAAAAAATGCAAAGGGAAAGTAGGAGCGACAGGGATATATGCGACTAAATAGCAATCCAAAAGCCAAAGTGTTTAAGAAGGTTCGGTTAACTTGGTTCAAGAGTTTTAGTTTAGGGTCGGGACATGGTTGCTGCCAAAGAGAGAGAGAAAAGAAACACCCAGCATGCACTCTAACCTAGATTAGATTGTTTAATCTCTTTATCTAATCAGGACAGCTCCCATCTTTTCCTCGAATTCTTCTTCAAACCATAAAGGGAGAATTAGTCAGGATCATCTGAAAATCACACGAGGAGTAACACCTACTCAACAGTGGGAATCGGGATCCAACTATCATCGTATGATAACTTGATGGAAGCCACTCAAGTCACCACACTCGAAAAGGTATGCGAATGCCTGGCAAGTTTCCTTTATGTTTGAAACACCCGATGTGGTTTTTACCCCAAGCGGTTATGACCTTGACTTTAGCCAACAAATCATAATACGCAAGTCAAGTTCTACCCGTCATTATCCAGATTGATTTAGACCCACCCGCACACACCCTTGATTTTGGCCAATAAAGTGGTACGACTGTCCTAAACCAATACATTTATCTATGCTACGGATAAGCAACACACAACTACCATTCATGATGCCTTGAATTTGGCCAACAAACACCGCATGAATACTATGTGCTATTTATTCAAAATGACGGAGGGCTACGGCTGGTTTTTAGCGAAAAAACTTTAACGTAATGAACTTGATATCGTTGAAGGAACTCGACTGGTTTTTATAAATATATAGTGACGTAAACTTTTACTAAAGAGGTCACTCCCTATGAAGGGATCTCGGCTCTTTCCTCATCGAATGAGGTGCAGGATATTCCAAACTGAATACCATGATGCAAAGCAAAAGAATCAACTAGAGTGAAGTTATTACAATGACGCAAACTTTTTCCCAAGAGGTTGCTCCCCATGAAGGGATCTCGGCTCTTGCCTCGTTGAATGAGGTGCTGGATATTCAGAACCGAATACCGCTGTGCAAAGCAAAAGGAAACGTTAATGCCAGTTTTTTAAAATCTTGGTTCCAACAACATCATATAGGTTTGTTTTTCCTTGCATTAATCAAAATTAATGCATTCCCATCAATTAAACCATATCACACCAAAAAAGAACGAAAATAAAATATACGTATATGCCATCCGCATTCGCCACGGGGCCTCGTCATGCACCGTTAGGTTACTTAACTAGGCAGAGCGGAGGTTGGACTAGCGCAAATGCAAAACAAATACAACATCTACTAGGATATATAAATATATATATAACATTAGTCCCAGGCATGGTATAAGCAACATCACAGAAAAGAGATAAGCATCACAGAATAACGGATAATTTAGGATCCCCCGGTTTCCTTTGAGCCACAAATGAAACCCGACATTCCCCGGTCGTGTGGATAGCCTGTGCAATGTATAACCAAGACCCCTACGAGTGCGGCAAGTTACCCTCCAATCCCAGAAGTGAGGCAGCCCCAATCAACAAAGTGAATGAGCCACCCAGCACTTCACGGAATCCGGTAACTTGAGCACCCCTCCACGGGTCATCCTATTGTATGGTTGTCTAGCACGGCAACAAGGTTTCAGGAGGTATCATCCATGCCAATTTCAAAAATTTGTCGTTCTAGCTAACCCTAACCTTAGAATCGTATACTAGAAAATGCGACGAAATGAATGCAAACAACTTTGCAACTAAAGTGAACAATGAATACAACCATTGTAGACCGGTCCTTCACTACAATAGCTCCGTGTAGTAGTCCCTTCGCTGCGATCATGAACTCCCGGACTCTAGAGAGGCTCCCATGAAGAAATGAACAAGCTTGCATCGAAGTCTTCGAGGCCGAAGATGATCTACGTCGAGGAGACACTAACCCAAGCTACCCCTTCTCTAATTGTGGATTTAGTGAAGCAAACACCCTATACTAAATGGCTAGTAGTAGAGAATAATGAAGTAGGAATTTTGCAAAATTTAGATTTATTCTTCTCACACTAAAACTTCACTTAGAAAAAACCTAGTGAGCTTTTTCTTTAATGAAGAAGAAGAAGAAGAATGAACTCATGAGGTTAGAAATGCAACCATGGTGAATTAATATGCCATGCTTAACTCATGTAGAGAATAAACCATAGTCTAAGGTTAATGGTTGGGTTAAGAAATATCTTAAGTAAGACAAACAAGTGGACTTGGTCAATGTTCTACAAGCTTCATCCAAGCTTGAAACATTAATCTTTTTCCATCTAATTTGTTTAACTTTAATAAATAAAAACCCTTCACATAAACCCTAGCATGGTATAAGTCTCATACATACATGTTGCATGTGTAACCTACCATGTCACAATGATATATATCACATATATTAGTGTACAAAAAGAATACAATTAATATATATCACATATATGTCAATGTATCAAATGTGAGAAAAAGAATTACTTAAGTGAGCTAATATTAGTTAATGTAATGTAATATATCAAATATATAATTATACATTAAATTATCAAATCAACTCTTGATTTAATAATCCGGCTATATCACATATAACCGACTAATATCATATGTAACAACTTATCGAATCAACACATGATCCGATAACCCGGCTATATCACATATAACCGATCAATGTCACAAATCGCGAGAATAGAATGCGGTATCACATACGCGCATTAATCTCGGTCCCGCACATATCACATATGTGCGACTACTCCATTTCGCTTGAGCCAGAAAACCTCTGTGTAGGACTCTAAAGACTCGTCAATACGCCTGTAGTAGGTGATGATCATATTAAACACCCATAAGCCGCAAGCGATCTGCTAAACGTAACGTCCACCTGGGTATTGAGCGATCAGAAGATCAACAAGCATGCCTGCTCATACTCCTGCGAATCCAATCAGTAACACTACCGTACAGTTCGGTCTCTACGTCTGATATGTCACATATCTAGTCTATGTAAGTCCATGCTACCTCTCCCGGTACTTTCGGGCATGCGGAATTTGGTGAAAAACAATTATCTAGAGGTGGTAACATGGACTCAAAACCGGATCTTTGTTAAACATCTAACTAACAACCTAACTAGGAGTTGTTAACTACTCGGTTAGGGGGTTATACCTTTCTTTCTTGAACTCCTTCGTCTTCAAGCCTCGATGGTTGTCCGGATCGGCTTCACCCCGTCGTCTCCTTGCGCCGAAGATCGATCCACCTCGAAAGCTTCTACCTTTGGCTTCTTCTTCGATCTTTGAAGAAACTAGTTCACTTGGTTTGCTAAACCTTGTGAACTAGAGTGAGTAGAGAAGAGTGTGTTGGGATTTTCTCTATGGTTCTTGGTTCTCAACACATGAGACAAGTGAACCATAGACTAAAGAGAGGGAGAGCAAGAGGAAGAAGATGAGAGCTCAAGAAAACAAGAGAGAGAATGGAAAATGATAGAAAATGAGAAAGACTTTTCTCTCTTGGCTCTCATAATCCAAAGCCATCATCACAAAAATAGTAATCAAGTATTGTGTAAATGGTTTAAGCTACAATAGCCATATCATTTCATGCACTCATTTCTCACAAGAGAACAAGCAAGCAAAAGTGTTTGCCATGAAATGATAGCCATTGTCATTATGATGGTCAACTAGTCCAACCTAGTCAACCGGTCAACAAAGTCAACAAGTCAACAAAGTCAACCCCTCAACAACCATGTCACCATAATACTTAATTAATATTATTGTTAATTACATATCATATTCTCATTAGGGTTGAGCAAAAAGTTAATAGTCAACAGTCAACGGTCAACAACCCTAATGAGAATCCTCTGCCTCTGTCTCTCCATCAACTGTGCATACACACCCGCATCCGCGTTCCGAGGAACACGAATACATACTGGATAAATCCAATCCCAAAATGTACACTAGGATCTAGCTTAAACCAAAGCCCGCTAGTGTTAACTGTCCGGACACTGTACGTGCATAAGTGCACGGATGTGACCGAACCCTATCGCAAAACCATGCGACCTGTCGCAAAACCATGCGACCTCTACTCTTTTGCCTAAAGGCGAATAGCTTTCTGTGTGGGACTCTAAAGACTCGACACTACGCTGGTAGTGGGTTTAACCACAGACCGCAAGCGTCACTAGCTGTGCGTAACGGTCCCCAGGTAGAAGCCGACATGAAGACTGACGAGGTGAAACCCATCTGAACTCCTACTGAGCCTGAATGTGACAATCTCCGTACAGTCCGGTCTGTTCGTCTGATACATCGCATGGCGGGCCTAGGGGGTCGGTAAACGTCAGTCCCCTAATAGCGGTACAAGTCATGTCGGAGTGAAGCCCAAAGCACCCTGAGATAACACTGGAAGCCTACCAGTATATCTCGATTGCCCTGGACAAGGACTACTCGTGTAATGGCTCTCCTAGACACAGCGCGATGTCAACCCCCAATACCAGGAGAGACGAATCCTGTCTAACCATCACTGCCTCCAAGTGCTTCGGGACTGCACCCAACTACTACCTGTTTGCACGACTCCTTTGAGCCGTGGTAGGGTAGTAATCAAAGTACAGTGGGAACACACTCGAGGCGAAGTGACAGTGTCAAGTCAGCAGACTAAGCTGTACTCATTTCACCGGGGAACTGATAACTGACGATAGGTATAATACCAACCGGTCAGTTCCCGACGAGTCCTGTCCAGTGTACTCGTAACCTAACGAGCACCCGTATACTATCTCCAGTACGACGTACTCATGGCTGTGGGACAGACCATCTCCCACACTGGGATGAGAAGCACATACGCTAGTCTACTCCGGAGTATCGATGCCCTGTCTCGATAGTCCTGCGACTAGGGACCTGTATAAGGATGTGCTTATAGATTACCCAGCCCCCACTAGTGTGACTGCCATCACAACGCTGGTAATCAAGCAACGATCCTAAGGGCTCCACTAATGTGTATAGGTGATATACTAAAATAAACACTTGTACACATTGAAGTAGAAACAAACCAAGTAGCATACTACTATATTGAGCAAGATTGTTTATACAAGGTGAATATCCCAAGCTTCCGTTAAGTAATATACAAACTAGTATGATACAGTAATGGACTCTAGGGTATATACACTAACAATCTCCCACTTGCACTAAGGCCATGTACTGGCGTATCGAAGACCTATCATCTCGATCAGCTGCTCGAACTGAGTCTGGGGCAAGGCCTTGGTGAATTGATCTGCAGTGTTATCTTCTGAAGCGACCCTCCGAACCTCGATCTCCTGGCGATCCACGATCTCCCTGATCAGGTGATACCGCCTCAAGATGTGTCTGGATCTCTTATGGGACCTGGGTTCCTTCGCTAAAGCTATAGCCCCGTTGTTGTCGCAATACAGAGGTATTGGATCAACAATGGACAGAACCACCTGAAGTTCTTTCAAGAACTTCCTCATCCAGACAGCTTCTTTTGCGGCATCAGATGCAGCGATGTATTCCGCTTCCATCGTCGAGTCTGCAACGATTTCCTGTTTGGAACTCTTCCAACACACCGCCCCTCCATTGAGGGTAAAGACAAAAACCGACATGGACTTGGAATCATCCTTGTCACTCTGGAAGCTGGAGTCAGCAAAGGCCTCGATCTGGAGGTCTTTTCCGCCATACACCAAGAACGTCTCCTTAGTCCTTCTCAGGTACTTGAGAATGTTCTTTACCGCTATCCAGTGTTTCTCCCCAGGGTTTGACTGATACCGTCTTACCACACTCAGTGAATAAGCTACATCCGGACTGGTACACAACATCGCATACATTATAGAGCTTACCGCAGAAGCGTAGGGTATAATAGACATGCGATCCCTCTCTAAATCAGTCTTGGGAGACATCTCTTTAGAGAGGGTGATCCCGTGACAAGCCGGTAGGTTACCGCGTTTGGAATCTTCCATACTGAATCTTTTCAGTATGGTGTCGATGTACCTGGACTGTGAAAGTCCTAATATCCTCTTGGATCTATCACGATGGATCCGGATCCCCAGGATGTATGAGGCATCACCCAGGTCTTTCATGGAGAACCTGTGTGACAAGAACCCCTTGACAGATTGTAGCATAGGAATGTCATTTCCTATTAAGAGAATGTCATCCACGTATAAAACGAGGAATACTACAGTTCTCGCTACAAATCTACTATAGATGCATGGTTCATCTGGATTTTTGATAAAGCCAAATTCCTTGACCGTCTCATCAAAACAGATGTTCCAACTCCGCGATGCCTGCTTTAGTCCGTAAATGGACTTAAGCAACTTGCACACCTTTCCGCTGCTCCCACTCTGAATGAAACCCTCTGGCTGGTCCATATAGACACACTCCTCTAAACTTCCATTTAGAAAAGCGGTCTTTACGTCCATCTGCCAAATCTCATAATCGTGGAAGGCAGCAATGGCAAGAAGGATCCGAATGGATTTCAGCATAGCTACTGGAGAAAAAGTTTCGTCATAGTCCAAACCAGGTCTTTGACGAAAACCCTTTGCAACCAGTTTAGCTTTATAGGTCTCAATCTGTCCATCTACACCAATCTTCCTTTTGAAGATCCACTTGCATCCTACGGGTTTTACCCCGTCTGGAGCAATGTCCAACGTCCATACTTTGTTGGTGTACATGGACTCCATTTTGGTCCGCATTGCATCCAGCCATTTTACCGAGTCGACGCTCTGAACGGCTTGCTGGAAGCTAGTAGGCTCATCATAATCTATGATGCAATCCTCTCTATCCCCGTCTATGAGAAAACCGCAGTATCTCTCGGGCGGATGAGACTGCCTACTACTTGTACGGAGCGGCGTAGGAATGTCCTGTTCTTTTGAACCCTCTGGTTCCACTAAGCTTTCAGTAATAGTTCGTGGTTCTGGAATTTCTTCCAGTTCTACTGTGCTCCCACTTATCTGGGTTTCCAAAAACTCAGTTTCCAAGAAGTAGGCATGACGAGAAACAAAAAACCTTTTGTTCCTCTTCGCAGTAGAAGAAATATCCCTTGGAGTTCTTTGGATATCCTACGAACTTACACTGTACTGAGCGTGCCTCGAGTTTGTCCGCATGCTGCTTTTTAACAAAAGCTAGACATCCCCATATCTTAATGTGCTTAAGATAGGGTGTCTTCCCACACCATATCTCATATGGTGTAGTAGGCACAGTCTTAGTTGGAGCTCGGTTCAAAAGGTATGCAGCTGATTCTAGTGCATACCCCCAGAATGATCGCGGTAACTCGGCGTTACTCATCATGGACCATACCATATCCAATAGGGTTCGGTTCCGTCTCTCCGATACACCGTTATGTTGCGGAGTGTATGGAGGAGTAAGCTGAGAGAGAATTCCGTTCTCTTTTAAATAGTCCAGGAATTCGGCACTCAAGTATTCTCCACCTCGATCCGATCTTAGAATCTTAATACTTTTGCCGGTTTGTTTTTCTACTTCATTCTTATATTCCTGGAACTTTCCAAAGGCTTCGGATTTATGTTTCATTAAGAAGACATAACCGTACCTTGAAAAGTCATCCGTAAAAGTAATGAAGTAAGAATAACCGCTTCGCGCATGTGTAGACATTGGACCGCATACGTCGCTGTGTACGAGTCCCAAGAGCTCGTTCGCTCTTACTCCGTGTCCAGTGAACGGAGTCTTTGTCATCTTTCCTTTGAGACAGGATTGACAAGTGGCATACGATTGATATTCGAACGGATTCAAATATTCTTCTGTATGTAACTTCGTCAACCTTCTCTCATTGATGTGACCCAGTCTACAATGCCATAAGAAAGTCTGATTAATTTCCGGAGACTTTCTTTTGTGTGTATTCTGGACATTGAAAATCTGTGGTTGGTTTAATACGTATATACCATTGCTCAATGTACCTGACCTAATCAGAACTTGATTAAGGTGAATGTTTACAACATTGCTTACAAACGCAAATTCATAACCTTCTTTAGAAACTAAAGATACAGAAATGATATTACAAGTTGCGTTGGGTACAAAAAAGAAATTACGTAAAACCAAAACATGTCCATCTGGCATTCCCAGGTGATAGTCCCCCACGGCCTTAGCATCCATGCTAGCTCCGTTTGCAACTTTGAGGGTCATGTCACCTACCTTCAAAACCCTACGGTTTCTCAACGCCTGCAAAGAATTACAGATATGAGATCCTGATCCGGTATCCAATACCCAGGAAGTAGAGTTTATTGAAAGACAATTTTCAATAACATACACACCTGAAGCTGAAGCCGCAACCTGCTTCAATTCCTGTGTCCTGGCTTTCCAAGCCCTGCAATCATTCTTCCAGTGTCCTTTCTTATGACAATAGAAGCATTCTTCCTTATCCACAAGCTGCCCCGCTTTCTTTGTTGCCTTTGCCTTTCCCTTCGTATCCACTTTACCAACACCGCCCCTTGGTTTGGCGGGGGCTTTCTTCTTCTTTCCCTTGGCTTTCGCCTTGGACCTAGAAGAGGAAGGTCCTCCTACAAACAAAGTGGATGTTTCCCTACCTTTCTATAGGGTGCCCTCTGCGCTCCTCAGCATGTTGAGGAGTTCTGAAAGTTCAACTTCCTTTTCTTGTATGTTGAAGTTCAGTATAAACTGGGCGTAAGTGGAAGGAAGGGACTGGAGAATCAAGTCAGTATAGAGCTCATTCTCCAACGTGGTCCCAAGTTCCGCGAGCTCCTCAATGAAGCCAATCATCTTAAGCATGTGTTCCGCTACCGATGATCCGATGGCCAACCTTGCCGAAAATAACTTCTTCGACACTTCGTATCTTGCGATACGAGATTGCTCTCCATACAGTTCTTTTGTATGGAGAAATATGGATTCGAGGTCCATATTCTCGTGCCTCCTCTGATGTTCGTTGTCCATAGAGGCAAGTACGAAGCACTTGGCCTTCGCACTATCAATCTCCCAAGTCTTGCAGATTTCCTTATCCGCGACGCTGGAGGTGGGACCTGGGACAGGGGGAGCTTTGGTGGTATGAAGATACCCCAGCTTGTCGTAAGTGATTGCCATTTTGACATTCCTGAGCCAATCTTTGTAGTTTGGCCCTGTCAGTATGTTTTTATCTAGAAGTAACTTAAGTCCAGTCATGTCGATTGGTCGCTGCAATTAGGAGAGAGAAGAAGAAACACTCAGCATGATGCTCTTGCAAGTTTAGAGTGGTTTTTAATTTGTCTAAACAGGATGGCTCCCACTGTTTCTCGAATCCCTCCTCAAACCAAAAAGGAAGAATTAGTCAGGATCAATCTCACCGTACAATACTTGCTTAACCGTTCGGCCAGGCTGGTGTTGGTACTTCGAGGGAGGTTTTCCAACGCTTTCGCGAAGTTCCTTAATTTAAGAACCTCTTTTCCCTGGGAGCGTAGCCCCGCTAACACCTTTCTTGACACCTACTTGGTTTATAGCATTGATCGTTAAGTGAGAAATTTCCCGAGGAGTAGCATATACTCACAGTAGGATCGGGATCCAAATATCATCGCGTGATGAAACTGAAGGAATCCTACCAGAATCATTACACTCCAAATGGTATGCAACATTAGCAAGTTTCAGTTCTTTTGAAACTACCGATGTGGATTTTTGCCCCATGCTCTTATGACCTTGACTTTGGCCAACAAATCATAAGTCACATGTCAAGTTCTACCCGTCATTCTCCAGGTTAATTTGAATCCACCCGTACTTACCCTTGGCTTTGGCCAACAAGGCAGTACGACTGTTCCAAACCAACACATCTATCTATGCTGCACATGAATACCCAATAGCTACCAATCACTATGCCTTGACTTTGGCCAACAAACATAGCTTGAATACTATTGACTATTCATGTGAAACGACGGAGGGCTACGAATGGTTTTGGTGAAACCGTGAACGTAGAGAACTTGATATAATCGATGGAACGAGATAGCTTTTAAATGGAGTGGCTCAAACTCCGCATTTTAAAAGTTTGTTTTGAAAAGAACCGAGTGGTTTTTCGAAAGTGTTCCAACGACTTTTACATGGTTTATTTTCTTGCATTAGTTCTTTTAATGCATGATATTTTTGTATTAGTTCTTTTAATGCGTCCCATCATTTAATCCTACCATTGCAGAAAACAACCAAAATATGACGTACGCTTATGTCATTCGCATTCGCCATGGGGCCCCATCATTACCCGTTAGGTTACTTAACTAACGACAGAGCGGGGGCTGGGCTAGCGCGGCTGTAAAACATAAGCAACGCCTAAATAATATCATATATAGATATATTGCAATGATAGCCATTTCAGATCACAGATGAAAACATTGGATATACTAGTAACCTGCAATTCGTACGAGCCTGTAACGAAAAGCAGATTACACGGTCGCGGTGAATAGCCAAAACCCCACCCAAGACCCCTACGGGTGCGGCAAACTACCCGTCAAGTACCCGAAGCGAAGCAACCTCCCTCAACTCCGTGAGTAGGCCACTCGGCACTTCGGCATACCCGGTAGTTTGTGCACCCCCTCCATGGGTTTATCCTAGGAGCAAAAACAGTAAAAAGAAATTATACAATGACGGCTACAACCCCGACCCGGTTGTGCGGCCATACAAATAATTATTACATCAATTTACAAATTTACATGAATTGAAAGAAAAGAAAACTCTTGTCTCACAACCCCCGGCTATTCACCCGCGACAATCCAATGAGTTCATATACACAATCCAACAACATTACAGATCACAGATTTGTATAACCCCCACTAATCGACATATAGCGATTAGCAGACGTTCAATACAAATATCACATCACAGAAAAACCCGTTAGCTTAAGTCTTTTAGAAGTTCGATCAAAAATACGTATTTTTAGGCCCCAAACACAAAATTTTCGTTCTGGAAAATCTGGGCAGAAAATACATATTCCAAAAATCCCAAAACAACCCTAGAAATACACTGCACAAAATTTGGACCTCGGCCGAGTCAACTCGGCCGCGGAACCGCGGAGGGAGCATGCTCCCGCCGTGTTTCCGCGGCGCTTTGAACGGTTCGTGGGACCAAATTTTGTGGTTATTCAAACAAAAGCCTGAGCCGATTTTTAAGATGAAATTTATCAATTTTTGAACAGAATAAAAATCGGCAGAAACTTGACATATCGGGTTCGTTTCGTGACTTTTCCTTTGATCGATCTTCTAGCTACTTTGCTAACATGTTAGATAGAGTTTAACTAGGCTCTGATACCACTGTAAGTCCATGCTACCTCTCCCGGTACTTTCGGGCAAGCGGAATTTGGTGAAAAACAATTATCTAGAGGTGGTAACATGGACTCAAAACCGGATCTTTGTTAAACATCTAACTAACAACCTAACTAGGAGTTGTTAACTACTCGGTTAGGGGGTTGTACCTTTCTTTCTTGAACTCCTTCGTCTTCAAGCCTCGATGTTTTTCCGGATCGGCTTCACCCCGTCGTCTCCTTGCGCCGAAGATCGATCCACCTCGAAAGCTTCTACCTTTGGCTTCTTCTTCGATCTTTGAAGAAACTAGTTCACTTGGTTTGCTAAACCTTGTGAACTAGAGTGAGTAGAGAAGAGTGTGTTCGGATTTTCTCTATGGTTCTTGGTTCTCAACACATGAGACAAGTGGACCATAGACTAAAGAGAGGGAGAGCAAGAGGAAGAAGATGAGAGCTCAAGAACACAAGAGAGAGAATGGAAAATGATAGAAAATGAGAAAGACTTTTTTCTCTTTGCTCTCATAATCCAAAGCCATCATCACAAAAATAGTAATCAAGTATTGTGTAAATGGTTTAAGCTACAATAGCCATATCATTTCATACACTCATTTCTCACAAGAGAACAAGCAAGCAAAAGTCTTTTCCATGAAATGATAGCCATTGTCATCATGATGGTCAACTAGTCCAACCTAGTCAACCGGTCAACAAAGTCAACAAGTCAACAAAGTCAACCCCTCAACAACCATGTCACCATAATACTTAATTAATATTATTGTTAATTACATATCATATTCTCATTAGGGTTGAGCAAAAAGTCAATAGTCAACAGTCAACGATCAACAACCCAAATGAGAATACTCTGCCTCTGTCTCTCCGTCAACTGTGTATACACACCCGCATCCGCGTTCCGAGGAACACGAATACATACTGGATAAATCCAATCCCAAAACGTACACTAGGATCTGGCTTAAACCAAAGCCCGCTAGTGTTAACTGTCCGGACACTGTACGTGCATAAGTGCACGGATGTGACCGAACCCTGTCGCAAAACCATGCGACCTCTACTCTTTTGCCTAAAGGCGAATAGCTTTCTGTGTGGGACTCTAAAGACTCGACACTACGCTGGCAATGGGTTTAACCGCAGACCGCAAGCGGCACTAGCTGTGCGTAACGGTCCCCAGGTAGAAGCCGACAAGAAGACTGACGAGGTGAAACCCATCTGAACTCCTACTGAGCCTGAATGTGACAATCTCCGTACAGTCCTGTCTGTTCGTCTGATACATCGCATGGCGGGCCTAGGGGGGCGGTGAACGTCAGTCCCGTAATAGCGGTACAAGTCGTGTCGGAGTGAAGCCTAAAGCACCCTGAGATAACACTGAAAGCCTACCAGTATATCTCGATTGCCCTGGCCAGGGACTACTCGTGTAATGGCTCTCCTAGACACAGCGCGATGTCAACCCCCAATACCGGGAGAGACGAATCCTGTCTAACCGTCACTGCCTCCAAGTGCTTCGGGACTGCACCCAACTACTACCTGTTTGCACGACTCCTTTGAGCCGTGGTAGGGTAGTAATCAAAGTACAGTGGGAACACACTCGAGGCGAAGTGACAGTGTCAAGTCAGCGGACTAAGCTGTACTCATGTCACCTGGGAACTGATAACTGGCGATATGTATAATACCAACCGGTCAGTTCCCGACGAGTCCTGTCCCGTGTACTCGTAACCTAACGAGCACCCGTATACTATCTCCAGTACGACGTACTGATGGCTGTGGGACAGACCATCTCCCACACTGGGATGAGAAGCGCATACGCTAGTCTACTCCGGAGTATCGATGCCCTGTCTCGATAGTCCTGCGACTAGGGACCTGTATAAGGACGTGCTTATAGATTACCCAGCCCCCACTAGTGTGACTGCCATCACAACGCTGGTAATCAAGCAAAGATCCTAAAGGCTACACTAATGTGTATAGGTGATATACTAAAATAAACACATGTACACATTGAAGTAGAAACAAACCAAGTAGCATACTACTATATTGAGCAAGATTGTTTATACAAGGTGAATATCCCAAGCTTCCATTAAGTAATATACAAACTAGTATGATACAGTAATGGCCTCTAGGGCATATACACTAACAGTCTAGGGGTGGTAAACGTCAGACCCCAGTAACTCGATAAGTCATGCCGATATGAGGCTCATAACGGGTCGAGAAACTACTGATAACACTTACCAGTATATCTCTGAAGCAGCCCTGGCCAGGAAATTCCTGTTATAGCCAATCGAGCATAACGCAACATCAACCCCCAATACCGGAAGAGAAGAAACCCCTACTATCGCTCATTGCCTCCATGTGATTTAGGACTGCACCCAAAAGCTACCGTTTTGCACGTTCTCTTGAACGTAGTAAGGTGGAAATCAAAACATAGTGGGAATCACAGAAGACTCTATGACGATCTCGTGTCTACAGAGAACTGCTGTCTGACGATAGGTATAATACCATCTAGGAGTTCTCGGCGAGTTCGTTCAGTGTACCCAATCTCCACTGAGCACCCATATACCATCTCTGATATCAAACACCAATGGATATGTGATCATCCATCGCCTATCTACATGGTTCGAGAAGCTACACGCTAGTCTACTCTGGTATATCGATGCCCTGTCTCGATACACCTATGACTAGGAACATTTGATGGATGTACTTACCGACTACTCTGTCCCCATCAGTATGATCTGCATCATAATCCTGGTAGTGAAGTACTCATCCTAAGAGCTTTATCAACATGTAACATAGAGACAATCGGTGTACATGTTAAGATAAAGAGCAACCAGATAGCATATTATCATGTTGAGCAAGAAAGTCCTCCCTATGTATGTCCAAGCATCCACTATAATATACATCATATGTACAATAATGGCCTCTACAGCACACATATAACTAACAATCTCCTACTTGCACTAGGGCCATATGTTGTAGTATCTGTAACAATCGAGTTCAGTTATACCAATTTCTGTTGCCGTATTTGTTTGTTTGTGGTGTTTTGTTCATTTGCCGTATTTGGATGCGAATGGTAGTTTACTTTACGTTCGACCCGTTTGCTTGAGCTTGTTGGTTCATGGTTATTGAATACCATAGCATCACGTATTTTGCATATAAAAATTTAAGTCACGTAAAATAAATTAAAAATACATGACATGGCCTGCATGATACCCCTAACCCTATGGTAGCGTCCTTGTATCGTGTTCTCGTCCCGTTCAGTGAAACGGACGTGTTTGGATAGCTACGCGCACGTGCGTGCGTCCGTTCTTGGGGGTATGCTTTTTCGTTACATAATCTTTCATTTTAAATTTTGGAACTTGCTAAAAATTTTCGTATTTCAAATCCAAAATTTTGGACCCGACCCGGGCGCAATTCTGAAATATTTTGTACTTCCGCCAAATTTTAATTATTTTCTTTAATTTCTTTAATCCGTTTAAAATTCATAAAACAACCTAGAAGATTTTACAGCCAACCAAAATTATTCTTTAAACTATTAAAATCTTTATAAATTTTTCCAAACCCAATTTCCTTTGTCCCATGAGCCAATCAGATTTTCCCTCTCCTTTTCACCGGGCCCCACAAATCCTCTCTCTCATTTTCTCTCTTTCTCTTTCTCTCTCACCCCGCTAACAAACTATTCCATCTCTCCTCTTCTTTCTCTCTCCTCTCGCTTTCTCTCTATCTCTCTCATATCGCGTCCCTCTCTCTCATCTCGTGGTGAACGAGGATCCCAACACCGCTTCCCTCCTTAACGTTACCTCCCTTCTATCTACTTCTTCTTCTGCTTTTAAAACGCTGCAACCCTCGCCACGAGAACCCCAACTCCTCATCACCTTCCTCAAACCCTAACTCCATCATCTCCTCAACCCCAATCGAGCCTCTTCATCTCCTCTCCTCTTCCTCTCCATCTTCTTCTTCTCTTTCTTCTTCCCCAGCCTCTCTCCCCCTGCACACACCCACAACACCCTAAGAACCCAACGTCACCGGTCGTCGCCGACGTCCCCAGCCTCACACCCACCATCATCACCATCTCATTTCCTTCCTCTCCTCTACATCATCACCTCACCAAGACCCTGCACGTACCCTGCAATAAAACCCCAGGAACCAAACCCTAGTGCAACCCTAACCCATCATCCGAGCACTTGCACCCTCGCCGGAGCTTCGTCGATCATCACCGTCGACGCCGTCACCCCTCTGCAATCCAGTGAGTAAGCCTCTTTCCTCAATTTTATCTATTCTCTTTCATTTCTTTCTCTTTTCATTTCCATGCATTTTCTTTCTTTGAGTTACTCACTATTGTTTCTTGGTTGCCGGAATCCGACCATGCCGGCGACGATCCCGACGACCCAGCGAGGATATCTGACCCGTGTGATCCCATCGTGCGTTGTTTGGACTCATTCTGTGTACCGTGCGCGCGTCGCGATTTTTCCCGCCGATGCGTGACGTTCCGTGTACCGCTTCGCGATCCGTCGAGGCAAGTAAAACTTGCTACATGCTATCTATATGATTTTATAACTATTTATTTGAATATTAAACCTATAGATAGAATCTAAAGTCACGTGTTCCAAGTTAACAGTTCGATGTTCCGTTTATATCTTTTAGATTCAGAACTTGAAACATACCAGTTGCATTTTAGTTTACTATCGTAGTACCCTCATACGTGTTTAAATCACATAATAATTATTTGCATAACCCACTGTACCTTTTAATAGTTTCTACCCTATCGGACACCCGTTTGCATCCATTTAACCCTTTTTATATATAATTGCATCAATCGGTCTTTTAATACATGTTAATGTGATTTTAATATTCCATATTCAAATAAGTGTATGATACTTAATGTTGGAACCATAACCCTAACTCTAATCGATAACCGTACATCCATATAGTTTTATCTGTACCTATTTGCATATCGTATTACATGTTCCAGTTTATTGCTATATTAGTACCCATGATCGTTTTGTATACCCATGCTTATGCTAGTTTGATTATGAGCACTCACATCACATCTTGTGCACCCTGACATGACTTGTTGCAACTTTTACTGACACGACATGGTACCGTGCAACTCTTGACATGACATGACACCTATATACATTACTTGACTTGACCTGATGTACCATACTTTACCTATTACCTGATCTTGTGTCTAATGCCAACAAACCTGACCTGTTGTCCTTACGGACTGTTCCTGTTGTCTATCCAGACAAACCTGTACCTGCCTGATCCTGTGTTGGCATTAGCTCCAGATTATTTAATACCTGACTTGAGTACATATAACCTGGGGGTATGGGGAAATCAATGATGAAACCTGACTTGTAACTCGACAGTTCGCTACCTTTACTGATCAGTTTTAGAGGCTAGGCCAGCCTTGAGATGATGATGCTGACGTCATCCATCGTTATCCACTACCTTTTTAGAGGCTAGGCCAGCCTTGGGATGATGCCATGGACATCATTTATCGTTACCCTTTTCCTTTTAGTGCCTAGCGGTATGTCTCGGTTTCAGCCCGAGAATCTTCACTGTGATCCCGGGCACGCACGGGATACTATTGAGTTACATCGATGATTCATCAAATTGATTTCAAAGACTTGAGAGTAGTTAACCTAATAGACCAGTTTAGATTACTCACTGCACACTACCTTTCACTGCCCTGATTTATATTGTTGTTACACCTGCTTTACCATTTATGTTTATACTTGCATGTCTTGCTACCCTGTTTATATATTATTGCTTGATGTTATGACTCGCTGACGTCTGGGTTTTGCATGGCCCAGATTCCGTACCTTTGCTGCAGTCTGAGCAGGAGTACTTCAGTCAGTAGACTGAGCAGTGAGGACTCGTTAGTAGTTAGTTCTTTTATTTCCAGTATTTTCATTCCTGATATGAGCCCGCATTATGGCACATACATTCCAGTTATTCTTGTATTGGATCTTTTGCTTCCGCATTATTTTATTCTTGACTCAATTTATTTTGGCTTATGGACATGTGTTAGATAGTTTATTATTGTTCTTGATATCTATACAGCCGTAATGTGATTGTGGATGGATACTTCCTACCTACAGGTAGCATGGTTGGCTATGTCACGTGCCCATCTTAGCGTACTCTGGGAAGCGGGGCGTGACATGGTACTTTTGGTATCAGAGACATAGGTTATAGGTTAATCGGGTTGATTCTTTTGTAGTTTGGTATTGGACCCAATACACGAATCAGAATACTCGTGATTAGGAAACATGTCCTGCCACCTTACCGTTTTACCGTTCTTGAATCTTAACCTCCTCTGGATTATACTTTTACGATATGCAAACCTCCTTTGCATATCGACTCGAAACCTGGTTCCTTGTTATCTCTAGAACTTAGGCGACTTGGGTGGAGTTATGTAATTATAGCTATGATACCGCGGCATAGTTACAATGCGGTACTCTATTTAAGTAACTCGGAGTTCTAGACTTAATCTGCATTTTGAATTTGTTATCATGCTAATGCTTAGGTGTTTTGATTTAAGGAATATGGCAGACAAGAATCTGAAGACGTACCAAAGGCGTGTTGACGAAGCCGCTATACTTGGGGTAATACGTGGGATGTTGGAGAACCAAAGGCGGCAGACCGAGCTGAACCAGCAGCAAACTGACTCCTTACGGGAAGGTTTACGGACCGTTCAGCAGTCCGTGAACAATGTTGTGGCCAGACCAGTGGATCGTGTAGGAACCGTAGCGGATTTCAGAAGAAGGGTCCGTCTGTCTTTACTGGTTTGGAGGAACCGTTGCCAGCGGAGCAGTGGCTGGTTGACAGGGAGAATCTACTCATTGTGGCATAGATCCCCGAAGATAAGAGAGTGGATGTGGTACGCATCCAGTTGGTGGATTACGCCCGTGAATGGTGGCTTGTGGAAGATACCCGCTTGCCCAAGCCGATCAAGTGGGCGGATTTTTCAAAGAGTTTCCTGGAGAAGTTCTTCCCGCAGACTGCACGGGAGAAAATGGAAGAGAAGTTTATCAGTCTAAGGTAGAACAGTGCACCTATAGATGTACATGCAGCTGAGTGGACGCAGCTCAGTAGGTTCGCTGGACCTTTAGTTGCCAACGATGCTGATAGGGCAAGGAGGTTTATGCGCAGTTTGGATGCGGACATCCAGAGGCAGATTGTCTCCCTGGGTTTGACCACTTTCTCACAGGTACTTACGGCGGCCCGTGAACAACAATTCTTATCTGGGAAGACTGGGAGTTCACAACAGACATCAATTACAGTACGGAAGCCGGCTTTTGCACCGAACCGAGCACATGGACACAGAGGTATTCCAGTGAACCGTCTTGGCGTAACACCTATGAAGAAGCCTGCTGTCATTGATCAAAGAAGGAGCGTGATTTGTAACTACTGCCATTTACCCGGACATGTGCAAAGAGACTGTCGAAGGAGGCAAGGGCTTTGTTTGGTTTGTGGATCGGCGGATCATACTATTAACTCATGTCTGTCGAAGCTTCGCACAAAGGATGATCTTCAGAAGCTGCCGCAGAAACCGTTTCCCGGACAGAAGCAGCTGACTCAAGGACCCAATCAGGCTCGAGCTTTTACCCTGATGACTGAGGAAGCTATGGCTTCAGGAGAAGTTGTTTCAGGTATTCTACTTGTTCATGGTTTTCCCGCATTAGCGTTATTTGATTCTGGTGCATCCCACTGTTTTATGTCGTCCAAGTTTATAGCTACACACTCGATTACTTGCACAACCCTGTCTAGTTTCTGGGACATACACACTGGGATTGGGAAAATCATATCTAGTAGAGAGTGTAAGGATTGTACAGTTGTTGTTTGCGGACGGGAGCTTTTTGCAGATTTCTTGGTGATTGATACGGGCAGCTATGAAGTCGTTTTGGGAATGGATTTTTTCGGTACTTTCCATTCTCACATTGATTGTAGGGCAAAGAAAGTAATTTTCCAGATTCCCGGACATTCAGAGTTTATCTTTACTGGAGGAAGCAGTTCTGTCGGGCCAGTCGAGTTTAGGGCTAGGCCGACAGCTAATGTTCTTTCGTCGATGGAGGTTGCTCAAGATGAAAAGCCAGCTGTTGTTCGAGATTTTATGGACGTGTTTGAAGACATATCAGGATTACCGCCGAAGCGAGACGTAGAGTTCGCGATTGATCTCATTCCTGGTGCAGCGCCAGTCTCTAAAGCATACTATCCAATGGCACCTGTGGAGTTGGAAGAAGTTAAGAAGCAGGTTACTGAATTACTTGAGAAGGGTTGGATTCGAAGCAGTAACTCGCCTTGGGGAGCTCCAGTTCTTCTAGTCAAGAAGAAAGATGGCACAAGGAGAATGTGCATCGATTATCGAGAATTAAACCGGGTGACTATTAAGAACAAGTACCCGATCCCTCGGATTGGTGAATTATTTGAGCAGCTTAGTGGCGCGAGGGTATTCTCGAAGCTGGATTTGCGATCCGGATATCATCAGGTCCGAGTAAAAATAGAAGATATTTGCAAGACGGCGTTTCGAACTCGGTATGAATATTACGAGTACTTAGTGATGCCCTTCGGAGTAACAAATGCACCGGCGATATTCATGGACTTGATGAATCGAATCTTTTCACCATTCTTGGACCAGTTTATTATGGTGTTCATTGATGATATACTGGTCTACTCGAAGAGTATTGAAGAGCATGCAGAACATTTGAAGATCGCACAGCAGACGTTGAGACAAGAAAAATTATATGCAAAGGTGAGCAAATGCGAGTTTTGGCTGGAATAAGTAAAGTTTTTAGGGCATGTCGTGTCTGGCGACGGAATCGCTGTTGATCCCGAAAAGATTGCAGCAGTTCGAGATTGGCCGATTCCGAAGAATGTTGCGGAGATAAGAAGATTTCTTAGACTCGCCGGGTATTACAGGAGGTTCGTGGAGAACTTTGCTCGTCTGGCGGAGCCGTTGACTAAGCTTACGCGCAAGGAGGTACCTTTTGTGTGGACGGATAGGTGTGCGTCAGCTTTTGAGGCGTTGAAGCAGAAATTGATAACCGCTCCTATTCTGACCGTGCCAGACAGTTCCGGAGGATTGGTGATTCACAGCGACGCATCTGGGAAAGGATTGGGATGTGTTTCGATGCAGCATGGGAAGGTTATAGCGTACGCATCGAGACAGTTGAAGACCCATGAGAAGAATTACCCAACTCATGACTTGGAGCTTGCGGCTGTGATCTTCGCTTTGAAGACTTGGAGACACTACCTTTTGGGCGAAAGGGTCGAGGTTTTCACCGATCATAAAAGCTTGAAGTATGTGTTCACGCAAAAGGAACTTAATATGAGGCAACGTAGATGGTTGGAGCTGATGGCTGACTACGATCTTGATCTTAAGTACCATCCGGGGAAGGTTAATGTCGTGCCGGATGCGCTCAGTCGGTTACCAGTAATTCAGATGTTGACTACACAGAAGGAAATCATTGAAGATTTTTGAAGATTTGATTTGGAGGTTGTGCTACCGCATTCTTCGGGACAGTTGATGCAGCTGCAGGTACATTCGTCGTTGATCGATAGTATTAAGGGAGCGCAGTCGCAGGACCCTAGATTGCAAAAGTTTTGAGAACAGGTTGAAGCTGGACTTCGAACTGACTTACTGATCCATGAAGATGGTTCGTTGAGATATGGTAGCCGTTTGTGTGTGCCAAAGGGAGATATTCGCGAAGAACTTATGAAGGAGGTGCACAATTTAGCATATTCCGTACATCCAGGAGGAACGAAGATGTACCGAGATATACGACAGCAATTCTGGTGGGAAGGCATGAAACGGGAGATTGCCCGCTTTGTGGCAAAATTCTTGGTGTGTCAGCAAGTTAAGGCTGAACATCAAAGGGTTGCCGGTTTATTGCAACCACTTCCGATTCCTAAGTGGAAGTGGGAACATATAACCATGGATTTCGTGACAGCTCTACCGCGGAGTCCAAAAGGCAACAATGCAGTTTGGGTGATTGTTGATCGATTGACTAAGGCAGCTCATTTCATTCCTTTTCGGGTTGGTCAATCAACGGAAACTTTGGCAGAACGGTACATGCAGGAGATTGTAAGATTGCATGGAGTACCGGTGAGCAACGTATCCGACCGTGACACCCGGTTCTTATCACACTTTTGGAGGAGCTTACAGGAAAGTTTGGGGACTCGATTGAAGTTTAGCATAGCTTATCATCCTCAAACAGATGGCCAGTCAGAGAGAATGATCCAAACTCTTGAAGATATGTTGAGAGCTTGCATGTTGGACTTCAAGGGTTCATGGGAGGATCATCTACATTTAGTGGAGTTTTCTTACAACAACAGTTTCCAGGCGACTATTCAGATGGCTCCATTCGAAGCTTTGTATGGTCGCAAGTGTCGTTCTCCTGTTTGTTGGGACGATGTCGGTGAACGAAGATTGTTGGGACCAGAGTTGGTTGTGCAGACAGTTGAGAAAGTTAACGCTATCCGGAATCATATGAAAGCAGCACAAGACCGACAGAAGAGTTGGGCAGATACGTCGAGAAGACCTCTAGAGTTCGCCGTGGGTTATTTGGTATTCTTGAAGATATCACCGACTAGAGGGGTGATTTGTTTCGGAAGTCAAGGAAAGCTCAGTCCTCGATTCGTCGGGCCTTTTAAGATTTTGGAACGTGTTGGTGAGGTAGCGTATCGATTGGCATTACCGCAATTCTTGGCGAATGTTCATGACGTGTTTCACGTATCTCAACTCCATAAGTATGTTCGAGATGAAACACATGTGTTTGATCATTCGGAGCTGACCGTCCGAGAAGACTTGACTTTTATGGAGCGGCCGATTGCGATTGTGGATCGAAGGGAAAAGGTTCTTAAGAACAAGGTTATCCCTCTTGTACTTGTTTCTTGGGGAATCGCTCACATGGAGAGTCAACATGGGAACGAGAAGATGAAATTCGGCAGAATTTTCCCCATCTTTTCTTGTAGTTTGTTGGTCGTTTATTTTTTTTGTATTCTTGGAATTTCGAGGAAGAAATTCTTTTTGTAGTTGGGTATAATGTAACAACCGAGTTTAGTTGTACCAATTTCTGTTGCCGTATTTGTTTGTTTGTGGTGTTTTGTTCATTTACCGTATTTGGATGAGAATGGTAGTTTACTTTACGTTCGACCCGTTTGCTTGAGCTTGTTGGTTCATGATTATAGAATACCCTAGCATCACGTATTTTGTATATAACAATTTAAGTCACGTAAAATAAATTAAAAATACATGACATGGCATGCATGATACCCCTAACCCTGTGGTAGCATCCTTGCATCGTGTTCTCGACCCGTTCAGCGAAACGGACGTGTTTGGATAGCTACGCGCATGTGCGTGCGTCTGTACTTAGGGGTATGCTTTTTCGTTACATAATCTTTCATTTTAAATTTTGGAACTTGCTAATAATTTTCGTATTTCAAATCCAAAATTTTGGACCCGACCCGGGCGCAATTATGAAATATTTTGTACTTTTGCCAAATTTTAATTTTTTTCTTTAATTTCTTTAATCCGTTTAAAATTTATAAAACAACCTAGAAGATTTTATAGCCAACCAAAATTATTCTTTAAACTATTAAAATCTTTATAAATTTTTCCAAACCCAATTACCTTTGTCCCACGAGCCAATCAGATTTCCCCTCTCCTTTTCACCGGGCCCCACAAATCCTCTCTCCCCTTCTCTCTCTTTCTCTTTCTCTCTCACCCCGCTAACAAATAATTCCATCTCTCCCCTTCTTTGTCTCTCCTCTCGCTTTCTCTCTATCTCTCTCATCTCGTGTCCCTCTCTCTCTCATCTCGTGGTGAACGAGGATCCCAACACATCCTCCCTCCTTAACGTTACCTCCCTTCTATCTTCTTCTTCTTCTGTTTTTAAAAACGCTGCAACCCTCGCCACGAGAACCCCAACTCCTCAATCCCTAACTCCATCATCTCCTCAACCCCAATCGAGCCTCGTCATCTCCTCTCCTCCTCTCCATCTTCTTCTTCTCTTTCTTCTTCCCGAGCCTCTCTCCCCCTGCACACACCCACAACACCCTAAGAACCCAATGTCACCGGTCGTCGTCGACGACCCCAGCCTCACAACCACCATCATCACCATCTCATTTCCTTCCTCTCCTCTACATCATCACCTCACCAAGACCCTGCACGTACCCTGCAACAAAACCCCAGGAACCAAACCCTAGTGCAACCCTAACCCATCACCCGAGCACCTGCACCATCGCCGGAGCTTCGTCGATCATCACCATCGACGCCGTCACCCCTCTGCAATCCAGTGAGTAAGCCTCTCTCCTCAATCTTCTATATTCCGTTTCATTTCTTTCTCTTTTCATTTCCATGCATTTTCTTTGTTTGAGTTATTCACTGTTGTTTCTTGGTTGCCGGAATCCGACCGTGCCAGCGACGATCCCGACGACCCAGCGAGGATATCTGACCCGTGTGATTCCATCGTGCGTTGTTTGGACTCATTCCGTGTACCGTGCGTGCGTCGCGACTTTTCCCGCTGACGCGTGACGTTCCGTGTACCGCTTCGCGATCCGTCGAGGCAAGTAAAACTTGCTACATGCTATCTATAAGATTTTATAACTATTTATTTGAATATTAAACCTATAGATAGAATCTAAAGTCACGTGTTCCAAGTTAACAGTTCGATGTTCCGTTTATATCTTTTAGATTCAGAACTTGAAACATATCAGTTGCATTTTAGTTTACTATACGTAGTACCCACATACGTGTTTAAATCACATAATAATTATCTGCATAGCCCACTGTACCTTTTAATAGTTTCTACCCTATCGGACACCCGTTTGCATCCATTTAACCCATTTTATATATAATTGCATCAATCGGTCTTTTAATACATGTTAATGTGATTTTAATATTCCATATTCAAATAAGTGTATGATACTTAATTTTGGAACCATAATCCTAACTCTAATCGATAACCGTACATCCATATAGTTTTATCTGTACCTATTTGCATATCGTATTACATGTTCCAGTTTATTGTTATATTAGTACCCATGCTCGTTTTGTATACCCATGCTTATGCTAGTTTGATTATGAGCACCCACATGACATCTTGTGCACCCTAACATGACTTGTTGCAACTTTTACTGACATGACATTGTTAGTTATATGTATGCCCTAGAGTCCATTACTGTACATAGGATGTATATTGTAATGGATGCTGGGACATATATAGGGAGGACTTTCTTGCTCGACATGATAGTATGCTATCTGGTTACTCTTTACCTTAACGTGTACACCGATTGTCTCTCTGTTACTTGTTGGTAAAGCCCTTAGGATGTGTACTTGACTACCTGGACTATGATGCGGATCATACTAGTGGGGACATGGTAGTCTATAAGTACATCCTTCAAGGTCCCTAGTCGTGGGTGTATCGAGACGGGGCATCGATATACCAGAGTAGACTAGCGTGTACCTTCTCGACCCATACAGATGGGTGATGGATGATCCCATATCCATTGGTGTTTGACATCAGAGATGATATACGGGTGCTCAGTAGAGACTGGGTACACTGGACGGACTCGCCGAGAACTCCCAGATGGTATTATACCTTACGTCAAATGGCAGTTCTCTGGTGACACTGGTACAGAGTAGTCTGTTGACCCGAGATCGTCATAGAGTATTGTGTGGTTCCCACTGTGCTTTGATTTCCACCTTACCACGTCCAAGAGGGCATGCAAAACAGTGGTTTTTGGGTACAGTCCCGAGTCACATGGAGGCAATGAGCGATAGGAGGGGATTCGTTTCTCCCGGTATAGGGAGTTGATGTTGTGCTGTGTTCGATTGGCTATAACCGGAAATCCCTGGCCAGGGTTGCGGAGATTTACTGGTAAGTGTTACCAGTAGTTTCTCGAACTGTTATAGACCTCATATCGACACGACTTATCGAGCTATTGGGGTCTGACGTTTACCACCCCTAGGCGAGAAATGCGACATATCAGACGATCAGACCGGACTGTACGGTAAGTGTTACTGGTTTGATTCACAGGAGTGTGTGCGGGCTTGCTCGTCGATCTTCTCATCGCTCAATACCCGGGTGGCCGTTACGTTTAGCAGATCGCTTGCGGCTTGTGGGTGTTTGATATGATCATCACCTGCTGTCGGCGTATTGACGAGTCTTTAGAGTCCTACACAGAGGTTTCCTGGCTCAAGCGAAACAAAATAGGAGCGCATATGAGATATGTGCGGGACCGAGAATAATGCGTGTATGTGATACCGTATTCTATTCTCGCGATGAATGTATCGATTGGTTGTATGCGATATAACCTAGTTATCGAATCAAGTATTGATTCGATAAGCCGATACATAGGATACTAGTCGGTTATATGCGATATGACCGGATCGTTAAATCAAGTGTTGATTTAATGATTTAATGTATAATTATATATTTGATATATTACTTTGCATTAACTAGTATTGGTTCACTTTAATTGGATTTTCTCACTTGATTGTACAAGTTGTATATGTGATATACTTTTTGTGCAAATGATTGTATCATCTTTGATGATACATGTTAACTTGATTAGGTGTATGATTAAACCATGGTTAGGGTTTCATTTGATTTATTTATGCCTTTATTTATTTTGTTTTGACAAAAGAAAAAGAGATATGAAAACAAAAAGGTTGCTTTCAAAGATGAAGCTTGTTGAAGCTTCATGAAGGTTTGACCAAAGTGACCATTTTTTCTTCATATCTAAACCTAACCATTCACTAACCCTAGTTTAGTCTCTACACATAACCATGGTTTGAATATGATAAGTATTGATTTTCTTTTCCATTTTTAATTAACACTTATCATATTCTTCATCTTCTTCTTCTTCTTCACTTCAAGAAAAAGTTTGCTATCAACAATGGCAACTTGTGAAAATGAGTGAGAAATCCAATTCTAAAGTGAACCCACCTCCTATTTCTTCATCCCATACCTTTTGCCAAGTAGTATAGGGTGTTTTCTTCACAAGTTTCATGACTTGGTGAAGTGGGAGCTTGATCTTGTGATGCCTCGACGTAGATCATCTTCGGCATCGTAGTCGATGACCTAGCCCGCCCATTTCTCCGATGAAGTCGACGCTAGAGCCCGGCTTTCGATTTAGACAGCGAGGGGACTTCATCACGGAGCCGTGGAGGTGGAGGACCGGATCTACAAAGGTTGTATTTCCGTTCTTTTAGTTAAAGTTGTTAACTAGTTTCATTTGTCGCCTAAAATTCTAGCCAACGATATAGTCTAGGGTTTCTCGGCACCGTAAATTTTGAAATTGGCATGGTTGATGCCTTGTGAGACTTCATTAGAGTGCCTAGGAACCCTACAGTGGTATCATAGCCTAGCTAGAGCCTTAGGCGAAGCGTAGACGAAGTTTGAAACCCGATCGACCCGAAACCCTAACATCAAAGTGCTCTCTGGACTTTTTCTAAAAACAGGAATTTTTCAGAATTAAAAATTCGCAGAAAATAGAGCAGGAAATTATAAGGATTACAGCAGAAAACGAAACCCTAATTCAACTGTAGCGCCGCGGAACCGCGGCAATAGCCTCCTTTTGCTGCTGTTCCGCGGCCGTTTGTACTGATTAGGGATTTGTTTTGATACAGTAATGCCCGTATCTGTTTTCTCTGTTCTCTGGGAAGTTTTAATCTGCATTCAAGAGTTGAATTTTCTGGGGTTGTTTTGGGGATTCGAGGATTCGATCGGATTATCTGATTTTGTCTATGTGGATTCCGGATAATTTTTGAATATGTTAAAAAGTTCGACCGGATATAAATACCCAACTTTTCCCCTGCCGAAAAATTTCCAAGTGTTGGATTTTTCTGAGGTTTAAAGACGTTCTAAGTAGTGCAAGTAACGCGATGGTCCCTCTAGAAGACAACAAACCTTAACTCGATTATGTGACCGTCTTGAACTGCCCTTTGAACCTTCGGGTTTGGGGTAGTACGGCGTGCCACATGTGAGGCGTTGGCTTGACCCTTCTACGGCTGGACCGTTGGTACTGAGGCATGAAGTGAATGTCTTTGAACCTATTTCATGTGTTGAATGGTTACGGGAAAACTTGGGTGTTTGACTGTTCGATCGAAAAGTTTAACATTTTCTATTTATCTGGAATGGGATACAATAATTGGAATTCACAAAAAGGTTATGAGATAACAGAATGAATGTTATAAACATAGCACTTTAATTTCACTTGATCGGTTGCTACGGAATTATGATGTGATCAAAAGTCCGTCGCAATCACGTAGCGCACGCGGATACTCGCCGGGTAAACTTAATAGACAGCCTCACCCCATAGCCCCGACCAAGTAACTGTAGGAGAACACCATCGCCGAAAGCATCCGTTCGGGTGCTCGCGGCAGCGGTGTTCCGCCTTGGTGCACTTCGTCAACGGCGTCGGGGGTGAGGCCGCCTACTAAAGTTTGCGACGAGCATTCGATCAGGATGTCGGGAATCTTGTTGGATTGCCCAACTTGATATTGAAAAGAGTTTTCGATAATGAGACTAAAATGCGGGGTTTATAATTGTTAGGCATGTGATGTCTAAGGAATTCATTTGATTAGGCATGCGATGTCTAAAGAGCTTGTGGATTCCAACTGTTGTAGTTTTACACTTTCTTTTCTTTGACCGTAAGTGTAATATGTGATATCGCCGGTTTTGTTGCTATATGCCAACGACAATTGGGATGCGCATATTTACTTACGTTGATGACATGTGATGTTATGTGTTGCTGGATATGTTATATTGGATCGTCGTGTTTGAATAGCCGGGGGGGTTTTTATGTGAGATGAGTGTTTTTCATTTTCATTCATGTAAAAACTTGTATGTAATATTCTTTTATTGGGGCACTTCCAGGTTGCGGAAGTTGTCATCTTTTGTATATTATTTACTTTTCCGCACTAGGATAGACCTAAGGAGGGGAGCACAAGTAACCGGGTTCTGGAGTCCAGTGGGAGACCAACTCGAGGAGTCGAGTCCGGGTCTCCTAACTCCAGAATTGGTAGGGTTGCTTGCCGCTCTCGTAGGGGTCTAGGGGTGTGGGTTTGGCTATTCATCGCGACCGTGGAATCCGTGTTTTATACTGGCTCGTATTGAAAACACGGACGTCCTAGTATATCCAATGTTTCATATGATTCTTCTGCTGCGAAATCTGTGATGTGATCATGTGATGTTCTGTGATAGATACAGTATATAGTATATATGATATATTATATATAGGTGTTACTTATGTTTTACACCCGTGCTAGCCCTGCCCCGCTCTGCCGTTAGTTACCTAACCTAACGGTGCATGAAGGGACATCGAGGCGAATGCGGATGGCATAAGTGTACGTCGTATTTATCTGTGATGTTTAGGTACTTAAATGATGGGACTTCATTAATATGATTAATGAAATAAAAGAAACCTAAGATGTTGTAGAATCGAATTTCAAAATAAAACAGGTAGCTACAGTTCTTGCTTTGCACAGTGGTATATACGATATATCCTGCACCTTATTCGATGAGGAAAGGACCGAGATCCCTTCACCGGGAGTGACTCCTTTAGCAATAACTGGCAGATGCTACAACCCTCGGTTTGTCTTTTGATTGCTTTTAAGAGTTTTTGCTTTGCACAGTGGTATATATGATATATCCCGCACCTCATTCGACGAGGAAAGGACCGACGATCCCTTCACCGGGAGTGACTCCTTTAGCAAAACTAGAAAAGCCTCAAAAGAACTCCATTTTTAAAATCATTTGATTCTACAACGATATCAAGTTCATTACGCAATAGGTTTTCAGAAAAACCTGTCGTAGCCCTCCGTCATTTCAGATAAGTAGTAGTTAGTATTCGTGCTATACGTTTGTTGGCCTGCGTCAAGGCGTAGTGTGCGGTAGCTAACTGGTATTTATCTGCTTATGCATATGATGCAGATTGGATTAGGGTAGTCGTGCGACTTTGTTGGCCTGCATCAAGGGTCGTGCGGGTGGGTTTAATTCAATCAGGAAATGACGGGTTGAACTTGACTAGCGCACTGTGGTTTGTTAGCCTGCGTCAAGGTCATAGGACGCTAGGGGCAAAATTATCGGGAATTTCAAGTGTTGAAATTTGCAATGAGATTGCATACCTTCTATGAGATAGTTGGATCCCGATACCCGCTGCGAGTAATTGTTACTCCTGGGAGAGTTTTATACATTACAATTAGCTGATCAAGTAGGTGTCTAGAAAGATGTCAACGGGGTTACGCCTATGGGAAAACGAGGTTTACATTAATTTTGTTCGTGCGAAAGCACGGGGGACCTCCATCAAAGTACCGACACTGGCCTGGCTGAAAGATTGGCGAACTTGTAGTGTGTAATTAATCCCGGCTAGTCTTTCCTTTTAGGGTTTGAAGGAAGATTTGATAAAAAAGCAGTGGGAGCCATCCTGATTAGATAAAATAATAACCAATCTATTCTTGCAAGAGCGCACGCTGAGTGTTTTCTTCTCTCTCTCTCCTGGTAGCGACCATATCACGCCTTAATCAAGATAATAATACAGATTATTGACCGAACCCGCTTGTTATACTGAGCTGGGGAACGTTGGTCCCGCTCCACCTTATAATTGTTATAAGACAGAGCAGGAAATTGGGGATTACCAGAATTTCCGTGCCGCCCAAGCGAAGAGAGTGCATGCTGATGCATCATCTTCGGGTATGTTCATTACAAAGAACTGTTTCTCAGTATCCTCCGCATCCTGGGAATATGATACCGGATCAGGATCCCAGATATGTAATCTGTTACATAGGGCTTCAAAAGGGTAGAAAAACATAGAACGGGTGATAAGTTTCATGAGGCAGAAAACAGGGCAAGTGTTGCAGCCAAGTCTGTTGGTCACTGTCACCCTGTATTACTAATACAGTGATTCTGAACGAATGTTATTAGATACCGAACCTGATATACAAAATCATATCACTCTCTTTATTAGTAAAGAAATGATAAAATTTTGTATTGTTGGATAATGTTTTGAACATTTCCTATATCAAAAGTTGATCGGTTCAGGCACGTTATCTAAAAGCATTGACGTTCTAAATCAAACTACAGTTCTTAGTATACGGATCACACACAAGAGGAAGAGTTTAGAAATGAACGAATTCTTCTTGAGGCATTGTAGACTAGGTCATATCAATGCGACCCGACTGGCTGATGTTATATTTAGATGCATATTTAAATCAGTTTGAATTTACATCTTATGAAACTTGCCAGTCATGTCACAAAGATATAATGACACCAGCTCTGTTTATTGGAAACAGAGAAAGAGTTAGTCGACTCTTGGGATTGATACATGATGATATATGTAAGATCCCCTGTCTATACATGCTAAGACTGGTTCTTTGTACTTCATTACATTCTCTGATGATCTCTCAAGATTCAGATATATGTTCCTGTTGAAACACAACTCAGAACCTTTTGAGATATTCACAGAATATAAGTTAGAAGTAGAGAACCAAAATAAGGGTATAAGTATTATATCCTTTGATGTGATCAGGGAGGAGAATACTTGAGCACGGAAATCCTGGACTATTCTAAAGGAGAATGAGATTCTCTCTCAGCATTACTCCTCCGTATACACCATAGCACGATGGTATATCAGGGCAGAGCAATCACACCCTATATGATAAGGTGTGCTCTATGATGAGTACTACTGAGTTACCTGTTTCCTTTTGGGAGTTATGCGCTTGAGAAGCTGCATACCTATTGAATAGGGTTCCAATCAAATCAGTTGCCTACCATTTCATATGTGATATGGAAAGGGAAGAGCCCATGTCTTAAGCTAGTTAAGATTTGGGATTGTCCGACCTATGTCTAAAAGCAAAATCCGGACAAACTCGAGGCAAGGTCAGTTATGTAGAACTGGAAGTGTTTCAGCTATACAAACTACAACAAATGATTTGGTAGAACCGAAGGATTCAATAGTAACCAACGAACCTCAGCCTCTCCGCCGATCTAGTAGGGTTCCTCACCCACCTGAAAGATACTTCGGTTTCTCTATGATAGTGGGAGCGAGGATTGCGTCATGAGATGATGACCCAACTAGTTTCGAGCTGGCCATCAAGAGTAAGACTCTGTAAGAATGGCTGGATGCTTAGTGATCTGAGATGGAATCCATGTACACCAACAAAGTATGGACTTTGGTTGCTATATCTGAAGGGTTAAATCCCCATCAGGAGCAAGTATATCTTGAGAAGATTACTTGGTGTAGATGGAAAAATTGAGACTTTCAAAGCTAGACTTGTTAAAGGTTTTCGTCATTGACCAGGTGTGGATAATGATGAAACCTTTTTCCAGTGGCTATGCTTAAGTCCATCCAGAACCTACTTGCCACGGCTACATACCATGACTACGATATCTGGTGGTTGGGTGTCATGACAGCTTTTCTAAATAATGTTTTAGAAGAGGGCGTCTATAAGTACACAGCCAGAGGGCTTCGTAAATAGTGGGAGCAGCGGAAACGTGTCCAAGATGCTTTATAGGATAAAGCATGCATCGCGGAGTTGGAACGTCTGTTTTGATGTCGTAGTCAAAAAGTTTGACTTCATCAAAATGGTAGATGAACCTTGTATAAACAAAAAGGTAGTAGGGAGTATGGTGGCGATCCTCGTAGAGTACGTGAATGACATACTCTTGATAGGGAAGGAGTTTCCTATGCTACGCTCGATCAATCTCCGCTTATCACAATGATTCTCCACATAGGATCAAAGTGATACCTACTAAATCCTGGGTTTTGGATCTATGAGATAGATCTAATTGGATATTAGAACACTCACTAGCTGTAGTGAGATGGTATCAATTGATCCAGGGAAGAATCACTGGAAGTGTTCCAGGGTGATAAAGACGACTGAGTGTCAGTCACAGGCATTGTCTTTACCCTCTATCGAGGGACGGTATGTTGGAAGAGTTCCAAGCTAGATACCGCAACATACTAGACGATAAAGGCAGGATACATCGCTACTTAAGATGCTACCAAAGAGGCAGTCTGGATGTATATTTGTTCATGAGATGAACTTAGTTCCTCCTATTGTGTGACAATGGAGTTGTGGCTTTTGCCAAGGAACGTCCGTCCCATCAGTGATCCAGACATATTCTAAGGCAGTATCACCTGATCATGGAGATAGTTGATCTCCAGGGTGATCGAGGTAAGGAGAGCAGACTCAGAGGATAACACGGCGGATCCACTCACGAAGGCCTATTCCCAGAGAGAGACTTTTATGGGATGGTTGAGTATGAGATACTACAACCACTGCTACAGATGGCCCTAGTGCAAGTGGGAGATTGTTAGTTATATGTATGCCCTAGAGGCCATTACTGTACATAAGATGTATATTGTAGTGGATGCTGGGACATATATAGGGAGGACTTTCTTGCTCGACATGATAGTATGCTATCTGGTTACTCTTTACCTTAACGTGTACACTGATTGTCTCTCTGTTACATGTTGGTAAAGCCCTTAGGATGTGTACTTGACTACCTGGACTATGATGCGGATCATACTAGTGGGGACATGGTAGTCTATAAGTACATCTTTCAAGGTCCATAGTCGTGGGTGTATCGAGACGGGGAATCGATATACCAGAGTAGACTAGCGTGTACCTTCTCGACCCATACAGTTGGGCGATGGATGATCCCATATCCATTGGTGTTTGACATCAGAGATGATATACGGGTGCTCAGTAGTGACTGGGTACACTGGACGGACTCGCCGAGAACTCCCAGATGGTATTATACCTTACGTCAGATGGCAGTTCTCTGGTGACACTGGTACAGAGTAGTCTGTTGACCCGAGATCGTCATAGAGTCTTGTGTGGTTCCCACTGTGCTTTGATTTCCACCTTACCACGTCCAAGAGGGCGTGCAAAATGGTGGTTTTTGGGTACAGTCCCGAGTCACATGGAGGCAATGAGCGATAGGAGGGGATTCGTCTCTCCCGGTATAGGGAGTTGATGTTGCGCTGTGTTCGATTGGCTATAACCGGAAATCCCTGGCCAGGGTTGCTGTGATTTACTGGTAAGTATTACCAGTAGTTTCTCGAACTGTTATAGACCTCATATCGACACGACTTATCGAGCTATTGGGGTCTGACGTTTACCACCCCTAGACGAGATATACGACAAATCAGATGATCAGACCGGACTGTACGGTAAGTGTTACTGGTTGGATTCACAGGAGTGTGTGCGGGCTTGCTCGTCGATCTTCTCATCGCTCAATACCCGGGTGGCCGTTACGTTTAGCAGACCACTTGCGGATTGTGGGTGTTTGATATGATCATCACCTGCTGCCGGCGTATTGACGAGTCTTTAGAGTCCTACACAGAGGTTTCCTGGCTCAAGCGAAACGAAATAGGAGCGCATATGAGATATGTGCGGGACCGAGAATAATGAGTGTATGTGATACCGTATTCTATTCTCGCGATGAATGTATCGATTGGTTGTATGCGATATAACCTAGTTATTGAATCAAGTATTGATTCGATAAGCCGATACACAGGATACTAGTCGGTTATATGCGATATGACCGGATCGTTAAATCAAGTGTTGATTTAATGATTTAATGTATAATTATATATTTGATATATTACTTTGCATTAACTAGTATTGGTTCACTTTAAATGGATTTTCTCACTTGATTGTACAAGTTGTATATGTGATATACTTTTTGTGCAAATGATTGTATCATGTTTGATGATACATGTTAACTTGATTAGGTGTATGATTAAACCATGGGTAGTTAATGGTTAGGGTTTCATTTGATTTATTTATGCCTTTATTTATTTTGTTTTGACAAAAGAAAAAGAGATATGAAAACAAAAAGGTTGCTTTCAAAGATGAAGCTTATTGAAGCTTCATGAAGGTTTGACCAAAGTGACCATTTTGTCTTCATATCTAAACCTAACCATTCACTAACCCTAGTTTAGTCTCTACACTTAACCATGGTTTGAATATGATAAGTATTGATTTTCTTTTCCATTTTTAATTAACACTTATCATATTCTTCATCTTCTTCTTCTTCACTTCAAGAAAAAGTTTGCTATCAACAATGGCAACTTGTGAAAATGAGTGAGAAATCCAATTCTAAAGTGAACCCACCTCCTATTTCTTCATCCTCTACCTCTTGCCAAGTAGTATAGGGTGTTTTCTTCACAAGTTTCATGACTTGGTGAAGTGGGAGCTTGATCTTGTGATGCCTCGACGTAGATCATCTTCGGCATCGTAGTCGATGACCTAGCCCACCCATTTCTCCGATGAAGCCGACGCTAGAGCCCGGCTTTCGATTTGGACAGCGAGGGGACTTCATCACGGAGCCGTGGAGGTGGAGGACCGGATCTACAAAGGTTGTATTTCCGTTCTTTTAGTTAAAGTTGTTAACTAGTTTCATTTGTCGCCTAAAATTCTAGCCAACGATCTAGTCTAGGGTTTCTCGACACCGTAAATTTTGAAATTGGCATGGTTGATGCCTTGTGAGACTTCATTAGAGTGCCTAGGAACCGTACAGACATGGTACCGTGCAACTCTTGACATGACATGACACCTATATACATTACTTGACTTGACCTGATGTACCATGCTTTACCTATTACCTGATCTTGTGTCTAATGCCAACAAACCTGACCTGTTGTCCTTACGGACCGTTCCTGTTGTCTATCCAGACAAACCTGTACCTGCCTGATCCTGTGTTGGCATTAGCTCCAGATTATTTAATACCTGACTTGAGTACATATAACCTTGGGGTATGGGGAAATCAATGATGAAACCTGACTTGTAACTCGACAGTTCGCTACCTTTACTGATCAGTTTTAGAGGCTAGGCCAGCCTTGGGATGATGTTGCTGACGTCATCTATCGTTATACACTACCTTTTTAGAGGCTAGGCCAGCCTTGGGATGATGCCATGGACATCATTCATCGTTACCCTTTTCCTTTTAGTGCTTAGCGGCATGTCTCGGTTTCAGCCCGAGAATCTTCACCGTGATCCCGGGCACGCATGGGATATTATTGAGTTACATAAATGATTCATCAAATTGATTTCAAAGACTTGAGTGTAGTTAACCGAATAAACCAGTTTAGATTACTCACTGCACACTACCTTTCACTGCCCTGATTTATATTGCTGTTACACCTGCTTTACAATTTATGTTTATACTTGCATGTCTTGCTAGCCTGTTTATATATTATTGCTTGATTTTATGACGCGCTGACGTCTGGGTTTTGCAAGGCCCAGATTCCGTACCTTTGCTGCAGTCCGAGCAGGAGTACTTCAGTCAGCAGACTGAGCAGTGAGGACTCGTTAGTAGTTAATTCTTTTATTTCCAGGATTTTCATTCCTGATGTGAGCTCGCATTATGGGACCTGCATTCCAGTTATTCTTGTATTGGATCTTTTGCTTCCGCATTATTTTATTCTTGACTCATTTTATTTTTTCTTATGGACATGTGTTAGATAGTTTATTATTGTTCTTGATATCTCTATAGCCGTAATGTGACTGTGGATGGATACTTCCTACCCACAGGTAGCATGGTTGGCTATGTCACGTGCCCATCTGAGCGTACTCTGGGAAGCGGGGCGTGACAGTATCCAATACCCAACAATCAACAATGGTTGAAGTATCTCAAACTCAACCATCCCATAAAAGTCTCTCCTGGGAAAAGGCCTTTGTGAGTGGATCCACCGTGTTGTCCTCTGTGTCTACTTTCCTAACCTCGATCTCCCTGGAGATCATCCATCTCCATGATCAGGTGATACTGCCTAAGAATATGTCTGGATCACTGATGAGACAGGGATTTCTAGGCCAAAGCCACAGCTCCATTGTCATACAATGGTAGGAACGAAGTTCATCTCATGAACTAATATATATCCAGACTGCCTTTTTGGTAGCATCCTTGGTAGCAATGTATCCATCCTTTATCGTCTAGTTTTCCACGGTATCTAGCTTGGAACTCTTCCAACTTACCGTCCCTCCACTGAGGGTAAAGACAATGCCTGCAACTGACATTTAGTCGTCCTTACCATCCTGGAAGCTATCCAGTGATTCTCCCCAGGATCGATTGATACCATCTCACTACACCTAGTGAGAATCCTAACATCCACTTGGATCTATCTCATAGATCCAAAACCCAGGATTTAGGTGCTATCACCTTGAACCTATATTGAGAATAATTGTGATAAGAGGAGATTGACCGAGTGTAGCATAAGAAACTCCTTTCCTATCAAGAGTATGTTATCCACGTACCATACGAGGAAGACCACCTTACTCTCTACAACCTTTTTGTATATACAAGATTCATGTACCATTTTGATGAAGTGAAACGCTTTGATTACCATATCAAAACAGATGTTCCAACTCCGCGATGCCTGCTTTAACCCATAAAGCAACTTGCAAACGTTTCCGCTGATCCCACTGTCTACGAAGCCCTCTGGCTGTGTACTTATAGACGCTCTCTTGTAAATCAATATTTAGAAAAGCAGTCATGACACCCAACCGCAAGATATCGTAGTCATGGTATATAGCAATGGCAAGTAGGATCCGGATGGACTTAAGCATAGGTACTGGAGAAAAGGTTTCATCATAAACCACACCTGATCAATGACGAGAACCTTTTGCAACAAGTCTAGCTATGAAAGTCTCAACTTTTCCATCTATACCAAGTAATCTTCTCAAGGTATACTTGCTCCTGATGGGGATTTAACCCTTCAGATTTAGCAACTAAAGTCCATACTTTGTTGGTGTACATAGATTCTATCTCAAATCACTTAGCATCCAGCCATTCTTACAGAGTCACCACTCTTGATGGCCTGCTCAAAACTAGTTGGGTCATCATCTCATGATGCAATCCTCGCTCCAATTGTCATAGAGAAAACTGAAGTATCTCTCAAGTGGATGAGGAACCCTACTAGATCGGCGGAGAGGCTAAGGTTCGTTGGGAACTATTGAATCCTTCGGTTCTACCAAATCATCAGCTGTAGTTTGTATAGCTGGAACTCCTTCCAGTTCTACCTCATTATTAGTGATATGTATGCCCTAGAGGCCATTACTGTACATACGATGTATATTGTAGTGGATGCTTGGACATATATAGGGAGGACTTTCTTGCTCAACATGATAGTATGCTATCTGGTTGCTCTTCATCTTAACATGTACTATGATTGTCTCTATGTTACATGTTGATAAAGCCCTTAGGATGAGTAATTGACTACCAGGACTATGATGCAGATCATACCAGTGGGGACAGTGTAGTCGCTAAGTACATCCTTTAAATGTTCCTAGTCGTGGGAGTACCGAGACAGGGCATCGATACTCCAGAGTAGACTAGCGTATGCGCTCTTTGACCCATATGGTGGGCGATGGATGATCCCATATCCATTAGTGTTTGACATCAGAGAAGGTATACGGGTGCTCAGTGGAGACTGGGTACACTGGACGGACTCGCCGAGAACTCCCAGATGGTATTATACCTCACGTCAGATGGCAGTTCTCTGGTGACACTGGTACAGGTTAGTCTGTAGACCCGAGATCGTCTTAGAGTCTTGTGTGATTCCCACTGTGCTTTGATTTCCATCATACCACGTCCAAGAGGGCGTGCAAAACGGTGGCTTTTGGGTACAATCCCGAATCACATGGAGGCAATGAGCGATAGGAGGGGTTTCGTCTCACCCGGTATAGGGAGTTGATGTTGCGCTGTGTTTGATTGGCTATAACTGGAAATCCCTGGCCAGGGTTGCTGAGATTTACTGGTAAGTGTTATCAGTAGTTTCTCGAACTGTTATGAACCTCATATCGACACGACTTATCAAGCTACCGGGGTCTGACGTTTACCACCCCTAGGCGAGATATGCGACATATCAGACGAAGAGACCAGACTGTACGGGAGTGTTGCTGATTGGATTCGCAGGAGAGTGTACAAGCTTGCTTGTTGATCTTCTGATCGCTCAATACCTGGGTGGCTGTTATGTTTATCTGACCGCTTGCAGCTTGTGGGTGTTTGATATGATCATCACCTACTGCCGGTGTATTGACGATTCTTTAGAGTCCTACACAAAGGTTTTCTGGCTCAGGCAAAACGGAGTAGGAGCACATATGTGATATGTGCGGGACCGAGAATAATACGTGTATGTGATACTGTATTATATTCTCGCGATATATGATATCGACCGGGTATATGTGATATAGCCGGGTCATCGGATCAAGTGTTGATTCGATGAATCGGTACATGTTATATTAGTCAGTTATATGCGATATAGCCGGATTGTCGGATCAAGTGTTGATTCGATAATTTAATGTATAATTATATATGTGATATATTACATTATATTATCTAATATAAGCTCGCTTTATTGATTCATTTTCTCACCGGATAATACATCGATATATATGCGATATATGTTAATTGTATTATTTTCTTTTGTTACAAAAATATATTATATATGCGATATATAATATTGTAACAAGTTATGATTACACATGCAACATGATTTTTGGAGATGAAATATAGTTAGGGTTTGATTTGGGTTAGCTTTTTCATGAAGCTTCTAGAAGCTTTATTTTGTTTTAAGCTTGGATATTTTGTAAAGATATTTTGTGTAGATATTTCTTAACCCAACCCAAACCCTTTTCCCTAGTTAAATCTCTACAAGGGTTAAGCCTTCTTTCTTAACCCATGGTTGATTTGTAAGCATCACAATAATATTCATTATTCATCACAAATAGATTTCTTCTTCTTTTCCCTCTTAAAAAAGCTTTCTAGCTTTTGAGTTTGTGATGATTTTGAGTGGGATAAAGAAAACAAAAGAGAGCTAAATTCCAACTTCATCATCCTCATCTATTCTAGCCACTTAGATTAGGGTGTTTGCTTTGCTAATACTTGATTAGTGAAGCAAGAGCTTGGGTTTGAGATTCTTCAAGGTAGATCATCTTAGTAGTTGGAGATTGGAAGCAAGTTTGCATCTTTCTCTTCATGGAGCTTTTCTAGAGTCCGGGTACATGATGATCGCGGCGAAGGGATCTCAACACGGAGCTTATGAAGCAAAGGAACGGACTAAAAAGGGTGTAATCCCAAACTCTTAGAAGTAAAGTTGTTTACTTGCTTTGTTTACCCTAAGTCTCTAGTTAAGATCTTGGTTATGGTTTGTTTTGCACCCCAAAATTTTTAAAATAGCATGATTGATGCTTGCCAAAACCTTGCTAAGGTGCTAAGCTAACCTTACAGTGGTATCAGAGCCAAGCTAGGGCTTTAGGCGTTGTATAGACGAAGTTAAAAGTCCGATCGAACCCCGAAACATCGTTTTTGACCCCCTCTTTGGAAATTTTCTAAAAAGTTGGTTTTTTCCGTATTAAAAATACTCAGAAAATTAAGCAAGGAATTCTAAGGATTGCTGTGAAATACGAACTCCTAATTCCCTCAAGTCGCCGTAGAACCGCGGCGATACCATGCTTTGCGCGGCGGTTCCGCGGCCGTAATTGTGTAATAGGGATAGATGTTTCTAGGTAATATCCGTTGGTATTAGTACATGCTTCTGGGAATTTTTAATATTACTCAAGTGTTGAGTGTTTTGGAGATCTTAAGAATTCGTTTATTCGATCGGAAAGTTTAACATCGTTTAGTTTTTCGGGTAATTTAGAACGTGTTAAAAAGTTCGAACGGATATCAATAACTCACTTTTTCCCCTGCCGGAAAATTTCCAAGTGTTGGATTTTTTCCCTAGTTAAAGAACATTCACAGTCGTGCAAGTAACGCGGTGGAACCTCTAGAAGAACTAAAACCTTAACTCGATTATGTGACCGTCAAAACCACCTCTAAACTTTAGGGTTTGTGGCAGTACGACGTTGCCACATGTGAGGCTTTGGTTTGACCTTTCTACGGCTGGACCATTGGTACTGTGGCATGTGATGGATGCTTTTAAACTAATTTCAAGTGTTGAGAACTAAAGGGAAATCTTGGGTGTTTGTTTATTAGATCGGAAAGTTTAACATTGTTTATTTATCTCGAATGTGATACAATATTTGGAATCCACAAGTAGTTATGAGATAACTAATTTGAATGTTATAAATCTAACAGTTTAGTCTCAGATGATCGGTTGCCACAGGATTTTGATGCGATCAAAAGTCCGTCGCAATCACGTAGCGTACGCGGATACTCTCCAGGAAAACTTAATAGATAGCCATGCCCCATAGCCCAGACCAAGTGACTGTAGGAGAACCCCGTCGCCAAAAGCATCCGTTCGGGTGCTCGCGGCAGCGGTGTTCCGCCTTAGTTCACTTCGTCGACGGTATCGGGGGTGCGGCCGTCTACTAAAGTTTCCGACGAGCATTCGATCAGGATGTCGCGAATCTTGTAGAATTGCCCGACTTGATATTGAAAAGAGTTTTCGATATTGAGACTAAAATGTGGGGTTTATAATTGTTAGGCATGCGATGTCTAAGGAATTCATTTGGTTAGGCATTAGATGTCTAAGGAGGTTGCGGATTCCAACTGTTGTAGTTTTACATTTTCTTTTCTGTGATCGTAAGCGTAGTATGTGGTGTATCGCCGACTTCGTTGCTATACATCAACGACAATCGGGATACGCATACTTGCTTACGTTGATGATATGAGATATTATGTGTTGCTGTGATATGTTATATTGGATCGTCGTGTTTTGAATAGCCGGGGGTTTTATGTGAGATGAGAGTTTTTCTTTTTCATTCATGAAAAATTCATTGTATGTAATATTCTTTTATTGGGGCACTTCCGGGATGAGGATGATGTCACCATTGTATATTATTTACTTTTCCGCATTAAGATAGACCCAAGGCGGGGAGCACAGGTAACCGGGTTCTAGGGTACAGTGGGAGACCATCTCGAGGTGTCGATACTGGGTGTTCTAACTCTAGAATTGGTGGGATTGCTTGCTGCTCTCGTAGGGGTCTAGGGTTGTGGGATTGGCTATTCATCGCGACCGTGGAATCCGTGTTTTATACAGGCTCGTATTAAAACACAGACCTCCTAGTATATCCAATATTTCATATATGTTCTTCTGCTGCAATGTTCTGTGATGAGATCACATTACTGCCTGAGACAAATGTTTATATTATATATATGAGATATATATTATATATTTTTGATTTCGTTTCAAATGTGATCCTTGTGAAGCATAATAAAATAGGACTTCATTAATGAGATTAATGAAATAAAAGAAACTTAAAGATGTTGTAGAATCGAATTTTCAAAAACAGGTAGCTCTAGTTCTTACTTTGCATAGCGGTGTTCCTTGTAGAACATCCAGCACCTTATTCGATAAGAAAAGAGACGAGATCCCTTCACCGGGAGTGACCTCTTTAGCAATAACTGGCAGAAGTTACAACCCTAGGTTTTGTCTTTTGATTGCTTTTCTATGTTTTTGCTTTGCATAATGGTATTTGTGAAATATCCTGCACCTTATTCGATAAGGAAAGAGCCGAGATCCCTTCAGCAGGAGTGACCTCTTTAGCAAAACGAGCAAAGACCTCAAAAACACTCAATTTAAAATCACTCGATTCTACAACGATATCAAGTTCATTACGCAAAAGGTTTTCATAAAAACCTGTCGTAGCCCTCCGTCATTTCAGATAAGTACTAGTTAGTATTCGTGCTGCGGTAGTTTTGCATTCGTCAAGGCATAGTGTATGGTAGCTAACTAGTGCTTATTTGCAGCATATGATGCGATTGGATTAGAGCATTCGTACGGCGTTGTTTGGAATTCGTCAAGGGTCATGCGGGTGGGTTTAATTCAATCAAGAAATGTACGGGTTGAACTTGACTAGCGGACTATGGGTTGTTTGGCATTCGTTAAGGTCATAGCACGCTAGGGGTAAAAGTATTATCGGGAATTTCAAGTGTTGAAATTTGCAATGAGATTGCATACCTCCTATGAGATAGTTGGATCCCGATACCCGCTGCGAGTAAGAGTTACTCCTGGGAGAGTTTTACACATTACAATTAGCCGATCATGTAGGTGTCTAGAAAGGTGTCTACGGGGTTACGCCCCTGGGAAAATGAGGTTTATTTTAATTAGGTCCGTGCGAAAATACGGGGAACCTCCCTCAAAGTACCGGCACTGGCCTGGCTGAAAAATTGGCGAACTTGTAGCATGTAATTAATCCCGGGTAGTCTTTCCTTTTAGGGTTTGAAGGAAGATTTGACTAAAACAGTGGGAGCCATCCTGATTAGATATATTAATAACCAATCTAATCTTGCAAGAGCATAAACTGAGTGTTTTCTTCTCTCTCTCTCTCCAGGTAGCGACCATGTCACGCCTTAATCAAGATAATAATACGGATGTATTGACCGAACCCGCTTGTTATAGTGCGCTAGGGAACGTTGGTCCCGATCCAACTTGTAATTGTTATAAGACCGAGCAGGAAATAGGGGATTACAAGAATTCCCGTGCCGCCCAAACGAAGAAAGTACATTCTGATGCATCTTCTTTGGGTGTGTTCATTACCGAGAACTGTTTCTCAGTATCCTTTACGTCCTGGGTATGAGATACCGGATCAGGATCCCGCAAATGTAATTTGTTACATGGGCTACAGATAGGTAGAGAACTGAGAACGGGTGATAAATTTCAAGAGTTGGAAATGATGCAAGTGTTGCAGCCAAGTCTGTTGGCAGTTATCACCCTGTATTACCAGAATACATTGATTTTGAATGAATGTTATTAGATACCGAACCTGATATACAACATCATATCAGTCTCTTTTTTAGTAAAGAAGGATATAATTTTGTATTGTGGGATAATATTTTGAACATTTCCTATATCAGTTGATCGGTTCAGGCACGTTATCTAAAAGCATTGACGTTCTAAATCAAACCACAGTTCTTAACGTACAGAACACACACAAGAGGAAAAGTTCAGAAATGAACGAATCCTTCTTGCGGTTTTGTAGACTAGGTCTTATTGATGTGACCCGACTAGCTAAAGTTACGTAAAGATGCATATTTAAATCAGTTTGAAATCTTGTGAAACTTGCCGGTCATGTCACAAAGATAAGATGACCATAGCTCCGTTTATTGGAAACAGAGAAAGAGTTACTGAACTCTTGGGATTGATACATGCTGGTGTATGAAATTCCCCAGTCTAAACATGCCAGGACCGGTTCATTGTACTTCATTACATTCACTGATTATCTCTCAAGATCCGGACATATGTTCTTGTTGAAACAAAAGTCTGAAGCTTTTGAGAAATTCAATGAATATAAGTTAGAAGTAGAGAACAAAAAACGGGTATAAGTATTATGTCCTTTGATGAGATCAAGGAGGAGAATACTTGAGCACGGAATTCCTGGACTATTCTAAAGGAGAATGAGATTCTCTCTCAGCATTACTCCTCCGTATACACCACAGCACGTCGGTGTATCGGGGCGGAGCAATCACACCCTATGTGATATGCTGTGCTCTATGATGAGTACTACTGAGTTGCCTATTTTCTATTGGGGTTCTGCACTTGAGAAGTTGCAAACCTATTGAATAGGGTTCCAACCTAATCAGATGCCTACCACTCCATATGTGATATGGTATGGGAAGAGCCCATCTCTTAAGGAAGTTAAGATTTGGGGTTGTCCGGCCTATGTCAAAAGCAAAATCCGGATAAGTTCGAGGCAAGGTCAGTTCTGTGGAATTTTTTTGGATATCCCAAGCATTCGCAAGGGAATATCTTCTACCAAACTGAGGAACAAAAGTTGTTTTATTTTCTCAGCATGCCACCTTTGGAAAGGTAATTTCTTGTAAAGAAATCAGTAGTCATAAGGTTGAACTGGAAGTAGTTCCAGCTAAAACAAACTGCAGCTGATGATTTGGTAGAACCGGAGGATTCAATAGTTTCCAACGAACCTCGGCCTCTCCGCCGAACTGGTAGGGTTCCTCATCCACCTGAGAGATACTTCGGTTTCTTGATGACAGTGGGAGCGAGGATTGCATCATGAGATGATGACCCAACTAGTTTCGAGCAGGCCATCAGGAGTGGGGACTCTGTGAGAATGGCTGGATGCTTAGCGATCTGAGATGGAATCCTTATACACCAACAAAGAATGGACTTTGGTTGCTTTATCTGAAGGGTTAACTCCCCATCAGGAGCAAGTACATCTTGAGAAGATTACTTGGTGTACATGGAAAAGTTGAGATTTTCAAAGCTATGCTTAAGTCCATCCAGATCCTACTTGCCACTGCTACATACCATGACTACGATATCTGGCGGTTGGGTGTCATGACTGCTTTTCTAAATGATGATTTGGAAGAGAGAGGCTATAAGTACACAGCCAGAGGGCTTCGTAGACAGTGGGAGCAGTGGAAACGTGTGCAAGATGTTTTATATGATAAATCAGGCATCGCGGAGTTGGAACGTCTGATTTGATGTAGTAGTCAAAGAGTTTGACTTCTTCAAAATGGTAGATGAACCAATTATATACAAAAAGATAGTAGGGAGTATGGTGGTGATCCTGCTATAGTACGTGGATGACATACTCTTGATAGGGAAGGAGTTTCCTATGCTACGCTCGGTCAATCACCTCTTATCACAAGGATTCTCCATATAAGATCAAGGTGATACCTCCTAAATCCTGGGTTATGGATCTATGGGATAGATCTAATTGGATGTTAGGATTCTCACTAGTTGTAGTGAGATGGTATCAATCGTTCCTGGGGAGAATCACTGGAAAGGTTCCAGGGTAATAAGGACGACTGAATGTCAGTCGCATGCATTGTCTTTACCCTCAGTGGAGGGACGATATGTTGGAAGAGTTCCAAGCTAGATACCGTGACTTACTAAACGATTAAAGGCAAGATACATCGTTACCAAGGATGCTACCAAAGAGGCAGTATGGATATATTTTAGTTCATGAGATGAACTTTGTTCCTGCCATTGTGTGACAATGGAGTTGTGGCTTATGCCTAGGAACCCCCGTCCCATCAGAGATCCAGACATATTCTTAGGCAATATCACCTGATCATGGTGATGATTGATCTCCAGGGAGATCGAGGTTAGGAGAGTAGACTCAGAGGACAACAGCGCGGATCCACTCACAAAGGCCTATTTCCCTGTAGTGACTTTTATGGGATGGTTGAGTATGAGATACTTCAACCGCAGCTGATTGTTGGGTATGAGATACCAATTCAGATTGCCCTAGTGCAAGTGGGAGATTGATAGTGATATGTATGCATTAGAGGCCATTACTGTACATATGATGTATATTGTAGTGGATGCTTGGACATATATAGGGAGGACTTTCTTGCTCAACATGATAGTATGCTATCTGGTTGCTCTTTATCTTAACATGTACTATGATTGTCTCTATGTTACATGTTGATAAAGCCTTTAGGATGAGTACTTGAGTACCAGGAATATGATGCAGATCATACTAGTGGGGATAGTGTAGTCGCTAAGTACATCTTTTAAATGTTCTTAGTCGTGGGAGTACCGAGACAGGGCATCGATACTCGAGAGTAGACTAGTGTATGCGCTTCTTGACCCATATGATGGGCGATGGATGATCCCATATCCATTGGTGTTTGACATCAGAGAAGGTATACGGGTTCTCAGTGGAGACTGGGTACACTGGACGAACTCGCAGAGAACTCCCAGATGGTATTATACCTCACGTCAGATGGCAGTTCTCTGGTGACACTGGTACAGGTTAGTCTGTAGACCCGAGATCATCATAGAGTCTTGTGTGATTCCCACTGTGCTTTGATTTCCATCATACCATGTCCAAGAGGGCGTGAAAAATAGTGGCTTTAGGGTACAGTCCCGAATCACATGGAGGCAATGAGCGATAGGAGGGGTTTTGTCTCTCCCGGTATAGGGAGTTGATGTTGCGCTGTGTTCGATTGGTTATAACTGGAAATCCCTTGCCAGGGTTGCTGAGATTTACTGGTAAGTGTTATCAGTAGTTTCTCGAACTGTTCTGGACCTCATATCGACACGACTTATCAAGCTACTGAGGTCTGACGTATACCACCCCTAGGCGAGATATGCGACATATCAGACGAAGAGACCGGACTGTACGGGAGTGTTACTGATTGGATTCGCAGGAGAATGTACAGGCTTGCTTGTTGGTCTTCTGATCGCTCAATACCTGGGTGGCTGTTACGTTTAGCTGACTGCTTGCAGCTTGTGGGTGTTTGATATGATCATCACCTACTGCCGGCGTATTGACGATTCTTTAGAGTCCTACACAGAGGTTTCCTGGCTCAGGCAAAACGGAGTATGAGCACATATGTGATATGTGCGGGACCAAGAATAATACGTGTATGCGATACCGTATTATATTCTCGCGATATATGATATCGGCTGGGTATATGTGATATAGCCGGGTCATCGGATTAAGTGTTGATTCGATGAATCGGTACATGTTATATTAGTCGGTTATATGCGATATAGCCGGATTGTCGGATCAAGTGTTGATTTGATAATTTAATGTATAATTATATATGTGATATATTACATTATATTATCTAATATAAGCTCGCTTTATTGATTCATTTTCTCACCGGATAATTCATCGATATATATGCGATATATGTTAATTGTATTATTTTCTTTTGTTACAAAAATATATTATATATGTGATATATAATATTGTAACAAGTTATGATTACAAATGCAACATGATTTGTAGAGATTAAACATAGTTAGGGTTTGATTTGGGTTAGCTTTTTCATGAAGCTTCTAGAAGCTTTATTTTGTTTTAAGCTTAGATATTTTTTAAAGATATTTTGTGTAGATATTTCTTAACCCTACCCAAACCCTTTACCCTAGTTAAATCTCTACAAGGGTTAAGCCTTCTTCCTTAACCCATGGTTGATTTGTAAGCATCACAATAATATTCATTATTCATCACAAATAGATTTCTTCTTCTTCTTTCTCTTAAAAAACCTTTCTAGCTTTTGGTTTTGTGATGATTTTGAGTGAGATAAAGAAAACAAAAGAGAGCTAAATTCCAACTTCATCATCCTCATCTATTCTTGCCACTTAGATTAGGGTGTTTGCTTTGCCAATACTTGATTGGTGAAGCAAGAGCTTGGGTTTGTGATTCTTCAAGGTAGATCATCTTAGTAGTTGAAGATTGGAAGAAAGTTTGCATCTTTCTCTTCATGGTGTTAGTTATATGTATGCTCTAGATGCCATTACTGTATATACGATGTATATTGTTGTGGCTGCTAAGTCATATATAGGGAGGACTTTCTTGCTCGACATGATAGTATGCTATCTGGTTATACTTTATCTTAACATGTACTCTGATTGACTCTATATTACATGTTGATAAAACCCTTAGGATATGTACTCGACTACTGGGACTATGTTGAGATCATATTAGTGGGGCCACGATAGTCGATCATCCTATAACTGTTCCTAGTCGAGGGTGTATCGAGACAGGGTATCGATACACCAGAGTAGACTAGCGTATACGCATCTTGACCCATATGATGGGCGATGGATGATCCCATATCTATCGGTGTTTTTCATCAAGGATGGTGTACGGGTGCTCAGTAGAGACTGGGTACACTGGACGGACTCGCCGAGAACTCCCAGATGGTATTATACCTCACGTCAGATGGCAGTTCTCTGGTGACACTGGTACAGAGTAGTCTGTTGACCCGAGTTCTTCATAGAGTCTTGTGTGATTCCCACTGTGCTTTGATTTCCATCATACCACGACCAAGAGGGCGTGCAAAAAGGTGGTTTTTGGGTATAGTGCCGAATCACATGGAGGCAATGAGCGATAGGAGGGGATTCGTCTCTCCCGGTATAGGGAGTTGATTTTGCGCTGTGTTCGATTGGCTATAACTGGAAATCCCTGGCCAGGGTTGCTGAGATTTACCAGTAAGTGTTATCAGTAGTTTCTCGAACTGTTATAGACCTCATATCAACACGACTTATCTGTAAGTGTACGGCGGCGCCCCGGCCGTCAATCCGACATCGGAATGCGGAAGCGATGATTTACTTTAACTTTTTATACCGGTACCACCGCGCACTATAAACCCGGATCGGGCCATTAATCTAGTCCTAGCTAACAAGAGAGGGTAGAGAGATATACCGAGCGATCCGTGTCCTTCGGTTTTCTCGTCGTCGTCCCGATCTCCCCGTGGAATGTCCGGTCTCCACCTCCTCGCCGGAAGGGCACCACGTCGCCGGCTTCTTTTACGGGCTCCCACCTCTGGACCGAGGCAACTCAGGCACGAAGCCGGCGAGTCGACGTGTCCAAGGATGCTGTAGGTTATCTGTATAATGCTATGTCTCTTTGGGGTTGTGGAAGTTGCCATTTGGTGGAGGAAATGATGTAAGCTTTTTGTGGATGAACTTGGGAATTTTTGTAGCAAGAAATGAACAAAAATTCCACTCTCAAATTTTGGGCAGCCCTCACATTGGCTTGGCCGGCCATGCGTGGTGAAGAGAGGAGAGTGAGAGAATGAGGGAGAGTGTGTCTCAAAAGAATGAGAGACACTCATAATCCAAGAGAGAGAAAAAAGGTGATGATGTAAAGAAATGATCACAAGACAAAACCAACACTCCACCAACCTCATCATCTCATCACAAAGTCAAGCTATCATGAACCATCATGAACAAAGGAAAGTCAAGGGTGGTAGAATCATCATGAAACAACAAGATGCAAATAACACCCTCCACAACTGCTTATTTGCACAATTGCAAATAAGCCCTCCTCCACCAATCTTCAGCCTATGAAAGATACAAAGAAATATGGCCGAAACGGAAAACAAACTGGCAACTTCATGAAACTGGTCCCGTAATAAATTACAGGAAAACCCCGCTACTGTATATACATACCCGGATTTGTATTCTGACTGAAATACAAATGCAATGAGACAAGTCTACACTGTAAAATACTAGGATCCGGCTTAAACCAAAGCCCGCTAGTATTAACCGTCCGATCCTGATCCGTGCAATACCGCACGTATCTGATCGAACCCTGCCATATCTCCATACGGCCTCTACAGAGTTTTGCCCGAAACTTGAGCAACTGAATGTGGGGGACTCTAAAGATTCGTTAATACTATGGCTGTGGATTTAACCACTAGCACGTCAGAGGTATTAGCCATATGTGACGGGCTACCAGCTATTGACCAAAAGGGACGTCGATGAGCGAACTCATCCTGACACCCTACTGAGCCTGTCAGTGACAATATCCGTACAGTCCGGTCCGTTCGTCTATGATCATCGCATGGCGGGCCTAGGGGGTTGGTAAAAGTCAGACCCTCAAAAGCGGTACAAGTCGTGTCGGAGTGTGGCCCCGAACACCCTGAGATACTACTGGAATACCTACCATTAAATCTCCTGCCTTGGCCAAAGACTTCGTGTAATGGCTCTCCTAGACACAGCGCGACCTCACCCCCAATACCGGGAGAGTCGAACCCCTGAAGATCCGCTCACTGGCTCCATGTGGCTCGGGACTGTACCCAACTAAAACCTGTTTGCATGTCTCCTTTGAGCGTGGTAGGGTAGTAATCAAAGTAAAGTGGGAACTCACACGAGACAAATGACGATCCTCACGTCGATAAACTAACCTGTACACATGTCACCAGGGAACTGCTATCTGACGTCAGGTATAAGACCAACTAGCATGTTCCCGGCGAATCCTGTCCGGTGTACTCATAACCCAATGAGCACCTGTATACATCTTAGGTGATCCAACTGACACCAGTGGCTTGTGAGACTGGCCACCGCCCCTCGTCGGGGTCTCGACTGTATACACTAGTCTACTCTGGAGTATCGATGCCCTGTCTCGAAACTCCCACGACTAGGGACCTTTTAAGGATGTGCTTATAGACTACCAGCTCCCACGTATATGATCGCCCTCATACTGCTGGCAGTCAAGCAAGAATCCTAGGGGCTCTGCCAACGTGTAATAGTGACCTGTAAGGTCACCTAAAGCAGTACACGATGATAAAGGCAAACCAGATAGCATACTATCATCTTGAGTAAGACTGTCCTACCGAGATAGGTCCTCCCTCAGTCATTGCAATCACATGCCTATGATCCAATAATTGACTCTGTGGGCACTATCTCCAACAATCTCCCACTTGCACTCAAGGCTAATTATTGCGATGTCGCATACTCACTGCCCGTGTGATACCGATCACCCAACTCCTCTACTAGTCAGTCTCACAAATCCCGTTTGCGAAACTATTGCGTTCGAGGAACAGCCTCAGCGAGTGGATCCGCTATGATGTTTCTTTCTATGTCTCTCTTAATCTCAAGTTCGCGGAGAAACCCATCTCCCGAAATGAGCAATACCTGTCTTAGAATGTGTCTGGATGTCTGATGGGACCTAGCTCATATGTGAACTCCAAATCCAAACTTCTTAGACTGTATCGTCAACTGAACTTAATCAGTATCTTGCGCCATGCCTCCCTCAGTATCCTCCTGGACCACCTGTCCATAATACCGCCCCTCGTCAGAGGGAAAACTATAACTCTGACAACCTCTCTGTCGTCCAGGTCACCTTGGAAGCCTGGAATGATAACCGTCTCCCGAATAAGGCTGTCGTTATCATATCCCTAGAACATCCACTTATGTTCTAAAAGTGCCTCCGACTGTTTCTCCAGGATTGGATCAATATCAACTTATTGCATCCAGTACAAAAACAACATCTGGTGTGGTACTTGACATCTCATGATTGACTCAATTGCCTAAGCAAGTGATCTGCCAATCATGCACATCCCTATCCCCTTTAGTCTGTAAGACACCTTTAGAGAGGGTGACTCCATCACCTGCAGGTACACTACCGTGCCAGGAGTCGTCCATTCTAAATACTCTTAGAATGCTGTAAAAGTACCCTGATTGGGAAACCACCCAAATCTAGATCTAAAACCATAGATCTAGTAACCAGTATGTCTGATATAATGTCCAAGTCCCATGTAGAGAAACCACTGTGTGACGACCAAAGTATAACCGATTGTAGTATAGGAATATCACTTCCTACTCTGTTTACGTCATCCAAATACCAGGACATCACACCCTACTACATTCTTAACAGATCTATCCCCTATTCTGATGAAGTCAAACCTATGATTGTCACATCATAAATTGATGATATATCTCCGCTATATCTGCTTTAGTCTATAAATAGACATAAGCCACTTGTCCACCAATGCTTCTGTTGCTCCCACTGACTACGACAACCTTCTGGCAGAGTCATATACACGTACACTTCTAAAGCAAGTTTAGAACGACGCTATATTCATCCTCCTGCCGGGTCTCACGGTCTGGAACAACAGCAATGGCAAGTCTGGGTAAACAAGAACTTCCCTGTCACCGTCCTTGAGGCTACCGGAGTACCTCTCGGCTGCCTGAAGTTACCCACCTTATCTGCGGAGTGTCCAATGGAATGTCAAACCAGATTGAATCTTTAGGTTCCTATCAAATCTTCAGTAATCGTTTGTGGTTCTGGAATTACTTCCAGTTCTACCATACTCCCACTACTGTTTTCTGAAAAAATCCATTTTTGTTAAAACTGTGGCGAGTCTAGAACAATATCACTATTGATCTTCCAGATGGTAGAAAGTCAACCCTCGTCATAGCCTGGGTCAACCCACAAACATCCATTACAGAAACGTGCCTTGAGTTATCGAGAGTCTGGTTTTAAGCATAAGCCAGACAACTTCCCGCACCTTAACATCGTTAAGATATGAACTGTTCTATATCCAATATAGAACCCGAGGCACTGATTTAATTGAACCAGATTCAAATCATGCAGTTGTTTCCAGTGCATGTCAACTAAATGGAGAGAGGCCGATCAGCGTTACTCAACTTAGGAATGCTTCCAATTATGAGTAACCTGAAAGAGAAGCAAGTTCTCTTAATCATTACTATCAACTGAATACCCTACACAAGTATCTTCATCTTCGATCACTTTGAAGAATCCTGATACTTGCAATACCTGGTTCTCTATTTTATTCATTGTCACGACCCGCAGGGTACGGAACGTGACTGGCACTTAAGTTTACGAAACGTCTCAAGACATCCGTAAAATAAGTAAGCCAAAGCCCAGAAACCAAAACCAAATAAGCAAAAGAGTGAAGAAAACCCAATCAATTGAAAGCGAGTTTATCAAATAAGTCATATAAAACCCTTTTTAAAAACAATACCAATTTTTCCGAAAATTTCGGCAGAGTCTCCTTTGTAAATACTGGCCCCCAAAATGGGTACAACAAGAATATATATGAATCCAACAAATATGGCATCCCCAAGCGGGAACTAGCTCTTCGCCACAGGGCGGTCACAAATCCCATGCAATGTAAAGCAAAAATATGCGAAATAATCATAATGAAGCATAAGAAAAACAGCATGTCGACTCAAGTGAGATCGACCCCAAAATACAGCATAAAAGTCCACAAACCTCACAGTCTCATCTCTAGGTCAATATACAATAATACTGGTAGGTACAGTAGATGGAGTACTCTAGATACAAAGAATACACAAGGTGATGCAAAAATAATAATATGACCCACCTAAGAGCAAAACCTCGGGTCCAGGCAAAAGAAGCAAGTGCGCCCGCAGCTACTGTACTGACGGAGCGGACCTGAAAAAGGCTGTGGCACAACGGGGGTGAGTTGCCAACTCGTGAGTAATAAATAACATCTACACAGGCTATCGAAAGCATGCACACAAGTATCCTAGCATCTAAAATACAGGAAAGGCCGGACATAATAGCAGGTAGGTATGCAATATGAATATGCTAGCAGGTATGAATGCAATGCGAATCAACTCGTGATCTGAATGTGTAAGTATAAGAAATCATGTTTTTTCCCTTTAAGAATCTCTTTTGAAATACCAGCACAATACCAATAGAATCAACCAGAACCTGTGTCCAGCAACGACACCTCAAAACTATCACAAATCTCATATATCCATGTCATAGTATCTCTGGCCTCAGCCATCCGGCTGACCCAGCTCAATATCAAAATCTCATCATCTCGCGGCCACGGTCGGTATCCTCTGGATATCCGCCGTGCCAAACAGTCACCGGTAGGTAATCCGTCCCCTGCCAGGCTCAACGTCAACACCACATTCATCTTGCCCCGGGGTACCATACCGGGCCCACCATGTACCCGTGACGGTTCCTCCACTCCTCGACACGGATCTCCAAAACCACAGCAAACTCATGGTGGATGACACTTACATCACTAGAAAACCGCAATTTACATATTTTAAAAATATAATAAGTTTAGAAATTTTGCGGCTTTCCCCCGAAATCCAGAAATATCATAAAATCTCAAGAAATCCTCATAAGTGCATATGTCAATGATAATGAATGCATATGGTATCAATAATCAAGTTGTGATGTGTGATTAATAGATTAGGCATGAACAAATAATATGATGAAGCACATGCACATGAATAGCAATCCTACGATTTCATTTTAAGGAATTAAAGCAATAGCACATGTTTAAGTGTCAATTATAGTAAAAGGTTTCAATTTAAAGGTTATCTAGTGTGGTGGCATGGAAATTACCAGGGTGTGTGTGTAAGCATGAATAGTGCTCGTGCTGCATATAAAAACCCTGGCAATGGTGCAGGTGTCCTATAGAATGGGTTCGTATATGTATGTCAATATAAGGCATGAATGCAGCAAATAATCATATAAGTATTACACCCCTAATTATTAACATCACTAAGAATCTTTTAAGTTACTAAAACTATCGGGCGACTTGTGCCATCCAACGATAGTCCCCCGTAGATGTTACATCAACTCACAGAAATCCTCAGCTAGCTACGTCCGATCACCGCTTCCCCTTTTCGTGCCGCATCCGAAGCCTCCACGACCGAACCTGGAATTTACATCAATACAAACATAAGGTTACAAATCAAGAACAACGCAAAACCCAAACGAAAATACTAACGTTCACAAGCTAGGTACAACGTGCACAAGGTGCGCGGAACACACGCGAAAATCGCAAAAACTGCAAAAATCGCCGATTTGGTCGCCCGGCAAAAGTAAAACCCGATTACTCAAAAATCCACACTCACGCATCCTAAATGTCATAGGATATGACAACAATATAATCTAGATATCAAAACTAATTTATCACATACTTTTATCACAAAACTAGTAAGCACAAACATTCTAAAAAAAACGACGCAACATCGCCGTTATGCGATAAAGTGCTCACAATCCAACACCACATCCAACTAACCCACTAGATAGCCATTACATTAGTTTTTAAACCATTAGCAATGCTTAAAAACCTAATTTCCATAAACAAAACCTTTCTTGATTTTGGTAATTAGCAAAGCAAAGAAAATTTCACACAAGTTAACTTAGATTAGCAATACATCAAGCCACTTAAGCAAAGTAACCATATAGGTTGGTTAAGTAAACCACTAGATTAATTAACTAGATTTAATTAACTAAAATATGGTTTCAAGAAACCCTAGTTAACTCAACCATTAACTTTAAACAAAACTAGAATGAAAATAGCACTAAATTAACACCAAAACAATTTAATTAAAGGATTTTAACCATAAGAAATTAAAAGGGTAGAAATTATACCTCAAATCTATGGATCTAGCAAGAAGAAATTTGCCTCAATGATGGCCTCCTACCACCATGATTCCAAGCAAGAGAGGTTAAAGATAAAGGGGATGAAGAATGGGGTTATTTTGTGAGGTTTAAATTTGGAATTTTTGAAGCAACTTAATGAATTTTTGAAGAAAATGAAAAGAACAAGGAGATGAAGGGGGGCTGCTGGAAATTCAGCCAGAAATGAGGGAGAGGGGATGGTGTGGGGTGTGGGAAAGAGGTCTTGGTCAACTCCTACCAACCACAAAAGACTTTACCCAAAAACAAATTCAAACCTTTCACAAAACAACCATCATTTCCACACAATAAAACAAGTCAAGGAGCATGGAATTTTTCTGGACCTGATGGTGGTGGGGCTGGCCTAGGGCTGAGGGAAGAGAGAGAGGGGTTTTACAAAAGAAATTTTATGCAAAAAGACCCCCTACAAGTCAAAAATTGCAAGTTTAAGCTTAAATTCAATAAATTTCGTTTCCTAAAATAAAAATTAGTTAAAAATCAAAATAAAATACTAAAAATTTATGTTACAACTAGATTTTAATTAACATAATTTTAAAGATTAAAATTAGCCCAAAAAATTTTGTATTTATCACTAATTTTATGTATTTTCTTACCGGCTTAAAATAATATTAAAAAATTGAAAAATTAGGGAAAATTTTTAAACGACCAGAATTTCATAAGTAACTCATTATCTACTAAAAACAAGCAATTACCTATCCATTTTAGGTATAATTAGTCCTAAACTGCAAAATAACAAAAAAGACGGTTTTCGAAAAAATACCGAATTTTTACCGATTTTCAGGAAAACACCAAAACGACTTTTCAAGACGCTACAATCTCCCCCCCTTAAAGAAATTCGGTTCCCGAATTTAAAAATATAACTACGCGTACCTTTAAAGAGATGGGGATATTTCTTCCTCATCTCGCCCTCGGTCTCCCAGGTAACCTCCTCGCTGCTCGGGCTACGCCAAAGGACCTTGACGGTTGGTATAATCTTCGATCTCAACTTCTTCACCTGCCGATCCAGGATGGCCACCGGCTGCTCTGCAAAAGAAAGGTCGCGCTCTAGCTGGACTGTCGGGTGCTGAATCGCATGCCAAGGGTCGTGAAGGTACTTGCGGAGCATCGAAACATGGAAGACGGGGTGAACATCGGGAAAGCTGGGTGGAAGGGCCAAACGATATGCAACAGCGCCGACACGCTCGAGGATCTCGAAGGGACCTACGAATCTAGGGCTAAGCTTCCCCTTTCTCCCAAAATGCATCACGCCCTTCATCGGAGAGTCCCTCAGAAAAACATAATCGCCAACTGCGAACTCTAACCTGCGACGGTGCCTGTCTGCATACGATTTCTGTCTGCTCTGAGCTGTCCTCATCCGGTCTCGGATCAACTGTATCTTCGCTGTCGTCTCCTCCACAAGCTGCGGCCCCAAAATACTGCTCTCGCTGAGCTCTGTCCAACAGACGGGCGATCTGCATCTCCTCCCATACAATGCCTCGAAAGGTGCCATCTGAATAGTATCCTGGAAGCTGTTGTTGTAGGAGAACTCCACTAGAGGTAAATGACGATCCTAGCTAACGCCGAAGTCTAAAACGCACGCTTTGAGCATGTCCTCGAGAGTCTGAATGGTCCGCTCTGACTGTCCGTCGGTCTGCGGATGAAACGCTGTGCTGAAGCTCAAACGAGTGCCCAAAGCCTCCTGAAGTCTCTGCCAAAGTCGGCTGGTAAACTGAGTGCCTCGATCTGACACGATACAAGTCGGTACGCCATGTAGTCGCACGATCTCGTCAATGTAGAGCTGAGCATACTGAGCGAAGCTGAAAGTGGTCTTCACTGGCTGGAAGTGAGCCGCCTTCGTCAATCGATCTACGATCACCCAGATGGAGTCGTACCATCGACTGGTCCTGGGTAGACCCACAATGAAGTCCATCGAAATCTGCTCCCATTTCCACTCTGGAATGGGTAACGGCTGTAGCTCTCATGCGGGCCTCTGGTTCTCGGCCTTGACTTGTTGACAAGTCAGGCATCTCGATACAAACTCCGCAATGTCCCTCTTCATCCCGTCCCACCGGTAGGTCTCCCTCATATCGTGGTACATCTTGGTGGAACCGGGGTGGACACTATACACTGATCGGTGTGCCTCCTCAAGAATGTCGCGCCGCGATCCATCAGCATCTGGTACGCACAGTCTAGATCCATAATGTAAAATCCCCTGATCGTCAATCACGAATTTGGAAAATCTGCCATGTCCCATCTGTGCCATGATCTCTGAGCAACGGTCGTCACTGCGCTGTGCCTCATATATACGGTCAAGAAACTGTGGGCATGCACGAACATGCGCGAGCTGTCCCCCTGTCTGAGTGAACTCGAACTCAACTCGGCTGTCGCATAGCATCTGCCAATCTGCTGACGACTGCCTCTGCACTGCGCGCAAAAGGGATAGACTACCCCCGGGCCTCCTACTCAATGCATCTGCCACTACATTCGCCTTGCCTGGGTGATATAAGATCTCGCAGTCATAGTCTTTCACTAACTCCATCCAACGACGCTGTCTGAGGTTCAGGTCTCGCTGCTGAAATATGTACTTTAAGCTCTTATGATCAGTGAATATCTGACATGACCCGCCGTATAGGTAATGTCGCCAAATCTTCAGTGCAAAGACCACTGCAGCCATCTCCAAATCATGAGTGAGGTAGTTCTGTTAATGCTTCTTCAACTGCCGAGAAGCATATGCGATCACCCGGCCATGCTGCATCAATACGCATCCTAATCCCACTCGCGAAGCATCACAGTAGACCACAAATCCGCCTGATCCCGAAGGCAAAGATAATACCGGCGCCGTAGTCAAACATGTCCGCAGCTGCTGAAAACTGCGCTCGCACTCCTCCGTCCAGACGAAAGGAACTCCCTTCCGGGTCAAACCGGTCAAAGGTGAAGCTATACGGGAGAAGTCCTGAACAAAACGCCTGTAGTAGCCCGCCAGGCCTAGAAAACTACGGATCTCAGTAACCGATGTAGGTCGGGTCCACTGCTGAACAGCCTCAATCTTCTTCGGGTCCACACAAATGTCGTCTCTCGTCACCATGTGACCCAAGAATCCGACGCTGTCCAGCCAGAATGCACACTTGGAGAACTTTGCGAACAGCTGGTGCTCCCTCAGAGTCTGTAACGTAATCTGCAAGCGTTGCTCGTGCTCCTCTCTGCTCCGGGAGTACACCAAGATATCGTCGATAAACACGATGATGAACAAGTGAAGATACGGCCTGAATGTACGGTTCATCAAATCCATGAATGCTGCTGGGGCGTTGGTGAGTCCGAACGACATCACCAAAAACTCGTAGTGGCCGTAGCGCATGCGGAAATCTGTCCTCGGTATATCCTCCTGTCGAACTCACAGCTGATGGTATCCTGATCGCAAGTCGATCCTCGAAAAATAACCCGCGCCCTGGAGCTGGTCGAACAAATCATCAATGCGTGGCAACGGATATCTGTTCTGAACGGTAACTTTGTTCAGCTGGCGGTAGTCGATACATAAGCGCAAACCTCCATCCTTCTTCTTGACAAACAGGACCGGAGCACCCCACGGAGAAACACTAGGTCGAATAAGCCCCTTATCTAACAAATCCTGCAACTGATCCTTCAGCTCTCGAAGCTCAGCCGGGGCCATCCGATAAGGCGGTATAGAGATAGGCCCCGAGCCGGGAATCAAATCGATGCAGAACTCAAAATCGCGCTCAGGTGGTAGCCCAGGTAGCTCATCAGGGAAAACATCAGGGAACTCACAAACAACCGGGACCCGGTCCAACGGAACCTCTGCAGCTCGAGTATCAAAAATATACGCTAAGAATCCCTGACATCCCTTCCGCAAGAGCTAACCAGCGCGAAGAGACGAAATCAAGCTGGGAAGGGTGACGCTGCGGTCTCCCTGAATAACAAGGACTGGCTCCCCCGGAAAGCTAAATCTGACTGCCTTCTCACGGCAGTCCACCGAAGCATAACAGGCGGCTAGCCAATCCATTCCCAGAAGCACATCAAAGTCCAACATATCGAGGAGAATCAAATCAACTGATGAATCCCTCTCCCCGATACGAACGGAACACAATCGAAATACAAAACGAGCGACAAACGACTCGCCTACCGGAGTAACAACAACAAGCGGATGACCTAACGACGACGACTCACAGCCCAACATCGGTGCAAAGTGTGTAGAGACGTACGAATGTGTGGAACCTGGGTCAAATAATACCCGGGCGTCGAAAGAGCAAACTGGAAAGGTACCTGTCACAACGGCATTGGATGCCTGCGCATCCTGCGGTGTCAAAGCAAATACTCGGGCCTGTCCTCCACCGATAGCGGGCTGACCTCGACCTCAGCCTCTGCCTCCTCGTCCTCTCTGAACAGGACCGCCGCGTCCACGGCCTCTGGGTGCACCTAACTGGCGTGGAGCATCGCCTGTGGTAGGAAGTAGGGCTCTCTGAGGAGGGGGTGGTGATGGTGGTAGGGTCACATGCGGAACTGTCGCTGCTCCCTATCATCTCACCGGACAGTCTCTGACAAGATGGTGCGGACTCCCGCACCCAAAACACCCTGGCGACGGCTGCTGTCCCTGGGGATAAGAACCATATAACTGTCCCCGTCCAAATCCTCTGCCAGGCCTATCTCTCGGAAAGAATCTGCCGCGCTGCCTCTGAGACGGTACATCGGTGCGAATCCTCTTCGGCCCAGAAACGGCCGAAGTCTGTGATATGCGTGCCTCCATCCGTAATGCCGTATCCATAGCAGCTGAATAAGTGTCGTAGTGCTGGGCGCCAATGGCAAGATATAGCTGGGCATCAAGTCCCTGTACAAACCTCTTCACCATCTTCTCTTCGGTATCCACCAAATACTGAGCATATCGGGATAACTGCGTAAACTGGACGTCATACTCAGACACCGTCATCCCAGGTGTCTTGACTAAGGCCTCGAAACTGCGAGCTCTGGCGTCACGAACGCTCTCTGGAAGGAAACGAGCTAGAAAGACCGCTGTAAACTCGGCCCAAGTCATAGGCGGTAGACCTGCAGCTCGACCTCTCAAGACTGACTCCCACCATGTCTGCGCAAGACCCTCTAGTCGGAAACTCGCAAGCTCTACCCATCGATCATCCGAACATCTCAGCGAACGGCAGATCCTGGCTAAACTGTCAAGGAACGTCTGTGGGTCCTCCGCTGCCTCGGTGCCGGTGAATACAGGAGGTCTCAGCCTCATGAAATCCTGTAGTGAAACCGAAATGGCCACGGTGGTAGTAGTAGGAGCAGGTATCATGGTCGTCTGTGATGTAGTAGGTACGTCGTCCGGCCTCGGTGTACGACTGGCTGCAACTAGGGATCCTACCATCTGACGTAGCTCCTGCATACTCCCCATCATCTGTCGCAACTCCTCCATACCAGTCTCAAGCCTATCCATACGGCCTGGGGAAGGGGATCGGTCTGTCCCTGCGGCGTAGGCATACCACCCTGCTCAGTCCTAGTCTCGGACGAGCCAGCTCGAATCTCATCTCGGGCGGCAGCCTTCTGTGCCCTCGTAGCCTTCGGCGGCATAGTGACTGGTACAGGAACAGGACAATAAGAATGGTGCAGTAAAATCATAGGATACACGGAATTGAAGAAGGAATTTCAAGCAAGTATATCCTAAAGTCACTTAGGCGGAGTACCGTATCGCAAGTATGCCGCGGACATACGTACGCTACGTTACCCTACTTAAGTCACTTACTCCATCTACCAAGGGTCATCCTACACTCAAAAAGGTAAAACCTATCGCTCTGATACCAACTTTGTCACGACCCGCAGGGTACGGAACGTGACTGGCACTTAAGTTTACGAAACGTCTCAAGACATCCGTAAAATAAGTAAGCCAAAGCCCAGAAACCAAAACCAAATAAGCAAAAGAGTGAAGAAAACCCAATCAATTGAAAGCGAGTTTATCAAATAAGTCATATAAAACCCTTTTTAAAAACAATACCAATTTTTCCGAAAATTTCGGCAGAGTCTCCTTTGTAAATACTAGCCCCCAAAATGGGTACAACAAGAATATATTTGAATCCAACAAATATGGCATCCCCAAGTGGGAACTAGCTCTTCGCCACAGGGCGGTCACAATTCCCACGCAATGTAAAGCAACAATATGCGAAATAATCATAATGAAGCATAAGAAAAACAGCATGTCGACTCAAGTGAGCTCGACCCCAAAATACAGCATAAAAGTCCACAAACCTCACAGTCTCATCTCTAGGTCAATATACAATAATACTGGTAGGTACAGTAGATGGAGTACTCTAGATACAAAGAATACACAAGGTGGTGCAAAAATAATAATATGACCTACCTAAGAGCAAAACCTCGGGTCCAGGCAAAAGAAGCAAGTGCGCCCGCAGCTACTGTACCGACGGAGCGGACCTGAAAAAGGCCGTGGCACAACGGGGGTGAGTTGCCAACTCGTGAGTAATAAATAACATCTACACAGGCTATCGAAAGCATGCACACAAGTATCCTAGCATCTAAAATACAGGTAAGACAGGACATAATAGCAGGTAGGTATGCAATATGAATATGCTAGCAGGTATGAATGCAATGCGAATCAACTCGTGATCTGAATGTGTAAGTATAAGAAATCATGTTTTTTCCCTTTAAGAATCTCTTTTGAAATACCAGCACAATACCAATAGAATCAACCAGAACCTATGTCCAGCAACGACACCTCAAAACTATCACAAATCTCATATATCCATGTCATAGTATCTCTGGCCTCAGCCATCCGGCTGACCCAGCTCAATATCAAAATCTCATCATCTCGCGGCCACGGTCGGTATCCTCTGGATATCCGCAGTGCCAAACAGTCACCGGTAGGTAATCCGTCCCCTGCCAGGCTCAACGTCAACACCACATTCATCTTGCCCCGTGGTACCATACCGGGCCCACCATGTACCCGTGACGGTTCCTCCACTCCTCGACACGGATCTCCAAAACCACAGTAAACTCATGGTGGACGACACTTACATCACTAGAAAACCGCAATTTACATATTTTAAAAATATAATAAGTTTAGAAATTTTGCGGCTTTCCCCCGAAATCCAGAAATATCATAAAATCTCAAGAAATCCTCATAACTGCATATGTCAATGATAATGAATGCATATAGTATCAATAATCAAGTTGTGATGTGTGATTAATAGATTATGCATGAACAAATAATATGATGAAGCACATGCACATGAATAGCAATCCTATGATTTCATTTTAAGGAATTAAAGCAATAGCACATGTTTAAGTGTCAATTATAGTAAAAGGTTTCAATTTAAAGGTTATCTAGTGTGGTGGCATGGCAATTACCAGGGTGTGTGTGTAAGCATGAATAGTGCTCGTGCTGCATATAAAAACCCTGGCAATGGTGCAGGTGTCCTATAGAATGGGTTCGTATATGTATGTCAATATAAGGCATGAATGCAGCAAATAATCATATAAGTATTACACCCCTAATTATTAACATCACTAAGAATCTTTTAAGTTACTAAAACTATCGGGCGACTTGCGTCATCCAACGATAGTCCCCCGCAGATGTTACATCTACTCACAGAAATCCTCAGCTAGCTATGTCCGATCACCGCTTCCCCTTTTCGTGCCGCATCCGAAGACTCCGCGACCGAACCTGGAATTTACAACAATACAAACATAAGGTTACAAATCAAGAACGACGAAAAACCCGAATGAAAATACTAACGTTCACAAGCTAGGTACAACGTGCACAAGGTGCGCGGAACACACGCGAAAATCGCAAAAACTGCAAAAATCGCCGATTTGGTCGCCCGACAAAACTAAAACCCGATTACTCAAAAATCCGCACTCACGCATCCTAAATGTCATAGGATATGCCAACAATATAATCTAGATATCAAAACTAATTTATCACATACTTTTATCACAAAACTAGTAAGCACAAACATTCTAAAAAAAACGACGCAACATCGCCGTTATGCGATAAAGTGCTCACAATCCAACACCACATCCAACTAACCCACTAGATAGCCATTACATTAGTTTTTAAACCATTAGCAATGCTTAAAAACCTAATTTCCATAAACAAAACCTTTCTTGATTTTGGTAATTAGCAAAGCAAAGAAAATTTCACACAAGTTAACTTAGATTAGCAATACATCAAGCCACTTAAGCAAAGTAACCATATAGGTTGGTTAAGTAAACCACTAGATTAATTAACTAGATTTAATTAACTAAAACATGGTTTCAAGAAACCCTAGTTAACTCAACCATTAACTTTAAACAAAACTAGAATGAAAATAGCACTAAATTAACACTAAAACAATTTAATTAAAGGATTTTAACCATAAGAAATTAAAAGATAAGAAATTATACCTCAAACCTATGGATCTAGCAAGAAGAAATTTGCCTCAATGATGGCCTCCTAGCACCATGATTCCAAGCAAGAGAGGTTATAGAGAAAGGGGATAAAGAATGAAGTTATTTTGTGAGGTTTAAATTTGGAATTTTTGAAGCAACTTAATGAATTTTTGAAGAAAATGAAAAGAACAAGGAGATGAAGGGGGGCTGCTGGAAATTTGGCCAGAAATAAGGGAGAGGGGATGGTGTGGGGTGTGGGAAAGAGGTCTTGGTCAACTCCTACCAACCACAAAAGACTTTACCCAAAAACAAATTCAAACCTTTCACAAAACAACCATCATTTCCACACAATAAAACAAGTCAAGGAGCATGGAATTTTTCTGGACCTGATGGTGGTGGGGCTGGCCTAGGGCTGAGGGAAGAGAGAGAGGGGCTTTACAAAAGAAATTTTATGCAAAAAGACCCCCTACAAGTCAAAAATTGCAAGTTTAAGCTTAAATTCAATAAATTTCGTTTCCAATAATAAAAATTAGTTAAAAATCAAAATAAAATACTAAAAATTTATGTTACAACTAGATTTTAATTAACATAATTTTAAAGATTAAAATTAGCCCAAAATGTTTTGTATTTATCGCTAATTTAATGTATTTTCTTACCGGCTTAAAATAATATTAAAAATTGAAAAATTAGGGAAATTTTTTAAACGACCAGAATTTCATAAGTAACTCATTATCTACTAAAAACAAGCAATTACCTATCCATTTTAGGTATAATTAGTCCTAAACTGCAAAATAACAAAAAAGACGGTTTTCGGAAAAATACCGAATTTTCACCGATTTTCAGGAAAACACCAAAACGACTTTTCAAGACGCTACATTCATATACCTATAACTTCTCAAAATTCGGAACCTGTGTTTCTACGAAACACCTGTCTAAAAACTAGAGAAGTCATAAGTAAACCGAATATAGTACGAGAACCAACCCCTCTGTCCTCATGGACGCTGGACAACATACAATACTCTGTATAAGTCCCTTGAGTCTAATAACTCATTCCCTGTATGTCGTAGGTTGAAAACTGTACTTATGGTTAAGAAGAATTACACCGCTGTTTAATGCTCCTTACCTAACCATCTACTGATATAGGTAAATGTCATAGACATAATTTCAAAAAGGTATATCTCACTCTATCAAAATAGACGTACAGATGTATCGATTTGAAATTGGTGCATAACAGCGGATATTCAAAACCAAATATTTGCCGACCGGCAAACAGCCCAGGTGATTTCCTCAAATATCACCAATTACAACGAATCCCGATATAATGAGGATGATCACCCAATTCCCAATAACTTACTCCCACCCATCATCTGTAAAACCATACAGATATGAGAATCATACCTGGTTATACATACCCTGGAGTAAGGACTAATTTGGGAAATCAGTTTTCTTTTAACAGTACACAGTGAAACTGAAATATTGAAATGTTTCGATGGGGTATCCCGGTATTCCTAGTAATGCCTCTTCCATTATCCAGATTCACAACTGTAACCGTGTAATGTTTTTCCATCTTTCCAAATCCCTTTCTATGTCTTTAGTCATTACCTTCTGTACACCCCTTTAGGCCAAATGGTTTTCTTCCTTCCCAACCGTTCGGCACCAGCCTATAGTTTGGAAGAAGACTATCCAATAAGCATAATGGGTGTACTGTCCTAATCCTAGGAGCACTCGCAATGCGAGAGAAGGTGAAGATAAAAAACAACCGAATAAACCTTATTCCTATTTCTCCTGAACCAGAATCCATCCCCGAGCTGGAACAAGTTCCTTTCGAGTTCGTATATAACCATACGATGGAGTATCCAATAAACTGTGGATCTTCGTAGTGATACGGAGTGTCCCGGAGAAATACAAAGGTGATTTAGGATTGGCGAAGAAATACTTGGTTTGGTCGTGAATAGCAGTCGCAATTTACTTTGCCCTCTTACTAATCCCTTGATATGTCTTTACTTAATACCTTCTGTACACCATCGTTATGCTAATTGATTTTCTTCATTCCCCACCGTTCGGCACTAGCCTAAGGTTTGGAAGAAGACTATCCAATTTGCGTAATAGGTGTACTATCTCCTAAACCAAGGAGTACTTGCAACCTGAGAGAAGGTAAAAGGAAAAGACAACTGAATAGTCCTATTCGTTTTCTCCAGAACCGGAAACCATCCTCGAATAAATTTCTTCGAGTTCGTATATAACCATACGATGGTTTTGTCCAATGGAGGTGTACGTTCGTAGTAATACGGGGTGTCCTGGAGAAAAGGGTAAAAGTAGGAGTGGCAATGAGGTTTGCAACTCTGACAATCCAAAAGCCAGTGTTTAAGAAGGTTCGGTCAACTTGGTCACTGAGTCATAGTCTAGGGTCGGGTCAATGGTCGCTGCCAAAGAGAGAGAGAAAAGAAACACTCAGCGTGCACTCTAACCTAGATCAGAATGGTTACCAATTTATCTAATCTGGAAACCTCCCACCGTACCGTCAAATTCTCCTCCAAACCTGAAAGAAGAATTAGTCGGGATCACCCGAGGAGTAAACCAACTCATCAGTGGGAATCGGGATCCAACTATCATCGCATGACAACGTGACGGAATCCGCTCACGTTATCACACTCCAGAAGGTATGCGCATATCTGGCAAGTTTCAGTTTCTTTAGAAACTCCCGATGTGATTTTTACCCCATGGTCTTATGACCTTGACTTTGGCTAACATATCATAAGTCACATGTCAAGTTCTACCCTTCATTCTCAAGGTTAATTTGAGCCCACCCGTACATACCCTTGACTTTGGCCAAAATAGTAGTACGACTGCCCCAAACCAACGCATCTATCTATGCTGCATATGAATACCCAATAGCTACCAATCACTGTGCCTTGACTTTGGCCAACATACACAGCTTGAATACTATTGACCACCCATATGAAACGACGGAGGGCTACGAATGGTTTCTGGCGAAAACCTTTAATGTAATGAACTTGATATCGTTGAAGGAACCGGATAGCTTTTAAAAATATAGTGACGAAAACCTTCGCTAAAGAGGTCACTCCCGGTGAAGGGATCTCGGCTCTTTCCCCGTAGAATGAGGTGCAGGATATTCCAACTGAATACCACGATGCAAAGCAAAAGTAATCGACTATAGTGAAGTTAATGCCCTGACGCAAACTTCTGTCCAAGGGGTCACTCCCGGTGAAGGGATCTCGGCCCTTGCCTCGTCGACTGAGGAGAAGGATATTCCAACTGAATACCACGATGCAAAACAAAAGAGAACGTCCTTGCAATAACAGCTTTTTGAAAAGTGTTCCAACAACATCAGATTAGGTTTGTTTTTAATTTGCATTGATCCGAATCAACGCAGTCCCATCAATTGATCACACCAATAAAGAACGAAAATAATGATGTACGTATATGCCATCCGCATTCGCCACTGGGTCCCGTCATTACCCGTTAGGTTACTTAACTAATGACAGAGCGGGGACTGGACTAGCACAGATGCAAAACATATACAACATCTACTAGTATATATATATCAATATATAATATTTCGCTCAAGGCGTGATAAAATGCAACATCACAGAAATGTACAGCATCACAGAACAATACAGATATCTGGGATCCCCGGGTTTCACAGAGCCACTAATGAAACCCGACATTCCCCTGGTCGTGTGGATAGCCTGTGCAATGAAATCCTAGACCCTACAGGCGCGGCAAGTTACCCGCCAAAACCTGAAGCGAGGCAGCCCCTTTCAGCAACGTGAATGGACCACCCGGCACTTCACGGAATCCGGTAACTTGGGCACCCCTCCTGGGTCAACCTGTACCCCCTACGATTGCGGCGAATAGCCCGCCAATTCTAGAGTGAAGCCCCCTCCGTCTCAATGCCATGAGATGCGGGCCCGTTGCCCTCTAGAACCCGGCTATCCGTGCACTCCACCTTGGGGTAATCCTAGTACAGAAAGTAAAATATACATACAACGGGTACATCGACCTCAACCTGGTCATGCCCCAAAAGAATAATTTACAATCAGGCAGTGACGGCAGTCCACATGTCGGACGCTCGCCCCGCAATATCAAATGTACATAATACAAAAAAAACTATACTAGCATTACATCCAGGCTATCCCCCACGACCAATCCGCAACATCACAGTAATACACAGAACATCAACGTGAATGTCACGTTCGCAAATCCGTCTAACCGGGCTATAGCAGTTAGACAGGATTTACCGATCAAGTGACATTCACGGTCGCAGATATAATGTAAATACTGTGATCTAACATGTTTAAACTTTTCGATCGATCAAAATTACCTAAGTGGGCCCCAAGGAGTACTGTAGAACTCACATAAAATCTGGGCCCAAAAAGAATGTTCCAAAAACCCCATTTCACAGACTAGGACCCACTGGAAAAAAATGGTGCAACAAGGGGTTATTATGGCCGCGGAACCGCGACAAATGCATGTGTTTGGCCGCGGTTCCGCGGTGGAAAAGTCGAATCATGCCACCAAATTTTTCCAGAAGTCTTAGAACACCCTGCACATATTTCTGCAACACCCTGAAAAATTTTTGGAGCTAAAAAAAATTTCGACAGAAACCTGATGCAAGAAAAATACGGTTTTTGGGAATTTTGTTCGATCGAGTTCTAAACATACTAGAGCAAGCTAGACTAGGTTAATGGCGAGGCTCTGATACCACTGTAAGTGCACGGCGGCGCCCCGGCCGTCAATCTGAAGCCGGAATGCGGAAGCGATGATTTACTTTAACTTTTTATACCGGCACCACCGCGCACTATAAAATCGGATCATGCCATTAATCTAGTCCTAGCTAACAAGAGAGGGTAGAGAGATATACCGAGCGATTCGTGTCCTTCGGTCATCTCGTCGTCGTCCTGATCTCCCCGCGGAATGTCCGGTCTCCACCTCCTCGCCGGAAGGGCACCACGACGCCGGCTTCTTTTACGGGCTCCTACCTCTGGACCGAGTCAACTCGGGCACGAAGCTGGCGAGTCGACGTGTCCAAGGATGTTGTTGGTTATCTGTAGAATGCTACGTCTCTTTGGGTTTGTGGATGTTGAAATTTGGTGGAGGAAATGATGTAAGCTTTTTGTGGATGAACTTGGGAATTTTTGTAGCAAGAAATGAACAAAAATTCCACTCTCAAATTTTGGGCAGCCCTCACATTGTCTTGGCTGGCCATGCATGGTGAAGAGAGGAGAGTGAGAGAATGAGGGAGAGTGTGTCTCAAAAGAATGAAAGACACTCATAATCCAAGAGAGAGAAAAAAGGTGATGATGTAAAGAAATGATCACAAGACAAAACCAACACTCCACCAACCCATCATCTCATCACAAAGTCAAGCTATCATGAACCATCATGCACAAAGGAAAGTCAAGGGTGATAGAATCATCATTAAACAACAAGATGCAAATAACACCCTCCACGACTGCTTATTTGTACAATTGCAAATAAGCCCTCCTCCACCAATCTTCAGCCTATGAAAGATACAAAGAAATATGGCCGAAACGGAAAACAAACTAGCAACTTCATGAAACTGGTCCCGTAATAAATTACAGCAAAACCCCGCTATTGTATATACATACCCGCATATGTATTCCGACCAAAATACAAATGCAATGAGACAAAGTCTACACTGTACAATACTAGGATCCGGCTTAAACCAAAGCCCGCTAGTATTAACCGTCTGATCCTGATCCGTGCAATACCGCACGTATCTGATCGAACCTTGCCATATCTCCATACGGCCTCTACAGAGTTTTGCCCGAAATTTGAGCAACTGAATGTGGGGGACTCTAAAGACTCGTCAATACTATGGCTGTGGATTTAACCACTAGCACGCCAGAGGTATTAGCCATACGTGACGGGCTACCAGCTATTGACCAAAAAGGACGTCGATGAGTGAACTCATCCTGACACCCTACTGAGCCTGTCAGTGACAATATCCGTACAGTCTTTTCCGTTCGTTTATGAGCATCGCATGGCGGGCCTAGGGGGTTGGTAAAAGTCAGACCCCCAAAAGCGGTACAAGTCATGTCGGAGTGTAGCCCAGAACACCCTGAGATACTACTGGAATACCTACAAGTAAATCTCCTTCCTTGGCCAAGGACTTCGTGCAATGGCTCTCCTAGACACAGCGCGACCTCACCCCCAATACCGGGAGAGACGACCCCCTGAAGATCCGCTCACTGCCTCCATGTGGCTCGGGACTGTACCTAACTAAAACCTGTTTGCACGTCTTCTTTGAGCGTGGTAGGGTAGTAATCAAAGTACAGTGGGAACTCACACGAGACAAATGACGATCCTCAGGTCGATGAACTAACCTGTACACATGTCACTAGGGAACTGCTATCTGACGTCAGGTATAAGACCAACTAGCATGTTCCCGGCGAGTCCTGTCCGGTGTACTCATAACCCAATGAGCACCTGTATACATCTTAGGTGATCCAACTGACACCAGTGGCTTGTGAGACCGGCCACCGCCCCTCGTCGGGGTCTCGACTGTATACACTAGTCTACTCTGGAGTATCGATGCCCTGTCTCGAAACTCCCACGACTAGGGACCTTTTAAGGATGTGCTTATAGACTACCAGCTCACACGTATATGATCGCCCTCATACTGCTGGCAGTCAAGCAAGAATCCTAGGGGCTCTACCAACGTGTAATAGTGACCTGTAAGGTCACCTAAAGCAGTACACGATGATAAAGGTAAACCAGATAACATACTATCATCTTGAGTAAGACTGTCCTACCGGGATAGGTCCTCCCTCAATCTTTGCAATCACGTGCCTGTGATCCAATAATTTACTCTGAGGGCACTATCTCCAACATTATCAAGCTACCGGGGTCTGACGTATACCACCCCTAGGCGAGATATGCGACATATCAGACGACGAGACCAGACTGTACGTGAGTGTTACTGACTGGATTCACAGGAGAATGTACAGGCTTTCTTGTTGATCTTTTGAGTGCTCAATACCTGTGTGGCTATTACGTTTAGCTGACCGCTTGCAGCTTGTGGGTGTTTGATATGATCATCACCTACTGCCAGCGTATTGACGATTCTTTAGAGTCCTACACAGAGGTTTCTTGACTCAGGCAAAACGGAGTAAGGGCACATATGTGATATGTGCAGGACCGATGATAATACGATATGAGATACCGTATTCTATTCTCACTGATATATGATATCAGCCGGGTCATCGGATCAAGTGTTGATTCGATGAATCGGTAAATGAGATATTAGTCGGTTATATGCGATATAGCCGGATTGTCGGATCAAGCGTTGATTCGATAATTTAATGTATAATAATATATAGGATATATTAAATTACATTAACTAATATTAGCTCACTAAAAGATTCTTTTTCTCACTCGGGTAATACATTGATATATATGCGATATATGTTAATTGTATTATTTTACTTTGTTATAATAAATATTATATATGTGATATATAATATTGTAACATGATGTGGTTATTAATGCAACATGATTAGTGGAGATTAAACAAGGTTAGCGTTTGAATTGGGTTAGTTGTTTCATGAACATTCTAGAAGGTTTTTCTTTTGTCATGAAAAAGATATTTGTGTTGATATTTTTAAGTGACTCATCTTTAACTCAACCCAAACCCTAGCCCTAGTTAAATCTCTACAAAGGTTTAGTTGACCATGGTTGAATTTCTAACCTTATCATAACTTTCATTATTCATCACAAAAGGATCACTATTCTTCTTCTTCTTCTTCCTTGATGCAAAGCTTTCTTGCTTTCCTTTTTGTGATGAAAGTGAGTGAGAATAAGAAAACAAATGAGAGCAAAAATCCTACTTCATCATACTCATCTACCCTTGCCATTTAGATGACGGTGTTCACTTCATTTTGTGAGTGAGAGCTTGTGCTAATGAAACTTTAAGGTAGATCATCTTTGTTATCGAAGATCGGAAGCGAGCTTGCATCTTTCTCTTCGTGGAGCCTCTCGAGCGTCCGGATGCACGATGATCGCAGCGAAGGGACCTCAACACGGATCTTAAGAAGTGAAGGACCGGATCTACAAAGGTTGTAATCCCTCTCACTTAGTGTTAAAGTGTTTAACATGCTTTGTTTCGCCTAATCTCTAGTCTAAGATCATGGTTTAGGGTTGTTCGGCACGGCTAAATTTTCAATCGGGCATGGTTGATGCCTTATAGACCCTTGTGCGTGTGCCTAGTAACCCTACAGTGGTATCAGAGCCAAGCTAGAGCATTAGGCAATGTGTAGACGAAGTCAAAAGTCCGATCGAACCCCGAAACCCCGCAAAAGACCCCCTCTCTTGTCAATTTTCAAAAATGTTGATTTTTCTGTATTAAAAATCCTCAGAAAATTAAGCAGGGAAATATAAGAATTACTGTGAAGTACGGACCTCTAATGTGCTCACGTGACCGTGGAACCGCGGCCAAACCATGCATTTGGCGGCGGTTCCGCGACCAAAATTATGATTTGGTCCCCCGTACTTCATATATTTATTCTTAGGTCCTTTTTCATTTTTCTAGGAATTTTTAATTTTACACAAGTGTTGAGTTTTCTGGAGATCTTTTGTATTAGTTGATTCGATCGGAAAGTTTAAATTCTTTTAATTTTTTCCGGATAATTTTTAGAACGTGTTAAAAAGTTCGAACGGATATCAATAACTCACTTTTTCTCCTGTCAGAAAATTTTTCAAAAGTTGGATTTTTCCGTAGTTTAAGAACGTTCTAAGTCGTGCAAGTAACGCGGTGGACCCTCTAGAAGACAACAAACCTTAACTCGATTATGTGACCGTCTTGAACTGTCTCTAAACCTTAGGGTTTGTGGCAGTACGGCGTGCCACATGTGAGGCGTTGGCTTGACCCTTCTACGGCTGGACCATTGGTACTGTGGAATGTGATGGATGTTTTTAAACTAATTTCAAGTGTTGAGAACCATTTGGGAAAACATGGATGTTTGATTATTCGATCGGAAAGTTTAACATTGTCTATTTATCTGGAATGTGATACAATATTTGGAATCCACAGGTAGTTATGAGATAACTAATTTGAATGTTATGAATCTAGCAGTTCAGTCTCAAATGATCGGTTGCCACAGAATTTTGATGTGATCAAAATTCCGTCCCAATCACGTAGCGTACGCGGATACTCGCCGGGTAAACTTTGTTGGATATATGTATGCCCTAGAGGCCATTATATGATAGTGGATGTATTTATACATGTATATATATATATATATATTCAGTGTACATTCTTGCTCGACATGATAGTATGCTATCTGGTTCTTCTTTATCTGACATGTTGATTTGATCATGCTTTTACTCATTCATACATGTTGATAAAGCCCTGAGGATATTGGCTTGACTACAGTGATTATGATAGAGATCATACTAGTAGGACATCTGTAGTTTACAAGCATATCCTGAAATGTCCCTAGTCGCAGGTGTATCGAGACGGGGCATCGATATACCAGAGTAGACTAGCGTATATGATACTAGACCCATGTGATGGGCGATGGATGTTCCTACAGTCATCGATGTTTGACATCAAGATCATATACGGGTGCTCAGTGGTGACTGGGTACACTGGACGGACTCACCGAGAACTCCTATATGGAATTATATCTGTCGTCGGATAGCAGTTCTCAGGTTACACTGGTACAGTTTAGTCTATAGACCCGAGATCGTCATAGAGTCTTGTGTGCTCTCCCACTGTACTTTGATTACTACCCTACCACGGCTCTACTGAGTCGTGCAAACAGGTGGCGGTTGGGTACAGTCCCGAGACACACGAAGGCGATGAGCGATAGGAGGGGTTTTGTCTCTCCCGGTATTGGGAGTTGATGCTGTGCTGTGCTCGACTGGTTATATCAGTAAGTCCCTGGCCAGGGCTGCTGAGATTTACTGATAAGTGTTATCAGTAGTTTCTCGATCTGTTATAGACCATTCACTGGCACGACTTATTGAGTTATTGGGGTCGACGTTACCATCCCTAGACTCGATATGCAGCATATCTGACGAAGAGACCGGACTGTACGGTAGTGTTGCCGGTTGGCTCGACGGGAGTTGTAGCAGGTTCGCTTGTTTTCTTCTGATCGCTCAATACCCGGGTGGCCGTTACGTTTAGCTGACCGCTTGCGGCTTGGGGGTGCTTGATATGATCATCACCCACTGCCGGCGTATTGACGAGTCTTAGAGTCCCACAAGGGAGTTACCTAGTCCAGGCGAAACGTTGTGGTGCGCGTATGCGATATGCGCATGGACCCGGTTAAAATGCACGTATGAGATACCGTATATTAATTGGACGGCTTGCTTTTGGTCGGGTCGTATGTGATATGACCGGGTTGATAAATCAAGTGTTGATTTATCATTTAACCATTAGCTTCTCACTAGAAATCCTATCTTGTTTCTTTTGGATGTATGCATGCATGTATGCATTCATTCTTGTTCATGTACATATGGATGTGCATGCACACATGCATACATACATCACTCTATCATGGTTGTTTATACATTGAGAATGGTGGCAATATAAGACTCACACCATGGGTTTTTATATGGATTATTATTGCATTTGTGTTAAAACAAAAGGAAAAATAAAAAGGGTTAATTCATAGAATGTTTCTACACTCTTCTTCATCTTACCATGCTCACCTACTTATTAACCCTTGGTTATTTTTCCTTTGGTGTTTTAAACTCAAATACAATAATATCTTTATCATTAACCATGGTTTGAAATGAGAAGTGGAAAATATATATACTTAAATTTTTCATTTTTCTCATTAGAGTTTTATCTTCTCTTCTTCTTAAAAAAGCCATCATCTTCTTCAACCTTGATCTCTTGCTCTCTAGACTTTTCAAGTGACCAAAATACTAAAAATGATAGGATTTTGAAGTGAGAAAGAGAACCACAACACCATTCTACACAAGTCTAGCCCACTTGTTTAGAGTGTTAGCTTCATTTCATCCTCTTGTTAAAGTGAAGTTGCTAGCTTGGACAAAGGAGTTTCGGGTGGATCATCGTGGACGTTAGAAGACCTCAAGCTAATCGTTTTCCAACTCTCAAGTGGCCAAGGAGTCTACAAAAGGGAGCTAGAAAGGTTGTGCTCTCAAAACCCTAGCCTTTGTTACATATGATGTTGGTTAAAGTTTATGAAACCCTAATTTTCTAGGATAGATCCTTTGTATGCTTACTTAGCACCGTAAAAATTTGATCTTTGTGACATGTGATACTTCCAAACCTCTCATAGGGTGCCAGGTAAACCTAACAAACTTAATAGATATCCACGTCCCAAAGCCCCGACAAAGTGACTGTAGGAGAACCCCGTCGCCAAAAGCATCCGTTCGGGTGCTCGCGGCAGCGGTATTCAGCCTTAGTGCACTTCGTCGATGGCATCCGGGGGTGCGGCCGTCTAGTAAAGTTTGCGACAAGCATTCGATCAGGATGTCGGGAATCTTGTTGAATTGCCCGACTTGATATTGAAAAGAGTTTTCGATAATGAGACTAAAATGCAGGGTTTATAATTGTTAGACATGCGATGTCTAAGGAATTCATTTGGTTAGGCATGAGTTGTCTAAGAAGGTTGTGGATTCCAACTGTTGTAGTTTTACACTTTCTTTTCAGCGACCGTAAGTGTAATATGTGGTGTATCGCCGGTTTCGTTGCTATACATCAACGACAATTGGGATACGCATATTTACTTACGTTGATGATATGAGATATTATGTGTTGCTGTGATATGTTATATTGGATTGCCGCGTTATGAATAGCCGGGGGTTTTATGTGAGATGTGAGTTTTTTCTTTTTCATTCATGTAAAATTCATTTGTATGTAATATTATTTTATTGGGGCACTTCCGGGCTGAGGATGATGTCACCATTGTATATTATTTACTTTTCCTCATTAGGTAGACCCACGACGGGGAGCACAAGTAACCGGGTTCTAGGGTCCAGTGGGAGACCATCTCGAGGAGTCGAGACCGGGTCTCCTAACCCTAGAATTAGCAGTGTTGCTTGCCGCTCTCGTAGGGGTCTAGGGATGTGGGTTTGGCTATTCATCGCGACCGTGGAATCCATGTTTTATACAGGCTTGTATTGAAAACACGGACCTCCTAGTATATCTAATATTTCATATATGTTCTTCTACTGGAATGTTCTATGATGAGATCATATTACTGCCTGAGACGAATGTTTATATTATATATATGAGATATATGTTATATTGCAGATTTCGTTTCATATCAGATGCTTGTGAAGCATAACAAAATGGGACTTCATTAATGAGATTAATTAAATAAAAGAAACCTAAACATGTTGTAGAAACTTGTTTAAAAACTGGTAGTTCTAGTTCTTGTTTTGCATAGCGGTGTTCCTTGTAGAACATCCAGCACCATATTCGATAAGGAAAGAGCCGAGATCCCTTCACCGGGAGTGACCTCTTTAGCGAAACTAGAAGACGCTACAAACTCGGTTTGTCTTTTGATTGTTTCTATAGTTTTTGCTTTGCATAGTGATATTTGTGAAATATCCTGCACCTTATTCGATGAGGAAAGAGCCGACGATCCCTTCACCGGGAGTGACCTCTTTAGCAAAACTAGAAAGGTCCTAAAAAACATTCCATTTAAAATCACTTGATTCTACAACGATATCAAGTTCATTACGCAAAGGGTTTTCTTAAAAACCTGTCGTAGCCCTCCGTCATTTCAGATAAGTACTATTTAGTATTCGTGCTGCGTTTGTTGACCTCTGTCAAGGCGTAGTGTGCGGTAGCTGACTAGTATTTATCTGCTTATGCATATGATGCGGATTGGATTAGGACAGTCGTGCGGCCTTGTTGACCTCCGTCAAGGGTCGTGCGGGTGGGTTTAATTCAATCAGGAAATGACGGGTTGAACTTGACTAGTAGCCTATGGTTTGTTGACCTCCGTCAAGGTCATAGGACGCTAGGGGTAAAATATTATTGGGAATTTCAAGAGTTGAAATTTGCAATGAGATTGCATACCTTCTATGAGATAGTTGGATCCCGATACCCACTGCGAGTAAAAGTTACTCCTGGGAGAGTTTTACACATTACAATTAGCCGATCAAGTAGGTGTCTAGAAAGGTGTCAACGGGGTTACGCCCCTGGGAAAACGAAGTTTACTTTAATTAGGTTCGTGCGAAAGCACGGGCAACCTCCCTCAAACTACCGGCACTGGCCTGGATGAAAGATTGGCGAACTTGTAGCATGTAATTAATCCCGTCTAGTCTTTCCGTTTAGGGTTTGAAGGAAGATTTGACTAAAACAGTGGGAGACATCCTGATTAGATATATTAGATAACCAATCTAATCTTGCAAGAGCATACGCTGAGTGTTTTCTTCTCTCTCTCTCTCCAGGTAGCGACCATATCACGCCTTAATCAAGATAATAAATACGGATGAATTGACTGAATCCGCTTGTTATACTGAGCTGGGGAACGTTGTGTTGGATATAGAGCCCTCAGAGTCAATTATTGGATTGCAGGCACGTGATTGCAATGATTGAGGGAGGATCTATACCGGTAGGACAGTCTTACTCAAGATGATAGTATGCTATCTGGTTTATCTTTATCATCGTGTACTACTTTAGGTGACATTACTAATCACTATTGCACGTTGGTAGAGCCCTTAGGATTCTTGCTTGACGATCAGCAGTATGATGGTGATCATATACGTGGGAGCTGGGGTCTATAAGCACATCCTTAAAGTTGTCCCTAGTCATGGGAGTTTCGAGACAGGGCATCGATACTCCGGAGTAGACTAGTGTATACAGTCTAGACCCTGACAAGGGGCGGTGGCCGGTCTCACAAGCCATTGGTGTCAGTTGGTTCACCTAAGATGTATACATGTGCTCATTGGGTTATGAGTACACCGGACAGGACTCGCCGGGAACATGCTAGTTGGTATTATACCCGACGTCAGATAGCAGTTCCCTGGTGACATGTGTACAGGTTAGTTCATCGACCTGAGATCGTCATTTGTCTCGTGTGAGTTCCCACTGTGCTTTGATTACTACCCTACCACGGCTCAAAGGAGTCGTGCAAACAGGTTTTAGTTGGGTACAGTCCCGAGCCACATGGAGGCAGTGAGCGGATCGGTAGGGGTATCGTCTCACCCGGTATTGGGGGTGAGATCGCGCTGTGTCTAGGAGAGCAATTACACGAAGTCCTTGGACAAGGCAGGAGATTTACTGGTAGGTATTCCAGTAGTATCTCAGGGTGTTCTGGGCTACACTCCGACATGACTTGTACCGCTTTTGGGGGTCCGACTTTTACCAACCCCCTAGGCCCGCCATGCGATGCTCATAGACGAACGGATCGGACTGTACGGATATTGTCACTGATAGGCTCAGTAGGGTGTCAGGATGAGTTCGCTCATCGACGTCCCTTTTGGTCAATACCTGGTAGCCCATTACGTATAGCTAGTACCTCTGACGTGCTAGTGGTTAAATCCACAGCCAAAGTATTGACGAGTCTTTAGAGACCCCCACAGACAGTTTCTCAAGTTTCGGGCGAAACGTTGTAGAGGCCGTATGATATATGGCACGGTTCGATCATATACGTGCGGCATTGCACGGATCATGATCGTACGGATCATACTAGTGGGCTTTGGTTTATGCCGGATCCTAGTATTAGATTTGTTGGATTACTTTAGTCTCATCGCATTCGCATTCAGTCGGAATGCGGATGCAGGTATGTATATACAGGTGAGGGGTATCCTTGTGATCCGTCACAAGTTTACTTTAGATGTTACCGGATCTTTTTGTTGGACCAAACATTTGGATTAATGTTTGGATAATGGAAATTGTGAGCTAGAATTCATCATGCAATGCATTAAATGTGACATAGACTTATATCATGACTCATGGTCTCTTTTTTAGAAAAAAATGTCACATTAATGGATTGATTTGTGATGATATGAGAGGAAGAGAGAGAGAGGGGCTGCCATGGTTGTAGTTTTGGTCTTGGATTTTTAATCATCTCATACTCTCTCTCACTCTTATTCCATCACAAGAAACGAAAAGAAAAGAAAAGGAAAAGATCTTGTTCTTCTTCTTCTTCCTCTAGCTCATTGCTTCCATCAATGGCAATATTTTAACCTCCATCCAAAGACATGGATGCAAGAGACAAAGTGATCCCCACATTCTCTACAACACCTTAGACGCGTCAGCTAGCACACTTCGCGCTTGAGTTGCTTCGGACGAAGCGGGAGCCCGTAAAAAGACTTCTCGATGTGGTGCCCTTTCCGTCGAGGAGATGAAGACCGGAGTTGCCGCGGGGAGATCGGGATGGTGGCCGAAGACCGAAGGACACAGATCGCTCGGTATAGCTCTCTACCCTTTCTCTAGTTAGCTAGTAGTAGGTTAATGGCCCGATCCGGGTTTAAAGTACGCGGTAGCGCCGGTTTAAAAGTTTAAAGAAAAGTTCTGTTTCCGCATTTTGGCCTCGGAATGACGGCCGGGGCGCTGCCGTGCACTTACATGGTATCAGAGCCACGCCATTAACCTAGTCTAGCTTGCTCTAACGTGTTTAGAACATCGATCGAACGAAAATTCCGAAAACCGCATTTCCAAGCTCTTTGTTTCTGTCGGTTTTTTAAACTGCCCTAAAAATATTTTTGAGCATCGCAGAAAATCATGCAGGGTTTTTTGAGAATTCTGGAAAAATTTGGTTCGCTGATTTTACTGTAGCGCGGCGGATCCGCGGCCAAAAACACATTTCGGAGGAGGATCTGCGGCCGTACTGTAGCAACAGTGCACCAAATTTCTTCAGTAGGTCTCTGTGTTGGAATTGGGGTTTTTGGTAAATTCTGTTTGGGCCCAGATTCATTTTGTGTACTGAGTATTGTACTAGGGGCCCACTTCGAGAAATTTAGTCGATCGAAAATTTTAAACATGTTAGTTCACAGTATTTACATTATATCTGCGACCGTGAATGTCATTTGATCAGTAAATCCTGTCTAATTGCTATAGCCCTTTTAGACGGATTTGCGAACGTGATATTCACGTTGATGTTCTGTGTTGTGCTGTGATGTTGCGGATTTGTCGTAGTGGATAGCCTGGATGCAATGGTAGTACAGTTTGGTTGTATATGTACATTTGATATTGCGGGGCGAGCGTCCGACATGTAGACTGCCGTTACTGCCTGTTTGTATATTATTCTTTTGGGGCACGACCAGGCTAAGGTCGATGTACCCGTTGTATATATTTTATCTTCTGTACTAGGATTACCCCGCGGTGGGGTGCACGGATAGCTGGGTTCTAGAGGGCAACGGGCCCACGTCTCATGGCTTTGAGATGGAGGGGGCTTTACTCTAGAATTGGCGGGCTATTCGCCGCACTCGTAGGGGGTACAGGTTGACCCAAGGAGGGGTGCCCAAGTTACCGGATTCCGTGAAGTGCTGGGTGGTCTATTCACGTTGCTGAAGGGGGCTGCCTCACTTCAGGTTTTGGCGGGTAACTTGCCGCGCCCGTAGGGGTCTAGGATTTCATTGCACAGGCTATCCACACGACCAGGGGAACGTCGGGTTTCAGTAGAGGCTCTATGAAACCCGGGGATCCCAGATATCTGTATTGTTCTGTGATGTTTATTACATTTCTGTGATGTTGTATTTTTTCACTCCTTGAGCGAATATTATATATTGATATATATACTAGTAGATGTTGTATATGTTTTACACCCACGCTAGTCCAGTCCCCGCTCTGTCGTTAGTTAAGTAACCTAACGGGTGATGACGAGACCCAGTGGCGAATGCGGATGGCATATACGTACATCATATTTTCGTTCTTTTATGGTGTGATCAATTGATGGGACTGCGTTGATTCGGATCAATGTAAGCTAAACAAACCTATTCTGATGTTGTTGGAACAATTTTCAAAAAGCTGTTATTGCAAGGTCGTTCTCTTTTGTTTTGCACAGTGGTATTCAGTTGGAATATCCTGCACCTCAGTCGACGAGGCAAGGGCCGAGATCCCTTCACCGGGAGTGACCCCTTGGACAGAAGCTTGCGTCAGGGTAATAACTTCACTATAGCCTTTTGCCTTTTGCTTTGCATCGCGGTATTCATTTGGAATATCCTGCACCTCATTCTACGGGGAAAGAGCCGAGATCCCTTCACCGGGAGTGACCTCTTTAGCAAAGGTTTTCGTCATTATATTTTTATAAAAAGCTATCCGGTTCCTTCAACGATATCAAGTTCATTACGTTAAAGGTTTTTCGCCAAAACCAGCCGTAGCCCTTCTTCTTTTCTTACAAGTATTACTTAGTATTCGTGCTGCATTTTTTGACGGTGTCAAGGCGTAGTGTGCGGTAGCTAAGTTGTGTTTGTTTGTGGCATATTAATGGGATTGGTAAGGACAGTCGTGCGGCCTTGTTGACTGTGTCAAGGGCTCGTACGGGTGGGTTTAATGCAATCCAGGATAATGACGGGTTGGACTTGACTAGGACTATTTGATTTGTTGACTGTGTCAAGTTCACTTGGGTCCTAGGGGTAAAAATCACATCGGGAGTTTCTAAAGAAACTGAAACTTGCCAGGCATGTGCATACCTTCTGGAGTATAGTGACTTGAGTGGATTCCATCAAGTTCTCATGCGATGACAGTTGGATCCCGATTCCCACTAATGAGTTGGTTTACTCTTCGGGTGATCCCGACTAATTCTTCTTTAAGGTTTGGAGGAGAATTTGAGGTTACGGTGGGAGGTTTCCTGATTAGTTAAAGTGGTAACCATTCTAATCTAGGTTAGAGTGCACGCTGAGTGTTTCTTTTCTCTCTCTCTCTTTGGCAGTGAACATGACCCGACCCTTGACTATGACTCAGTGACCAAGATTAACCGAACCTTCTTAAAACACTGACTTTTGGATTGTCAGAGTTGCATACCTCATTGCCACTCCTACTTTTACCCTTTTCTCCAGGACACCCCGTATTACTACGAACGTCCACTTCCATTGGATAAAACCATCGTATGGTTATATAAGAACTCGAAGGAATTTATTCGAGGATGGTTTCCGGTTCTGGAGAAAAAGAATAGGACTATTCAGTTGTCTTTTCCTTTTACCTTCTCTCAAGTTGCGAGTGCTCCATGGATAAGGGGATAGTACACCCGTTACGCCTATTGGATAGTCTTCTTCCAAACCATAGGCTGGTGCCGAACGGTAGGGAATGAAGAAAGCCGATTAGCCTAAGTGTGGTGTACAGAAGGTATTAAGTAAAGAAAAATAAATGGATTAGTAAGAGGGCAAAGTAAACCGCGACTGCTATTCACGACCAAAACCAAGTACTTTATCGCCACTCCTACATCACCTTTGTATTTCTCCAGAACACTCCGTATCACTACGAAGATCCACAGTTTATTGGATACTCCATCGTATGGTTATATACGAACTCGAAGGACCTTGTTCCAGTTCGGGGGTGGATTCTGGTTCAGGAGAAATAAGAATAAGGTTTTATTCAGTTGTCTTTTATCTTCACCTTCTCTCGCGTTGCGAGTGCTCCTAGGATTAGGACAGTACACCCATTATGCTTATTGGATAGTCTTCTTCCAAACCATAGGCTGGTGCCGAAAGGTAAGGAAGGAAGAAACCATTTAGCCTAAAAGGGTGTGCAGAAGGTAATGACTAAAGACATATGAAGGGATTTGGAGAGATGACAAAGAAATATACGGTTACAGTTGTGAATCTGGATAATGGTAGAGGCATTATTAGGAATACCCAGATACCCCTGCGAAACATTTCAATGTTTCAGTTTCACTGTGTACTGTTAAAAGAAAACTGATTTCCCAATTAGCCCTTGCTCCAGGGTATGTATTTACCAGGTATGATTCTCCCATCTGAATGGTTTTGTAGATGATGAGTGGGAGTAAGTTATTGGGAATTAGGTGATCATCCTCATTATATCGGAATTCGTTGTAATTGGTGATATTTGAGGAAATCACCTGGGTTGTTTGCCGGAGGGCAAATATTTGGTTTTGAATATCCGTTGCTATGCACCAATTTCAAATTGATATATCTGTACGTGTATTTTTATAGAGTGAGATATAACCTTTTGAAATTATGTCCATGACATTTAACTATATCAGTTGATGGTTAGGTAAGGAGCATTGAACAGCGGTGTAATTCTTCTTAACCATAAGTAAAAGTTTTCAACCTAGGACATACAGGGAATGAGTTATTAGACTCAGGGGGAATTATACAGATTATTGTATGTTGTCCAGTGTCCATTAGGACAGAGGCGTTGGTACTCGTACTATATTCTGTTTACTTATGACTTCTCTAGTTCTTAGACATGTGTTTCATAGAAATACAAGTTCCAAGTTTTGAGAAGTTATAGGTATAAGAATAAAGTAGAGAACCAGGCGTTGCAAGTATCGGGATTTTTCAAGGTGATCGAAGATGTAGATACTTGTGTATGGTATTCAGTTGATAGTAATGATTATGAGAACTTGCTTCTCTTTCAGGTTACTCATATCTGGATGTATTCCTAAGTTGAGTAATGCTGATAGGCCTCTCTCCATTTAGTTGACATGCACTGGAGACAGCTGCATGATTTGAATTTGGTTCCAATTAAATCAGTGCCTCTGTTTCTATATTGGATATAGAATAGTTCGTATCTTAACAATGTTAAGGTACAGGGAGTTGTCCGGCTTATGCTTAAAACCAGACTCTGGATAACTCAAGGCACGTTTCTGTAATGGCTGTTTGTGGGTTGACCCGGGCTATGACGAGGGTTGACTTTCTACCATCTGGAAGATCAATAGTGATATTGTTCTTGACTCGCCACAGTTTTAATAAAAATTGGATTTTTTCAGAAAACAGTAGTGGGAGTATGGTAGAACTGGAAGTGATTCCAGAACCGCAAACGATTACTGAGAATTTGATAAGAACCTAAAGATTCAATCTGGTTTGACATTCCATTAGCCACTCCGCAGATATGGTGGGTAACCTCAGCCACCCGAGAGGTACTCCGGTAGCCTCAAGGACGGTGACAGGGAGGTTCTTGTTTACCCAGACTTGCCATTGCTGTTGTTCCAGACTATGAGACCCGGCAGGAGGATGAGTATATCGTCGTTCAGACCTGGCTTTAGAAGTGCACGTGTATATGACTCTGCCAGAGGGTTGTCGTACTCAGTGGGAGCAGCGGAAGCATAATGGACAGGTAGCTTATGTCTATTTATGGACTAAAGCAGATATTGCGAAGATAGATCATCTATTTCTGATGTGACAGTCATATGTTTGACTTCATCAGAATAGGGGATGTATCTGTTAAGAAGGTAGTAGGGTGTGATGTCCTGGTATTTGGATGACATACACAGAGTAGGAAGTGAAATTCCTATACTACGATCGGTTATACTTTGGTTGTCACACAGTGGTTTCTCCACAAAAGGATATATATATAATATCTGACATTCTGGTTACTAGATCTATGGTTTTAGATCTAGATTTGGGTAGTTTCCCAATCTGGGTACTTAGACATCATTCTAAAGGTGTTTTAGAATGGACGACTCCTGGCATGGTGGTGGACCTGCAGGTGATGGAGTCACCCTCTCTAAAGGTGTCTTATAGACTTAAGGGGAGAGGGATATGCATGATTGGCAGATCACTTGCTTAAGCAATTGAGTCAATCATGAGATGTCAAGTACCACACCATATGTTGTTTTTGCACGAGTTGCAGTAAGTTGATATTAATCCAATCCTGGAGAAACGATCGGAAGCAGTTTTAGAACATAAGTAGATGTTCTAGGGATTTGATAACGACAGCCTCATTCGGGAGACGGTTATTATTCCAGGCTTCCAAGGTGACCTGGATGACACAGTGGCTGTCAGAGTTATAGTTTTCCCTCTGACAGGGGGGTAGTATTTTGGACAGGTGGTCCAAGATGATACCGAGGGAGGCATGGCGCAGAATACTGATTAAGTTCGGTTGACGATACAGTCTAAGAAGTTTGGATTTGGAGTTCCTTTATGAACTAGGTTCCATCAGATATCCAAACATATTCTAAGACAGGTATTGCTCATTTCGGGAGATGGCTTTCTCCGTGAACTTGAGTTAAAGAGAGACATAGAAAGAAACAGTAGGGCGGATCAACTCACTGAGGCTATTCCTCGAATGCAATAGTTTCGCAAACGGGCTTTGTGAGACTGATTAGTAGAGGAGTTGGGTGTTCGGTATCACACGGGCTGTGAGTATGCGACATCGCAATAATTAGTCTTGGGTGCAAGTGGGAGATTGTCGGATATAGTGCCCTCAGAGTCAATTATTGGATCGGAGGCACGTGATTGCAATGATTGAGGGAGGACCTATACCGGCAGGACAGTCTTACTCAAGATGATAGTATGCTATCTGGTTTATCTTTATCATCGTGTACTGCTTTAGGTGACATTACTGATCACTATTGCACGTTGGTAGAGCCCTTAGGATTCTTGCTTGACGGCCAGCAGTATGATGGCGATCATATACGTGGGAGCTGGGGTTTATAAGAACATCCTTAAAGTTGTCCCTAGTCGTGGGAGTTTCGAGACAGGGCATCGATACTCCGGAGTAGACTAGTGTATACAGTCGAGACCCCGACGAGGGGCGGTGGCCGGTCTCACAAGCCATTGGTGTCAGTTGGTTCACCTAAGATGTATACAGGTGCTCATTGGGTTATGAGTACACCGGACAAGACTCGCCGGGAACATGCTAGTTTGTATTATACCTAACGTCAGATAGCAGTTCCCTGGTGACATGTGTACAGGTTAGTTCATCGACCTGAGATCGTCATTTGTCCCGTGTGAGTTCCCACTTCGCTTTGATTACTACCCTACCACGGCTCAAAGGAGTCGTGCAAACAGGTTATAGTTGGGTACAGTCCCGAGCCACATGGAGGCAGTGAGCGGATCGGTAGGGGTTTCGTCTCTCCCGGTATTGGGGGTGAGATCGCACTGTGTCTAGGAGAGCCATTACACGAAGTCCATGGCCATGGCAGGAGATTTACTGGTAGGTATTCTAGTAGTATCTCAGGGTGTTCTGGGCTACACTCCGACACGACTTGTAGTGCTTTTGGGGGTCTGACTTTTACCAACCCCTTAGGCCCGCCATGCGATGCTCATATACGAACGGACCGGACTGTACGGATATTGTCACTGACAGGCTCAGTAGGGTGTCAGGATGAGTTCGCTCAACGACGTCCCTTTTGGTCAATACCTGGTAGCCCGTTACGTATAGCTAGTACCTCTGACGTGCTAGTGGTTAAATCCACAGCCAAAGTATTGACAAGTCTTTAGAGTCCCCCAAAGACAGTTTCTCAAGTTTCGGGAGAAATGTTGTAGAGACCGTATGATATATGGCAGGGTTCGATCATATACGTGCGGTATTGCGCGGATCATGATCGGATGGATCATACTAGTGGGCTTTGGTTTAAGCCGGATCCTAGTATTAGATTTATTGGATTACTTTAGTCTCATCGCATTCGCATTCAGTCGGAATGCGGATGCAGGTATGTATATACATGTGAGGGGTATCCTTGTGATCCGTCACGAGTTTACTTTAGATGTTGCCGGATTTTTTTGTTGGACCAAACATTTGGATTAATGTTTGGATAATGGAAATTGTGAGCTAGAATTCATCATGCAATGCATTAAATTTGACATAGACTTATATCATGACTCATGGTCTTTTTTTTAGCAAAAATGTCACATTAATGGATTGATTTGTGATGATATGAGAGGAAGAGAGAGAGGGGCTGCCATGGTTGTAGTTTTGGTCTTGGATTTTTTATCATCTCATACTCTCTCTCACTCTTATTCCATCACAAGAAAATAAAATAAAAGGAAAAGCTCTTGTTCTTCTTCTTCTTTCTCTAGCTCATTGCTTCCAACAATGGCAACATTTTAACCTCCATCCAAAGCCATGGATGCAAGAGACAAAGTGATCACAACATTCTCTACAACACCTTGGACGCGTCGGCTAGCACACTTCGCGCCTGAGTTGCTTCGGACGAAGCGGGAGCCCGTAAAAAGACTTCTCGATGTGGTGCTCTTTCCGACGAGGAGATGAAGACCGGAGTTGCCGCGGGGAGATCGGGATGGTGGCCGAAGACCGAAGGACACGGATCGCTTGGTATAGCTCTGTACCCTTTCTCTAGTTAGCTAGTAGTAGGTTAATGGCCCGATCCGGGTTTAAAGTACGCGGTAGCGCCGGTTTAAAGGTTTAAAGAAAAGTTTTGTTTCCTTATGTTGGCCTCGGAATGATGGCCGGGGCGCTGCCGTGCACTTACACGTTGGTCCCGCTCCAACTTACAATTGTTATAAGACAGAGCAGGAAATAGGGGATTACCATAATTCCCGTGCCGCCCAAACGAAGAAAGTACATGCTGATGTAACTTCTTCGGGTGTGTTCATTACACAGAACTGTTTCACAATATCCTTTACATCCTTAGTATTTGATACCGGATCAGGATCCCACATATGTAATTAGTTACATGGGCTACAGAAAGGTAGAGAACTGAGAACGGGTGATAAGTTTCATGAGATAGAAACGGTGCAAGTGTTGCAGCCAAGTCTGTTGGTCACTATCACCCTGTATTACCAAAATACATTGATTCTGAACGAATGTTATTAGATACCGAACCTGATATACAACATCATATCAGTCTCTTTATTAGTAAAGAAAGGATATAATTTTGTATTGTTGGATAATGTTTTGAACATTTCCTATATCAAGAGTTGATCGGTTCAGGCACGTTATCTAAAAGCATTGACATTCTAAATCAGACTACAGTTCTTAATGTACAGAACACATACAAGAGGAAGTGTTCAGAAATGAACGAATCTTTCTTGAGGCATTGTAGACTAGGTCATATCAATGCGACCCGAGTAGCTAAGTTACATTCAGATGCATATTTAAATTTGTTTGAATTTACATCTTGTGAAACTTGCCGGTCATGTCACAAAGATAATATGACCACAGCTCTGTTTATTGGAAACAGAGAAAGAGTTAGTGAACTCTTGGATACATGATGATGTTTGTAAGGTCCCCTGTCTACACATGTCAGGACCGGTTCTTTATACTTCATTACATTCACTGATTATCTCTCAAGATTCGAACATATGTTCCTGTTGAAACACAAGTCTGAACCTTTTGAGATATTCACAGAATATAAGTTAGAAGTAAAGAATCATAAACGGGTATAAGTATTATGTCCTTTGATGAGATCAGGGAGGAGAATACTTGAGCACGGAGATTCCTGGACTATTCTAAAGGGGACTGAGATTCTTTCTCACCATTACTCCTCCGTATACACCACAGCACGTCGGTGTATCGGGGCAGAGCAAACACACCCTATGTGATATGGTGTGCTCTATGATGAGTACTACTGAGTTTCCTATTTCCTTTTGGGAGTTATGCACTTGAGAAGCTGCATACTTATTGAATAGGGTTCCAATCAAATCAGTTGCTTACCACTTCATATGTGATATGGAATGGGAAGAGCCCATATCTTAAGTAAGTTAAGATTTAGGGTTGTTCGGCCTATGTCTAAGAGCAAAATCCGGACAAGCTCGAGGCAAAGTCAGTTCTGTAGAAGTTTGTTGGATATCCCAAGCATTCGCACGGGAATATCTTCTACCAAACCGAGGAACAAAAGATGTTTTGTTTCTCAGCATGCCACCTTTGTGAAAGGGAATTTCTTGTGAAGAAATTAGTGGTCATGAGGTAGAACTGGAAAGAGTTCCAGCTATACAAACTGCAGCTGATGATTTGGTAGAACCAAAGGATTCAATAGTAACCAACGAACCTCAGCCTCTCCACCGATATAGTAGGGTTCCTCACCCATCAGAGAGATACTTCGGTTTTCTCTATGACAGTGGGAGCGAGGATAGCATCATGAGATGATGACCCAACTAGTTTCGAGCAGGCCATCAGGAGTGGGACTCTGTAAGAATGGCTGGATGCTTAGCGATCTGAGATGGAATCCTTATACACCAACAAAGTATGGAATTTGGTTGCTTTATCTGAAGGGTTAAATCCCCATTAGGAGCAAGTATATCTTGAGAAGATTACTTGGTGTGCATGGAAAAGTTGAGACTTTCAAAGCTATCCTTAAGTCCATCCAGATCCTACTTGCCACTGCTACATACCATGACTACGATATCTGGTGGTTGGGTGTCATGACTGCTTTTCTAAATGATGTTTTAGAAGAGAGCGTCTATAAGTACACAGCCAGAGGGCTTCCTAGACAGTGGGAGCAGCGGAAACATGTGCAAGATGCTTTATAGGATAAAGCAGGCATCACGGAGTTGGAACATCTGTTTTGATGTGGTAGTCAAAGAGTTTGACTTCACCAAAATGGTAGATGAACCTTGTATATACAAAAAGGTAGTAGGGAGTATGGTGGTGATCCTCGTAGAGTACGTGGATGACATACTCTTGATAGGGAAGGAGTTTCCTATGCTACGCTCGGTCAATCTCCTCTTATCACAATAATTCTCCATATAGGATCAAGGTGATACCTCCTAAATCCTGGGTTATGGATCTATGGGATAGATCTAATTGGATGTTAGGATTCTCCCTAGGTGTAGTGAGATGGTATCAATCGATCCTGGGGAGAATCACTGGAAAAGTTCCAGGGTGATAAGGACGACTGAATGTCAGTCGCAGGCATTGTCTTTACCCTCAGTGGAGGGACGGTATGTTGGAAGAGTTCCAAGCTAGATACCGTGACTTTCTAGATGATTAAAGGCAAGATACATCGTTACCAAGGATGCTACCAAAGCGGCAGTCTGGATAAATATAAGTTCATGAGATGAACTTCGTTCCTACCATTGTGTGACAATGGAGTTGTGGCTTATGCCAAGGAACCCCCGTCCCATCAGAAATCCAGATATAACTCTTAGGCAGTATCACCTAATAATGGATATGGTTGATCTCCAGGGAGATCGAGGTTAGGAGAGTAGACACAGAGGACAACAGCGCGGATCCACTCACAAAGGCCTTTTTCCCAGTAGATATTTTTATAGGATGGTTGAGTATGAGATACTTCAACCACAGCTAATTGTTGGGTATGCGATACCACAACAGATGGCCCTAGTGTAAGTGGGAGATTGTTAGTTATATGTATGCCCTAGAGGCCATTACTGTACATACGATGTATATTGTAGTGGATGCTAGGACATATATAGGGAGGAATTTCTTGCTCGACATGATAGTATGCTATCTGGTTATACTTTATCTTAACATGTACTCTGATTGTCTCTATATTACATGTTGATAAAACCCTTAGGATATGTACTCGACTACTGGGACTATGATGAGATCATATTAGTGGGGCCACGGTAATCGACGAGTACGTCCTATAACTGTTCCTAGTCGAGGGTGTATCGAGACAGGGCATCGATACACCAGAGTAAACTAGCGTATACGCATCTTGACCCATATGATGGGCGATGGATGATCCCATATCCATCGGTGTTTGACATCAAGGATGGTGTACGGGTGCTCAGTACAGACTGGGTACACTGGACGGACTCGCCGAGAACTCCCAGATGGTATTATACCTCATGTCAGATGGCAGTTCTCCGGTGACACTGGTACAGAGTAGTCTGTTGACCCGAGTTCGTCATAGAGTCTTGTGTGATTCCCACTGTTCTTTGATTTCCATCATACCACGTCCAAGAGGGCGTGCAAAAAGGTGGCTTTTGGGTACAGTCTCGAATCACAAGGAGGCAATGAGCGATAGGAGGGGATTCGTCTCTCCCGGTATAGGGAGTTGATGTTGCGTTGTGTTCGATTGGCTATAACTGGAAATCCCTGGCCAGGGTTGCTGAGATTTACTGGTAAGTGCTATCAGTAGTTTCTCGAACTGTTATAGACCTCATATCAACATGACTTATCAATCTACTGGGGTCTGACGTATACCACCCCTAGGCGAGATATGCGACATATCAGACGACGAGACCGGACTCTACGGGAGTGTTACTGATTGGATTCACAGGAGAATGTACAGGCTTGCTTGTTGATCTTCTGAGCGCTCAATACCAGGGTGGCTGTTACGTTTAGCTGACCTCTTGCAGCTTGTGGGTGTTTGATATGATCATCACCTACTGCCAGCGTATTGACGATTCTTTAGAGTCCTACACAGAGGTTTCTTGACTCAGGCAAAACGGAGTAGGGGCACATATGTGATATGTGCAGGACCGAGGATAATGCGATATAAGATACCGTATTCTATTCTCACTGATATATGATATCAGCCGGGTCATTGGATCAAGTGTTGATTCGATGAATCGATAAATGAGATATTAGTCGGTTATATGCGATATAGCCGTATTGTCGGATCAAGCGTTGATTCGATAATTTAATGTATAATAATATATACTATATATTAGATTACATTAACTAATATTAGCTCACTAAAAGATTCTTTTTCTCACTCGGGTAATACATTGATATATGTTAATTGTATTATTTTATTTTGTTACAATAAATATTATATATGTGATATATAATATTGTAACATGATGTGCTTATTAATGCAACATGATTAGTAGAGATTAAATAAGGTTAGGGTTTGAATTGGGTTAGTTGTTTCATGAACATTCTAGAAGGTTTTTCTTTTGTCATGAAAAAGATATTTGTGTTGATATTTTTAAACGACTCATCTTTAACTCAACCCAAACCCTAGCCCTAGTTAAATCTCTACAAAGGTTTAGTTGACCAAGGCTGCATTTCTAACCTTATCTTAACTTTCATTATTCATCACAAAAGGATCACTATTCTTCTTCTTCTTCTTCCTTGATGCAAAGCTTTCTTGCTTTTGTTTTTGTGATGAAAGTGAGTGAGAATAAGAAAAAAAATGAGAGCAAAAATCCTACTTCATCATCCTCATCTACCCTTGCCATTTAGATGAGGGTGTTCACTTCATTTTGTGAGTGAGAGGTTGTGCTAATGATGTTAGAGATAGTGCCCTCAGAATCAATTATTGGATCACAGGCACGTGATTGCAATGATTGAGGGAGGACCTATCCCGGTAGGACAGTCTTACTCAAGATGATAGTATGCTATCTGGTTTATCTTTATCATCGTGTACTGCTTTAGGTGACCTGACATGTCGCTATTACACGTTGATAGAGCCCCTAGGATTCTTGCTTGACTACCAGCAGTATGATGGCGATCATATACATGAGAGCTGGTGGTCTGTAAGCACATCCTTAAAAGGTCCCTAGTCGTAGGAGTTTCGAGACAGGGCATCGATACTCCATTAGTAGACTAGTGTATACAGTCGAGACCCCGACGAGGGGTGGTGGCCGGTCTCACAAGCCACTGGTGTCAGTTGGTTCACCTAAGATGTATACAGGTGCTCATTGGGTTATGAGTACACCGGACAGGACTCGCCGGGAACCTGATAGTTGGTCTTATACCAGATGTCAGATAGCCGTTCCCTGGTGACATGTGTACAGGTTAGTTCATCGACATGAGATCGTCATTTGTCTCGTGTGAGTTCCCACTGTGCTTTGATTACTACCCTACCACGGCTCAAAGGAGTCGTGCAAACTGGTTTTAGTTGGGTACAGTCCCGAGCCACATGGAGGCAGTGAGCGGATCTGCAGGGGTTCGTCTCTCCCGGTTTTGGGGGTGAGGTCGCGCTGTGTCTAGGAGAGCCATTACACAAAGCCCTCGGCCGAGGCAGGAGATTTACTGGTAGGTATTCCAGTAGTATCTCAGGGTGTTCTGGGCTACGCTCCGACACGACTTGTACCGCTTTTGGGGGTCTGACTTTTACCAACCCCCTAGGCCCGCCATGCGATGCTCATAGACGAACGGACCGGACTGTACGGATATTGTCACCGACAGGATCAGTAGGGTGTCAGGATGAGTCCGCTCATCGATGTCCCTTTTGGTCAATAGCTGGTGGCCCGTCACGTATTGGCTTATACCTCTGACGTGCTAGTGGTTAAATCCACAGCCATAGTATTGACAAGTCTTTAGAGTCCACCACTCATTCAGTTACTCAAGTTTCGGGCGAAACGCTATAGAGGCCGTATGGAGATATGGCAGGGTCCGATCAGATACGTGCGGTATTGCACGGATCAGGATCGGACGGTTTATACTAGTGGCCGTATGGATATATGGCAGGGTTCGATCGGATACGTGCGGTATTGCACGGATAAGGATCGGACGGATATTACTAGCCGGCTTTAGTTTAAGCCGGATCCTAGTATAGTACAGTGTAGATTTTGTCTCTTTGCATTTGTATCCGGTCGGAATACAGATGCGGGTGTGTATGCACAGTATCGGGGTTTTTCCTGTAATTTATTACGGGACCAGTTTTCTGGAGTTGCCAGTTTGCATTCCGTTCCGGCCGGTTTTCCTTTGTTCTTTCCCTGCCGGACTTTTCCGATGGAGGGTGTTATTTGCAAGTTTGCAAATAACATATTGTGGAGGGGTTTCTTGCATATGGATTGATTATGAAAGCATCTTTTGATACCATTCTTTTCTATCATCATTTCTTTTGCATTAATGGTGATTAGAATGGATTGGAGTTGATTAGGAGTTGATGTGAGGTTTACTTTGGATGTGGTCACCTCTTGCTTTTACTACGATCACCTCCCTTCATGGTTGATGTTTTTTCCTCCACCATTCTCATAAGAGAAGAGAGGCTACACTTGAGAAAAAATGAATGAGAGATTTTCATTTTTGAGCTTGTGGCATTTTTTATCTCATCTCATGCTAGGAAAAATGCAAGCACCATTTTTCCTTATCTTGATTCCTCCATCATCTTCAAAGGCAACTAACACCCCAAATGAGATATAGCATCTACACTACATTCTACAGCAAATCTTGGGCACGTCGAGTTGCCAGCTTCATGCCCGAGTTGCCTCAGTATTGAGGTGGGAGCCCGTAAAAGATGCAGGCGACGTGGTGCCCATCCGGCAAGGAGGCGACGACATGGAGACAGGACTTTCCGCTGGAGATCGGGACGATGACGAGAAGACCGGAGGACTCGGATCACTTGGTATACTTCTCTTCCCATCTCTTGTTTGCTAGTAGAGGTTAATGGTTAACGATCCGGGTTTCTTTGTCCGCGGTAGCGCCAGTTTCCAAGTAAGGAAAATTTTTGATTCCGCATTTTGGCCTCGGTAAGACGGCCGGGGCGCTGCCGTGGCGCAACATGGTATCAGAGCCACGCCATTAACCTAGTCTAGCTTGTTCTAATGTGTTTTACTTATCCGATCGACCAAAAATCCAAAATCCGCGTTTTGCATGCATCAGTTTTCTGTCGAATTTTTCCGGGCTCTAAAAATTTTTCAGGTTGTAGAAAACTAATGTACTGGAAGTTCTAAGAACACTGGAAAAATTTGATGACCCGATCCCTCCGTACGACCGCGGAACCGCGGCCATAACCCCCCTTTGGCCGCGGTTCCGCTGCAGGAATGTGGGTTCATGTCATCGTTTCTTTGCAGTGGGCTTGTGGGCTGAAAATAGGGGTTTTTGTATACTTTTTCTGGGCCCAGAATTTCTGTGAGTGCTACAGTATTGCTTGAGGGCCCACTTGTTAATTTTTGATCGATCGGATATTTTAAACACATTATTTCACAGTATTTACATTATATCTGCGACCGTGAATATCACTTGGTCGGTAAATCCTGTCTAACTGCTATAGCCCGATTAGACGGATTTGCGAACGTAATTTTCACGTTGATGTTCTGTGTTTATGCTGTGATGTTGTGGATCGGTCGTGGCGGATAGCCTAGATGCAATGCTAGGACAGTTTTGTTTTATATGTACATTTGATATTACGGGGCGAGCGTCCGACATGTGGACTGCCGTCACTGCCTGTTTGTATTATTCTTTTGGGGCACGACCTGGTTGCGGTCGATGTACCCTTTGTATGTATATTTTACTTTCTGTACTAGGATTACCCCGCGGAGGGGTGCACGGATAGCCGGGTTCTAGAGGGCAACGGGCCCGCATCTCATGGCATTGAGAAGGAGGGGGCTTCACTCTAGGATTGGCGGGCCATTCGCCGCACTCGTAGGGGGTACAGGTTGGCCCAGGAGGGGTGCCCAAGTTACCGGATTCCGTGAAGTGCTGGGTGGTCCATTCACGTGGCTGAAGGGGGCTGCCTCGCTTCAGGTCTTGGCGGGTGACTTGCCGCGCCCGTAGGGGTCTAGGTTTTCATTTCACAGGCTATCCACACGACCAGGGGAACGTCGGGTTTCAGCAGTGGCTCTGTGAAACCCGGGGATCCCAGATATCTGTATTGTTCTGTGATGCTGTACATTTCTGTGATGTTGCATTCTTATCACGCCTTGAGCGAAATATAATATATTGGTATATATATTAGTAGATGTTGTATATGTTTTACATCCGCGCTAGTCCAGTCCCCGCTCTGTCGTTAGTTAGCTAACCTAACGAGTAATGACGGGACCCAGTGGCGAATGCGGATGGCATATACGTACGTCATATTATTTTCGTTCTTTGTGGTGTGATTAATTGATGGGACTGCGTTGATTTGGATCATTGCAAAATAAACAAACCTATTCTGATGTTGTTGGAACACTTTTTCAAAAAGCGGTTATTGCAAGGGCGTTCTCTTTTGTTTTGCATAGTGGTATTCAGTTAGAATATCCTGCTCCTCAGTCGACGAGGCAAGGGCCGAGATCCCTTCACCGGGAGTGACCCCTTGGACAGAAGTTTGCGTCAGGGCAATAACTTCACTATAACCGATTACTTTTTGCTTTGCATCGTGCTATTCAGTTGGAATATCCTGCACCTCATTCTACGGGGAAAGAGCCGAGATCCCTTCACCGGGAGTGACCTCTTTAGCAAAGGTTTTCGGCACTATATTTTTATAAAAACTATGCAGTTCCTTCAACGATATCAAGTTCATTACGTTATAAGTTTTTCGCCAAAAACTAGACGTAGCCCTCCGTCATTTCTTACAAGTATTACTTAGTATTCATGCTGCGTTTGTTGACTGTGTCAAGGCGTAGTGTGTGGTAGCTAAGTAGTGTTTGTTTGTAGCATATTAATGGGATTGGTTAGGACAGTCGTGCGGCCTTGTTGACTGTGTCAAGGGCTCGTACGGGTAGGTTTAATTCAATCCAGGATAATGACGGGTTGAACTTGACTAGGACTCTTTGATTTGTTGACTGTGTCAAGGTCACTTGGGTCCTAGGGGTAAAAATCACATCGGGAGTTTCTAAAGAAACTGAAACTTTCCAGGCATGCGCATACCTTCTGGAGTGTGGTGACGTGAGTGGATTCCGTCACGTTATCATGCGATGATAGTTGGATCCCGATTCCCACTGATGAGTTGGTTTACTCCTCGGGTAATCCCGACTAATTCTTCTTTCAGGTTTGGGGTAGAATTTGACGTTACAGTGGGAGGTTTCCAGATTAGATAAAGTGATAACCATTCTGATCTAGGTTAGAGTGCACGCTGAGTGTTTCTTCTCTCTCTCTTTGGCAGCGACCATTGACCCGACCCTAGACTATGACTCAGTGACCAAGTTGACCGAACCTTCTTAACACTGGCATTTGGATTGTCAGAGTTGCAAACCTCATTGCCACTCCTACTTTTACCCTTTTCTCCAGGACACCCCGTATTACTAAGAACGTCCACTTCCATTGAACAAAACCATCGTATGGTTAGATACGAACTCGAAGGAATTTATTCGAGGATGGTTTCCGGTTCTGGAGAAAACGGATAGGACTATTCAGTTGTCTTTTCTTTTCATCTTCTCTCAGGTTGCGAGTACTCCTTGGTTTAGGAGTAGTACACCTATTACGCAAATTGGATAGTCTTCTTCCAAACCATAGGCTGGTGCCGACCGGTAGGGAATGATGAAAACCAGTTAGCCTAAACGGTGTACAGAAGGTATTAAGTTAAGACAAAGCAAGGGATTAGTAAGAGGGCAAAGTAAAGTGTGACTACTATTCACGAACAAACCAAGTATTTCTTCGCCAAATCCTAAATCACCTTTGTATTTCTCCAGGACACTCCGTATTACTACGAAGATCCCAGTTTATTGGATAATCCATCGTATGGTTATATACGAACTCGAAAGGAACTTGTTCCAGTTCGGGGATGGATCCTGGTTCAGGAGAAATAGGAATAAAGTACATTCAGGTGTCTTTTATCTTCACCTTCTCTCGCGTTGCGAGTGCTCCTAGGATTAGGACAGTACACCCATTATGCTTATTGGATAGTCTTCTTCCAAACCATAGGCTGGTGCCGAACGGTAGGGAAAGAAGAAAACCATTTGGCCTAAAGGGGTGTACAGAAGGTAATGACTAAAGACATATAAAGGGATTTGGAGAAGTGGCAAAGAATTATACGGTTATAGTTATGAATCTGGATAATGGAAGAGGCATTACTAGGAATACCAAGATACCCCAACGAAACATTTCAATGTTTCAGTTTCACTGTGTACTGTTAAAGGAAAACTGATTTCCCGATTAGACACTTACTCCAGGGTATGTATTTACCAGGTATGATTCTCACATCTGTATGGTTTTACAGATGATGAGTGGGAGTAAGTTATTGGGAATTGGGTGATCATCCTCATTATATCGGGATTCGTTGTAATCGGTGATATTTGAGGAAGTCACCTAGGTTGGTTGCCGGACGGCAAATATTTGGTTTTGAATATCCGCTGTTATGCACCAATTTCAAATCGATATATCTGTACGTCTATTTTCATAGAGTGAGATATACCTTTTTGAAATTATGTCTACGACATTTACCTATATCAGTGGATGGTTAGGTAAGGAGCATTAAGCATCGGTGTAATTATTCATAACCAAAGGTACAGTTTTTAAACCTACGACACACAGGGAATGAGTTATCAAACTCAAGGGACTTATACAGAGTATTGTATGTTGTCCAGCGTCCATGAGGACAGAGGGGTTGGTTCTCGTACTATATTCGATTTACTTATGACTTCTCTAGTTCTTAGACAAGTGTTTCGTAGAGACACAGGGTCCAAGTTTTGAGAAGTTATAGCTATTTGAATAAAGTAGAGGACCAGATGTTGCAAGTATCGGGATTCTTCAAAGTGATCGGAGATGTAGATACTTGTGAAGGGTATTCAGTTGATAGTAATGATTAAGAGAACTTGCTTCTCTTTCAGGTTACTCATAATTGGAAGCATTCCTAAGTTGAGTAACGCTGATCGGCATTTTTCCATTTAGTTGACATGCACTGGTGACAGCTGCATGATTTGAATCTGGTTCAATTAAATCAGTGCCTCTGTTTCTATATTAGATATAGAACAGTTCATATCTTGACATTGTTAAGGTATGGGGAGTTGTCCGGCTTATGCTTAAAACCAGACTCCGGATAACTCAAGGCACGTTTCTGTAATGGCTGTTTGTGGGTTGACCCAGGCTATGACGAGGGTTGACTTTCTACCATCTGGAAGATCAATAGTGATATTGTTCTTCACTCGCCACAGTTTTAATAAAAATGGATTTTTTTCAGAAAACAGTAGTGGGAGTATGGTAGAACTGGATGTAATTCCAGAACCACAAACGATTACTGAAAATTTGATAAGGAACCTAAAGATTCAATCTGGATTGACATTCCATTAGCCACTCCGCAGATATGGTGGGTAACCTCAGGCACTCGAGAGGTACTTCGGTATGCTCAAGGACGGTGGCAGGGAGGTTCTTGTTTACCCAGACTTGCCATTGCTGTTGTTCCAGACTGCGAGACCCGGCAGGAGGATGAGTATAGCGTCGTTCTAAACTAGCTTTAGAAGTGTACGTGTATATGACTCTACCAGAGGGTTATCGTAGTCAGTGGGAGCAGCGGAAGCATTGGTGGACATGTGGCTTATGTCTATTTATAGACTAAAGCAGATATTGCGGAAAAAGATCATCTATTTCTGACGTGACAGTCATAGGTTTTACTTCATCAGAATAGGGGATGGATCTGTTGAGAAGATAGTAGGGTGTGATGTCCTGGTATTTGGATGACATACACATAGTAGGAAATGATATTCCTATACTACGATCGGTTATACTTTGGTCGTCACACAGTGGTTTCTCCACATAGGACTTGGATATTATATCGTACATTCTGGCTACTAGATCTATGGTTTTAGATCTAGATTTGGGTGGTTTCCCAATCAGGGTACTTAGACAGCATTCTAAGAGTATTTAGAATGGACGACTCCTAGCACGGTAGTGTACCTGCAGGTAATGGAGTCACCCTCTCTAAAGGTGTCTTACAGACTAAAGGGGAGAGGATGTGCATGATTGGCAGATCACTTGCTCAGGCAATTGAGTCAATCATGAGATGTCAAGTACCACACCAGATGTTGTTCTTGCTGTAGGTGCAATAAGTTGATATTCATCCAATCCTGGAGAAACAATCGGGAGCAGTTTTAGAACATAAGTTGATGTTCTAGGAATGTGATAACAGCAGCCTCCTTTAGGAGACAGTTATCATTCCAGGCTTCCAAGGAGACCTGGATGGCAGAGTGGCTGTCAGAATTATAGTTTTCCCTCTGACGAGGGGCAGTATTGTGGACAGATGGTCCAGGTGGATACTGAGGAAAGGTATGGCGCAGGATACTGATTAAGTTCAGTTGACGATACAGTCTAAGAAGTTTGGATTTAGTGTTCATTTATGAGCTAGGTCCCATCAGACATCCAGACATATTCTAAGACAGGTATTGCTCATTTCGGGAGATGGCTTTCTCCGCGAACTTGAGATATAGAGAGACATAGAAAGAAACATCCCAGCGGATCCACTCACTGAGGCTATTCCTCGAATGCCATAGTTTCACAAACGAGCTTTGTGAGACTGACTAGTAGAGGAGTTGGGTGTTCGGTATCACACGGGCTGTGAGTATGCGACATCGCAATAATTATCCTTGAGTGCAAGTGGGAGATTGTTGGAGATAGTGCCCTCAGAGTCAATTATTGGATCATAGGTACGTGATTGCAATGATTGAGGGAGGACCTATCCCGGTAGGACAGTCTTACTCAAGATGATAGTATGCTATCTGGTTTATCTTTATCATCGTGTACTGCTTTAGGTGACCTGACATGTCGCTATTACACGTTGATATAGCCCCTAGGATTCTTGCTTGACTACCAGCAGTATGATGGCGATCATATACGTGAGAGCTGGCAGTCTGTAAGCACATCCTTAAAAGGTCCCTAGTCGTAGGAGTTTCGAGACAGGGCATCGATACTCCATTAGTAGACTAGTGTATACAGTCGAGACCCCGACGAGGGGCGGTGGCCGGTCTCACAAGCCACTGGTGTCAGTTGGTTCACCTAAGATGTATACAGGTGCTCATTGGGTTATGAGTACACCGGACAGGACTCGCCGGGAACCTGCTAGTTGGTCTTATACCAGATGTCAGATAGCAGTTCCCTGGTGACATGTGTACAGGTTAGTTCATCGACCTGAGATCGTCATTTGTCTTGTGTGAGTTCCCACTGTGCTTTGATTACTACCCTACCACGGCTCAAAGGAGTCGTGCAAACAGGTTTTAGTAGGGTACAGTCCCGAGCAACATGGAGGCAGTGAGCGGATCTGCAGGGGTTCGTCTCTCCCGGTATTGGGGGTGAGGTCGCGCTGTGTCTAGGAGAGCCATTACACAAAGCCCTCGGCCGAGGCAGGAGATTTACTGGTAGGTATTCCAGTAGTATCTCAGGGTGTTCTGGGCTACGCTCCGACAAGACTTGTACCGCTTTTGGGGGTCTGACTTTTACCAACCCCCTAGGCCCGCCATGCGATGCTCATAGATGAACGGACCGGAATGTACGGATATTGTCACTGACAGGATCAGTAGGGTGTCAGGATGAGTCCGCTCATCGATGTCCCTTTTGGTCAATAGCTGGTGGCCCGTCACGTATTGGCTTATACCTCTGACGTGCTAGTGGTTAAATCCACAGCCATAGTATTGACGAGTCTTTAGAGTCCACCACTCATTCAGTTACTCAAGTTTCGGGTGAAACGCTGTAGAGGCCGAATGGAGATATGGCAGGGTCCGATCAGATACGTGCGGTATTGCACGGATCAGGATCGGACTGTTTGTACTAGCGGCCGTATGGATATATGGCAGGGTTCGATCGGATACGTGCGGTATTGCACGGATCAGGATCGGACGGATATTACTAGCCGGCTTTGGTTTAAGCCGGATCCTAGTATAGTACAGTGTAGATTTTGTCTCTTTGCATTTGTATCCGGTCGGAATACAGATGCGGGTGTGTATGCACAGTATCGGGGTTTTTCCTGTAATTTATTACGGGACCAGTTTTCTGGAGTTGCCAGTTTGCATTCCGTTCCGGCCGGTTTTCCTTTGTTCTTTCCCGGCCGGACTTTTCCGATGTAGGGTGTTATTTGCATGTTTGCAAATAACATATTGTGGAGGGGTTTCTTGCATATGTATTGATTATGAAAGCATCTTTTGATACCATTCTTTTCTATCATCATTTCTTTTACGTTAATGGTGATTAGAATGGATTGGAGTTGATTAGGAGTTGATGTGAGGTTTACTTTGGATGTGGTCACCTTTTGCATTTACTACGATCACCTCCCTTCATGGTTGATGTTTTTTCCTCCACCATTCTCATAAGAGAAGAGAGGCTACACTTGAGAAAAAATGAATGAGAGAGTTTCATTTTTGATCTTGTGGCATTTTTGATCTCATCTCATGCTAGGAAAAATGCAAGCACCATTTTTCTTTATCTTGATTCCTCCATCATCTTCAAAGGCAACTAACACCCCAAATGAGATATAGCATCTACACTACATTCTACAGCAAATCTTGGGCACGTCGAGTTGCCAGCTTCGTGCCCGAGTTGCCTCAGTATTGAGGTGGGAGCCCGTAAAAGATGCAGGCGACGTGGTGCCCTTCCGGCGAGGAGGCGACGACATGGAGACAGGACTTTCCGCGGGAGATCGGGACGATGACGAGAAGACCGGAGGACTCGGATCACTTGGTATACTTCTCTTCCCATCTCTTGTTTGCTAGTAGAGGTTAATGGTTAACGATCCGGGTTTCTTTGTCCGCGGTAGCGCCAGTTTCCAAGTAAGGAAAATTTTTGATTCCGCATTTTGGCCTCTGTAAGACGGCCGGGGCGCTGCCGTGGCGCAACAAATGAAACTTCAAGGTAGATCATCTTTGTTATCGAACATCGGAAGCAAGCTTGCATCTTTCTCTTCGTGGAGCCTCTCGAGAGTCCGGATGCACGATGATCGCAGCGAAGGGACCTCAACACGGAGCTTAAGAAGTGAAGCACCGGATCTACAAAATTTGTAATCCCTCTCACTTAGTGTTAAAGTGTTTAACATACTTTTTTTAGCCTAATCTCTAGTCTAAGATCTTGGTTTAGGGTTGTTCGGCACGGCTAAATTTTAAATCGGGCATGGTTGATGCCTTATAGACCCTTGTGCGTGTGCCTAGTAACCCTACACATGGAGCCTCTCTAGAGTCCGGGTACATGATGATCGCGGTGAAGGGACCTCAACACGGAGCTTATGAAGCGAAGGAACGGACTACAAAGGATGTAATCCCAAACTCTTATAAGTAAAGTTGTTTACTTGCTTTGTTTACCCTAAGTCTCTAGTTAAGATCTTGGTTAGGGTTTGTTTAGCTCCCCAAAATTTTTAAAATAGCATGATTGATGCTTGCCAAAACCTTGTTAAGGTGCTAAGCTAACCCTACACTCATGACCACAAATTTGTTTACAAAATAAATTCCTTTTATAAAAAGGTGGTTATGCCGAGAAATAAAACATCTTTTGTTCCTCGGTGCGGTAGAAGATATTCCCTTGCGAATGCTTGGGATATCCAACAAACTTCAACAGAACTGACCTTGCCTCGAGCTTGTCCGGATCTTTCTTTTGACATAGGCCGGACAACCCCAAATCATAACTTACTTAAGAGATGAGCTCTTCCTATATCATATCGTATATGGGGTGGTAGGCACCTGATTTGGTTGGAACCCAATTCAATAGGTATGGAGCTTCTCAAGTGCATAACCCCCAAAAGGAAATAAGCAACTCAGTAGGACTCATCATAGAGAGCCCCATATCTAATAGGGTGCGATTGCTCCGCCCCGATACACCAACGTGCTGTGGTGTATACGGAAGAGTAATGCTGAGAGAGAATCTAATTCTCCTTTAGAATAGTCCAGGATTTCCGTGCTGAAGTATTCTCCTCCCTGATCACATCAAAGGACATAATACTTATACATGTTATGGTTCTCTACTTATAACCTATATTCTTTGAATTTCTCAAAAGGTTCAGACTTGTGTTTCAACAGGAACATATGTCCTAATCTTGAGAGATCATCAGTGAATGTAATAAAGTAGAAAGAACCAGTCCTGGCATGTGTAGACAGGGGACCTACATACATCATCATGTATCAATCCCAAGAGTTCAATAACTCTTTCTCTATTTCCAATAAATGGAGCTATGGTCATCTTATCTTTGTGACATGACTGGAAAGTTTCACAAGATGTAAATTCAAATTAATTTAAATATGCATCTTTATGTAACTTAGCTAGTCTGGTCGCATTGATATGACCTAGTCTACAATGCCTCAAGAAGGATTCGTTCATTTCTGAACTCTTCCTTCTGTGTGTGTTCTGTACGTTAAGAACTGTGGTCTGATTTAGAACGTATATGTTTTTAGATAAGGTGCCTGAACCGATCAACCCTTGATATAGGAAATGTTCAAAACATTATCCAACAATACAAAATTATATCCTTCTTTACTAAATAAAGAGATCGATATGATGTTGTATATCAGGTTCGGTATCTAATAACATTCGTTCAGAATCAATGTATTTGGTAATACTGAGTGATAACTGCCAACATCTTGGCTGCAACAATTGCACCGTTTCTAACTATTAAAACTTATCACCCATTCTCAGTTCTCTAACTATCTGTAGCCCATGTAACAGATTACATATGTAGGATCCTGATCCGGTATCTCATACCCAGGATGTAAAGGAAACTGAGAAACAATTCTCTGCAATGAACACACCCGAAGAAGATGCATCATCATGAACTTTCTTCGTATGGGCGGCACGGGAATCGTGGCAATCCCTTATTTTCTGCTCGGTCTTATAACAATTATAAGTTGGAGCGGGACCAACGTTCCCAGCTCAGTATAACAAGCGGGTTCGGTCAGTACATCCATATTATTATCTTGATTAATGCGTGATATGGTCGCTACCTTGATAGAGAGAGAGAGAAGAAAACACTCAGCGTATGCTCTTGCGAGATTAGATTGGTTATTATTTTATCTAATCAGGATGGCTCCCACTGTTTTATCAAATCTTCCTTCAAACCCTAAAAGGAAAGACTAGCCGGGATTAATTACACACTGCAAGTTCGCCAATCTTTCAGCCAGGCCAGTGCCGGTACTTTGAGGGAGGTTCCCTGTGCTTTCGCATGGACCTAATTAAATTAAACCTCGTTTTCCCAGGGGCGTAGCCCCATTAACACCTTTCTAGACACCTACTTGATCGGCTAATTGTAATGTGTAAAACTCTCCCAGGAGTAACTCTTTCCCGCAGTGGGTATCGGGATCCAACTATCTCATAGAAGTCATGCAATCTCATTGCAAATTTCAACACTTGAAATTCCTAATAATATTTTGCCCCTAGCTTCCTATGACCTTGACGGAGGCCAACAAACCATAGGCTGCTAGTCAAGTTCAACCCGTACATTTCATGATTGAATTAATCCCACCCGCACGACCCTTGACGGAGGCCAACAAAATCGCACGACTACCCTAATCCAATCGCATCGTATGCTGCAAATAAGCACTAGTTAGCTACCACAAACTACGCCTTGACGGAGGCCAACAAACGTAGCACGAATACTAAGTAGTACTTTTCTGAAATGACGGATGGCTACGACAGGTTTTTAAGAAAACCTTTTGCGTAATGAACTTGATATCGTTGTAGAATCAAATGACTTAAATGGAGTGTTTTTGAGGATTTTGCTAGTTTCGCTAAAGAGGTCACTCCCGGTGAAGGGATCTCGGCACTTTCCTCATTGAATGAGGTGCTGGATATTCACAATACCACTATGCAAAACAAGAACTAGAAAAGCAATCAAAAGACGAAACCAAGGGTTGTAGCATTTGCCAGGTTTTGCTAAAGAGGTCACTCCTGGTGAAGGGATCTCGGCTCTTTTCTTATCGAATAAGGTGCTAGATATTCTGCAAGGAATACCGCAATGCAAAGGAAGAACTAGAGCTACCTGTTTTTGAAAATTCGATTCCACAACATCTTTAGGTTTATTTTCTTTCAATAATCTCATTAATGAAGTCCCATCATTTAAATTACCAAAGCATCACAGATAAATACAACGTACGCTTACGCCATCCGCATTCGCCTCGATGTCCGGTCATGCACCTTTAGGTTAAGTATCTAACGGCAGAGCGGGGCAGGGCTAGCGCGGGTGTAAAACATAAGCAGCGTCTATATAATAAATCACATATACTATATACAGTATCTATCTCATCATATACAGTGATCACATCACAGAATATCGCAGTAGAAATCAACATATGAAATATTGGATATACTAGGATTTCCGGGTTTTAAATTAAGCCTGTATAAAACACGGATTCCACGGTTGTGATGAATAGCCAATCCCACATCCCTAGACCCTTACGAGAGCGGCAAGCAACCCTACCAATTCTAGAGTTAGGAGACCCGGTCTCGACTCCTCGAGATAGTCTCCCACTGGGCCCTAGAACTCGGTTACTTATGCTCCCCGCCTTGGGTCTATCCTAATGAGGAAAAGTAAATAATATACATCAACGGTGACATCTTCCTCAACCTGGATGTTCCCCAATAAAAGAATATTACATACAAGTTTTTACATGAATGAAAATGAAAAACTCTCATTTCACATAAAACCCCCGGCTATTCAAAACACGACGATCCAATATAACATATCACAACAACACATAACATCACATGTCATCAACATAAGTAAATATGCGTATCCCAATTGTCGTTGACGTATAGTAAAGAAACTGGTGATACACCACATATTACAGTTATGGTCGCAGAAAAGAAAGTGAAAACTACAACAATTGGAATCCGCAACCACCTTAGACATCATAAACCCAATGTATCACATACTTTGGATTTCATGCCCAACCAAATGAATTCCTTAGACATCACATGCCTAACAATTATAAACCCCGCATTTTAGTCTCAATATCGAAAACACTTTTCAATAAAAAAAATCGGGCAATTCAACAAGATTCTCGTCATCCTAATCGAATGCTCGTCGGCAACTTTAGTAGACGGCCGCACCCCTCGATACTGTCGACGAAGTGCACTACGGCGGAACACCGCGGCCGCGAGCACCCGAACGGATGCTTTTGGCGACGGGGTTCTCCTACAGTCACTTGGTCGGGGCTATGGGGCGTGGCTATCTAGTAAGGTTACCCGACGAGTATCCCCGTACGCTACGTGATTGCGACGGGCTTTTGATCATATCAAAATCCCGTGGCAACCGATCAAATGAGACTAAATTGCTAGATTTACAAAATTCAAATTAGTTTTCTTGTGGATTCCAAGTATTTTATCCTGTCACATGATATCCGGACGACATTAAACTTTTCGATCGAATCATCAATGTCCCACAATTCCCCGAGAGCTCAACACTTGAGCACAGTTTAATAATACCCAGAACATGCCACAGTACCTATGAACCAGCCGTAGAAGGGCAGACCCAAGCCTCATTAATGGCATCGCGGAACTGCCGCATGTTAGTTATATGTATGCCCTAGAGGCCATTACTGTACATATGATGTATATTGTAGTGGATGCTCGGACATATATAGGGAGGACATTCTTGCTCGACAAGATAGTATGCTATCTGGTTACACTATACCTTAACGTGTATACTGATTGTCTCTCTGCTACATGTTGGTAAAGCCCTTAGGATGTGTACTTGACTACCTGGACTATGATGCGGATCATACTAGGGGGGACATGGTAGTCCATAATTACATCTATCAAGGTTCCTAGTCGTGGGTGTATCGAGACGGGGCATCGATATACCACAGTAGACTAGGGTATACCTTCTCGACCCATACAGATGGGCGATGGATGATCCCATATCCATTAGTGTTTGACATCGGAGATGATATACGGGTGCTTAGTGGAGACTGGGTACACTGGATGGACTCGCCGAGAACTCCCAGATGGTATTATACCTCACGTCAGATGGCAGTTCTTTGGTGACACTGGTACAGGTTAGTCTGTAGACCCGAGATCGTCATAGAGTCTTGCGTGATTCCCACTGTGCTTTGATTTCCACCTTACCACCTCCAAGAGGGCGTGCAAAACGGTGGCTTTTGGGTACAGTCCCGAATCACATGGAGGCAATGAGCGATAGGAGGGGATTCGTCTCTCCCGGTATAGGGAGTTGATGTTGCGCTGTGTTCGATTGGCTATAACCGGAAATCCCTGGCCAGGGTTGCTGAGATTTACTGGTAAGTGTTACCTGTAGTATCTCGAACTGTTATAGACCTCATATCGACACGACTTATCGAGCTATTGGGGTCTGACGTTTACCACCCCTAGACGAGATATGCAACATATCAGACGATCAGACCGGACTGTACGGTAAGTGTTACTGGTTGGATTCACAGGAGATGAGCGGGCTTGCTCATCGATCTTCTGATTGCTCAATACCCGGGTGGCCGTTACGTTTAGCAGACCGCTTGCGGCTTGTGGGTGTTTGATATGATCATCACCTGCTGCCGGCGTATTGACGAGTCTTTAGAGTCCTGCACAGAGGTTTCCTGGCTCAAGCGAAACGAAATAGGAGCGCATATGAGATATGTGCGGGACCGAGAATAATGCGTGTATGTGATACCGTATTCTATTCTCGCGATGAATGTATCGATTGGTTGTATGCGATATAACCTAGTTATCGAATCAAGGATTGATTCGATAAGTCGATACATTGGATACTAGTCGGTTATATGTGACATGACCGGATCATTGAATCAAGTGTTGATTTAATGATTCAATGTATAATTATATATTTGATATATTACTTTGCATTAATTAGTATTGGTTCACTTTAAATGGATTTTCTCACTTGAAGTGCACATTGTGTATATGATATATTTTTGTGCACAAGATTGTATCATGTTTGATGATACATGCTCACTTAGGTTTGTGTAAAGAATTAAACCATGGTTATATGAGTGGTTGGGGTTTTGTTTATTTACTTATTCTTTTATTTATTCATTTTATTTATTTTGGAAAAAGAAAATGATAAAGAAAAGCATGGTGGCTCTCTTTGTTTGTTTGTTGAAGCTTCTTGAAGCTTTGAACAAGTCCACCATTCTTGTCTCATGCTTAACCCTAACCATTCAACCTAACGTTAGTCAATTCTCTACACCTAACTAAGGTTAAGATTATGATAAGTATCTTATTGTTTTCTTTTTTAAATAATACTTATCATATTATCATCTTCTTCTTCTTCTTCATCTTCAAGAAGAAACCTTGCCTTCATCAATGGCAAGTTGAGCAAATGAGTGATAAATCCAATTCTAAAGTGAACCCACTTCCTATTTCTTCATCCTCTACCACTTGCCAAGTAGTATAGGGTGTTTTCTTCACAAGTTTCATGACTTGGTGAAGTGGGAGCTTGATCTTGTGATGCCTCGACGTAGATCATCTTCGGCATCGACGTCGACGACCTAGCCCGCCTATTTCTCTGATGAAGCCGATGCTAGAGTCATGGATTCGATTTGGACAGTGAGGAGACTTCATCGCGGAGCCATGGAGGTGGAGTAACGGATCTACAAAGGTTGTATGTTCGTTCACTTAGTTAAGTTGTTAACTAGTTTCTTGTTTCGCCTAAACTTCTAGTTAACGATCTAGTCTAGGGTTTCTCGGCACCGTAAAATTTGAAATTGGCTTGGTTGATGACTTGTGAGACCTCATTAGCGTGCCTAGGAACCCTACAGTGGTATCAGAGCCTAGCTAGAGCCTTAGGCGAAGTCTAGACGACGTTTGAAATCCGAACGAACCCGAAATCCCAATTTTTCCATGCTCTCTGGACTTTTTTCAAAAACGGGGATTTTTGAGAATTAAAAATATGAAGAAAACTCAGTAGAAGATTCTAAGAATTACTGTATAAAACGGGACCCCTGATTCGATCAAAACGCGGCAGAACCACGGCAGAAGCATGGCTTCTGCGGCGGTTCCGCGGTCAATATGTCTCTTTAGTTAACCATCTTTGCACAGTAATTTCTTTATTTTAATGCTGAGTTTTCTGGGATATTTTAATATTTACTCTACAGTTGAGTTTTCTGGTGTTGTTTAGGGAACTCGTGGATTCGATCGGATTGTCTAATCTTGTCTATGTGTCTTTTCCGGATAATTTTTGAATATGTTAAAAAGTTCGACCGGATATAAATACCCAATTTTTCTCCTGTCGGGAAATTTCCAAGTGTTGGATCTTTCCGCGGTTTAACAACGTTCTAAGTAGTGCAAGTAACGCAATGGACCCTCTAGAAGACAACAAACCTTAACTCGATTATGTGACCGTCTTGAACTGCCCTTTGAACCTTCGGGTTTGGGGCAGTACGGCGTGCCACATGTGAGGCGTTGGTTTGACCCTTCTACGGCTGGACCGTTGGTACTGAGGCACGAAGTGAATGTTTTTTAAACTTCTTTCATGTGTTGAAATGTTTCGGGAAAACTTGGGTGTTCGATTGTTCGATCGGAAAGTTTAACATTTTCTATTTATCCGGAATGTGATACAATAATTGGAATTCAAAATTAGTTATGAGATAACTGAATGAATGTTATAAACACAGCACTTTAGTCTCACTTGATCGGTTGCCATGGAATTTTGATGCGATCAAAAGTCCGTCGCAATCACGTAGCGTACGCGGATACTCGCCGGATAAACTTAATAGACAGCTACACCCCATAGCCCCGACCAAGTGACTGTAGGAGAACCCCGTCACCGAAAGCATCCGTTTGGGTGCTCGCGGCAGCGGTGTTCCGCCTTGGTGCACTTCGTCGACGGTATCGGGGGTGCGGCCGCCTACTAAAGTTTACGACGAGCATTCGATCAGTTTTTCGGGAATCTTGTTGAATTGCCCGACTTGATATTGAAAAGAGTTTTCGATAATGAGACTAAAATGCGGGGTTTATAATTGTTAGGCATGTGATTTCTAAGGAATTCATTTGGTCAGGCATATGATGTCTGAGGAGGTTGCGGATTCCAACTGTTGTAGTTTTACACTTTCTTTTCTGTGACCGTAAGTGTAACATGAGATATCGCCGGTTTCGTTGCTATATGTCAACGACAATTGGGATGCGCATGTTTACTTACGTTGATGACATGTGATGTTATGTGTTGCTGGATATGTTATATTTGATCGTCGTGTTTGAATAGCCGGGGGGTTTTTATGTGAGATGAGTGTTTTTCATTTTCATTCATGTAAAAACTTTTACGTAATATTCTTTTATTGGGGCACTTCCAGGTTGCGGAAGTTGTCACCGTTGTTGTATATTATTTACTTTTCCGCACTAGGATAGACCCAAGGAGGAGGGCACAAGTAACCGGGTTCTGGAGTCCAGTGGGAGACCAACTCGAAGAGTCGAGTCCGGGTCTCCTAACTCTAGAATTTGTAGGGTTGCTTGCCGCTCTCGTAGGGGTCTAGGGGTGTGGGTTTTGGCTATTCATCGCGACCGTGGAATCCGTGTTTTATACTGGCTCGTATTGAAAACACGGACGTCCTAGTATATCCAATATTTCATATGTTTCTTCTGCTGCGATATCTGTGATGTGTTCATTTGATGTTCTGTGATAAATACTGTATATAGTATATATGATATATTATATAGGCGTTACTTATGTTTTACACCCGCGCTAGCCCTGCCCCGCTCTGCCGTTAGTCACCTAACCTAACGGTGCATGAGGGGACATCGAGGCGAATGCGGATGGCATAAGTGTACGTCGTATTTTTCTGTGATGTTTAGGTATTTTAAATGATAGGACTTCATTAATGTGATTAATGAAAGAAAAGAAACCTAAGATGTTGTGGAATCGAATTTCTAAATAAAACAGGTAGCTACAGTTCTTGCTTTGCACAGCGGTATATATGATATATCCTGCACCTTATTCGATAAGGAAAGGACCGAGATCCCTTCACCGGGAGTGACTCCTTTAGCAATAACTGGCAGATGCTACAACTCTCGGTTTGTCTTTTGATTGCTTCTATAGTTTCTGCTTTGCACAGTGATATATATGATATATCCCGCACCTCATTCGACGAGGAAAGGACCGACGATCCCTTCACCGGGAGTGAATCCTTTAGCAAAACTAGAAAAGCCTCAAAAGCACTCCATTTTAAAATCATTTGATTCTACAACGATATCAAGTTCATTACGCAATAGGTTTTCAGAAAAACCTGTCATAGCCCTCCGTCATTTCAGATAAGTCCTACTTAGTATTCATGCTACGTTTGTTGACCTCCGTCAAGGCGTAGTGTGCGGTAGCTAACTAGTATTTATCTGCTTATGCATATGATGCAGATTAGGTTAGGGTAGTCGTACGGCCTTGTTGACCTCCGTTAAGGGTCGTGCGGGTGGGTTTGATTCAATCAAGAAATGACGGGTTGAACTTGACTAGTAGCCTATGGTTTGTTGACCTCCGTCAAGGTCATAGGGTGCTAGGGGCAAAATATTATCGGGAATTTCAAGTGTTGAAATTTGCAATGAGATTGCATACCTTCTATGAGATAGTTGGATCCCGATACCCGCTGCGAGTAATTGTTACTCCTGGGAGAGTTTTACACATTACAATTAGCCGATCAAGTAGGTGTCTAGAAAGGTGTCAACGGGGTTACGCCTCTGGGAAAACGAGGTTTACATTAATTAGGTCCGTGCGAAAGCACGGGGCACCTCCCTCAAAGTACCGACACTGGCCTGGCTGAAAGATTGGCGAACTTGTAGTGTGTAATTAATCCCGGCTAGTCTTTCCTTTTAGGGTTTGAAGGAAGATTTGATAAAAACAGTGAGAGCCATCCTGATTAGATAAAATAATAACCAATCTGATCTTGCAAGAGCATACGCTGAGTGTTTTCTTCTCTCTCTCTCCAGGTAACGACCATATCACGCCTTAATCAAGATAATAAAACGGATAAATTGACCGAACCCGCTTGTTATACTGAGCTGGGGAACGTTGGTCCCGCTCCAACTTATAATTGTTATAAGACAGAGCAGGAAATTGGGGATTACCAGAATTCCCGTGCCGCCCAAACGAAGAAAGTGCATATGATGCATCATCTTCGGGTGTGTTCATTACAAAGAACTGTTTCTCTGTATCCTTTACGTCCTGGGTATATGATACCGGATCAGGATCCCGCATATGTAATATGTTACATGGGCTACAGATAGGTAAAGAACTGAGAACGGGTGATAAGTTTCATGAGGAAGAAAACGGGGCAAGAGTTGCAGCCAAGTCTGTCGGTCACTGTCACCCTGTATTACCAATACATTGATTCTGAACGAATGTTATTAGATACCGAACCTGATATACAAAATCATACCGGTCTCTTTATTAGTAAAGAAATGATAAAATTTTGTATTGTTGGATAATGTTTTGAACATTTCCTATATCAAAAGCTGATCGGTTCAGGCACGTTATCTAAAAGCATTGATGTTCTAAATCAAACTACAGTTCTTTAGTATACTGAACACACACAAGAGGAAGAGTTCAAAAATGAACGGATCCTTCTTGAGGTATTGTAGACTAGGTCATATCAATGCGACCCGACTAGCTAAGTTACATTTAGATGCATATTTAAATCAGTTTGAATTTACATCTTATGAAACTTGCCAGTCATGTCACAAAGATAAAATGACCATAGCTCTGTTTACTGGAAACAGAGAAATAGTTAATGAACTCTTGGGATGATACATGTTGATGTATGTAGGTCCCCTGTCCACACATGCCATGACCGGTTCTTTGTACTTCATTACATTCTCTGATGATCTCTTTAGATTCAGATATATGTTCCTGTTGAAACACAAGTCCGAACCTTTTGAGATATTCACAGAATATAAGATAGAAGTAGAGAACCAAAATACGGGTATAAGTATTATGTCCTTTGATTTGATCGTGGAGGAGAATACCTGTGCATGGAATTCCTGGACTATTCTAATGGAGAATGAGATTCTCTCTCAGCATTATTCCTCCGTATACACCATAGCTAGATGGTATATCGGGGCGGAGCAATCACACCCTATGTGATAAGGTGTGCTCTATGATGAGTACTACTGAGTTACCTATTTCCTTTTGGGAGTTATGCACTTATGAAGATGCATACCTATTGAATAGGGTCCCGATCAAATCAGTTGCCTACCACTTCATATGTGATATGGAAAGGGAAGAGCCCATATCTTAAGTTAGTTAAGATTTGCGGTTGTCCGGCCTATGTCTGAAAAGAAAAATCCGGACAAGCTCGAGGCAAGATCTGTTATGTAGAACTGGAAATGTTCCATCTATACAAACTACAGCTGATGATTTGATAGAACCAAAGTATTCAGTAGATTCCAACGAACTTCAGCCTCTCCGCCGATCTAGTAGGGTTCCTCACCTACCAGAGAGATACTTCGGTTTCTCTATGACAGTAGGAGCGAGGATTGCATCATGAGATGATGACTAAACTAGTTTCGAGCTGTCCATCAGGAGTGGGACTCTGTAAGAATGGCTGGATGCTTAGCGATCTGAGATGGAATCCATATACACCAACAAAGTATGGACTTTGGTTGCTTTATCTGAAGGGTTAAATCCCCATCAGAAGCAAGTATATCTTGAGAAGATTACTTGGTGTACATGGAAAGGTTGAGACTTTCAAAGCTAGACTTGTTAAAGGTTTTCGTCATCGACCAGGCGTGGATAATGATGACACCTTTTTCCAGTTCCTATGCTTAAGTCCATCCAGATCCTACTTGCCACGGCTACATACCATAACTATGATATCTGGCGGTTGGGTGCCATGACTGCTTTTCTAAATAATGATTTAGAAAAGAACGTCTATAAGTACACAGCCAGAGGGCCTCGTAGACAGTGGGAGCAGCGGAAACGTGTACAAGATGCTTTATAGGATAAAGCAGACATCGCGGAGTTGGAACGTCTGTTTTGATGAAGTAGTCAAAGAGTTTGACATCATCAAAATGGTAGATGAACCTTGTATAAACAAAAAGGTAGTAGAGAGTATGGTGGTGATCCTCGTAGAGTACGTGGATGACATACTCTTGATAGGAAAAGAGTTGCCTATACTACGCTCGGTCAATCTCCGCTTATCACATGGATTCTCCATGTAGGATCAAGCCGATACCTCCTAAATCCTGAGTCTTCATCTATGAGATAGATGTTATTTGGGTGTTAGAATACTCACTAGCTGTAGTGAGATGGTATCAATTGATCAAAAGGGGAATCACTGGAAAGGTTCCAGGGTGATAAAGACGACTGAATGTCAGTCACAGGCATTGTCTTTACCCTCAGTAAAGGGACGGTATGTCGGAAGAGTTCCAAGCTAGATACCGTGGCATACTAGACGATAAAGGCTGGATACATCGCTACTTAAGATGCTACCAAAGAGGCAGTCTGGATGTATATTTGTTCATAAGATGAACTAAGTTCCCCCCCCATTGTGTGACATTGGAGTTGTGGCTTATGCCGAGGAACGTCCATCCCATCAATGATCCAGACATATTCTAAGGCAGTATCACCTGATCATGGAGATAGTTGATCTCCAAGGTGATCGAGGTTAGGAGAGTAGACTCAGAGGACAACACGGCGGATCCACTCACAAAGGCCTTTTCCCAGAGACAGACTTTTATGGTATGGTTGAGTATGAGATACTACAACCACTGCTACAGATGGCCCTAGTGCAAGTGGGAGATTGTTAGTTATATGTATGCCCTAGATGCCATTACTGTACATATGATGTATATTATAGTGGATGCTCGGACATATATAGGGAGGACTTTCTTGCTCGACATGATAATATGCTATCTGGTTACACTTTACCTTAACGTGTATACTGATTGTCTCTCTGCTACATGTTGGTAAAGCCCTTAGGATGTGTACTTGACTACCTGGACTATGATGCGGATCATACTAGTGGGGACATGGTAGTCCATAAGTACATCCTTCAAGGTCCCTAGTCGTGGGTGTATCGAGACGGGGCATCGATATACCAGAGTAGACTAGCGTATACCTTCTCGACCCATACAAATGGGCGATGGATGATCCCATATCCATTGGTGTTTGACATCGGAGATGATATACGGGTGCTCAGTGGAGACTGGGTACACTGGACGGACTCGCCGAGAACTCCGAGATGGTATTATACCTCACGTCAGATGGCAGTTCTTTGGTGACACTGGTACAGGTTAGTCTGTAGACCCGAGATCGTCATAGAGTCTTGTGTGATTCCCACTGTGCTTTGATTTCCACCTTACCACGTCCAAGAGGGCGTGCAAAACGGTGGCTTTTGGGTACAGTCCCGAATCACATGGAGGCAATGAGCGATAGGAGGGGATTCGTCTCTCCCGGTATAGGGAGTTGATGTTGCGCTGTGTTCGATTGGCTATAACCGGAAATCCCTGGCCAGGGTTGCTGAGATTTACTGGTAAGTGTTACCTGTAGTATCTCGAACTGTTATAGACCTCATATCGACACGACTTATCGAGCTATTGGGGTCTGACGTTTACCACCCCTAGGCGAGATATGCGACATATCAGACGATCAGACTGGACTGTACGGTAACTGTTACTGGTTGGATTCACAGGAGTATGAGCGGGCTTGCTCGTCGATCTTCTGATCCCTCAATACCCGGGTGGCCGTTATGTTTAGCAGATCGCTTGCGGCTTGTAGGTGTTGTTGGAGATAGTGCCCTCATAGTCAATTATTGGATCGTAGGTACGTGATTGCAATGATTGCGGAGGACCTATCCCGGTAGGACAGTCTTACTCAAGATGATAGTATGCTATCTGGTTTGCCTTTATCAGTCGTGTACATGTTCAGGTGACTGATTGCATGTTACACTTTGATAGAGCATTTAGGATCTTGCTTTACTACCAACTGTATGATGGCGATCATATACGTGAGAGTTGGGTAGTTTATATGCATATCCTTAATTGTGGTCCCTAGTCGTGGGAGTTTCGAGATAGGGCATCGATACTCCAGAGTAGACTAGTGTGTACAGTCGAGACCCCGACGAGGGGCGGTGGCCGGTCTCACAAGCCACTGGTGTCAGTTGGATCACCTAAGATGTATACAGGTGCTCATTGGGTTATGAGTACACCGGACAGGACTCGCCGGGAATCTGCTAGTTAGTATTATATCTACCGTCAGATAGCAGTTCCCTGGTGACATGTGTACAGGTTAGTTCATCGACCTGAGGTCGTCATTTGTCTCGTGTGAGTTCCCACTGTGCTTTGATTTCTACCCTACCACGGCTCAAAGGAGTCGTACAAACAGGTAGCTTTTGGGTACAGTCCCGAGCCATATGGAGGCACGTGAGCGGATCGGCAGGGGATTCGTCTCTCCCGGTATTGGGGGCGAGGTCGTGCTGTGTCTAGGAGAGCCATTACACAAAGCCCACGGCCGTGGCAGGAGATTTACTGGTAGGTACTCCAGTAGTATCTCAGGGTGTAATTGGGCTTCACTCCGACACGACTTATACTGCTATTGGGGGTCTGACGTGACTAGCCCCCTAGGCAGGATATGCGATACTCATTGACGAACGGACCGGACTGTATATACATTGTCACTGTTAGGCTCAGTAGGGTTTTCCGGATGAGTGCGCTCATCGGCATCCCTTGAGGTCAGTCCATGGGCAGCCGTTACGCATTGCTAGTGCCGCTGACGGTTTGTGGTTAAACCCACTGCTAGGGTGCTGACGAGTCATTAGAGTCCCCCACAGACAGTTTCCCAAGTTCGGGCGAAACATTGTAGAGGCCGTATGGTTTTATGGCAGGGTTCGGAAAATGCACGTGCGTTTACGCACGTGTTATTTTTCGGGCAGATAATACTGGTCGGCTTTGGTTTAAGCCGGATCCGAGTATTATATTGAGTAGGTATAATATCTTTGTCTCAGTTGCATTTGTATTCGGTCGTAATACAAATGCGGGTATATTTATACAGTTTCGGGGTTGTCCTGAAATTCGTTTCAGGATCACTTTTGGAAGTTGCTAGTTTCCAGTTTTCTATCAGCCGTCTTTTAACATTTGGTTAAAGGCGGATTTATCTTTTCTTGGATGAGAGTGAGTCATGCTTCTAGTAGGTTCTAGAAGGTTCTAGAATTTGTGACTAAGCTTTGTGACTCATGCTTTGATTTCATTACTTTCTTGTTTTGCTTAAGATATTTAAGCAAGATATTTGTTTTGTGTTCACATATGATATTTATCATATGGTCACCCCCCTCTCCTACGGTCACCCCCCCTCTCTTTATAAGAGGCCGGCCCCCTCGTCTCTCTCTTATGGTTGTTGATTTCATCGGTTAGAAAAGATATGATAGTATTGGGGTGTATGGAATTCACAGCTCATTTCATTCCATCACCCGATTTCCACGGCAACTTCATTAACCGATCGTCCACGGACTTGGACGAAGTGAGACAAAGTCATCTACTCATTCTCTACATCAATCTTGGTCGTCTGTTTTAGCAAACTTGACGATCGAGTTGCCTCGAGTCAGAGGCGGGAGCCCGTTTAAAGAACCGATCATGTGGTGCCACCTCGACGAGGAGATCGGAGATCGACGAGATCGGAGCAGCCGCAACGGAGCGTGGGATGATGGTTGAAGAACGAAGGACTCGGATCGTTCGGTACAATCTTCCTACACTCTTTACAGTATGTTGGTTTAGCAATAATGGCAGATCCGGGTTAAAGTATACGATAGCGCCAGTTTAAAAGTTTTGTTCCGCATTTTGGCGTCTGTAGACTGCCGGGGCGCTAGCGTAGACTTACAGTGGTATCAGAGCCTCACCATTTTGCTATACTAACTTGTGCTAACGCGTTTAAAACATCGATCCGACCGGAAATCGAAAAACACAAAATCCATGCCCGACAGTTCTGTTAATTTTAAACGATGTCAAAATTGATTTCTGGATGTCTCAAAAATCTGTGCAGGGAATTCTAAGATCCACGACAAAATTTGGGGTCGTAACTCCTCCAAGTTGCCGCGGAAGGGCGGCCAAACCCATGGTTTGGCCGCGCTTCCGCGGCCACGTGGGGAGCACGTGCTCCCAAAATTTCTCAGTGGGTTCTGTGTTGGGTTTTGTGATTTTTGGTATATATATTTTTTGCCCAGGTTTTGTTACTGTTCACCAGTAAGCAGTGGGGCCTACTTTTTGATATTTGGACTTTGGTCGATCGTAATTTAAACACGTTAGTTTACAGTGCTTACATTATATCTCCGATCGGGAATGTCATTTGATCGGTAAACCGCGTTTAATTGCTATAGTTCTTTTAGACGGGTTTGCGAACGTGACATTCGCGTTGATGTTCTGTTTTGTGCTGTGATGTTGCGGATTTGTCGTGGTGGATAGCAGTGTGCAATGGTAGTACAGTTTGAGTTTATTTGTACATTTGATATTGTGGGGCGAGCGTCCAACTTGTGGACTGCCGTCACTGCCTGTTGTATAATATTCTTTTGGGGCACGACCAGGTTGCGGTCGATGTACCTATTGTACTATTTTTCATTACTGTAATAGGTTTTGCCCCGAGACGGAGTGCACGGATAGCCGGGTTCGGGAGGGCAACGGGTCCGCATCTCATGGCTTTGAGAGGCAGAGGGGTCCCACTTCAGAATTGGCAGACTATTCGCCGCACTCGTAGGGGGTACAGGTTGACCCAAGGAGGGGTGCCCAAGATTACCGGATTCCGTGAAGTGCCGGGTGTTCCATTCACTATGCTGTGGGGACTGCCTCGCTTCAGGTTTTGGCGGGTAACTTGCCGCACTCGTAGGGGTCTAGGTTTCATTGCACAGGCTATCCACACGACAGCGGAACGTCGGGTTTCAGCAGCGGCTCTGTGAAACTCGGGGATCCCAGATTATCTGTATTGTTCTGTGATGCTTGTTACTTTTCTGTAATGTTGCATATTATCACGCCTGGAGCGATTATGTATATTGGTTTATATACTATTAGATGTTGTATATGTTTTACACCCGCGCTAGTCCAGTCCCCGCTCTGTCGTTAGTTAAGTAACCTAACGGGTGATGACGGGACCTAGAGACGAATGCGGATGGCATATACGTACATTTTATTTTCGTTCTTTTCTGGTGTGATTGATTGATGGGACTGCGTTGATTCTGATCAACGCAAAGTAAAATCAAACCTGTTTACAGTTGTTGGAACAATTTAAAAAGTGTTATTGCAAAGACGTTTCCTTTTGTTATGCATAGCGGTATTCAGTGGAATATCCTGCACCTCATTCGACGGGGCAAGGGTTGATATCCCTTCACCGGGACTGACCCCTTGGGCAGAAGTTTGCGTCAGGGTAATAACTTCACTATAGTCGATTACATGTTGCTTTGCATAGCGGTATTCAGTGGAATATCCTGCACCTCATTCCACGAGGAAAGAGCCGATATCCCTTTACCGGGAGTGACCTCTTTAGCAAAAGGTTTTCGCCACTATATTTTAAAAAAAGCTATCAGGTTCCTTCAGCGATATCAAGTTCACTACGTTAAAGGTTTTTCGCCAAAAACCAACCGTAGCCCTCCGTCGTTTCTTATGGATGGTCAGTAGTATTCAAGCTATGTTTGTTGGCATACGTCAAGGCATAGTGTTTGGTAGCTGCTAGGTATTCATTTGTTGCATAGATAGATGAGTTGGTTTGGGACAGTCGTATTACCTTGTTGGCATACGTCAAGGGTATGTACGGGTGGGTTCAAATTAACAAGATAATGACGGGCAGAACTTGACATGTGACTTATGATTTGTTGACATACGCCAAGGTCATAAGAGCATGTGGCAAGAAAATGATGTCGGGAGTTTCTAAAGAAACTGAAACTTGCCAAGTATGCGCATACCTTCTGGAGTATGAATAACGTGGATGCATTCCATCACGTTAACATGCGATGAGAGTTGGATCCCGATTCCCACTGATGAGTTGGTTTACTCTTCGGGTGATCCCGATTGATTCTTCTTTAGGTTTGGAGGAGAATTTGACAGGACAGTGGGAGGTTTCCGGATTAAATAAAGTGATGACCATTCTGATCTAGGATAGAGTGCACGCAGAGTGTTTCTTTTCTCTCTCTCTCTTTGGCAGCGACCTTTGACCGACCCTAGACTATGACTCAGTGACCAGGTTGACCGAACCTTCTTAAAATACTGGCTTTTGGATTGTCTGAGTTGCATAAGTCATTGCCACTCCTTCTTTTACCCTTTGAATTTCTCAGAACACCCGTATTACTACGGATATCCACTTCCATTGGATAGAGCCATCGTATGGTTATATACGAACTCGAAGGGACTTCTTCGGGGATGGATCCAGGTTCAGGAGAAATAGAATTGGTTTATTCAGTTGTCTTTTATTATCACCTTCTCTCAGGTTGCGAGGGCTCTTTGGTTTAGGAGAGTACACCTATTACGCCTATTGGATAGTCTTATTCCAAACCATAGGCTGGTGCCGAAAGGTAGGGAATGAAGAAAACCAATTAGCCTAAGTAGGGTGTGCAGAAGGTAATATGTAAAGACAAAATAAAGGGATTAGAAAGAGGGCAAAGTAAATTGCGACTGATATCATTCACGACCAAAACCGCGTACTTCATCGCCGCTCCTATTTCACCTTTAAAAAAAAATAAGGTATTATTCAGTTGTCTTTTATCGTCACCTTCTCTCGAGATGCGAGTACTCCTTGGTTTAGGAGGGTACACCTATTATGCTTACTGGATAGTCTTCTTCCAAACCATAGGCTGGTGCCGAACGGTAGGGAAGGAAGAAAACCAGTTAGCCTAACGATGGTGTACAGAAGGTAACGACTAAATACAAATAAAGGGATTTGGAGAGATGGCAATAAAATATACGGTTGAAGTCATGAATTGGATTATGGAAGAGGCATTGCTATGAATACCAGGATACCCCTACGAGACATTTTCATGTTTCAGTGCATCGTTAAAGAAAAACTGTTTTCCCGATTAGACACTTACTCCAAGGGTATGTATTTGCCAGGTTTCATTCTCATATCTGTATGGTTTTACAGATGATGAGTGGGAGTAAGATATTGGGAATTAGGTGATCATCCTCATTATATCGGAATTCGTTGTAATTGGTGATATTTGAGGAAATCGCCAGGGTACAGTTTTCTACCTATAACGCACAGGTTTTGAGTTGTTTAACTCAGCGGACTTATACAGTGTATTGTATGTTGTCCAAGTGTCCATAAGGACAAAGGGGTAGGTCCTCGTACTATGTTCTGTTTACTTATAACTTCTCTAGTATTTAGACAAGTGTTTCGTAGAAATACAAGGTCTAAGTTTTGAGAAGTTGTGGGTATAAGAATAAAGTAGAGAACCAGGTGTCACAAGTATCGTGATTCTTCAAAGAGATCGAAGATGTAGATTCTTGTGATTGGTATTCAGATAATAGTGATGGTTTTGAGAAACGTGTTTCTCTTTCAGGTTACTCATAATTGGATGGTTTCCTAAGTTGAGTAATGCTGATTAGCCTCTTTCTATTAAGTTGATATGCACTGGAGACAGCTGCATGGATTGAATCTTGGTTCCAATTAAATTAGTGCCAAAATTTTCTGTATTGGATATAGAATGGATCGTACCTTAAAAGAAACTAAGGTACGGGGAGTTGTCCAGCTTATGATTAAAACCAGACACTGGATAACTCAGGGCAAGATTCTGTAATGGCTGTTTGTGGGTTGACCCTGGCTATGACGAGGGTTGATATTCTACCATTTGGAAGATCAATAGTGATATTGTTCTTGACTCGCCACAGTTTTAGTAAAAATGGATCTTTTTCAGAAAACAGTAGTGGGAGTATGGTAGAACTGGAAGTGATTCCAGAACCGCGAACGATTACGGAAAAATTTAATAGGACCTATACATTCAATCAGGTTTGACATTCCAATAGCCACTCCGCAGATTTGGTAGGTAACCTCAGACACCCGAGAGGTATTTCGGTAGGCTCAAGGACGGTGACAGGGAGGTTCTTATCTACCCAGACTTGACACTACTGTTGTTCCAGGATATGAGACCTGGTAGGAGGGTTGTCATAGTCTGTGGGAGCAACGGAAGCATGGTGGGCAAGTAGCTTATGTCTATTTATAGACTTGAGCAGTTATAGCGGAGATAGATCATCTAATTTTGATGTGACAGTCATGGGTTTGACTTCAATCAGAATAGGGGATGGATCAGTTAAGAAGGCAGTAGGGTGTGATGTCATGGTATCTGGATGACATACACAGAGTAGGAAGTAAAATTCCTATACTACGATCGGTTGTACTGTGGTCGTCACACAGTTGTTTCTCCAGACAGGATATGGATATAATATTTGACATTTTGGTTTCTAGATCTATGGTTTTAGATCTGGATTTGGGTAGTTTCCCAATGTGGGTACTTTGACAGATATTCTAATGGTTTTTGGAATAGATGACTCCTAGCATGGTGGTGTACCTGCAGGTGATGGAGTCACCCTCTCTAAAGGTGTCGTATAGACTAAAGGGGAGAGGGATGTGCATGATTGACAGATCACTTGCTTAGGCAATTGAGTCAATCATGAGATGTCAAGTACCACACCAGATGTTGTTTTTGCACTAGATGCAATAAGTTTGTATTAATCCAATCCTGGAGAAACATAAGGAAGCAGTTTTAGAACATTGGTACATGTTCTACGGATTTGATAACGGCAGCCTCTTTCGGGAGACGGTTATCATTCCAGGCTTCAAAGGTGACATGGATGACAGAGTGATTGTCAGAGTTATAGTTTTTCCCTCTGACGAGGGACAGTATTATGGACAGGTGGTTCCAGAGGATACTGTGGGTGGCATGGTGCCCGATACTGATTAGGTTCAGTGATCGATTCAGTCTAAGAAGTTTGGATATGGAGTTCATTTATGAACTAAGGTCCCATCAGATATCCAGACATATTCTAAGACAGGTACTACTCAATTCGGGAGATGGCTTTCTCCGCGAACTTGAGATTAAGAGAGATACAGAAAGAAACTTCTAGGCGGATCCACTCACCGAGGCTATTTCTCGAACACAATAGTTTTACAAACGGTCTTTGTGAAACTGATTAGTAGAGGAGTTGGATGTTCGGTTTCACACGGGCTGTGAGTAGTTGACATCGCAATATTAGCCTTGAGTGCAAGTGGGAGATTGTTGGAGATAGTGCCCTCATAGTCAATTATTGGATCGCAGGTACGTGATTGCAATGATTGCGGAGGACCTATCCCGGTAGGACAGTCTTACTCAAGATGATAGTATGCTATCTGGTTTGCCTTTATCAGTCGTGTACATGTTCAGGTGACTGATTGCATGTTACACTTTGATAGAGCCCTTAGGATCTTGCTTTACTACCAACTGTATGATGGCGATCATATACGTGAGAGTTGGGTAGTTTATATGCATATCCTTAATTGTGGTCCCTAGTCGTGGGAGTTTCGAGATAGGGCATCGATACTCCGGAGTAGACTAGTGTGTACAGTCGAGACCCCGACGAGGGGCGGTGGCCGGTCTCACAAGCCACTGGTGTCAGTTGGATCACCTAAGATGTATACAGGTGCTCATTGGGTTATGAGTACACCGGACAGGACTCGCCGGGAATCTGCTAGTTAGTATTATATCTACCGTCAGATAGCAGTTCCCTGGTGACATGTGTACAGGTTAGTTCATCGACCTGAGGTCGTCATTTGTCTCGTGTGAGTTCCCACTGTGCTTTGATTTCTACCCTACCACGGCTCAAAGGAGTCGTGCAAACAGGTAGCTTTTGGGTACAGTCCCGAGCCATATGGAGGCACGTGAGCGGATCGGCAGGGGATTCGTCTCTCCCGGTATTGGGGGCGAGATCATGCTGTGTCTAGGAGAGCCATTACACAAAGCCCACGGCCGTGGCAGGAGATTTACTGGTAGGTACTCCAGTAGTATCTCAGGGTGTAATTGGGCTTCACTCCGACACGACTTATACTGCTATTGGGGGTCTGACGTGACTAGCCCCCTAGGCAGGATATGCGATACTTATTGACGAACGGACCGGACTGTATATACATTGTCACTGTTAGGCTCAGTAGGGTTTTCCGGATGAGTGCGCTCATCGGCATCCCTTGAGGTCAGTCCATGGGCAGCCGTTACGCATTGCTAGTGCCGCTGACGGTTTGTGGTTAAACCCACTGCCAGGGTGCTGACGAGTCATTAGAGTCCCCCACAGACAGTTTCCCAAGTTCGGGCGAAACGTTGTAGAGGCCGTATGGTTTTATGGCAGGGTTCGGAAAATGCACGTGCGTTTACGCACGTGTTATTTTTCGGGCAGATAATACTGGTCGGCTTTGGTTTAAGCCGGATCCGAGTATTATATTGAGTAGGTATAATATCTTTGTCTCAGTTGCATTTGTATTCGGTCGTAATACAAATGCGGGTATATTTATACAGTTTCGGGGTTGTCCTGAAATTCGTTTCAGGATCACTTTTGGAAGTTGCCAGTTTCCAGTTTTCTATCAGCCGTCTTTTAACATTTGGTTAAAGGCGGATTTATCTTTTCTTGGATGAGAGTGAGTCGTGCTTCTAGAAGGTTCTAGAAGGTTCTAGAATTTATGACTAAGCTTTGTGACTCATGCTTTGATTTCATTACTTTCTTGTTTTGCTTAAGATATTTAAGCAAGATATTTGTTTTGTGTTCACATATGATATTTATCATATGGTCACCCGCTCTCCTACGGTCACCCCCCCTCTCTTTATAAGAGGCCGGCCCCCTCCTCTCTCTCTTATGGTTGTTGATTTCATCGGTTAGAAAAGATATGATAGTATTGGGGTGTATGGAATTCACAGCTCATTTCATTCCATCACCCGATTTCCACGGCAACTTCATTAACCGATCGTCCACGGACTTGGACGAAGTGAGACAAAGTCATCTACTCATTCTCTACATCAATCTTGGTCGTCTCTTTTAGCAAACTTGACGATCGAGTTGCCTCGAGTCAGAGGCGGGAGCCCGTTTAAAGAACCGATCATGTGGTGCCACCTCAACGAGGAGATCGGAGATCGACGAGATCGGAGCAGCCGCAACGGAGCGTGGGATGATGGTTGAAGAACGAAGGACTCGGATCGTTCGGTACAATCTTCCTACACTCTTTACAGTATGTTAGTTTAGCAATAATGGCAGATCCGGGTTAAAGTATACGATAGCGCCAGTTTAAAAGTTTTGTTCCGCATTTTGGCGTCTGTAGACTGCCGGGGCGCTAGCGTAGACTTACAGGTGTTTGATATGATCATCACCTGCTGCCGGCGTATTGACGAGTCTTTAGAGTCCTACACAGAGGTTTCCTGGCTCAAGCGAAATGAAATAGGAGCGCATATGAGATATGTGCGGCACCGAGAATAATGCGTGTATGTGATACCGTATTCTATTCTCGCGATGAATGTATTGATTGGTTGTATGCGATATAACCTAGTTATCGAATCAAGGATTGATTCGATAAGTCGATACATTGGATACTAGTCGGTTATATGCGACATGACCGGATCATTGAATCAAGTGTTGATTTATTGATTCAATGTATAATTATATATTTGATATATTACTTTGCATTAACTAGTATTGGTTCACATTAAATGGATTTTCTCACTTGAAGTGCACATTGTGTATATGATATATTTTTGTGCATAAGATTGTATCATGTTTGATGATACATGCTCACTTAGGTTTGTGTAAAGAATTAAACCATGGTTATATGAGTGGTTGGGGTTTTGTTTATTTACTTATTCTTTTATTTATTCATTTTGTTTATTTTGGCAAAATAAAATGATAAAGAAAAGCATGGTGGCATTCTTTGTTTGTTTGTTGAAGCTTCTTGAAGCTTTGAACAAGTCCACCATTCTTGTCTCATGCTTAACCCTAACCATTCAACCTAACCTTAGTCAATTCTCTACACCTAACTAAGGTTAAGATTATGATAAGTATCTTATTGTTTTCTTTTTTAAATAATACTTATCATATTATCATCATCATCTTCTTCTTCTTCAAGAAGAAACCTTGCCTTCATCAATGGCAAGTTGAGCAAAGGAGTGATAAATCCAATTCTAAAGTGAACCCACTTCCTATTTCTTCATCCTCTACCACTTGCCAAGTAGTATAGGGTGTTTTCTTCACAAGTTTCATGACTTGGTGAAGTGGGAGCTTGATATTGTGATGCCTCGACGTAGACCATCTTCGGCATCGACGTCGACGACCTAGCCCGCCTATTTCTCCGATGAAGCCGATGCTAGAGTCATGGATTCGATTTGGACAACGAGGAGACTTCATCGCGGAGCCATGGAGGTGGAGAAACGGATCTACAAAGGTTGTATGTTCGTTCACTTAGTTAAGTTGTTAACTAGTTTCTTGTTTCGCCTAAACTTCTAGTTAACGATCTAGTCTAGGGTTTCTCGGCACCGTAAAATTTGAAATTGGCATGGTTGATGCCTTGTGAGACCTCATTAGCGTGCCTAGGAACCCTATAGTGCAAACCCTGAGGTTCGAAAGCGGTTTTATCGTCATTATGTCGAGTTAGAGTTTCATTCTTCTAGAGGGTTCACAGAATTACTTGCATGATTTTCCGAATACGTTAAACTTGAAAAAATAGGTTTTTGACATTCGTTCGAACTTTTAACTTCGCCGAGACAACATGCGACTACCCGAAACAATGTTAAAACTACGAATACGAAACACTCCGAATTGCCTATAGTGTAAAAACACATCACATGCAAACTTAGAAAAAACAAACAACAACTGAAACACCAAAACCCTGAGCCTGGAACACCAAAAAATTTTGAAGCCCAGATTCCACTGGAAAACCGAGCAGCTCGGAAATTTAGCCAATGTGGCCGGCCAAAAAGTTTTGAAATGGCCTCAAAATTCATTGGTGTTCATGTTATATCTCATAGAATATTCTGCCGTTGTTTAAAAAAAATTTTGAAGACTTTTTAAAATCGACAGAAACCAAGTTTTCATGTTTCAAGTTTCGGAGTCGTTTCGGTTTTGTAATCTAACAAACATCGTCCAATTTTCTAGCATGGCTCTGATACCACTACAGGGTTGTCTATGTAGGGTTCCTATGAACGACAGCAAGGTTTCGGGAGGCATCGACCATGCCATTTTCAAAAAAATTCCGTTTTATAGAACCCTAAACTAGAATCGATAACTAGAGAATCATACGAAACAACATGTAAACTACTTTACATCTAAGTGATAACGAAATACAACTTTGTAGACCGGTCCTTCACTTCATTATCTCCTTGTAGTGGTCCCTTCACTGCGATCATGGAACTCCCGGACTCTTGCATGGCTTCTCAAGGTGAAAGGAACGATCTTGCTTGAAATCTTTGAGGCCGAAGATGATCTACGTCGAGAAGACACTAACTCAAGCTACTACTTCCCTAATTAGATATTAGTGAAGCTAACACGCTATACTAAAGTGCTAATCTAGTAGAGGATGATTAAGTAGGAAGTGAGCTCACTTTAGTTTTATTTTTCTCACAATATTTTCTCTCTTTTTCAAAAGCTAGCAAGCTTTTCTCTCAAGGATGAAGAAGATGAAGTCAAGAGATGAGAATGAATTAATGAGGTGAGAGAATCAACCATGGGTGAGTTTGTATCATATAGCTAACTCATGTAGAGACATAACCATTGCTAAATTATAATGGTTAGGTTAAAAATTTCTTAAGTAAAATAAAATGAGCGGACTTTGTCAATGCATCCACAAGCTTCTACAAGCTTCATGCATGTGAGCAATTATTCACTAATTTGGATTTACTTTAAATGTTTAAACCCTACATTATAAGTAGTATGGTGTAAGTCTCATACACCCATGTAGTGTGTATCAACAACCATGGCACAAAATAGAACACAATTAATATATATCACATATATATTAAGTGTGCACATGTGAGAAAAAATAAATGCTTAAGTGAGCTAATATTAGTTAATGTAAACTAGTATATCAAATATACAATAATAAACTAAATTATCAAATCAACAGTTGATTTAATAATCCGTTTATATCACATATATCCGACTAATATTATATGTACCAACTTATCGAATTAACACTTGATTCGATAACCCGGCTATATCACATATAACCGATCGATACAAATAATCGCGAGAATAGAATACGGTATCATATACTCGTATTAATCTTGGTCCCATACATATCACATATGTGCTCCTACTTCATTTTGCCTGAGCCAGTAAAATCTCTATGTAGGACTCTAAAAACTCGTCAATACGGCGGCAGTAGGTGATGATCAGATCAAGCACCCACAAGCCGTCAGTGGTACTTGTAAGTGCACGGCGGCGCCCCGGCCGTCAATCCGAGGCCAAAATGTGGAAACGATACTTTTCTTTAAACTTTTAAACCGGTACCACCGCGCACTTTAAACCCGGATCGGGCCATTAATCTAATCCTAGCTAACTAGAGAAGGGGTAGAAAGATATACCGAGCGATCTGTATCCTTCGGTCTTCTCGTCGTCGTCCCGATCTCCCCGCGGAATCTCCGGTCTTCATCTCCTCGACGGAAAGGCACCACATCGGCGGGTTCTTTTACGGGCTCCTACCTCTGGACCGTGGCAACTCGGGCACGAAGTTGGCGAGTCGACGTGTCCATGAATTGCTGTAGAATAGAGTGGAACTCTATGTCTCATGGGGTTGTAAGAAGTTGCCTTTAGAATGGAGGAGTGAGATGAACTTTTGGAGATGGAGCTCTGGGATTTTAACAAAACCAAAGAGATCAAAAATCCCATACAACAATATTGAACAACCCCCACTTTTCATTTGGCCGGCCATTGCTTGATGAATGAGAGAGTAGAGAAAGAATGAGTGAGCCAAAAAATGCAAGAGAGAGAAAGGGCTATCATGAGAAAAAATCATTACTACAAAGCCTCCACTCCATCACCTAATTATAACCCAAAAAGTCAAGCAATGATGATGCCCAATCATGAAGCAAGAAGTCAATGTATGGTGGAACCATCATGACACTACAAGTTGCAAATAACACCCTCCACTAATCAAATTTGCATGCTTGCAAAAAAGCCCTCCTCCACCAATTTTCAGCCTAGGAAAGAAACAAAGGAAAAATGGCCGAAACGGAAAGCAAACTGGCAACTTCATAAAACTGATCACGTAATAAATTACAGGAAAACCCCGCTACTGTATATACATACCCGCATTTGTATTCCGACCGAAATACAAATGCAATGAGACAAAATCTACACTATACAATACAAGGATCCGGCTTAAACCAAAGCCCGCTAGTATTATCCGTCCGACCATGATCCGTGCAATACCGCACGTACATGATCGAACCCTGCCATATCTCCATACGGCCTCTACAGCGGTTCGCCCGAAACTTGAGAAAACGGTCTGTGGGGGACTCTAAAGACTCGTCATTACTTTGGTTGTGGATTTAACCACTAGCACGTCAGAGATATTAGCCATACGTAACGGGCTACCAGGTATTGACCAAAGGGACGTCGATGAGCGAACACATCCTGACACCCTACTGATCCTGTCAGTGACAATATCCGTACAGTCCGGTCCGTTCGTCTATGAGCATCGCATGGCGGGCCTAGGGGGTTGGTAAAAGTCAGACCCCAAAAGCGGTACAAGTCGTGTCGGAGTGTAGCCCAGAACACCCTGAGATACTACTGGAATACCAACCAGTAAATCTCTTGCCATGGCCAAGGACTTCGTATAGGGGCTTTCCTAGACACAGCGCGACCACACCCCCAATACTGGGAGAGACCACCCCTGAAGATCCGCTCACTGCCTCCATGTGGCTCGGGACTGTACCCAACTAAAACTTGTTTGCACGTCTCCTTTGAGCGTGATAGGGTAGTAATCAAAGTACAGTGGGAACTCACACGAGACAGATGACGATCTCAGGTCGATGAACTAACCTGTACACATGTCACCAGGGAACTGCTATCCGACGTCAGGTATAAGACCAACTAGCATGTTCCCGGCGAGTCCTGTCCGGTGTACTCATAACCCAATGAGCACCTGTATACATCTTAGGTGAACCAACTGACACCAGTGGCTTGTGAGACCGTCCACCGCCCCTCGTCTGGGTCTCGACTGTATACACTAGTCTACTCTGGAGTATCGATGCCCTGTCTCAAAACTCCCACGACTAGGGACCTTTTAAGGATGTGCTTATAGACCCCATCTCCCACGTATATGATCGCCATCGTACTGCTGGTCGTCAAGCAAGAATCCTAAGGGCTCTATCAACGTGTAATAGTGACCTGTAAGGTCACCTGAAGCAGTACACGATGATAAAGGTAAAGCAAATAGCATACTATCATCTTGAGTAAGACTGTCTTACCGGCATAGGTCCTCCATTAATCATTGGAATCACGTGCCTGTGATCCAATAATTGACTCTGAGGGCACTATCTCCAACAATCTCCCACTTGCACTCAAGGCTAATTAATGTGATGTCGCATACTCACATCCCGTGTGATACCGAACACCCAACTCCTCTACTAATTAGTCTCACAAAACAAGTTTGCGAAACTAATGTGTTCGAGGAATAGCCTCAGTGAGTGGATCCGCCTTGATGTTTCTTTCTATGTCTCTCTTTATCTCGAGTTCGCGAAGAAAGCCATCTCCCGAAATGAGCAATACCTGTTTTAGAATATGTCTGGATATCTGATGGGACATAGCTCATAAATGAACTCCAAATCCAAACTTCTTAGACTGTATCGTCAACTGAACTTAATCAGTATCCTGCGTCATGCCTCCCTCAGTAACCCCTTGGACCACCTGTCCAAAATACTGCCCCTCGTTAGAAGGAAAACTATAACTCTGACAACCTCTCTGTCATCCATGTCATCTTGGAAGCCTGGAATGATAACTGTCTCCTAAAAGAGGCTGTTGTTATCATATCCCTAGAACATCCATTTATGTTTTAAAACTGCTTCCGTTCGTTTCTCCAGGATTGGATCAATATCAACATATTGCATCTACCGCAAAAAACAGCATCTGGTGTGGTGCTTGACATCTCATGATTGACTCAATTGCCTAAGAAAGTGATCTGCCAATCATGCACATCGCTCTCCACTTTAGTCTGTAAGACACCTTTAGAGAGGGTGACTCTATCACCTGCAGGTACACTACCGTGCCTGGAGTCGTCCATTCTAAAACACCTTCAGAATGCTGTCTAAGTACCCTGATTGGGAAACTACCCAAATCTAGATCTAAAACCATAGATCCAGTAACCAGAATGTCTTGATATTATATCCAAGTCCCATGTGGAGAAACCACTGTGTAACAACCAAAGTATAACCGATCGTAGTATAGGAACATCACTTCCTACCTGTGTATGTCATCCAAATACCATGACATCACACCTTACTACCTTCTTAACAGATCCATCCCCTATTCTGATGAAGTCAAACCTATGACTGTCATATGAGAAATAGATAATCTATCTCCGCTACATCTGCTTTAGTCTATAAATAGATATAAGCCACTTCTCCACCAATTCTTCCGCTGCTCCCACTGACTACGACAACCCTCTGGCAGAGTATTATACACGTAAACTTCTAAAGATAGTTTAGAACGACGCTATACTCATCCTCCTGCCGGGTCTCGCAGCATGGAACAACAGCAATGGCAAGTCTGGGTAAACAAGAACCTCCCTGTCACCATCCTTGAGGCTACCGGAGTACCTCTCGGGTGCCTGAGGTTACCCACCGTATCTGCGGAGTGGCCAATGGAATGTCAAGTCAGATTTAATCTTTAGGTTCTGATCAAATTTTCAGTAATCATTTGCGGTTCTGGAATCACTTCCAGTTCTACCATACTCCCACTACTGTTTTCTGAATAATTTCATTTTTGTTAAAACTGTGGCGAGTCTAGAACAATAGCACTATTGATCTTCCAGATGGTAGAAAGTCAACCCTCGTCATAGCCTGGGTCAACCCACAAACAGCCATTACAGAAATGTGCCTTGAGTTATCCAGAGTCTGGTTTTAAGCATAAGCTGGACAACTTCCCGTACCTTAACATCGTTAAGATATGAACTGTTCTATATCCAATATAAAACCAGAGGCACTGATTTAATTGAACCAGATTCAAATCATGCAACTGTCTCCAGTGCATGTTAACTAAATGGAAGGAGGCCGATCAGCGTTACTCAACTTAGGAATGCGTCCAGATATGAGTAACCTGAAAGTGAAGCAAGTTCTCTTAATCATTACTATCAACAGAATACCATACACAAGTATCTACATCTTCGATCATTTTGAAGAATCCCGATACTTGCAACACTTGGTTCTCTACTTTATTCATATGCCTATAACTTCTCAAAACTCAGACCTTGTGTTTCTACGAAACACATGTCTAAGAACTAGAGAAGTCATAAGTAAACAGAATGTAGTACGAGTACCAACCTCTCTGTCCTAATGGAAACTGGACAACATACAATACTCTGTATAAGTCCCTTGAGTCTAATAACTCTTTCGCTGTGTGTCGTAGGTTGAAAACTATACTTATGGTTAAGAAGAATTACACCGCTGTTTAATGCTCCTTACCTAATCATCAACTGATATAGGTAAATGTCATAGACATAATTTCAAAAAGGTATATCTCACTCAATAAAAATAGACGTACATATATATCAATTTGAAATTGGTGCATAACAACGGATATTCAAAACCAAATATTTGCCGTCCGGCAAACAACCCAGGTGACTTCCTCAAATATCACCAATTACAATGAATTTCGATATAATGAGGATGATCACCTAATTCCCAATAACTTACTCCCACTCATCATCTGTAAAACCATACAGATGTGAGAATCATATCTGGTAAATACATACCGTGGAGCAAGGGCTAATTGGGAAATCAGTTTTCTTTTCAAAGTACACAGTGAAACTGAAACATTGAAATGTTTTGTAGGGGTATACGGGTATTCCTAGTAATGCCTCTACCATTATCCAGATTCACAACTGTAATCGTATATTTCTTTGCCATCTCTCTAAATCCCTTCATATGTCTTTAGTCATTACCTTCTGTACACCCTCTTAGGCAAAATGGTTTTCTTCCTTCCCTACCGTTCGGCACCAGCCTATGGTTTGGAAGAATACTATCCAATAAGCGTACTGGGTGTACTTCCCTAATCCTAGGAGCACTCGCAACGCGAGAGATGGTGAAGATAAAAGACACCTGAATAAACCTTATTCCTATTTCTTCTGAACCAGAATCCATCCCCGAACTGGAACAAGTTCCTTTCGAGTTCGTATATAACCATACGATGGAGTATCCAATAAACTGTGGATCTTCGTAGTGATACGGAGTGTCCTGGAGAAATACAAAGGTGAAGTGGGAGTGGTAATGAAATACTTGGTTTGGTCATGAATAGCTGTCGCAATTTACTTTGCCCTCCTTCTAATTCCTTTATTTTTCTTTACATAATATCTTCTGTACACCATCGTTAGGCTAATTGGTTTTCCTCATTCCTTACCGGTCGGCACCTGCCTATGGTTTGGAAGAAGACTATCCAATTTGCGTAATAGGTGTACTATCCCCTAATCTAAGGGGCACTCGCAACCTGAGAGAAGGTAAAAGGAAAAGACAGCTGAATAGTCCTATCCGTTTTCTCCAGAACCAGAAACCATCCTCGAATAAATTCCTTCGAGTTCGTATATAACCATATGATGGTTTTATCCAATGGAAGTGGACGTTCGTAGTAATACGGGGTGTTCTGGAGAAAAGGGTAAAAGTAGGAGTGGCAAAGAGGTTTGCAACTCTGACAATCCAAAAGCCAGTGTTTAAGAAGGTTCGGTTAATTTGGTCACAGTGTCATAGTCTAGGGTCGGGTCATGGTTGCTGCCAAAGAGAGAGAGAAAAGAAACACTCAGCGTGCACTCTAACCTAGATCAGAATGGTTGTCACTTTATCTAATCAGGAAACCTCCCACTGTAACGTCAAATTCTCCTCCAAACATGAAAGAAGAATTAGTCGGGACCACCCGAGGAGTAAACCAACTCATCAGTGGGAATCAGGATCCATCTATCATCGCATGATAACCTGAAAGAAGAATTAGTCGGGATCACCCGATTAAGATTTTAGCCGTGCCGAACAACCCTAAACAAGATCTTTGCTAGATAATTAGGGTTACACATGCATGTAAATATCAATTACGACTAAGTGAATACGAAATACAACCTTTGTAGATCGGTCCTTCACTTCTAAAGCTCCTTGTTGTAGTCACTTCGCTGCGATCATGGTCCTCCCGGGCTCTTGCATGGCTTCACGAGGAAGAATGAGCGTCCTTGCTTGAAGTCTTCGAGGCCGAAGATGATCTACGTCGAGGGAATACGAACTCAATCTTCTTCTTCACTAACTAGAGAATTAGTGAAGCAAACACCCAAAACTAAAGTGCTAGTCTAGTAGAGGATGAGGAAATAGGAAATGGGTACACCTTATAATTATTTATCTCACTTTTATTTCTCACTTAATCAAAACCTAGAAAACATTTTAGCTCAAGGAAGAAGATGAACAAATAATGAGATGATGATAATGATCAAGTGAGTAAGCTAACCATGGTGAGTGAGTATCATATACTAACTCATGTTGAGACATAACCATGGCTAATTCTAATGGTTGGGTTAACAAATATCCAAAGTAAAAAACAAACCTAGTGGACTTAGTCAATGCATCCACAAGCTTCCACAAGCTTCCACAAGCTTCCACAAGCTTCGTGTATTTTTCTAATCTTCCACTAATTTTGTAATTACTTTAAATATTAAACCCAACATAACAAATAGCATGGTGTAAGTCTCATACACCCATGAATGTTGTATCAACAACCATGATACAAAAAGAAAACACATTTTAATATATATCACATATATATTAAAGTTGTGCACATGTGAGAAAAATCCTTAAGTGAACAAATGTTAGTTAATATAAATTAGTATATCAAATATACAATTATACACTAAATTATTAAATCAACACTTGACTTAATAATCCGGTTATATCTCATATAACCGACTAACATCCAATGTATCAACTTATCGAATCAACACTTGATTCGATAACCCGGCTATATCACATATAACCGACCGATACAAAAAGTCGCGAGAATAGAATACGGTATCATATACACGTATTATTCTCGTTCCCGCACATATCACATATGCGCTCCTATTTCGTTTTGCCTGAGCCAGTAAAACCTCTATGTAGGACTCTAAAGACTCGTCAATATGCCGGCATTAGGTGATGATCACATCAAGCACCCACAAGCCGTCAGCGGTACTAGCTGGACGTAACGGCTACCCGGGTATTGAGCGATCAGAAGATCAGCAAGCAAGCCCGCTCCAACTCCTGTAAAAGCCTAACGGTAACACTTGCCGTACAGTCCGGTCTCCTTGTCTGATATGTCGCATATCAAGTATAGGGGTGGTAAACGCCAGACCCCAATAACCGATAAGTCATGCCGATGTGAGGTTCATAACAGGTCGAGAAACTACTGGTAACACTTACCAGTAAATCTCTAATTCAGCCCTGGCCAGGGACTTCCCTGTTATGGCCAATCGAGCACAGCGCAACGTCAACCCCCAATACCGGGAGAGACGAAACCCCTCCTATCGCTCATTGCCTCTATGTGATTCGGAACTGTACCCAAAAACCACCGTTTTGCACGCCCTCTTGGACGTGGTAAGGTGGAAATCAAAGCATAGTGGGAATAACACAAGACTCTATGACGATCTTGGGTCTACAGACTAACCTGCACAAGTGTCACCAGAGAACTGCCATCTGACGTGAGGTATAATACCATATGGGAGTTCTCGGTGAGTTCGTCCAGTGTACCCAGTCTCCACTGAGCACCCGTATACCATCTCTGATGTCAAACACCAATGGATATAGGATCATCCATTGCCCATCTCATGGGTCGAGAAGCGTATACGCTAGTCTACTCTGGTATATCGATGCCCGGTCTCGATACACCTACGACTAGGAACATTAATGGATGTACTTATGGACTACCATGGCCCCACTAGTATGATCTGCATCATAGTCCTGGTAGTCAAGTGCACATCCTAAGGGCTTTACCAACATGTAACTATAAGACAGTATCAAGAGACAAGTATACATGTTAAGATAAAGAGCAACCAGATTGTAGAGTTCCTAGGCACTCTAACAAGGTTCTACAAGGCATCAACCATGCCCGATTCAAAAAAAAATAGCCGTGCCGAACAACCCTAACCATGATCGTATACTAGAGATTATGCGAAAACTAGCAAGTTAAACATTTTAACTACAAGTGAAAGGGATTACAACCTTTGTAGATCCGGTCCATCACTTCTAAAGCTCCGTGTTGACGTCCCTTCGCTGCGATCATCGGGATCCCGGACTCTAGCGATGGTTTCTTCGGAAAAATGAGCGGGCTAGGTCATTGACTTCGAGGCCGAAGATGATCTACGTCGAGGAGACTCAAACTCAAGCTCCATCTTCACCAGGTCAAGAACTTTGTGAAGAGACCACCCTAAACTAAATGGCAAGTAGTAGAGGATGATGAAATATGAAGTGGGTTCACTTTGGATTTTGATTTCTCACTCTATTTCTTCACTTGATAAAATCTAGAAAGCTTTTCTTCTTCTTGAAGAAGAAGAAAAAGAAAGAATAAGAATGAATTATTTTTAAAAAGAATAATCAAGTGAAGTCTATCATAATGCAACCATAGGTGAGCTAACCTTTGTAGAGACTAAACCATAGTTAATTATAATGGTTTGGTTAATGAATATCCTAATCAAGACAAAATGAGTGGACTTTGTCAAAGTTGCTTCAAGCTTCATGAAGCTTCAAGCCATGACAAAAGAAGACACCATTTTGAATAATTAAGATAAATAAAAACCTAAATTATAATTAACATGGTGTATGTCACACACCCACCCATGTTCGCATGTATCAAAAATCATGATACAAACTAGTGCACAAACATATATCACATATACAACTTGTGCACATCAAGTGAGAAAATCAATCATAAGTGAACCAATACTAGTTAATGTAAAGTAATATATCAAATATATAATTATACATTCAATCATTAAATCAACACTTGATTTAACGATCCGGTCATATCGCATATAACCGACTAATATTTAGTGTATCAATATATCGAATCAACACATGATTCGGTAACCCGGTTATATCATATATAACCGAGCGATGATACAAATCGCGAGAATAGAATACAGTATCACATACTGGTATTATTCTCAGTCCCGCACATATCTCATATGCGCTCCTATTTCGTTTCGCTTGAGCCAGGAAACCTTTGTGTAGGACTCTAAATACTCGTCAATACGCCGACAGTGGGTGGTGATCATATCAATTACCGACAAGCCGCAAGCGGTCTTCTAAACGTAACAGCCACCCGGGTATTGAGCGATCAGAAGATCAACGAGCAAGCCTGCTCACACTCCTGTGAATCCAATCAGTAACACTTACCGCACAGTCCGGTCCGTTCGTATGATATGTCGCATATCTCGCCTAGGGGTGGTAAACGTCTGACCCCAGTAGCTTGATAAGTCATGCCGATGTAAGGTCCATAGCAAGCATGAAACTACTGATAACACTTACCAGTAAATCAGTGCAACCCTGGCCAGGGATTTCCTATTATGGCCAGTCGAGCATAGCGCCACATCAACCCCCAATACTGGGAGAGACAAATCCCTTCCTATCACTCATTGCCTCCATGTGAATCGGGACTGTACCCAAAAACCACCTGTTTGCACAACTCAGTAGAGCCGTGGTAGGGTGGAAATCAAAGCACAATGGGAGACACACAAGACTCTATGACGATCTCCGGTCAACAGACTAAGCTGTACCAGTATCACCAGAGAACTGCCAACTGACGTGAGCTATAATACCATCTGGGAGTTCTCGGCGAGTCCGTTCAGTGTACCCAGTCTCCACTGAGCACCCGCATACCGTCTCTGATGTCAAACACCAATGGATATAGGATCGCCCATCACATGGGTCGAGAAGATATACGCTAGTCTACTCTGGAATATCGATGCCCCGTCTCGATATTCCCACGACTAGGAACTTTGAAGGATGTACACATGGACTACCCATGCCCCACTAGTATGATCTGCATCATAGTCCTTGAAGTCGAGTACACATCCTAAGGGCTTTATCAATATGTAACAGAGAGACAATAAGTGTACATGTTAAGATAAAGAGCAACCAGATAGCGTACTATCATGTCGAGCAAGAAAGTCCTCCCTATATATGTCCCAGTATCCACTACAATATACATCTCATGTACAGTAATGGCCTCTAGGGCATACATATAACTAACAATCTCCCACTTGCACTAGGGCCATCTGTAGCAGTGGTTGTAGTATCTCATACTCAACCATCCCATAATCGTCTCTCTCTGGGAAAAGGCCTTTGTGAGTGGATCCGCCGTGTTGTCCTCTGAGTCTACTCTCCTAACCTCGATCACCCTGGAGATCAACTATCTCCATGATCAGGTGATACTGCCTTAGAATATGTCTGGGTTACTGATGGGACCAGGGTTCCTGGGCCAAAGCCTCACATCCATTGTCACACAATGGTAGGAACCTAGTTCATCTCATGAACTAATATACATCCAAACTGCCTCTTTGGCTGTATCATTGATAGCGGTGTCACCAGCCTTTATCGTCTAGTTTTGCCACGGTATCTTAGCTTGGAACTCTTCCAACATACCGTCCCTCTCCATTGAGGGTAAAGACAATGCCTGCGACTGACATTCAATCGTGCTTATCTCCCTGGAAGCTGTCCAGCGATTCTCCCCAGGATCGATTGATACCATCTTACTACACCTAGTGAGAATCCTAACATCCATTTAGATCTATCTCATAGATCCAAAACCCAGGATTTAGGAGGTATCACCTTTATCCTATTTGGAGAATCCTTGTGATAAGAGGAGATTGACCGTGCGTAGTATAGGAAACTCTTTTCCTATCAAGATTATGTTGTCCACGTACAATACGAGGATGACCACTTTACTCTCTACTACCTTTTTGTATGTACAAGGTTCATCTACTATTTTGATGAAGTCAAACTCTTTGACTACCACATTAAAACAGATGTTCCAACTCCGCGATGCCTGCTTTAACTTGTAAAGTAACTTGCACACGTTTCCGCTGCTCCCACTGTTTATGAAGCCCTCTAGCTGTGTACTTATAGACGTTCTCTTCTAAATCAGTGTTTAGAAAAATAGTCATGACACCGAACCACCAGATATCGTAGTCATGGCATGTAGCAATGTCAAGTAAGATCCGGATAGACTTAAGCACATGCACTGGAAAAAGGTTTCATCATTATCCATGCCTGGTCGATGACGAAAACCTTTAACAATTCTAGCTTCGAAAGTCACAACTTTTCCATCTACACCTAGTAATCTTCTCAAAATATACTTGCTCCTGATGGGGATTTAACCCTTTCGATATAGCATCCAAAGTCCATACTCTGTTGGTGTACATGGATTCCATCTCAGATCGCTAAGCATCCAGTCATTCTTACAGAGTCATCACTCTCGATGGCCAGCTCGAAACTAGTTGGGTCATCATCTCATGATGCAATCCTCGGTCCCGCTGTCATCGAGAAACCGAAGTATCTCTCAGGAGGATGAGGAACCCTGCTAGATAGGCGGAGAGGCTGAGGTTCATCGGAATCTATTGAATCCTTTGGTTCTACCAAATCATCTGCTGTAGTTTGTATAGCTGGAACTCCTTCTAGTTCTACCTCATGACCACTAATTTGTTCATAAGAAATTCCATTTCATCAAGGTGGTATGTTGAGAAACAAAACATATTTTGTTCCTCTGTTAGGTAGAAGATATTACCTTGCGAATGCTTGGGATATCCAACAAACTTCTACAGAACCGACTTTGCCTCGAGCTTGTCCGGATTTTGCTTTTAGACATAGGCCGGACAACCCCAAATCTTAACAAACATAAGATATGGGCTCTTCCCATTCCATATCACATATTAAGTGGTAGGCAATGGATTTGATTGGAACCCTATTCAATAGGTATGCAGCTTCTCAAGTGCATAACTCCCAAAAAGGAAATAGGAAACTCAGTAGCACTCATCATAGAGCGCACCATATCACATAGGGTGTGATTGCTCCGCCCCGATACACCGACGTGCTGTGCTGTATACGGAGGAGTAATGCTGAGAGAAAATCTCATTCTCTTTTAGAATAGTCCAGGAATCCCATGCTCAAGTATTCTCCTCCCTGATCACATCAAAGGACATAATACTTATACCCGTTTTTGGTTCTCTACTTCTAACTTATATTCGGTGATTATCTCAAAAGTTTCGGACTTGTGTTTCAACAGGAACATATGTCTGAATCTAGAGAGATCATCAGTGAATGTAATGAAGTACAAAGAACCGGTCCTGGCATGTGTAGACAGGGGACTTCATACATCATTATGTATCAATCCCAAGTGTTTACTATGTTGGATATATATGCCCTAGAGGCCTACATTGTATAGGATAATTGGGATATGTATGTACATGACAGTCTTGCTTGATATGATAGTACGCTATTTGGTTTGACTTTGTCTTAACGTATGATATATTTTACTTGGTATTTATATATATATGTTGATAAAGCCCATAGGGTGTTTTGTCCGACTACCGGCGTTGTGATGGCAGTCATACTAGTGGGAGCTGGATAGTCAATAGGCACACCCTTAAGATGTCCCTGGTCGCAGGAGTATCGAGATTGGGCATCAATACTCCGGAGTAGACTAGTGTATACATATCTAGACCCTGACGAGGGGCAATGGATTGGTCCCGCAACCATTGGTGGTGTTCACCTAAGATTGTATACAGATGCTCACTGGGTGTGAGTACACCGGACAGGACTCGCCGAGAACTGACTGGATGGTATTATACCAAACGTCAGATAGCAGTTCTCAGGTGACATGTATGCAGATAGTCTATTGACTTAAGGTCATCATTTGTCTCGTGTGAGTTCCCACTGTGCTTTGATTATTACCCTACCACGGCTCAAAGGAGTCGTGCAAACAGGTTTCAGTTGGGCACAGTCCCGAGCCACGTGGAGGCAGTGAGTGACTGTTAGGGATTCGTCTCTCCCGGTATAGGGAGTTGATATCGCACGGTGATCGGTTGGTCATTACCATAAGTCCCTGGCCAGGGCTGATTGAGAATTACTGATAGGTTGATCAGTAGATTCTCGGATGGTGATAGAGCCATACCGACACGACTTGTATGGTTATTAGGGGTCTGACGTCCACCACCTCCCTAGACCGTACATGTGATACTCTTAGACGAACAGACCGGACTGCGCGGATATTGTCACAGACAGGCTCAGTAGGATTTCAGATGGGTTACCTCATCAGCTTTCTTATCGACAACTACCTGGGGACCGTTACGTACAGCTAGTGCCGCTTGCGGTCTGTGGTTAAACCCACTGCCAGCGTAGTAGTCGAGTCTTTAGAGTCCCACACAGAGATTTCCCAAACCCAGGCGAAAAGATATAGAGGTCGTATGGTTTTTACGACAAAGGTTCGGACGCATACGTGTTTGAACGCACGTACGACATTCGGACAGTTTTTACTAGCTGGCTTTGGTTTAAGCCAGATTCTAGTATCAGGTTATTGGATTTATACAGTCTAAAGTTTTTCCGTGTTTTCACGGATGAGAGGGGCGTTCTCGTAATTTTCCGAGAAGCTTCTAGAAGGATGTGACATGGAGGGAGAGGTGGCATTTTCATTTAATGATTAAGTGACTCATTGTGAGTGATTCATCATGTCATTAATTGCTTAATGACTCACATGATGAATCACCCTCTTGAATTAATGAAACATGATGAATAATCTCATATTATTCATTTCTTTCTTATTCTTTATGTTTCATATATCAAGTGAGAAGCTTTTTCTTTATCATTATTATTATCATTATCATCTTCTCACTCTCTCTCTTCAAGTTCTCTCTCCTTCACCAAACCCTAATCCTACCCTCATGAGTAGAGAACAAGGATTAGGAAAGACTGATTACTCCATAACCTATCTCTACATCACCTTAGCTATTCTATTTAGCAACTAGAGAAACTAAGTAACCTCAAGTTTAGAGGTTCTAGCTTGGATTAGGGTTCTCGGGTGGATCGTCTATCACGGGAGAAAGCCGAAGAGGACGTGGAGATCCAAAGAGGCTGTAGACAACATCAAGACGAAGGACTAGAACCGTTTGGTATAATCTCTTAGCATAGTAGTTTAAAACTCTATAGCTTTTGTTAAAACTTGTTTAGCAAACGATTCGTACGGTTAATCGATGTTTGATCATAGAACTTGATTGCTATTCATATTTCCGCCTCCCCACAAGTATTGGGGTGTTGAACATCGACTTACAGTGGTCTCAGAGCCTAGCTAAACAATATTTAACTTAATTGCAAATTTGTACGAATTTAGAACGGAAAAACGAAGCCGGAAAACCCTAAAAATATCAAGTTTCTGTCGAAATTTAAATGAAGTCCAAAAATTTTTCAGGCAAGTTCAGAAAGCTTGACAAGACCCCAGAAGAACACCCAAGAAATTTGGGCTCCTGAATCGGCAACGCGGCCGCGGAACCGCGGCAGATCGCACCGATCCGCCGCGCTTCCGCCGCCGAGTTGCCGAGTCAAGAACTCAAATTTCCTGTGCTGCTTCTCTGTGTTATTTGGGATTTTCTGGGATATTTAATATTTGCTCAGGTTTCAGTTTTACAGAGCAGTTTTTGGAGCAATATTAAAGATGTTTAATCGATCGAAATTGTACAGTATTTGCATATTAGATTATATCTGTGATTGTTTAATGTGTTCGTAAACCTCCCCTAACTGCTAGTATGTCAGTTGGCAGGGGGTTGCACATTTCTGAAATGGTTTTTAACTGTTTGTGTATATAAACTGTATTGGACTGTTGTGGTGATTAGCCGGGTTTTGTGATGGGTTATTGTTTTAATTCATTTGATGTAAATGTAACAAGTTGTAATATTATTTTGCGGGGCACATCCAGGTTGCGGTTGTAGCCACCGTTGTATTATTTCTTTTTACTGTTTTTGCTCTTAGGATAGACCCAAGGTGGGGTGCACAAACTACCGGGTATTTTGAAGTGTTGGGGCAGACCGCTTCACTTCTTGTACTTGGCGGGTAGTTTGCCATACCCGTAGGGGTCTGGGGTGGGAAAATGGCTATTCATCACAACTGTGTAATCTGTCTTTCATTGCAGGCTCAAATGAAATGCAGATTGCTTGCAAATCCAATATTGTTTATCTGTGATCTGGAATGCCTATTATTGCATCTGACGAATGTACAATATCTATATATGATAGCTATTTAGACGTCGCTTATGTTTTACACCCGCGCTAGCCCAGCCCCCGCTCTGTCGTTAGTTAAGTAACCTAACGGGTAATGACGGGGCCCCGTGGCGAATGCGGATGGCATAAGAGGACGTTGTATTTTCGTTGTTATCTGTAATGGTAGGTTAAAGATGGGACGCATTATTATTAATGCAAAGAAAATAAAACCTAAACTGAATCGTTGGAACAATTTCTAAAAACCACTCGGTTTTCTTGAAAAAGCAAATTTTAAATGCGGAGCTTAAACCACTCCTTTTAATAAAAGCTATCGTAGTTCTTTCGATCAAATCAAGTTTATTACGTTAACGGTTTTTTGCCAAAAACCAGCCGTAACCCTCCGTCGTTTCAGATAGACAGCACATCGTATTCATGCTATGCTTGTTGGCCTACGTCAAGGCATAGTGTATGGTAGCAGTGTGTGTGCCTATTTGTTGCATAGATAGATGCATTAGTTTAATACAGACGTACACCTTGTTGGCCTACGTCAAGGGCTTGTACGATATATTTAAATTGATCAGGACAACGACGGGTAGAACTTGACTTGCGTCTTATGACTTGTTGGCTTACGTCAAGGTCTATAAGAGCTTGGGGTAAAAATCACATCGGGAGTTTCAAACATAAAGGAAACTTGCAGATTTAGCTTACCTTCTGGAGTGTGGTGACTAGAGTGGCTTCCATCTAGGGCATCATGCAATGATAGTTGGATCCCGATCCCACTGATGAGTAGGATTACTCTCGGGATTTTCTCTCACTTAACAATCAATGCTATAAACCAAGTAGGTGCCTAGAAAGGTGTTAGAGGGGCTACGCCTCCAGGGAAAAGAGGTTCTTTAATTAAGGAACTTCGCGAAAGCGTTGGAAAACCTCCCTCGAAGTACCAACACCAGCCTGGCTGAAAGGTTAAGCAAGTATTGTGACGTGTGATTAAAACCTGACTAGTTCTTCTTTTAGGTTTTGAAGAAGGATTTGAGGAAATAGTGGGAGCCATCCTGTTTAGATAAATTAATAAACCAATCTAAACTTGCAAGAGCATATGCTGAGTGTTTTCTTTTCTCTCTCTCTGGCAGCTACCATGACTGGACTAAAACTATTACTTGAAAAGAATATACTGACCGGGCAGAACTATAAAGATTGGCTAAGAAACGTCAATATTGCGCTGAGTTATGACAAAGTTGCATATGTTACCACCGATGTTCCTCCCCTTATCCCAGGACCAGATTCCTCAGTTGCGGACAAGGAAGTTCGTAAAACCTGGGATCTAGACTGTGAGCGAGCTAAGTGTATCGTGCTGGCGTCCATGAATAATGAACTCCAGAAACAGCACGAGAGTATGGATATTGCATCCATATTCCTCCATTGCAAGGAATTGTATGGTGAACACTCCCGTATCGCAAGGTACGAAACCTCAAGGAAACTCTTCCAGATGAGGTTAGCTCCAGGATCGCCTGTTGGAGAGCACGTCCTCAAAATGATCATCCTCATTGAGGAACTCGTAAACCTGGGATGCGTGCTAGAGAATGATTTGTATATCGACTTGATTTTGCAGTCCCTTCCCCACACCTTCTCTCAGTTCGTGCTGAACTTCAATATGCACGAAATGGAAGCGGATCTTCCAAAGCTCCTCAATATGTTGAGGGTAGCAGAGACCTCCTTGAAAAAGGAGAAGACCCCCGTTCTGTATGTTGGCCAATCATCTTCTTCTAAAACTAAAGCGAAAGCTAAAGGGAAGAAGAAGATGAAAGACACCAAACCGAAGGGTGGGGTCAAGAAGGTGCAGGGAACGAACAAGGCAGGAAGGGTGAAGGCAGAAAAGAACGAATGCTTCTATTGTCACAAGCAGGGGCACTGGAAGAAGGATTGTCAGGCCTTCAAAGCCAAGGACATGAAGCAAGCAGTTGCTTCTACTTCAGGTGTTTTCGTAATCGAAAATTGTCTTTCAGTAAACTCTACTTCATGGGTACTTGATACCGGTTCTGGTTCTCACATCTGTAATTCTTTGCAGGATCTAAGAAATAGTAGAGTACTGGGGGCAGGTGATATGACTCTCCGGATGGGCAATGGAATGCATGTAGATGCAGTTGCAATAGGGGAATATCACCTAGGGTTGAATAGTGGAAACATTTTGGTATTGTATAACTGTTTTTGTATTCCCAGTATGTTGTGTAATATTATATCAGTATCTTTATTGTCTAATAAAGGATATAATTTTGTGCTTGAAAGAAATGTCATGAACATTCACCTAAATCAAGAACTGATTGGGTTTGGCACACTGGAAAACGGCATATACATACTTAATCAACCACAAATTTTCAATATTCAAAACACGCGTAAAAGAAAGGCTCCAGATTCGAATCAAGCCTTCCTATGGCATTGTAGACTTGGTCATATAAATGAAACAAGGTTGACTAAGTTACATAAAGATGGATATCTAGATCCGTTTGAATATTCATCATATGCAACTTGTCAATCATGTATCAAAGGAAAAATGACCAAATCTCCGTTCACCGGACACGGAGAAAGAGCCACCGAACTCTTGGGACTAGTACACAGTGATGTATGTGGTCCGATGTCTATACATGCACGAAGTGGTCACTCCTACTTCATCACTTTTACTGATGACTTCTCTATGTATGGACATGTGTTCTTAATAAAGCATAAATCCGAGGCTTTTGAGAAGTTTAAGGAGTATAAAAATGAAGTAGAGAAACAAACTGGTAAAAGCATCAAGACACTTCGATCTGATCGAGGTGGAGAATACTTAAGTACCAGTTTCCTTGAATACTTGAAAGCAAATGGAATTCTCTCTCAGCTTACTCCACGTTATACACCTCAGCATAATGGTGTATCAGAAAGAAGGAATCGCACGCTATTAGATATGGTGCGTTCAATGATGAGTAGTGCTGAGTTACCACTTTCCTTCTGGGGATTTGCTCTAGAATCAGCCGCATATCTATTAAATAGAGTTCCAACTAAGTCTGTACCTACCACTCCATATGAAATGTGGTGTGGGAAGAGACCATATCTCAAGTATATCAAGATATGGGGGTGTCCGGTATATGTTAAAAAGCAAAATCCGGACAAGCTCGAAGCACGATCGGTTTTATGCAAGTTTGTAGGATACCCCAAGCATTCAAGGGGGTACATGGTCTACCACACTGAAGAACAAAAGGTGTTTGTCGCTCGTCACATTGTCTTCTTAGAAAGCGAATTTCTTGCAAAAGAAATTAGTGGGAGCGCGGTAGAACTGGAAGAAATTCCAGAACCTCAAACTGTAACCGAAGACTTAGAAGAATCTCAGATTTCAATAGAACATGATGAACCAACGCCACTCCGCAGATCAAGTAGGCTTTCTCATCCTCCTGAAAGATACTATGGTTTTCTTCTTGATGGGGATCGAGAGGATTGCATCATCGATGATGATGAGCCTACTAGTTTTCAGCAGGCTATCACAAGTAGTGACTCAGTAAAGTGGCTGGATGCAATGAGATCCGAAATGGAATCCATGTACACCAATAAAGTATGGACTTTAGAAGTTGCTCCTCATGGGGTAAAACCAGTTGGGTGGAAATGGATCTTCAAAAAGAAGATTGGTACATTTGGACAAGTGGAAACCTACAAAGCTAGACTAGTAGCAAAAGGTTTTCGTCAAAGACCAGGATTGGACTATGATGCAACTTTTTCACCAGTAGCTATGCTTAAATCCATTCGGATCATGCTTGCCATTGCTGCCTTCCATGACTATGAAATCTGGCAAATGGATGTAAAAACAGCTTTTCTAAATGGACATCTAGAAGAGAGTGTTTACATGGATCAGCCAGAAGGTTTCTTAGACAGTGGGAGCAGCGGAAAAGTGTGCAAATTGCTTAAATCCATTTATGGGTTAAAGCAAGAATCGCGGAGTTGGAACATCTGCTTTGATGAAACAGTCAAGGAATTTGACTTTATCAAAAATGTAGATGAACCATGTGTTTATAGGAAGATTGTAGAAGGAGCAGTAGTCTTCCTCGTTTTGTACGTCGACGACATACTACTGCTAGGGAATGATATCCCTATACTACAATCAGTAAAGCTCTTCTTATCACAGAAATTCTCTATTAAAGACTTGGGAGATGCATCATACATTCTGGGCATTAAGATCTATCGAGATAGATCTAATAGAATATTGGGACTTTCACAATCCAGGTATATAGACACTATACTAAAGAGATTTAGTATGGAAGATTCCAAGCGCGGCAATATGCCCGCTTGTCACGGAATCACCCTCTCCAAAGAGATGTCTCCAAAGACTGATGAAGAGAGGGCTCGCATGGGCATTATACCCTACGCTTCGGCGGTAGGATCAATAATGTATGCGATGTTATGTACCAGACCAGATGTAGCTTACGCACTTAGTGTGGTAAGCAGGTATCAATCGGACCCAGGTGAGAAACATTGGATAGCGGTGAAGAACTTTCTCAAGTACCTGAGAAGGAGTAAGGAAATGTTCTTGATTTACGGCAATAAGGACCTCCAGGTAGAGGCTTTTACCGACTCCGGCTTCCAAAGTGACAAGGATGATTCTAAATCAATTTCGGGTTTTGTGTTTACCCTCAATGGAGGAGCGGTATGTTGGAAGAGTTCCAAACAAGATACCGTCGCAGACTCAACTATGGACGCTGAGTATATAGCTGCTAGTGAAGCCGCAAAAGAGGCTGTCTGGATGAGGAAGTTCATTTCTGAACTTCAGATGGTTCCGTCCATTGCCAATCCAATACCTTTGTATTGCGATAACAATGGCGCTGTAGCTTTAGCGAAGGAACCAAGGTCCCATCAGAAATCCAGGCATATCTTAAGGCGTTTTCACCTAATCAGGGAGATCGTGGATCGTCGGGAGATCGAGATACGGAGAGTGGACACAAAAGACAATACAGCAGATCCATTCACCAAGGCCATTCCTCAAGTACAGTTCGAGAGGCTTTTTGAGATGTTGGGCATGCGGTACGCAAGCAACTGGATCTAGTAGAGACAGTGGGTACTCATTGTGCCAATTATAGGCCTTAGTGCAAGTGGGAGATTGTTGGATATATATGCCCTAGAGGCCTACATTGTATATGATGCTTGCGATATGTATGTACATGACAGTCTTGCTTGATATGATAGTACGCTATTTGGTTTGACTTTGTCTTAACGTATGATATATTTTACTTGGTATTTATATATATATGTTGATAAAGCCCATAGGGTGTTTTGTCTGACTACCGGCGTTGTGATGGCAGTCATACTAGTGGGAGCTGGATAGTCAATAGGCACACCCTTAAGATGTCCCTGGTCGCAGGAGTATCGAGATTGGGCATCAATACTCCGGAGTAGACTAGTGTATACATATCTAGACCCAGACGAGGGGAAATGGATTGCTCCCGCAACCATTGGTGGTGTTCACCTAAGATTGTATACAGATGCTCACTGGGTGTGAGTACACCGGACAGGACTCGCCGAGAACTGACTGGATGGTATTATACCTAACGTCAGATAGAAGTTCTCAGGTGACATGTGTGCAGATAGTCTGTTGACTTAAGGTCATCATTTGTCTCGTGTGAGTTCCCACTGTGCTTTGATTATTACCCTACCACGGCTCAAAGGAGTCGTGCAAACAGGTTTCAGTTGAGCACAGTCCCGAGCCACGTGGAGGCAGTGAGTGACTGTTAGGGATTCGTCTCTCCCGGTATAGGGAGTTGATATCGCACGGCGATCGGTTGGTCATTACCATAAGTCCCTGGCCAGGGCTGATTGAGAATTACTGATAGGTTGATCAGTAGATTCTCGGATGGTGATAGAGCCATACCGACACGACTTGTATGGTTATTAGGGGTCTGACGTCCACCACCTCCCTAGACCGTACATGTGATACTCTTAGACGAACAGACCGGACTGTGCGGATATTGTCACAGACAGGCTCAGTAGGATTTCAGATGGGTTACCTCATCAGCTTTCTTATCGACAACTACCTGGGGACCGTTACGTACAGCTAGTGCCGCTTGCGGTCTGTGGTTAAACCCACTGCCAGCGTAGTAGTCGAGTCTTTAGAGTCCCACACAGAGATTTCCCAAACCCAGGCGAAAAGATATAGAGGTCGTATGGTTTTTACGACAATGGTTCGGACGCATACGTGTTTGAACGCACGTACGACATTCGGACAGTTTTTACTAGCTGGCTTTTGTTTAAGCCAGATTCTAGTATCAGGTTATTGGATTTATACAGTCTAAAGTTTTTCCGTGTTTTCACGGATGAGAGGGGCGTTCTCGTAATTTTCCGAGAAGCTTCTAGAAGGATGTGACATGGAGGGAGAGGTGGCATTTTCATTTAATGATTAAGTGACTCATTGTGAGTGATTCATCATGTCATTAATGCATCATTAATTGCTTAATGACTCACATGATGAATCACCCTCTTGAATTAATGAAACATGATGAATAATCTCATATTATTCATTTCTTTCTTATTCTTTATGTTTCATATATCAAGTGAGAAGCTTTTTCTTTATCATTATTATTATCATTATCATCTTCTCACTCTCTCTCTTCAAGTTCTCTCTCCTTCACCAAACCCTAATCCTACCCTCATGAGTAGAGAACAAGGATTAGGAAAGACTGATTACTCCATAACCTATCTCTACATCACCTTAGCTATTCTATTTAGCAACTAGAGAAACTAAGTAACCTCAAGTTTAGAGGTTCTAGCTTGGATTAGGGTTCTCGGGTGGATCGTCTATCACGGGAGAAAGCCGAAGAGGACGTGGAGATCCAAAGAGGCCGTAGACAACATCAAGACGAAGGACTAGAACCGTTTGGTATAATCTCTTAGCATAGTAGTTTAAAACTCTATAGCTTTTGTTAAAACTTGTTTAGCAAACGATTCGTACGGTTAATCGATGTTTGATCATAGAACTTGATTGTTATTCATATTTCCGCCTCCCCACAAGTATTGGGGTGTTGAACATCGACTTACATACTAACCCTTTCTCTGTTTCAAGTAAACGGAGCTATGGTCATCTTATCTTTGTGACATGACTGGCAAGCTTCACAAGATGTAAATCCAAACTGATTTAAATATGCATCTAAATGTAACTTAGCTAGTCGGGTCGCATTGATATGACCTAGTCTACAATGCCTCAAGTAGGAATCGTTCATTTCTGAACTCTTCCGCTTGTGTGTGTTCTGTACGTTAAGAACTGTGGTTTGATTTAGAATGTATATGCTTTTAGATAACGTGCCTGAACCGGTTAACACTTGATATAGCAAATGTGCAAAACAATATCCAACAATACAAAATTATATCCTTCTTTAATAAATAAAGAGACTGATATGATGTTGTATGTCAGGTTCGGTATCTAATAACATTCGTTCAGAATCAACGTATTCTAGTAATACATGGTGATAACTATCAACAGACTTGGCTGCAACACGTGCACCATTTCTATCTCATGAAACTTATCACCCGTTCTCAGATCTCTACTTATCTGTAGCCCATGTAACATATTACATTTGCGGGATCCTGATCCGGTATCTAATACCCAGGACGTAGAGGATACAGAGAAACAATTCTTTGCAATGAACACACCCGAAGAAGATGCATCATCATGCACTTTCTTCGTTTGGGTGGCATGGGAATCCTGGTATTCCCCTATTTCCTGCTCGGTCTTATAACAATTATAAGTTGGAGCGGGACCAACGTTCTCCAGCACAGTATAACAGGCGGGTTCGGTCAATACATCCATATTATTATCTTGATTAACGCGTGACATGGTCGCTACCATGAGAGAGAGAGAAGAAAACACTCTGTGTGCGCTCTTACAAGATTAGATTGGTTATATATTTGTCTAATCAAGATGGATCCCACTGTTTTTATCAAATCTTCCTTCAAACCCTAAAAGAAAAGACTAGCCGGGATTAATTACTCTCTACAAGTTCGCCAATCTTTCAGCCAGGCCAGTGCCGGTACTTTGTGGGAGGTTCCCCGTGCTTTCGCACGGACCTAATTAAAATAAACCTCGTTTTCCCAGGGGTGTAACCCCATTGACACCTTTCTAGACACCTACTTGATCGGCTAATTGTAAAGTGCAAAACTCTTCCAGGAGTAAAAATTACTCGCAGTGGGTATCGGGATCCAACTATCTCATAGAAGGTATGCAATCTCATTGCAAATTTCAACTTTTGAAACTCCCGATAAAGGTTTTTACCCCTAGCACTTATGACCTTAACTATGGTCAACAAATCATAAGCACTAGTCAAGTTCCACCCGTCATTTCGTGATTAATTAGACCCACCCACATGACCCTTAACTAAGGTCAACAAAGTCACGCGACTGTCCTAACTAATCGCATCATATGCGGTGTAGGAAGACATCACTTAGCTACCGTACACTGTGCCTTGACTATGGTCAACAAACACAGCACGAACACTAAGTACTCTACTTCCTAAAATGACGGAGGGTTGCGGATGGTTTTTAAGAAAACCTTTAACGCTTTGAACTTGATCTCGCTGCAGAATCAAATGGTTTTAAATGGAGTGTTTTTGAGGCTTTTACAAGTTTCGCTAAAGAGGTCACTCCCGGTGAAGGGATCTCGACTCTTTCCTCGTCGAATGAGGTGCAGGATATTCACAATACCACTATGCAAAGCAAGAACTATAAAAGCAATCAAAAGACAAACCGAAGGTTGCAGCATCTTCTAGTTATTGCTAAAGAGGTCACTCCCGGTGAAGGGATCTCGGCTCTTTCCTTATCGAATAAGGTGCTGGATGTTCTACAAGGAACTGTAGGGTTCCTAGGCACTCTCAAGAGGTCTCACAAGGCATCAACCATGCCAATTTCTAATTTTACAAGTGCCGAGAAACTCTAATACGGATCGTTAACTAGAAATTTAGGCGACATATGAAACTACTTAACAACTTTAACTAAAAGAATGGAAATACAACCTTTGTAGATCCGTTCCACCACCTCCATAGCTCCGAAATGAAGTCTCCTCGCTGTCCAAATGAAATCCCGGGCTCTAGCGTCGGCTTCATCGGAGAAATGGGCGGGCAAGGTCGTCGGCTTCGTGTCGAAGATGATCTACGTCGAGGCATCACTAGATCAAGCTCCCACTTCACCAAGTCATAAAACTTGTGAAGAAAACACACTCTACTACTTGGCAAGAGATAGAGGATGAAGAAATAGGAAGTGGGTTCACTTTAGAATTGGATTTCTCACTCATTTTCAAGAGTTGCCATTGGTGGAGGCAAGCTTCTTCTTGAAGAAGAAGAAGAAGAAGATGAAATATGTTAAGATAAGTATCTTTCAAAAAGAAATTAAAATGAATACTTATCATAATCAAACCATGGTCAAGTGTAGAGAGTAAACTAGGGTTAGGTCAATGGTTAGGGTTAAGCATGAAGAAAAAAATGGTGACTTAGTCAAAGCTTCATGAAACTTCAACATGCATCCAAATAAAGCCACCATTTTTCTTTTCTTTTGCCAAAAAGAAATAAATAAGTAAATGAATAAATAGATATGAAAAACAAAACCCTAACCATTTAAATAACCATGGTTTAATCTTTACACAAACTCAAGTAAGCATGCATCATCAAACATGATCCAAACTTGTGCACAAAAATATATCACATATACAATGTGCACAAACAAGTGAGAAAATCCATTTAAAGTGAACCAATACTAGTTAATGCAAAGTAATATATCAAATATATAATTATGCATTAAATCATTAAATCAACACTTGATTTAACGATCCGGTCATATCGCATACAACCGACTAATATCCAATGTATCGGCTTATCGAATCAACCCTTGATTCGATAACTAGGTTATATCGCATACAACCAATCGATACATTCATCGCGAGAATGAAATACGGTATCACATACACGCATTATTCTCGGTCCCGTACATATCTCATATGCGCTCCTATTTCGTTTCGCTTGAGCCAGGAAACCTCTGTGTAGGACTCTAAAGACTCGTCAATACGCCGGCAGCAGGTGATGATCATATCAAACACCCACAAGACGCAAACGGTCTGCTAAACGTAACGGCCACCCGGGTATTGAGCGATCAGAAGATCGACGAGCAAGCCCGCTCACACTCCAGTGAATCCAACCAGTAATACTTATCGTACAGTCCGGTCTGATCGTCTGATATGTCGCATATATCGCCTAGGGGTGGTAAACGTCAGACCCCAATAGCTCGATAAGTCGTGTCGATATGAGGTCTATAACAATTCGAGAAACTACTGGTAACACTTACCAGTAAATCTCAGCAACCCTGGCCAGGGATTTCCGGTTATAGCCAATCGAACACAGCGCAACATCAACTCCCTATACCGGGAGAGACGAATCCCCTCCTATCGCTCATTGCCTCCATGTGATCGGGACTGTACCCAAAAACCACCGTTTTGCATGCCCTCTTGGACGTGGTAAGATGGAAATTAAAGCACAGTGGGAACCACACAAGACTCTATGACGATCTCGGGTCAACAGACTACTCTGTACCAGTGTCACCAGAGAACTGCCATCTGACGTAAGGTATAATACCATCTGGGAGTTCTCGGCGAGTCCGTCCAGTGTACCCAGTCTCTACTGAGCACCCGTATATCTCCTCTGATGTCAAACACCAATGGATATGGGATCATCCATCGCCCATCTGTATGGGTCGAGAAGGTACACGCTAGTCTACTCTGGTATATCGATGCCCCGTCTCGATATACCCACGACTAGGGACCTTGAAGGATGTACTTATGAACTACCATGTCCCCACTAGTATGATCCGCATCATAGTCCAGATAGTCAAGTACACATCCTAAGGGCTTTACCAACATGTAATAGAGAGACAATCTGTGTACACGTTAAGGTGAAGAGCAACCAGATAGCATACTATCATGTCGAGCAAGAAAGTCCTCCGTATATATGTCCAAGCATCCACTATAATATACATCCTATGTATAGTAATGGCCTCTAGGGCATACATATAACTAACAATCTCCCACTTGCACTAGGGCCATCTAATAGCAGTGGTTGCAGTATCTCATACTCAACCATCCCATAAAAGTCTCTCTCTGGGAATAGGCCTTCGTGAGTGGATCCGCCGTGTTGTCCTCTGAGTCTACTCTCCTAACCTCGATCCCTTAGAGATCAACCATCTCCATGATCAGGTGATACTGCCTTAGAATATGTCTGGATCACTGATGGGACCTGCGTTCCTTGGCATAAGCCACAACTCCATTGTCACACAATGGGAGGAATATAGATCATCTCATGAACCAATATACACCCAAACAGCCTCTTTGGTAGCATCTGAAGTAGCGATGTATCCAACCTTTATCGTCTAGTATGCCACGGTACCTAGCTTGGAACTCTTCCAACATACCGTCCCTTTACTGAGGGTAAAGACAATGCCTGCGACTGACATTCAGTCGTCCTTATCACCCTGGAACACTTCCAGTGATTCTTCCCAGGACCAACTGATACCATCTCACTACAACTAGTGAGTATCCTAATATCCAATTAGATCTATCTCATAGATCCAAAACTCAGGATTTAGTAGGTATCATTTTGATCCTATATGGAGAATCATTATGATAAGCGGAGATTGACCAATCGTAGCATAGGAAACTCCTTCCTTATCAAGAGTATGTCATCCACGTACTCTACGAGGATCACTACCATACTCCCTACTACCGTTTTGTTTATACAAGGTTCATCTACCATTTTGATGATGTCAAACTCTTTGACTAACACATCAAAACAGACGTTCCAACTCCGCGATGCCTGCTTTATCCTATAAAGCATCTTGCACATGTTTCCGCTGCTCCCACTGTCTACGAGGCCCTCTGGCTGTGTACTTATAGACTCCCTCTTCTAAAACATCATTTAGAAAAGCTGTCATGACACCCAACCACCAGATATCATAGTCATGATATGTAGCCGTAGTAAGTAGGATATGGATGGACTTAAGCATAGCCACTGGAAAAGGTTTGATCATTATCCACGCCTGGTCGATGATGAAAACCTTTAACAACTCTATCTTTGAAAGTCTCAACTTTTCCATCTACACCAAGTAATCTTCTCAAGATATACTTGCTCCTGATGGGGATTTAACTCTTCAGATATAGCAACCAAAGTCCATACTTTGTTGGTGTATTAGGATTCCATCTCAGATCGCTAAGCATCCAGCCATTCTTACAGAGTCCCACTCCTGATGGCCAGTTCGAAACTAGTTGGGTCATCATCTCATGATGAAATCCTCTCTTCCACTGTCATAGAGAAACCGAAGTATCTCTCAGGTGGGTGAGGAACCCCTACTAGATCGGCGGAGAGGCTGAGGTTCGTTGGTATCTACTGAATCCTTTGGTTGTACCAAATCATCTATTGTATTTTGTATAGCTGGAACCTTTCCAGTTCTACATAACAGACTTTGCCTCGAGCTTGTCCAGATTTTTCTTTTAGACATAGGCTGGACAACCCCAAATCTTAACTAACTTAAGAAATGGGCTCTTCCCTTTCCATATCTCATATGGAGTGGTAGGCAACTGATTTGATTGGAACCCTATTCAATAGGTATGCATCTTCTCAAGTGCATAACGCCCTAAAGGAAATAGGTAACTCAGTAGTACTCATCATAGAGCACACCTTATCATATAGGGTGTGATTGCTCCGCCCCGATATACCATCGTGCTATGGTGTATACGGAGGAGTAATGCTGAGAGAGAATCTCATTCTTCTTTAGAATAGTCCAGGATTTCCGTACTCAAGTATTCTCCTCCCTGATCACATCAAAGGACATAATACTTATACCCGTATTTTGGTTCTCTACTTCTAACTTATATTCTGTGAATATCTCAAAAGGTTCGGACTTGTGTTTCAACAGGAACATATGTCTGAATCTTGAGAGTTTATCAGAGAATGTAATGAAGTACAAAGAACCGGTCTTGGTATGTGTAGACAAGGGACTTACATACATCAACATGTATCAGTCCCAAGAGTTCATTAACTCTTTCTCTGTTTCCAATAAAGAGGGCTATGGTCATCTTATCTCTGTGACATGACTGGCAAGTTTCACAAGATGTAAATTCAAACTGATTTAAATATGCATCTACATGTAACTTCAGCTAGTCGGGTCGCATTGATATGACCTAGTCTACAATGCCTCAAGAAGGATTCGTTCAGATCTGAACTCTTCCTCTTGTGTGTGTTCTGTATACTAAGAACTGTAGTTTGATTTAGAACATTAATGCTTTTAGATAACGTGCCTGAACCGATCAACTTTTGATATAGGAAATGTCCAAAACATTATCCAACAATACAAAATTTTATCGTTTCTTTACAGATAAAGAGACAGATATGATTTTGTATATCAGGTTCGGTATCTAATAACATTCGTTCAGAATCAATGTATTACAATACAGGGTGACAGTGACCAACAGACTTGGCTGCAACACTTGCCCCGTTTTCTGCCTCATGAAACTTATCACCCGATCTCAGTTTTTTACCCTTTTGTAGCCCTATGTAACAGATTACATATCTGGGATCTTGATCCGGTATCATATACCCAGGATTCAGAGGATACTGAGAAACAGTTCTGTGTAACGAACACACCCGAAGATGATGCATCAACATGCACTCTCTTCGTTTGGGCGGCACGGGAATTCTGGTAATCCCTAATTTCCTGCTCTGTCTTATAACAATTATAAGTTGGAGCGGGACCAACGTTCCCCAGCTCAGTATAACAAGCGGGTTCGGTCAATAATCCGTATTATTATCTTGATTAAGGCGTGATATGGTCGCTACCTGGAGAGAGAGAGAAGAAAACACTCAGCGTGCGCTCTTGCAAGATCAGATTGGTTATTATTTTATCTAATCAGGATGGCTCCCACTGCTTTTTATCAAATCTTCCTTCAAACCCTAAAAGGAAAGACTAGCCGGGATTAATTACACACTACAAGTTCGCCAATCTTTCAGCCAGGCCAATGTCGGTATTTTGAGGGAGGTCCCCCGTGCTTTCGCACGAACCTAATTAATGTAAACCTCGTTTTCCCAGAGGCGTAACCCCGTTGATACCTTTCTAGACACCTACTTGATCGGATAATTGTAATGTGTAAAACTCTCCCAGGAGTAACAATTACTCGTAGTGGGTATCAGGATCCAACTATCTCATAGAAGGTATGCAATCTCATTGCAAATTTCAACATTTGAAATTCCCGATAATATTTTGCCCCTAACGTGCTATGACCTTGACGAAAGCCAACAAACCATAGCCCGCTAGTCAAGTTCAACCCGTACATTTCTTGATTCAATTAAACCCACCCGCACGACCCTTGACGAAAGACAACAAAGCCGCACGACTACCCTAATCCAATCGCATCGTATGCTAGCAGATAAGCAGCATATAGCTACCGCACACTGCACCTTGACGAAAGCCAACAAATGCAGCACGAATACTATATACAACTTATCTGAAATGACGGAGGGCTAAGACAGGTTTTTCTGAAAACCTATTGCGTAATGAACTTGATATCGTTGTAGAATCAAATTATTTTAAAATGGAGTGTTTTTGAGGCTTTTCTAGTTTTGCTAAAGGAGTCATTCCCGGTGAAGGGATCGTCGGTCCTTTCCTCATCGAATAAGGTGCGGGATATATCATATATATCACTGTGCAAAGCAAAAACACTTAAAAGCAATCAAAAGACAAACCGAGTGTGTAGCATCGGCCAGTTATTGCTAAAGGAGTCACTCCCGGTGAAGGGGACTCGGTCCTTTCCTTATCGAATAAGGTACAGGATATATCATATATACCGCTGTGCAAAGCAAGAACTGTAGCTACCTGTTTTATTTTTGAAATTCGATTCTACAACATCTTAGGTTTCTTTTATTTCATTAGTCGCATTAATGAAGTCCCATCATTTAAGTACCTAAACATCACAGATAAATACGACGTACACTTATGCCATCCGCATTCGCCTCGATGTCCCCTCGTGCACCGTTAGGTTAGGTAACTAATGGCAGAGCGGGGCAGGGCTAGCGCGGGTGTAAAACATAAGTAACGCCTATATAATATATCATATATACTATATACAGTATTTATCACAGAACATCACATGATCACATCACAGATATCGCAGAAGAAGAAACATATGAAATATTGGATATACTAGGACGTCCGTGTTTTCAATACGAGCCAGTATAAAACACGGATTCCACGGTCGCGATGAATAGCCAAACCCACACCCCTAGACCCCTACGAAAGCGGCAAACAACCCTACCAATTCTGGAGTTAGGAGACCCGGGCTCGACTCCTCGAGTTGGTCTCCCACTGGACCCCAGAACCCGGTTACTTCTGCTCCCCTCCTTGGGTCATCCTAGTGCGGAAAAGTAAATAATATACAAACGGTGACATCTTCCGCAACCTGGGAGTGCCCCAATAAAAGAATATTACATACAAGTTTTTACATGAATGAAAATGAAAAACACTCATCTCACATAAAAACCCCCGGCTATTCAAACACGACGATCCAATATAACATATCCAGCAACACATAACATCACAAGTCATTAACGTAAGTAAATATGCGCATCCCAATTGCCGTTGACATCTAGCAACGAAACCGGCGATATCACATATTACACTTACGGTCACAGAAAAGAAAGAGTAAAACTACAACAGTTGGAATCCGCAACCTCCCTAGACATCGCATGCCTAATCAAATGAATTACTTAGACATCATATGCCTAATAATTATAAACCCCGCATTTTAGTCTCATTATCGAAAACACTTTTCAATATTTAGTCGGGCAATTCAACAAGATTCCCGAAAAACAGATCGAATGCTCGTCGCAAACTTCAGTAGACGGCCGCACCCCTGATACCGTCGACAAAGTGCACCAAGGCGGAACACTGCTGCCGCGAGCACCTAAACGGATGCTTTCGGCGACGGGGTTCTCCTACAGTCACTTGGTCGGGGCTATGGGGGGTAGCTGTTTATTAAGTTTACCCGGCGAGTATCCGCGTACGCTACGTGATTGCGGCGGACTTTTGATCACATCAAAATTCTGTGGCAACCGATCAAGTGAGACTAAAACGCTATGTTTATAATATTCATTCAGTTATTTCATAACTATTTGTGAATTCCAATTATTGTATCACATTCCAGACAAACAGAAAATGTTAAACTTTCCGATCGAACAGTCAAACACCCAAGTTTTCCCGAAACAGCTCAACACATGAAACAAGTTTAAAAACATCCAGTTCATGCCTCAGTACCAATGGTCCAGCCGTAGAAGGGTCAAGCCAACGCCTCACATGTGGCACGCCGTACTGCCCCAAACCCGAAGGTTCAAAGGGCAGTTCAAGACGGTCACATAATCGAGTTAAGGTTTGTTGTCTTCTAGAGGGTCCATCGCGTTACTTGCACTACTTAGAACGTCGTTAAACTACGGAAAGATCCAACACTTGGAAATTTCCCGACAGGGGAAAATGTGGGTATTTATATCCGGTCGAACTTTTTAACATATTAAAAAATTATCCGGAAAGCCACATAGACAAAATCTGATACTCCGATCGAAACACCGAATCCCCAAAACAACCCCAGAAAATTCAACTCTTGAATAAATATTAAAAATTCCAAGAAAATCCAGCATAATAAAATAGGAGTTACTGTGCAAACAGGGAATGATGATGTCATCATCTGGCCGCGGAACCGCCGCAGAAGCCAGACTTCTGCCGCGGTTCCGCCGCACTTTGGAATCATCTCTGGGAAAAATTTGCACCGTAATTCTTAGAATTCCCTGCTGAATTTTTTAAGCATTTTTAATATGGAAAAAACCCAGTTTTTGAAAAAAGTCCAGAGAGCATGTTTCGGGTTAGGGTTTTGGTTCGATCGGACTTCAAACTCTGTCTACGCATCGCCTAAGGCTCTAGCTAGGCTCTGATACCACTGTAGGGTTCCTAGGCACTCTCAAGAGGTCTCACAAGGCATCAACCATGCCAATTTCTAATTTTACAAGTGCCGAGAAACTCTAATACGGATCGTTAACTAGAAATTTAGGCTACATATGAAACTAGTTAACAACTTTAACTAAAAGAATGGAAATACAACCTTTGTAGATCCGGTCCACAACCTCCATAGCTCCGCAATGAAGTCTCCTCGCTGTCCAAATGGAATCCCGGGCTCTAGCGTCGGCTTCATCGGAGAAATGGGCGGGCAAGGTCGTCGGCTTCGTGCCGAAGATGATCTACGTCGAGGCATCACTAGATCAAGCTCCCACTTCACCAAGTCATAAAACTTGTGAAGAAAACACACTATACTACTTGGCAAGAGATAGAGGATGAAGAAATAGGAAGTGGGTTCACTTTAGAATTGGATTTCTCACTCATTTTCAAGAGTTTCCATTGGTGGAGGCAAGCTTCTTCTTGAAGAAGAAGAAGAAGAAGATGAAATATGTTATGATAAGTATCTTTTAAAAAGAAATTAAAATGAATACTTATCATAATCAAACCATGGTCAATTGTAGAGAGTAAACTAGGGTTAGGTAAATGGTTAGGGTTAAGCATGAAGACAAAAATGGTGACTTAGTCAAAGCTTCATGAAGCTTCAACATGCATCCAAATAAAGCCACCATTTTTCTTTTCTTTTGCCAAAAAGAAATAAATAAGTAAATGAATAAATAGATATAAAAAACAAAACCCTAACCATTTAAATAACCATGGTTTAATCTTTACCCAAACTCAAGTAAGCATGCATCATCAAACATGATACAGACTTGTGCACAAAAATATATCACATATACAATGTGCACAAACAAGTGAGAAAATCCATTTAAAGTGAACCAATACTAGTTAATGCAATGTAATATATCAAATATATAATTATGCATTAAATCATTAAATCAACACTTGATTTAACGATCCGGTCATATCGCATACAACCGACTAATATCCAATGTATCGGCTTATCGAATCAACCATTGATTCGATAACTAGGTTATATCGCATACAACCAATCGATACATTCATCGCGAGAATTAAATACGGTATCACATACACGCATTATTCTCGGTCCCGCACATATCTCATATGCGCTCTTATTTCGTTTCGCTTGAGCCAGGAAACCTCTGTGTAGGACTCTAAAGACTCGTCAATATGCCGGCAGCAGGTGATGATCATATCAAACACCCACAAGCCGCAAGCGGTCTGCTAAACGTAATGGCCACCCGGGTATTGAACGATCAGAAGATCAGACCGGACTGTACGGTAAGTGTTACTGGTTGGATTCACTGGAGTGTGAGCGGGCTTAGTGGGAGCTTGATCTAGTGATGCCTCGACGTAGATCATCTTCGGCACGAAGCCGACGACCTTGCCCGCCCATTTCTTCGAGTCATAAAACTTATGAAGAAAACACACTTTACAACTTGGCAAGAGATAGAGGATGAAGAAATAGGAAGTGGGTTCACTTTAGAATTGGATTTCTCACTCATTTTCAAGAGTTGCCATTGGTGGAGGCAAGCTTTTTCTTGAAGAAGAAGATGAAATATGTTATGATAAGTATCTTTCAAAAAGAAATTAAAATGAATACTTATCATAATCAAACCATGGTCAAGTGTAGAGAGTAAACTAGGGTTAGGTCAATGGTTAGGGTTAAGCATGAAGAAAAAAATGGTGACTTAGTCAAAGCTTCATGAAGCTTCAACATGCATCCAAATAAAGCCACCATTTTTCTTTTCTTTTGCCAAAAAGAAATAAATAAGTAAATGAATAAATAGATATGAAAAACAAAACCCTAACCATTTAAATAACCATGGTTTAATCTTTACACAAACTCAAGTAAGCATGCATCATCAAACATGATACAAACTTGTGCACAAAAATATATCACATATACAATGTGCATAAACAAGTGAGAAAATCCATTTAAAGTTAACCAATACTAGTTAATGCAAAGTAATATATCAAATGTATAATTATGAATTAAATCAATAAATCAACACTTTATTTAACGATCCGGTCATATCGCATACAACCGACTAATATCCAATGTATCGGCTTATCGAATCAACCCTTGATTCGATAACTAGGTTATATCGCATACAACCAATCGATACATTCATCGCGAGAATGAAATACGGTATCACATACACGCATTATTCTCGGTCCCGCACATATCTCATATGCGCTCCTATTTCGTTTCGCTTGAGCCAGGAAACCTCTGTGTAGGACTCTAAAGACTCGTCAATACGCCGGCAGCAGGTGATGATCATATCAAACACCCACAAGCCGCAAGCGGTCTGCTAAACGTAACGGCCACCCGGGTATTGAGCGATCAGAAGATCGACGAGCAAGCCCGCTCACACTCCTGTGAATCCAACCAGTAACACTTACCGTACAGTCCGGTCTGATCGTCTGATATGTCGCATATCTCGCCTAGGGGTGGTAAACGTCAGACCCCTATAGCTCGATAAGTCGTGTCGATCTGAGGTCTATAACAATTCGAAAAACTACTGGTAACACTTACCAGTAAATCTCAGCAACCCTGGCCAGGGATTTCCGGTTATAGCCAATCGAACACAGCGCAACATCAACTCCCTATACCGGGAGAGACGAATCCCCTCCTATCGCTCATTGCCTCCATGTGACTCGGGACTGTACCCAAAAACCACCGTTTTGCACGCCCTCTTCGACGTGGTAAGATGGAAATCAAAGCACAGTGGGAACCACACAAGACTCTATGACGATCTCGGGTCAACTGACTACTCTGTACCAGTGTCACCAGAGAACTGCCATCTGACGTAAGGTATAATACCATCTGGGAGTTCTCGGCGAGTCCGTCCAGTGTACCCAGTCTTTACTGAGCACCCGTATATCTCCTCTGATGTCAAACACCAATGGATATGGGATCATCCATCGCCCATCTGTATAGGTCGAGAAGGTACACGCTAGTCTACTCTGGTATATTGATGCCCCGTCTCGATATAACCACGACTAGGGACCTTGAAGGATGTACTTATGGACTACCATGTCCCTACTAGTATGATCCGCATCATAGTCCAGATAGTCAAGTACACATCCTAAGGGCTTTACCAACATGTAATAGAGAGACAATCTGTGTACACGTTAAGGTGAAGAGCAACCAGATAGCATACTATCATGTCGAGCAAGAAAGTCCTCCCTATATATGTCCAAGCATCCACTACAATATACATCCTATCTATAGTAATGGCCTCTAGGGCATACATATAACTAACAGGAACACCGCTATGCAAAGCAACAACTAGAGCTACATAATTTTTGAAATTCGATTCCACAACATCTTTTAGGTTTATTTTCTTTCATTAATCTCATCAATGAATGTCCCATCATTTAAGTCCACCTAAACATCACAGATAAATACAACGTACACTTATGCCATCCGCATTCGCCTCGATGTCCCGTCTGCACCGTTAGGTTAGGTAACTAACGGCAGAATGGGACAGGGCTAGCGCGGGTGTAAATCATAAGCAACGTCTATATAATATATCATATATATTATATACAGTATCTATCTGAACATATCACATGATCACATCACAGATAACGCAGCAGAAAATATCATATGAATGTATTGGATATACTAGGACGTCCGTGTTTTATTTTGAGCCTATATAAAACACGGATTCCACGGTCGTGATGAATAGCCAATACCACACCCCTAGACTCCTACGAGAGCGGCAAGCAACCCCACCAATTCTAGAGTTAGGAGACCCGGACTCGACTCCTCGAGATGGTCTCCCACTGGACCCTAGAACCCGGTTACTTGTGCTCCCCTCCTTTGTTCTATCCTAATGCGGAAAAGTAAATAATATACAATGGTGACATCATCCTCAGCCCAGAAGTGCCCCAATAAAAGAATATTACATACAAGTTTTTTACATGAATGAAAATGAAAAACACTCATCTCACATAAAAAAAACCCGGCTATTCAAACACGACGATCCAATATAACATATCCAGCAACACATAACATCACATGTCATCAACGTAAGTAAATATGCGTATCGCAATTGTCGTTGATGTATAGCAACGAAATCGGCGATACACCACATATTACACTTACGGTCGCAGAAAAGAAAGTGTAAAACTACAACAGTTGGAATCCGCAACCTCTTTAGATATTGCATGCCTAATCATATGAATTCTTTAGACATCGCATGCCTAACTATTATAAACCACGCATTTTAGTCTCATTATCGAAAACTCTTTTCAATATCAAGTCGGCAATTCAACAAGATTCCCGACATCCTGATCGAATGCTCGTCGCAAACTTTAGTAGACGGCCGCACCCCCGGATGCCATCGACGATGTGCACTGAGGCGGAACACCGCTGCCGCGAGCACCCGAACGGATGCTTTTGGCTACGGGGTTCTCCTACAGTCACATGGTCGGGGCTATGGGGCGTGGCTATCTATTAAGTTTACCCGGCGAGTATCCGCGTACGCTACGTGATTGCGATGGACTTTTGATCGCATCAAAATCCCATGGCAATCGATCATCTGAGACTGAACTGCTAGATTTATAACATACAAATTAGTTATCTCATAACTACTTGTGGATTCCAAATATTGTATCACATTCTAGATAAATAGGCAGCGTTAAACTTTCCAATCGAATAAACATCCATTTATTGGGGAAACACTTGAAATTAGTTTAAAAACATCCATTTTATGCCACAGCACCAACGGTCCAGCCGTAGAAGGGTCAAGCCAACGCCTCACATGTGGTAACGCCGTACTGCCCCAAACCCTAAGGTTCAAAAGGCAGTTCAAGACGGTCACATAATCGAGTTAAGGTTTGTTGTCTTCTAGAGGGTCCATCGCGTTACTTGCACGACTTAGAACGTTCTTAAACTACGGAAAAATCCAACACTTGGAAATTTTCCGGCAGGGGAAAAAGTGAGTTATTGATATCCATTCGAACTTTTTAACACGTTCTAAAATTACCAGGAAAAACATAAACGAAGTTAAATTATTCGATCGAATCAATGAGTCCCCAATATAACCCAGAAAAACCAACACTTGAGTACAAATTAAAAACACCCAGAATCATTAGGAAGATAGTACCGACATTACTGTGGAAACAGAACACAACAAGCGCTCTGTAGCGCCGCGGAACCGCCGCGCCTGGCATGGTTCTGCCGCGGTTCTGCGGCGCTTTAAGCGTATCATTAGATCGTTTTTCACAGAGGTCCATAGAATTCCCTGCCGATTTTTTAAAGCATTTTTAATATGAAAAAATGTCAGCTTTTGAAAAATTTCCAGAGAAGGGTAGTGTATTGGGTTTCGGGGTTCGATCTGACTTCTAAACTTCGTCTAGACTTCGCCTAAAGCTCTAGCTTGGCTCTGATACCACTGTAGGGTTCCTAGGCACTCTAACAAGGTTCTACAAGGCATCAACCATGCCTGATTCAAAAAAAAATTAGCCGTGCCGAACAACCCTAACCAAGATCATATACTAGAGATTATGCGAAAACTAGCAAGTTAAACATTTTAACTACAAGTGAAAGAGATTACAACCTTTGTAGATCCGTTCCTTCACTCCTAAAGCTCCGTGTTGACGTCCCTTTGCTGCGATCATCGGGATCCCGGACTCTAGCGATTGTTTCTTCGGAGAAATGAGCGGGCTAGGTCGTTGACTTCGAGGCCGAAGATGATCTACGTCGAGGAGACTCAAAATCAAGCTCCATCTTCAATAGGTCAAGAACTTTGTGAAGAGAACATCCTAAACTAAATGGCATGTATTAGAGGATGATGAAATAGGAAGTGGGTTCGCTTTGGATTTGGATTTCTCACTCTATTTCTTCACTTGATAAAATATAGAAAGCTTTTCTTCTTCTTGAAGAAGAAGAAGAAGAAAGAATAAGAATGAATTATTTTTAAAAAGAATAATCAAGTGAAGTCTATCATAATGCAACCATGGGTGAGATAACCTTTGTAGAGACTAAACCATAGTTAATTATAATGGTGTGGTTAATGAATATCTTAATCAAGACAAAATGAGTGGACTTTGTCAAAGTTGCTTCAAGCTTCATGAAGCTTCAAGCCATGACAAAAGAAGACACCATTTTGAATAATTAAGGTAAATAAAAACCTAAATTATAATTAACATGGTGTATGTCATACACCCACCCATGTTTGCATGTATCATCAATCATGATACAAACTAGTGCACAAACATATATCACATATACAACTTGTGCATATCAAGTGAGAAAATCAATCTTAATTGAAACAAAACTAGTTAATGTAAAGTAATATATCAAATATATAATTATACATTAAATTATTAAATCAACACTTGATTTAACGATCCGGTCATATCGAATATAACCGACTAATATTTAGTGTATCGATATATCGAATCAACACTTGATTAGGTAACCCGGCTATATCACATATAACCGAGCGATGATACAAATCGCAAGAATAGAATACAGTATCACATACTGGTATTATTCTTGGTCCCGCACATATCTCATATGCGCTCCTATTTCGTTTCGCTTGAGCCAGGAAACCTCTGTGTAGGACTCTAAAGACTCGTCAATACGCCGGCAGTAGGTGGTGATCATATCAATCACCCACAAGCAGCAAGCGGTCTGCTAAACGTAACGGCCACCTGGGTATTGAGCGATCAGAAGATAAACGAGCAAGCCTTCTCACACTCCTGTGAATCTATTCAGTAACACTTACCACACAGTCCGGTCCGTTCGTCTGATATGTCGCATATCTCGCCTAGGGGTGGTAAACGTCAGACCCCAGTTGCTTGATAAGTCATGCCGATGTAAGGTCCATAACAAGCATGAAACTACTAATAACACTTACCAGTAAATCAGTGCAACCCTGGCCAGGGATTTCCAGTTATGGCCAGTCGAGCATAGCGCAACATCAACCCCCAATACCGGGAGAGACGAATCCCCTCCTATCGCTCATTGCCTCCCTGTGAATCGGGACTGTACCCAAAAACCACATGTTTGCACGACTCGGTAGAGCCGTGGTAGGGTGGAAATCAAAGCACAGTGGGAGACACACAAGACTCTATGACGATCTCGGGTCAACAGACTAAGTTGTACCAGTGTCACCAGAAAACTGCCATCTGACGTGAGGTATAATACCATCTGGGAGTTCTCGGCGAGTCCGTTCAGTGTACCCAGTCTTCACTGAGCATCCGCATACCGTCTCTGATGTCAAACACCAATGGATATGGGATCATCCATCGCCCATCACATGGGTCGAGAAGATATGCGCTAGTTTACTCTGGAATATCGATGCCCCGTCTCGATATTCCCACGACTAGGAACTTTGAAGGATGTACTCATGGACTACCCAGGCCCCACTAGTATGATCTGCATCATAGTCCTGGAAGACGAGTACACATCCTAAGGGCTTTATCAATATGTAACAGAGAGGCAATAAGTGTACATGTTAAGATAAAGAGCAACCAGATAGCGTACTATCATGTCGAGCAAGAAAGTCCTCCCTATATATGTCCCATTAACCACTACAATATACATCTCATGTACAGTAATGGACTTTAGGGCATACATATAACTAACACAGATAGCAAACTATCATATCGAGCAAGAAAGTCCTCTCTGTATATGTCCAAGCATCCAATTTTATATACATCATCTGTACAATACTGGCCTCTAAGGCATACATACAACTAACACCGTCATTTAAAGTTACCTAAACATCACAGATAAATACAACGTATGCTTATGCCATCCGCATTCACATCGATGTACCATCGTGCACCGTTAGGTTAGGTAACAAACGGTAGAGAGGGGCAGTGCTAGCACATGTGTAAAACATAAGCAACGTCTATATAATATATCACATATACTATATCCTGTATCCATCTCAACATATCAAATGATCACATCACAGATATCGCAGCAGAAGAACAACATATGAAATATTGGATATACTACGATTTCCATGTTTTATTTTAAGCCTGAATAAAACACGGATTCCACGGTCATGATTAATAGCCAATCCCACACCCCTAGACCCCTACGAGAGGGGCAAGAAACCCTACCAATTCTAGAGTTAGGAGACCCGGTCTCGACTCCTCGAGATGGTCTCCCACTGGACCGTAGAACCCGGTTACTTGTGCTCCCCGTCTTGGGTCTATCCTAATGCGGAAAAGTAAATAATATACAATGGTGACATCATCCTCAACCCGGAAGTTCCCAAATAAAAGAATATTACATTCAATGAATTTTACATGAATGAAAATGAAAAACTCTCATCTCACATAAAAACCCCGGCTATTCAAAACACGACGATCCAATAGAACATATCACAATAACACATAACATCACATGTCATCAGCGTAAGTAAATATGCGTATCCCGGTTGTCGTTGACATATAGCACCGAAACAGGCGATACACCACATATTACACTTACGGTCGCAGAAAATAAAGTGAAAAATACAACAGTTGGAATATGCAACCATCCTAGACATCATAAACCCAACGTATCACATACTTTGGATTTCATGCCTAACCAAATGAATTCCATAGACATCGCATGCCTAACAATTATAAACCCCGCATTTTAGTCTCGATCTCGAAAACACTTTTCAATATTTAGTCGGTCAATTCCACAAGATTCCCGACGTCCTGATCGAATGCTCGTCGGAAACTTTAGTAGACGGCCGCACCCCCCGATACCGTCGACGAAGTGCACTAAGGCGGAACACCGCTGCCGCGAGCACCCGAATGGATGCTTTTGGCGACGGGGTTCTTCTACAGTCACTTGGTCGGGGCTATGGGGTGTGGATATCTATTAAGTTTACCCGGCGAGTATCCGCGTACGCTACGTGATTGCGACGGACTTTTGATCACATCAAAATCCCGTGGCAACCGATCAAAATGAGACCAAACTGCTAGATTTATAACATTCAAACTAGTAATCTCATAACTATATGTGGATTCCAAATATTGTAACCCATCACATAATATCCGGACGACGTTAAACTTTTCGATCGATATATCAAAGTCCCACAATTTCCCGACAGCTCAACACTTGAGCACAGTTTTAGTAATACCTAGAAGATGGCTCAGTACCTATGAACCAGCCGTAGAAGGGTCAAACCAACACCTCACATGTGAAACGCTAAACTACCACAAACCCTAGGGTTCAAGTGGTGGTTTTGACGACCACATAATCGAGTTAAGGTTTCGTTCTTTTAGAGGGTCCACGGAATCACTTGCATGTTTTTCCGAGTACGTTAAATATGGAAAAATGGGTTTTTAACATTCAATCAAACCTTTTAACTTCGTCTAGACAATACGTGAAACACCCGAAACTATGTTAAAACTACGAATACGAAACACTCCGAATTGCTTAAAGTGTAAGATTACATCACATGCAAAATTAACAAATTTAAACAACACCTGAAACCCCAAACCACAGAGAAAAGACCTAGGAAAAAATTTGGGACCAATCCAACATGCCCAGGCCGGCCACCTCAGAATTTTAGGTCATGTGCTCGGCCAAAATCCGAGCACATAGTCCCAATTTTGTTCCATGTTCTTATGTCTGCCCAAATGTGATTCTGCACATGTTTGAAAAATTTTGGAGCTGATTTGAAAATCGACAGAAACATCGATTTAGCGTTTCAAGTTACGGAGTTATTTCGGTTTCGTGATCTTAAAAAAATCTGTATTTATTTCAAGCATGGCTCTAATACCACTGCAGGGTTACCTACGACGACAGCAAGGTTTCGGGAGGCATCTTCCATGCCAAATTTAAATTCTGCCGTTTTAGCTAACCCTAACAAGAATCGTTAACTAGAAATAATACGGAAAACAATATGCAAACACTTTGCAATCTAAGTGATCAAGTAATACAACCTTTGTAGCCCGGTCCTTCACTTCATATAGCTCCGTATAGTAGTCCCCTTCGCTGTGATCGCGAACTCCGGACTCTAGAGTGGTTCCCATGAAGAAACGAACGTGCTTGCTTTGAAGACTTCGAGGCCGAAGATGATCTACGTCGGGGAGACACTAACTCAAGCTATTCCTTCACAAGGTCATGAACTTTGTGAAGAGAACACCCTATACTACATGGTAAGTAGTAAAGGATGATGAAGTAGGAAGTGGGCACACTTTAGAATTGATTTTCTCACACTTTTTCTCACAACTCCATTAGAGCTAGCAAGCTTTTTCATGGAGCTTGAAGAAGAAGAAGAAGACTTTTGAATAATCCATCCTAATGAATTATGTAACCATGGGTGAGTTAAAGCTATCATGCTTGACTCATGTAGAGAATAAACCATACACTATGGTTAAGGGTTGGGTTTGATAATATCTTATGGAATGACAAAAGAGTTGATTTTGTCAAAGTTTCTACAAGCTTCATGAAAGCTTGACAACTTTGACTAAGTCATTCTCTTTTGTTATTCTTAAGATATAAACAAAACCCTAATTTAACCGAATCATGGTATAAATCTCATACACCCATCTTGTATGTATCATCAAGCATGATACAAACATGTACACTTGCATATATCACATATAAACAATGTGCACAATCTTGTGAGAAAAGAAATCAAAAGTGAGCTAATACTAGTTAATGTAATGTAATATATCAAATATATAATTATACATTAAATTATTAAATCAAATCTTGATTTAATTATCCGGATATAACCGACTAATATCATGTGTAACAACTTATCGAATCAACACTTGATCCGATAACCCAGCTATATCGCATACAACCGATCAATGTCACTAATCACGAGAATAGAATACGGTATCTCATATAATATTTGTAGGGTTACTAGGCACTCTCACAAGGTTCTACAAGGCATCAACCATGCCCGATTTAAATTTTAGACGTGCCGAACAACCCTAACCAAGATCGTAGACTAGAGATTATGAGAAAACAATAAGCAAGCAAACAACTTTACTTCTAAGAGTTTGGGATTACAACCTTTGTAGTCCGGTCCTTCACTTCAAATAGCTCCGTGTAGTAGTCCCCTTCGCTGCGATCGTAAACTCCGGACTCTAGAGAGGCTCTTTGAAGAAACGAACGTGCTTGCTTCGATGACTTCGAGGCCGAAGATGATCTACGTCGAGGAGACACTGACTCAAGCTATTCCTTCACTAGGTCATGAACTTTGTGAAGAGAACACACTCTACTACATGGAAAGTGGTAGAGGATGAATAAGAAGGAGGTGGGCTCACTTTAGAATTGATTTTCTTATACTTTTTCTCTAAACTCCATTAGAGCTAGCAAGCTTTTTCATGAAGCTTGAAGAAGAAGAAGAAGACTTGTGAATAATTCATCTTAATGAATTTTTGCACCCATGGTTGAGTTAAAGCTATCAAGCTTAACTCATGTAGAGAATAAACTCAAGGCTATGGTTAAGGGTTGGGTTTGATAAATATCTTAAACTAGACAAAAGGGTTGACTTTGTCAAAGCTTATCCATAAGCTTTTGTGCAAGCTTTACCATGGCAAAAATCAATCTCTTTTGAATTAGCTTAACATAAATAGAAACCCTAGCTTAACCCTAGCATTGTGTTAATCTCATACACTCATCTTGTATGTATCATCAAACATGACACTATCCTTGTACACAAATCTACATATCGCGTATACACACACACACACACACAATGTGCACATCATGTGAGAAAAGAAATTAATAGTGAGCTAAATATTAGTTAATGTAATATAATATATCAAATATATAATTATACATTAAATTATCAAATCAACTCTTGATTTAATAATCCGGCTATATCACATATAACCGACTAATATCAAATGCAACATCTTATCGAATCAACGCTCGATCCGATAACTTGGCTATATCACATATAACCAATCATGTCACACATCGCGAGAATATAATGCGGTATCACATACTCGCATTCATCTCGTTCCCGCACATATCACATATGCGCTCCTACTCCGTTTCGCTTGAGCCAGGAAAGCTCTGTGTAGGACTTTAAAGACTCGTCAATACGCCGGCAGTAGGTGATGATCATATCAAACATCCACAAGTCCCAAGCGGTCTGCCAAACATAACGGCCACCCGGGTATTGAGCGATAAGAAGATCAACAAGCAAGCCTGTACTTTCTCCAGCGAATCCAATCAGTAACACTCCCGTACAGTCCGGTCTCTTTGTCTGATATGTCGCATATCTCGCCTAGGGGTGGTAAACGTCAGACCCCAGTAGCTTGATAAGTCGTGTCTATTTGAGGTCTATAATAGTTCGAGAAACTACTGATAACACTTACCAGTAAATCTCAGCAACCCTGGCCAGGGATTTCTAGTTATAGCCAATCGAACACAACGCAACATCAACTCCCTATACCGGGAGAGACGAATCCCCTCCTATCGCTCATTGTCTCCATGTGATTCGGGACTGTACCCAAAAGCCACCGTTTTGCACTCCCTCATGTACGTGGTAAGGTGGAAATCAAGGCACAGTGGGAATCACACAAGACTCTATGACTATCTCGGGTCTACAGACTAACGTGTACCAGTGTCACCAGAGAACTGCCATCTGACGTGAAGTATAATACCATCTGGGAGTTCTCGGCGAGTCCGTCCAGTGTACCCAGTTTTCACTGAGCACCCGTATACCTTCTCTGATGTCAAACACCAATGGATATGGGATCATCCATCGCCCATCATATGGGTCAAGAAGCGGATACGCTAGTCTACTCTGGAGTATCGATGCCCTGTCTCGGTACTCCCACGACTAGGAACATTTGAAGGATGTACTTGGCGTCTACTCTGTCCCCACTAGTATGATCCGCATCATAGTCCTGGTAGTCAAGTACTCATCCTAAGGGCTTTATCAACATGTAACATAGAGACAATCAGAGTACATGTTAAGATAAAGAGCAACCAGATAGCGTACTATCATGTCGAGCAAGAAAGTCCTCCCTATATATATCCAAGCATCCACTACAATATACATCGTATGTACAGTAATGGCCTCTAGGGCATACATATAACTAACAATCTCCCACTTGCACTAGGGCCATCTGTTGTGGTATCGCATACCCAACAATCAGCAGTGGTTGAAGTATCTCATACTCAACCATCCCATAAAAGTCTATACTGGGAAATAGGCTTTTGTGAGTTGATCAGCGTTGTTTTCCTCTGTGTCTACTCTCCTAACCTTGATCTCCCTGGAGATCAACCATCTCCATGATCAGGTGATACTGCCTAAGAATTATATCTGGATTTCTGATGGGACGGGCGTTCCTAGGCTAAAGCCACAACTCCATTGTCACACAATGGTAGGAACTGAGTTCATCTCATGAACTATTATCTATATCCAGACTGCCTCTTTGGTAGCATCTTTAGTAACGATGTATCTAGCTTTTAATCGTCTAGTAAGTCAAGGTATCTTTCTTGGATCTCTTCCAACATACCGTCACTCCACTGAGGGTAAAGACAATGCCTGCGACTGACATTCAGTCGTCCTTATCACCCTGGAACCATTCCAGTGATTCTCCCCAGGATCGATTGATACCGTCTCACTACAACTAGTGAGAATCCTAACATCCATCTAGATCTATCTCATAGATCCATAATCTAGGATTTTAGTGGTATCACCTTGATCCTATTTGGAGAATCATTGTGATAAGCGGGGATTGACCGAGCGTAGCATAGGAAAATCCTTCCCTATCAAGAGTATGTCATCCACGTACTATGTGAAGATCATCACCATACTTTCTACTACCTTTTTGTTTATACAAGGTTCTTCTACCATTTTGATGAAGTCAACTCTTTGACTACCACATCAAAACAGACGTTTCAACTCTGCGATGCCTTCTTTATCCCATAAAGCAACTTGCATACTTTTCCGCTGCTCCCACTGTCTACGAAGTCCTCTGGCTGTGTACTTATAGACATTCTCTTCTAAATTATCATTTTAGAAAAGCTGTCATGACACCCAACCGCCATATATCGTAGTTATGGTTTGTAGCAATGACAAGTAGGATCTGGATGGACTTAAGAATAGCTTTGAAAGTCTTAACTTTTCTATGTACACCAAGTAATCTTCTCAAGATATACTTGCTTCTGATGGGGATTTAACCCTTCAGATAAAGTAACCAAAGTCCATACTTTGTTGGTGTATTAGGATTCCATCTCAGATCGCTAAGTATCCAGCCATTCTTACAGTGTCCCACTCCTGATGGCCAGCTCGAAACTAGTCAGGTCATCATCTCATGATGCAATCCTCGCTCACACTGTCATAGAGAAACCGAAGTATCTCCTAGGAGGGTGAGGAACCCTACTAGATCGGTGGAGTGGCTGAGGTTCGTTGGAAACTATTGAATCCTTCGGTTCTACCAAATCATCTGTAGCAGTTTGTATAACTGGAACTACTTCCAGTTTTACAGAGCTGACTTTGCCTCGAGCTTGTCCGGATTTTGCTTTTATACATAGGCCGGACAACCCCAAATCTTATTGTCCTTAAGAGATGGGCTCTTCCCATACCATATCACATATGAAGTGGTAGGCACCTGATTTGATTGGAACCCTATTCAATAGGTATGCAGCTTTTCAAGTGCATAACTCCCAAAAGAAAATAGGAAACTCAATAGTACTCATCATAGAGCACACCATATCAAATAGTGTGTGATTGCTCCCCCCGATACACCGACGTGCTGTGGTGTATGCGGAGGAGTGATGCTGAGAGAGAATCTCATTCTCCTTTAGAATAGTCTAGGAATCCCGTGCTCAAGTATTCTCCTCCTTGATCACATCAAAGGACATAATAATTATACCCATTTTGGTTATTTACTTCTAACTCATATTCATTGAATTTCTCAAAAGGCCCAGACTTGTGTTTCAACAGGAACATATGTCCGAATCTTGAGAGATAAACAGAGAATGTAATGAAGTATAAAGAACCGGTCTTGGCATGTGTAGACAGGGGACTTACATACATCATCATGTATCAATCCCAAGAGTTCACTAACTTTTCTCTGTTTCCAATAAACAGAGCTGTGGTCATCTTATCTTTGTGACATGACTGGTAAGTTTTACAAGATGTAAATTTAAACTAATTTAAATATGCATCTAAATGTAACTTAGCTAGTCGGGTCGCATTGATATGACCTAGTCTACAATGCCTCAAGAAGGATTCGTTCATTTCTGAACTCTTCCTCTTGTGTGTGTTCTGTACACTAAGAACTGTGGTTTGATTTAGAAATTATATGCTTTTAGATAGCGTGCCTGAACCGATCAACTCTTGATATAGGAAATGTTCAAAACATTATCCAACTATACAAAATTATATCCTTATTTATTAAATAAAGATACTTGATATGATGTTGTATATCAGGTTCGGTATCTAATAACATTCGTTCAGAATCAATGTATTCTGGTAATACAGGGTGATAACTACCAACAGACTTGGCTGCAACACTTGCATCGTTTCTATCTCATGAAACTTATCACCCTTTCTCAGTTATCTACCTATCTGTAGCCCATGTAACAAATTACATATGTGGGATCCTGATCCGGTATCAAATACCCAGGGCGTAAAGGACATTGAGAAATAGTTCTGTGTAATGAACACACCTGAAGAAGATGCATCAGCATGCACTTTCTTAGTTTGGGTGGCACGGGAATTCTGGTAATCCCCAAATTTCCTGTTCTGTATTATAACATTTATAAGTTGGAGCGGGACCAACGTTTCCCAGCTCGGTATAACATGCGGGTTTGGTCAATACATCCGTATTATTATCTTGATTAAGGCGTGATATGGTCACTACCCGGAGAGAGAGAGAAGAAAACACTTAGCATATGCTCTTGCAAGATTAGATTGGTTATAAAATATATCTAATCAAGATGTCTCCCACTGTTTTAGTCAAATCTTCCTTCAAACCCTAAAAGGAAAGACTAGCCGGGATTAATTACATGCTACAAGTTCGCCAATCTTTCAGCCAGGCCAATGTCGGTACTTTGAGGGAGGTTCCCCGTGCTTTCGCACGGACCTAATTAAAGTAAACCTCGTTTTACCAGGGGCTTAATCCCGTTAACACCTTTCTAGACACCTACTTGATCGGCTAATTGTAATGTGTAAAACACTCCCAGGAGTAACTCTTACTCGCAGCGGGTATCAGGATCCAACTATCTCATAGGAGGTATGCAATCTCATTGCAAATTTCAACACTTGAAATTCCCGATAATATTTACCCCTAGTACATATGACCTTAACTAAGGTCAACATATCATAAGCACTAGTCAAGTTCTACCCGTCATTTCATGATTAATTAGACCCACCCACATGACCCTCAACTATGGTCGACATAGTCACATGATTGTCCTAATTAATCGCATAATATGCTGTGTAGGAAGACATCACTTAGCTACCGTACACTACGCCTCAACTAAAGTCGACATACGCAACACGAATACTAAGTACTCTACTTCCTAAAATGACGGAGGGCTACGACAGGTTTTTAAGAAAACCTTTTGCGTAATGAACTTGATATCGTTGTAGAATCGAGTGATTTTAAATGGAGTGTTTTTAGGCCTTTTCTAGTTTCGCTAAAGAGGTCACTCCCGGTGAAGGGATCATCGGCTCTTTCCTCATCGAATAAGGTGCAGGATATTTCACAAATATCACTATGCAAAGCAAGAACTATAGAAGCAATCAAAAGACAAACCGAGTTTGTAGCATCTGCTAGTTTCACTAAAGAGGTCACTCCCGGTGAAGGGATCTCGGCTCTTTCCTTATCGAATAAGGTGCTGGATGTTCTACAAGGAACACCGCTATGCAAAGCAAGAACTAGAGCTACCAGTTTTTAAGACAAGTTTCTACAACATCTTTAGGTTTCTTTTATTTCATTAATCTCATTAATGAAGTCCCATTTTATTATGCTTCACAAGCATCACATTTGAAACGATATCAACAATATATAATATATATCTTATATAGAAAATATAAACATTCGTCTCAGGCAGTAATATGATCTCATCACAGAACATTGCAGCAGAAGAACATATATGAAATATTGGATATACTAGGACGTCCGTGTTTTAATACGAGCCTGTATAAAATATGGATTCCACGGTCGCGATGAATAGCCAAACCCACATCCCTAGACCCCTACGAGAGCGGCAAGTAACCCTGCCAGTTCTAGAGTTAGGAGACCCGGTCTCGACTCCTCGAGATGGTTTTCCACTGGACCCTAGAACCCGGTTATTTGTGCTCCCCGCCTTGGGTCTATCCTAATGCGAAAAAGTAAATAATATACAATGGTGACATCATCCTCATCCCGGAAGTGCCCCAATAAAAGAATATTACATACAAATGAATTTTACATCAATGAAAATGAAAAACTCTCATCTCACATTAAATCCCCGGCTATTCAAAAACACGACGATCGAATATAACATATCACAGCAACACATAACATCATATGTCATCAACGTAAGTAAATATGCGTATCCTAATTGTCGTTGATGTATAACAACGAAATCGGCGATACACCATATATTACACTTACGGTCAAAGAAAAGAAAGTGTAAAACTACAACAGTTGGAATCCGCAACCTCCTTAGACATCGCATGCCTAACCAAATGAATTCCTTAGGCATCGTATGCCTAACAATTATAAACCCGCATTTTAGTCTCGATCTCGAAAACACTTTTTAATATCAAGTCGGGCAATTCAACAAGATTCCCGACATCCTGATCGAATGCTCGTCACAAACTTTAGTAGACGACCGCACCCCCGAATGCCGTCGACGTAGTGCACTAAGGCGGAACACCGCTGTCGCGAGCACCCGAACGGATACTTTTGGCGACGGGGTTCTCCTACAGTCACTTGGTAGGGGCTATGGGGCGTGGCTATCTATTATGTTTACCCGGCGAGTATCTGCGTACGCTACGTGATTCCGACGGACTTTTGATCAAATCAAAATCCCGTGGCAACCGATCAAATGAGACTAAACTACTAGATTTATAACATTCAAATTAGTTATCTCATAACTACTTGTGGATTCCAAATATTTTATCACATTCCAAATAAATAGACAATGTTAAACTTTCCGATCGAATAATCAAACACCCAAGTTTTCCCAAATGGTTCTCAACACTTGAAATTAGTTTAAAAACATCCATCACATGCCACAGTACCAATGGTCCAGCCGTAGAAGGGTCAAACCAACACCTCACATGTGGAAACGCCGTACTGCCACAAACCCTATGGTTTAGAGGCAGTTCAGACGGTCACATAATCGAGTTAAGGTTTGGGTTCTTCTAGAGGGTCCACCGCGTTACTTGCACGACTAAGAACGTTCTTAAACTACAGAAAAATCCAACACTTGGAAATTTTCCGGCAGGGGAAAAAGTGAGTTATTGATATCCGTTCGAACTTTTTAACACGTTCTAAAATTTTCCGGAAAAACATAAACGAAGTTAAACTTTCTGATTAAATCAACGAATACAGGAGATCTCCAGAAAAATCAACACTTAAGTAAAATTAAAAATTCTCAGAAGCATGAAAAAGTACCCAAGAATCATACCTAGAAGTAGGAGCCCCTGACTCCATATTATGGCCGTGGAACCGCCGCCAAACCCATGGTTTGGCCGCGGTTCTGCGCTCCAATGATGGAGTTGGGGTATCGTACTTCACAGTAATTCTTAGATTTCCCTGCGTTTTTTTCTGAGTATTTGTAATATGAAAAAATCAACATTTTGAAAAATTTCTAGAGAAGGGGTATTTTACGACATTACGGGGTTCGATCGGACTTTAAACTTCGTCTAGACTTCGCCTAAAACTCTAGCTTGGCTCTGATACCACTGTAGGGTTACTAGGCACTCTCATAAGGTTCTACAAGGCATCAACCATGCCCGATTTAAATTTTAGACGTGCCGAACAACCCTAACCAAGATCGTAGACAAAAGATTATGCGAAAACAATAAGCAAGTAAACAACTTTACTACTAAGAGTTTGGGATTATAACCTTTGTAGTCCGGTACTTCACTTAAAATAGCTCCGTGTAGTAGTCTCCTTCGCTGCGATCGTAAACTCCGGACTCTAGAGAGGCTCTATGAAGAAACGAACGTGCTTGCTTCGATGACTTCGAGGCCGAAAATAATCTACGTCGAGGAGACACTGACTCAAGCTATTCCTTCACTAGGTCATGAACTTTGTGAAGAGAACACACTCTACTACATGGAAAGTGGTAGAGGATGAAGAAGTAGGAGGTGGGCTCACTTTAGAATTGATTTTCTCACACTTTTTCTCAAAACTCCATTAGAGCTAGCAAGCTTTTTCATAAAGCTTGAAGAAGAAGAAGACTTGTGAATAATTCATCCTAATGAATTATTGCACCCATGGTTGAGTTAAAGCAATCATGCTTAACTCATATAGAGAATAAACTCAAGGCTATGGTTAAGGGTTGGGTTTGATAAATATCTTAAATTAGACAAAAGGGTTGACTTTGTCGAAGCATATCCATAAGCTTTTGTGCAAGCTTTACCATGACAAAAATCAATCTCTTTTTAATTAGCTTAACATAAATAGAAACCCTAGTTTAAACCTAGCATTGTGTTAATCTCATACACCCATCTTGTATGTATCATCAAACATGGCACAATCCATGTACACAAATGTACATATCGCGTATATATATATACAATGTGCACATCATGTGAGAAAAGAAATCAATAGTGAGCTAAATATTAGTTAATGTAATATAATATACCAAATATATAATTATACATTAAATTATCAAATCAACTCTTGATTTAATAATCCGGTTATATCACATATAACCGACTAATATCAAATGCAACATCTTATCGAATCTACGCTCGATCCGATAACTCGGCTATATCACATATAACCAATCATGTCACACATCGCGAGAATATAATGCGGTATCACATACTCGCATTAAATTCGTTCCCGCACATATCACATATGCGCTCCTACTCCGTTTCGCTTGAGCCAGGAAAGCTCTGTGTAGGACTCTAAAGACTCGTCAATACGCCGGCAGTTGGTGATGATCATATCAAACATCCACAAGCCGCAAGCGGTCTGCCAAAGGTAACGGCCATTCGGGTATTGAGCGATCATAAGATCAACAAGCAAGCATGTACTTTCTCCAGCGAATCCAATCAGTAACACTCCCGTATAGTCCGGTCTCTTCGTCTGATATGTCGCATATCTCGCCTAGGGGTGGTAAACGTCAGACCCTAGAAGATTGATAAGTCATGTCGATTTGAGGTCTATAACAGTTCGAGAAACTACTGATAACACTTACCAGTAAATCTCAGTAACCCTGGCCAGGGATTTCCAGTTATAGCCAATCGAACACAGCGCAACATCAACTCCCTATACTGGGAGAGACGAATCACCTCTTATCGCTCATTGTCTCCATGTGATTCGGGACTGTACCCAAAAGCCACCGTTTTGCACGCCCTCATGGACGTGGTATGGTGGAAATCTGGCACAGTGGGAATCACACAAGACTCTATGACTATCTCGGGTCTACAGACTAACCTGTTCCAGTGTCACCAGAGAACTGCCATCTGACATGAGATATAATACCATCTGGGAGTTCTCGGCGAGTCCGTCCAGTGTACCCAGTTTTCACTGAGCACCCGTATACCTTCTCTGATGTCAAACACTAATGGATATGGGATCATCCATCGCCCATCATATGGGTCAAGAAGCGCATACGCTAGTCTACTCTGTAGTATCGATGCCCTGTCTCGGTACACCCTCGACTAGGAACATTTGAAGGATGTACTTAGCGACTACTCTATCCCTACTAGTATGATCTGCATCATAGTCCTGGTAGTCAAGTACTTATCCTAAGGGCTTTATCAACATGTAACATAGAGACAATCAGAGTACATGTTAAGATAAAGAGAAACCAGATAGCGTACTATTATGTCGAGCAAGAAAGTCCTCCCTATATATGTCCAAGCATCCACTACAATATATATCGTATGTACAGTAATGGCCTCTGGGGCATACATATAACTAACAATATTAATCTCGGTCCCACACATATCACATATGTTCTCCTACTCCATTTCGCTTGAGCCAGGAAACCCCTTTGTAGGACTCTAAAGACTCGTCAATACGCCGGCAGTAGGTGATGATCATATCAAACACCCACAAACCACAAGCGGTCTGCTAAACGTAACGGCCGCCCAGGTATTAAGAGATCATAAGATCAACAAGCAAGCCTGCTCACACTCCTGCGAATCCAGTCAGTAACACTACAGTACAGTCCGGTCTCTTCGTCTGATATGTCACATATCTCGTCTAGGGGCGGTAAAAGTCAGACCCCAGTAACTCAATAAGTCGTGTCGATATGAGGCTCATAACGGGTCGAGAAACTACTGATAACACTTACCAGTATATCTCTGAAGCAGCCTTGGCCAAGGACTTCCTGTTATAGCCAATCGAGCACAGCGCAACATCAACTCCCTATACCGGGAGAGACGAAACCCCCTCTTATCGCTCATTGCCTCCATGTGACTCGGAACTGTACCCAAAAGCCACCGTTTTGCACGTTCTCTTGAACGTGGTAAGGTGGAAATCAAAGCACAGTGGGAATCACACAATACTCTATGACGATCTCTGGTCAAAAGACTAACCTGTACCGGTGTCACCAGAGAATTGCCATCTGACGATAGGTATAATACCATCTGGGAGTTCTCGGCGAATCCGTCTAGTGTACCCAGTCTTCACTGAGCACCCGTATATTGTCTCTGATGTCAAACACCAATGGATATGGGATCATCCATCGCCCATCTACATGGGTCGAGAAGCTATACGCTAGTCTACTCTGGTATATCGATGCCCTATCTTGATACACCCTCGACTAGGAACATTTGAAGGATGTACTTAGCGACTACATTGTCCCCACTAGTATTATCTACATCAGAGTCCTGGTACTCAAGTACTCGTCCTATGGGCTTTATCAACATGTAACATAGAGACAATCAGAGTACATGTTAAGATAAAGAGCAACCAGATAGCACACTATCATGTCGAGCAAGAAATTCCTCCCTATATATGTCCAAGCATCCACTACAATATACATCGTATGTACATTAATGGCCTCTAGGGCATACATATCACTAACAAATTTCGATCTCCCTAGAGACCAACCATCTCCATGATCAGGTGATACTGCCTTAGAATATGTCTGGATCACTGATGGGACGGGGGTTCCTAAGCATAAGCCACAACTCCATTGTCACACAATGGTAGGAATGAAGTTCATCTCATGAACAAATATACACCCAGACTGCCTCTTTGGTAGCATCGTTGGTAGCGATGTATCCAGCCTTTATCGTCTAGTTTGCTACGGTATCTAGCTTGGAACTCTTCCAACATACCGTCCATCCACTGAGGGTAAAGACGATGCCTGTAACAGACATTCAGTCGACCTTACCACCCTGGAAGCTATCCAGTGATTCTCCCCATGATCGATTTATACCATCTCACTACACCTAGTGAGAATCCTAACATCCACTTAGATCTATCTCATAGATCCAAAACCCAGGATTTAGGAGGTATCACCTTGATCCTATATGGAGAATCCTTGTGATAAGAGGAGATTGACCGAGTGTAGCATAGGAAACTCCTTTCCTATCAAGAGTATGTCATCCACGTACAATACGGGGAATATCACCATACTCTCTACTACCTTTTTGTTTATACAAGGTTCATCTACTATTTTGATGAAGTCGAATGCTTTGACTACCACATCAAAACAGATGTTCCAACTCCGCGATGCCTGCTTTAACTCGTAAAGCAACTTGCACACGTTTCCGCTGCTCCCACTTTCTACGAAGCCCTATGGCTGTGTACTTATAGACGCTTTCTTCTAAATCAGTATTTAGAAAAGCGGTCATGACACCCAACCGCTAGATATCATAGTCATGGTCTGTAGCAATGGAAAGTAGGATCCGGATGGACTTAAACATAGCTTCTGGAGAAAAGGTTTTATCATAATTCACACCTGGTCAATGACGAAAACCTATTACAATAAGTCTAGCTTTGAAAGTCTGAAATTTTCCATATACACCAAGTAATCTTCTCAAGATATACTTGCTCCTGATAGGGATTTAACCCTTCAGATAAAGCAACGAAAGTCCATACTTTGTTGGTGTACATAGATTCCATCTTAGATCGCATAACATCCGGCCATTCTTACAAAGTCCCCACTCTTGATGGCCTGCTCGAAACTAGTTGGATCATCATCTCATGATGAAATCCTCGCTCCTGCTGTCATTGAGAAAACCGAAGTATCTCTCAGGCAGATGAGGAAACCTACCAGATCGGCGGAGAGGCTGAGGTTCATCGGGAGCTATTGAATCCTCTAGTTCTACCAAAATATCAGCTGTAGTTTATATAGCTGGAACTCCTTCCAGTTCTACCACACAACCATAAATTTGTTTCCAAAATAAATTTCTTTTCTGAAAAGGTGGTATGCCGAGAAATAAAACACCTTTTGTTCCTCGGTGCGGTAGAAGATATTCCCTTACGAATGCTTGGGATATCCAACAAACTTCTACAGAAGTGACCATGCCTTGAGCATGTCCGGATTTTGCTTTTGACATAGGCCGGAAAACCCCAAATCTTAACTTACTTCAGAGATGGGCTCTTCCCATACCATATCATATATGGAGTGGGAGGCACCTGATTTGGTTGGAACCCAATTCAATTGGTATGCAGCTTCATCAAGCGCATAACCCCAAAAGGTAATAGGCAACTCAGTATTACTCGTCATAGTGCGCACCATATCTAATAGGGTGCGATTGCTCCGCCCCAATACACCGTTGTGCTGTGGTGTATGCGGAGGAGTAATGCTGAAAGAGAATCTCATTATCCTTTTGAATAGTCCAGGAATTCCTTGCTCAAGTATTCTCCTCCCTGATCACATCAAAGGACATAATACTTATACCCGTTTTGGTTCTCTACTTCGAACTTATATTCTTTGAATTTCTCAAAAACTTCAGACTTGTGTTTCAACAGGAACATATGTCCGAATCTTGAGAGATCATCAATGAATGTAATGAAGTACAAAGAACCGGTCCTGGCATGTGTAGACAGGGGACTTACATACATCATCATGTATCAATCCCAAGAGTTCATTAACTCTTTCCCTGTTTCCAGTAAACGGAGCTATGGTCATCTTATCTTTGTGACATGACTGGCAAGTTTCACAAGATGTAAATTCAAACTGATTTAAATATGCATCTTAATGTAACTTAGCTAGTCGGGTCGCATTGATATGACCTAGTCTACAATGCCTCAAGAAGGATTCGTCCATGTCTGAACTTTTCCTCTTGTGTGTGTTCCCGTATGTTAAGAACTGTAGTTTGATTTAGAACATATATGCTTTTAGATAACGTGTCTGAACCGATCAACTCTTGATATAGGAAATGTTCAAAATATCATCCAACAATACAAAATTATATCCTTCTTTAGTAAATAAAGAGACTGATATAATGCTGCATATCAGGTTTGGTATCTAATAACATTCGTTCAGAATCAATGTATTTGGTAATATAGGGTGATAACCGCCAACACTTTGCTGCAACAATTGCACCGTTTCCAACTCTTGAAACTTATCACCCATTCTTTGTTCTCTACCTATCTGTAGCCCATGTAACATATTACATATGCAGGATCCTGATCCGGTATCTCAAACCCAGGACGTAGAGGATACTGAGAAACAGTTCTTTATAACGAACACACCCGAAGAAGATGCATCAACATGCACTTTCTTCGTTTGGGCAGCACGCGAATCCTGGTAATCCCCTATTTCCTGCTCAGTCTTATAACAATTATAAGTTGGAGCGGGACCAACATTCCCCAGCTCAGTATAACAAGAGAGTTCAGTCAATACATCTATATTATTATATTGATTAAGGCGTGACATGGTCTCTACCTGGAGAAAGAGAGAAGAAAACACTCAGCGTATGCTCTTGCAATATTAGATTGGTTATTATTTTATCTAATCAGGATGGCTCCCATTGTTTTTTATCAAATCTTCTTTCAAACCCTAAAAGGAAAGACTAGCCGGGATTAATTACACCCTACAAGTTCGCTAATTTTTCAGCCAGGCCAGTGCCGGTACTTTGAGGGAGGTTTCCCGTGCTTTCGCACGGACCTAATTAAAATAAACCTTGTTTTACCAGGGGCGTAACCCCGTTGACACCTTTCTAGACACCTACTTGATCGGCTAATTGTAATGTGTAAAAATCTTCCAGGAGTAACTCTTACTCGCAGTGGGTATCGGGATCCAACTATATCATAGAAGGTATGCAATCTCATTGCAAATTTCAACACTTGAAATTCCCCATAATTTTTCCCCTAGCATCCTATGACCTTGACAGAGGTCAACAAACTATAGGCTACTAGTCAAGTTCAACATGTACATTTCATAATTGAATTAACCACACCTGCACGATCCTTGACGGAGGTCAACAAGGTCCCACGACTAGCCTAACTCAATCACATCATATGCTTTTGCAGATAAGCATAAATAGCTACCGCACACTATGCCTTGACGGAGGTCAACTAATGTAGCACGAATACTATGAAGTACTTATCTGAAATGACGGAGGGCTACAACAGGTTTGTAAGAAAACCTTTTGCGTAATGAACTTGATATCGTTTTAGAATCAAATGATTTCAAATGGAGTGTTTTTGAGGCCTTTGCTAGTTTTGCTAAAGAGGTCACTCCCGGTGAAGGGATGTCGGCTCTTTCCTCGTCGAATGAGGTATAAGATATTCACAATACCACTATGCAAAGCAAGAACTAGAAAAGTAATCAAAAGACAAAACCGAGGGTTGTAGCATCTGCCAGTTATTGCTAAAGAGGTCACACCCACTGAAGGGATCTCGGCTCTTTCCTTATCGAATAAGGTGCTTGGTATTCTACAAGGAATACCGCTATGGAAAGCAACAACTAGATCTACCTGTTTTTGAAAATTCGATTCCATAACATCTTTAGGTTTATTTTCTTTCATCAATCTCATTAATGAAGTCCCATCATTTAAGTTAGCTAAACATCACAGATAAATACGACGTACGCTTATGCCATCCGCATTCGCTTCGATGTCCCGTCATGCACCGTTATGTTAGGAAACTAACGGCAGAGCGGGGCAGGGCTAGCGCGGGTGTAAAACATAAGCTATATAATATATCATAAACACTATATACAGTATCTATCTCAACATATCAATTGATCACATCATAGATATCGCAGCAGAAAACAACATATGAAATATTGAATATACTAGGATTTTCGGGTTTTATATTAAGCCTGTATAAAACATGGATTCCACGGTCGTGATGAATAGCCAAACCCACATACCTAGACCCCTACGAGAGTGGCAAGCAACCCTCCCAATTCGAGAGTTAGGAGACCTGGTCTCGACTGTTCGAGATGGTCTCCCACTGGACTCGAAAACACAGTTACTTGTGCTCCCCTCCTTGGGTCTATCCTAATGCGTAAAAGTAAATAATATACAATGGTGACATCTGTTAGATATGTGTATGCCCTAGAGGACATTATATGTATAGTGGATGCTTGGATATGTATATATGATTTTAGAAGACTTTCTCGCTCAACATGATAGTATGCTATCTGGTTTACTTTACCATGACATGTTGATTTGATCATGCTTTTATTCATTTGCACATGCTGATAAAGCCCTCAGGATATTTTCTTGACTACTGTGACTATGATGTAGATCATACAAGTAGGGCATGTGTAGTTTATAAGCATATCCTTGAACTGTTCCTAGTCGTGGGTGTATCGAGACGGGGCATCGATATTACAGAGTAGACTAGTGTATACTATTCTTGTCCCATATGATGGGAGATGAACGATCCCATATCCATCTGGTGAGGTGGCACCAAAGATTGTATGCGGGTGCTCAGTGGAGACTGGGTACACTGAACGGACTCACAGAGAACTCCTATGTGGTATTATATCTATCGTCGGATAGCAGTTCTCAGATGACACTACTACAGGTTAGTCTGTAGACCTAAGATCATCATAAAATCTTGTATGTCCTCCCACTGTACTTTGATATCCACCCTACCACTGCTCTACTGAGTCGTGCAAACAGGTGGACTTTGGGTACAGTCCCGAGGCACAAGGAGGCAATGAGCGATAGGAGGGGTTTCGTCTCTCCCGGTATTGGGAGTTGATGTTGTGCTATGCTCGATTGGCTATAACAGGAAGTTCCTGGCCAGGGCTGCTGAGATTTACTGATAAACGTTATCAGTAGTTTCTCGATCTGTTATGAGCCAAACACCAGCATGACTTATTGAGTTATTGGGGTCGACGATTCCATCCCTAGACTCGATATTCAACATATCTGACGAAGAGACCGGACTGTACGGTAAGTGTTTCCAGTTGGCTCGACGGGAGTTTTGACAGCTTCGCTGGTTTTCTTCTGATCGCTCAATAACCGGGTGGCCATTACGTTTAGCTGACCGCTTGCGGCTTGTAGGTATTTGATATGATCATCACCTACTGCCGGCATATTGAAGAGTCTTAGAGTCCCACAATGAAGTTTCATGGCTCAGGCGAAAAGATGTGGTGTGCATATGAGATATGCGCGGGGACCCGATTAAATACGGATATGTGATACCGTATATTAATCGGGCATTTTCTATTGGTCGGGTCGTATGTGATATGACCGGTTTGCAAAATCAAGTGTTGATTTAACAAATGACTTTTGGATTAATTCTTTATTTAAACCCTTTTTCTTTTTATGTATGCATGCATGTATGCACATAATGATGTGCATGGACACATACATACATACATTGTATCATGGTTGTTGATACATATTTGGTGGCAATGTAAGACTCATATTGTAGTAATTATCTATTTATTTAACATTTTGAATTAAAGGAAAGGATAATTCACACATGGTCAATGTTTATCATCTTTGACCATACTTCAACTACTTTTTAACCTTGAGTTAATTATCCTTTTGCCTTATTAACCCATTGATAAAGATCTAGATAATTACTAACCTTGGTTGAAGTTAGAAGGATTAATATAGATTATTCTTTCTCATTTCAATTATTCATTCATATCATTATCTTTTGAGCTCAAGCTTAGCCACCATCTTCTTCTTCCTCTCTTGAAAATTTCTTTGAGTGAAGTTGATAAAAAGAAAGGGTTTTGATTATAGAATACAAACCATATCATCATACTACACACATCTAGCCCATTTGTGTAGGGTGTTTGCTCTACTTCATTCACAAATCAAGTAAAGCAAGGAGCTTTGGGCAAAGGGACTTCGGGTGGATCTTCGTGGACTAAGAAGGCTTCCAACGATCCATTCCAAACTCTCATAGTGCTAAGGAGTCACCAAGGGAGGTCTACAAAGGTTGTAATCTCTACCCTTAGTGGTAGTTTTTCATTTGCATGTGATGCTTAGTCAAATGAAACCCTAAATTTCTAGTTATGATTCTTGTCAAGTTCACTTAGCACCTTCAAAATTTGATTTTGGCATATGTGATGCTTCTAAAACCTTGATAAGGTGCTAGGTAAACCCAACAATGGTATCAGAGCCATGCTAGAGCTTTAGGCAATGTTTGGTCAAAGTTAAAACTCCGATCGAACCACGAAACACCAATTGAGACCCTTCTCTGGACATTTTTTAAAACTGTGATTTTTTCTGTATTAAAAATACCTAAAAAATTCAGCAGGAAAATATAAGCATTACTGTAAAAAAACGAGGCCATAATCCGTACAAACCGCCGCGGAACCGCGGCCCCGCGGCCATACCTTGCCTTGGCCGCGGATCCGCGGCCGTACAGAAGTATTATTGCATCGTTTTTGCACAGTAATGTCCATAGCCTCTTTTACATAATTTTGGGTATTTTTAATCCGACTCAAGTGTTGAGTGTTCTGGGGATTATTTTGAATTCGTTGATTCTATCGGAAAATTTAAATTCGTTCTGTTTTCCGGATATTTAGAAACTGTTAAAATGTTTGAACGAATATCATTAACTCACTTTTTCCCGGCACGAAAAACTTTCAAGTGTTGAATTTTTCTCGAGTTTAAATCTTTCGGAAAAATGTGCATGTAACTTGGTGGACCCTCTAGAAGAACACAAACCTTAACTCGATTATTTGACCGTTTGAACCGCCTCAAAACCTTAGGGTTTGGGGCAGTACGGCGTGCCACATGTGAGGCATTGACTTGACCCTTCTACGGCTGGACCACTGCTACTGTGACATGTTCTGGGATTTTTGAACTCCGCTCAAGTGTTGAGCTATTTAGGAAATCTTGGGTATTTTATTATTCGATCGGAATGTTTTATACTGTCTATTTATCTGGAATGTGATACAATATGTGGAATTCATGAAGTTAGGCATGAAATGCGAAGTATGCGATATTTCGGATTTACGATGTCTAAAAAGATTGTGGATTCCAAATATTATAGTTTTACACTTTCTTTTCTGTGACCGTAAGTGTAGTATGTGGGGTATCGCCGGCTTCGTTGCTATACATCAATGACAATCGGGATACACATACTTGCTTACGTTGATGATATGAGATATTATGTGTTGCTGAGATATGATGTGCAGGATTGCCGCGATTGAATAGGCGGTTTTTTTATGTGAGATGAGAGTTTTATTTTCATTCATGTATAAATCAATTGTATGTAATATTCTTTTATCTGGGGCACTTCCGGGCTGAGGAAGATGTTTCCATCATTGTATATTATTTACTTTTCCGCATTAGGATAGACCCAAGGAGGTGAGCACAAGTGACCGGGTTCTAGGGTTCAGTGGAAGGCCCTCTCAAGGAGTCGAGACTGGGTCTCCTAAACTCTAGAATTGGAAGGATCACTTGCCGCTCTCGTAGGGGTCTAGAGGTGTGGGCTTGGCTATTCATCGCGACCATGGAATCCGTATTTTCTATTGTTGGCTAAATACAAAATACGGACATCCTAGATATCCTTTTATTTTCATATGTGCGTCTGCTGTTGATATTCTGTAATGTGATTACTTAGTATCTGAGACGAATGGATTATTATTATATATATGATATATAATAAACGTTGCTTATGTTTTATACCCGCACTAGTCCCGCCCCGCTATGCCGTTAGTTAAGTAACCTAACGGTGCATAACGGGACACTGTGGCGAATGTGGATGGCATAAGTGTACGTTCTATTTTCGTTTCTTTTCTGTGATGGCTTAGGAACTTAAATAATGGGATTACATTAATGAGATTAATGTAAAGTAAAAGAAACCTAAAAGATGTTGTAGAATCAGATTTGAAACCCACTCGGCCTTTTTATGAAAAATGCAAGTTTCAAAAGATGCGGAGCTTAAGCCACTCCTTTTCTAAAACTGTTTTGATTCTACAACAAGATCAAGTTCAAAGCGTTAAAGGTTTTCATAAAAACCATCTCCAACCCTCCGTTATTTTAGGAAGCAGAATACTTAGTATTCGTGCTGCGTATTTTGACCATAGTTAAGGCGTAGTGTACGGTAGCTAAGTGATGTATTCCTACAAAGCATATGATGCGATCAGTTAGGACATTCATGTGATTATGTTGATCATAGTCAAGGGTCATATGGGTGGGTCTAGTTGATCTCGAAATGACGGGTAGAACTTGACTAGTACTTATGATATTTTGACCATAGCCAAGGTCATAAGTAACTAGGGGTAAAAACAATATCGGGAGTTTCAAGAGTTGAAATTTGCAATGAGATTGCATACCATCTATATGATAGTTGGATCCCGATCCCACTATCAGTAAGTGTTACTTCCAGGAGAATTTTACACTTTACAATTAGCTAATCCAGTAGGTGTCTAGAAAGGTGTTAACAGGGTTTGACCTCTAGGAAAACGAGGTTTACTTTAATTAGGTCCGTGCGAAAGCACGGGGAACCTCCCTCAAAGTACCGACACTGGCCTGGCTGACCGGTTAGCGAAACTGTAGAATGTAATTAATCCTGGTTAGTTTTCTTTTCAGGTTTTGAAAAAAAATTTGATAAAAGCAGTGGAAGACAACGATTAGATAAGATAATAACAAATCTAATTCTTTGCAAGTGCATTTCGCTGAGTGTATTCTTTTCTCTCTCCTAATGGCAGATACCTATGATGGGACTTAAGCTTCTACTAGAGAAAAATAAACTGACGGGACCGAACTATAAAGAATGGTTGAGGAACTTGAACATTGCACTTACATATGATAAAGTATCATATGTCCTCACAACACAAGCCCCACCCGTCCCAGGACCTGAATCATCTGTCTCGAATAGGGAGATCCAAAAAACTTAGGATACTGATTGTAACACGGCCAAGTGCCTCACGCTTGCTTCTATGGACAATATCCATCAGAAGCAACACGAGAATATGGATGTACAATCCATCTTTCTTAACACAAAGGATTTGTATGAAGAGCAATCTCGTACTTTGAGATACGGGGCATCTCGAAAGCTGTTTCAGATGCGAATGGCCCCTGGTACATCAGTAGGAGACAATGTTTTGAAGATGATTGGTCTTATAGAAGAACTTGAGGAACTGGGATGGACCATGGACAATAAGCAATATACGGATATTGTTCTACAGTCTCTCCCACGTGCCTTTGCTCCGTTCATAGTGAATTTCAACATGAACGATTTGGAGAAATCATTGCCTGAACTTCTCAATATGTTGAGAAGTGCAGAGAGCGGGTTAAAAACAACGAGGACTCCCGCTCTACTTGTTGGGCCATCTTCCTCTTCAGTCCCAAAAGCCAAGGCCAAGGGAAAGAAAAAAAAGAAGTCCATCAAACAGAAAGGTGGAGTTAAAAAGGCAAAGGGGAAAGACAAATCCGGAGCTGCGGGAAGCGGGAAAGGAGAATGTTTTTACTGCCACAAGTCAGGACATTGGAAACGCAAATGTGCTGTGTATCATGCTGATCTCAAGAAGAAGAAGCATGCTGATGCTTCCACTTCAGGTGTGTTTGTAACTGATAACTGTTTTTCTTTAAACTCTGCATCTTGGGTATTAGATACCGGTTCTGGTTCTCACATCTGCAATTGTATGCATGGATTGAGAAATAGTAGAGTTTTGAAGACAGGTGACCATACTCCGCGGGTTGGAAATGGTTCCAATGTACATGTTGTATCCGTAGGAGAGTATCATCTAGGGTTGCCTTCGGGTTGTATTTTGGTTTTGAACCCGTGTTATTTTGTACCTAGTATGGTATGTAATATAATATCCGTTTCTTTGTTGGACAATGAAGGATATCATTTTGTATTGCAAAATAATGTTATGAATATTAACTTGAATCAAGAGTTGATTGGGCATGGTACACTAAATAACGGTATTTACGTCCTGAACCAACAGACAGTTTTCAATATACAACATACTAATAAAAGAAAATTTTCAGATATAAATGAAGCTTTTCTTTGGCATTGAAGACTTGGTCATATTAATGAAACAAGTCTAAACAAACTACATAAAGATGGATATTTAAATCCTTTTGAATATAAATCTTATGCAACTTGCCAGTCTTGTATCAAAGGTAAAATGACCAAAACTCCGTTTACTGGACACGGAGAAAGAGCTGTGGAACTCTTAAGCCTCATACATAGTGATGTATGTGGACCAATGTCTACACATGCTAGAGATGGTTTTTCATATTTCATTACGTTTACTGATGATTTCTCAAGATTCGGACACATGTTTTTGATAAATCACAAATCCGAAGCTTTCGAGAAATTCAAAGAGTACAAACTTGAAGTAGAAAAACAAACAAGCTTGAGCATCAAGAAACTTCGATCAGATCAAGGTGGAGAATATTTAAGTACAGAGTTTTTACACTTCTTAAAAGAGAATGGGATTCTCTCTCAGCTCACTCCTCCTTACACACCACAGCACAATGGTGTTTTAGAACGGAGGAATCGTACCCTATTAGATATGGTACGATCCATGATGTGTGATGCTGAGTTACCGCTTTCCTTTTGGGGGCATGCATTAGAGACAACGATGTATCTGTTAAACAGGGTTCTAACCAAGACCGTGTCTACCACTCCATATGAGATATGGAGTGGAAAGAGACCATCTCTTAAAAGAGTTAGGATTTGGGGTTGTCCGGCTTTTGTTAAAAAGCAGAATCCAGACAAACTCGATACACGATCGGTCATGTGTAAATTTGTGGGGTATCCAAAACATTCGTATGAATATCTATTCTACCACAAAGAGGAACAAAAGGTGTTTGTTGCTTAGCATGCCACATTTTTGGAAAATAAAATCTTTACAGACAGTACTGATGGCAATGCGGTAGAACTAGAAGAGGTTCTAGTGACACAAATTACTCAGGACGAATTGGTTGAAACTGATGTTGCAATAGAACTTCAAGAACCTCAGCCGCTCCGGAGATCTAGTAGAACTTCTCGCCCACAAGAGAGATACTATGGGTTTCTCATTGATGGTGATAGAGAAGATTGCATCATGGATGATGATGACCCTACTAGTTTTCAGCAAGCTATCACGAGTGGTGACTCAGTGAAGTGGCTGGAAGCCATGAGATCCGAAATGGAGTCCATATATACCAACAAAGTATGGACTTTGGACATTGCGCCTCCTGGGATAAAACTCGTTGGGTGCAAATGGATCTTTAAAAGAAAGATTGGTATAGATGGACAGGTAGAGACCTTTAAAGCAAAGCTAGTAGCGAAAGGTTTTCGTCAAAGACCAGGATTGGACTATGATGAAACTTTCTCTCCAGTAGCAATGCTTAAATCAATTAGGATCCTACTTGCTATTGCTTCTCACTATGATTATGAAATCTGGCAGATGGACGTTAAAACTGCATTTCTAAATGGTGATTTAGAAGAATGTGTTTTTATGGATCAGCCAGAGGGCTTCATTGATAGTGGGAGCAGCGGGAAAGCATGTAGATTGCTTAAATCCATTTATGGATTAAAGCGGGCCTCACGGAGCTGGAACATCTGCTTTGATGTTACAATCAAATAGTTTGATTTTATCAAAAATATAGATGAACCATGCATTTATAAGAAGATTGTAGGGAGTACTGTCACATTTCTCGTATTGTATGTAGATGACATTCTCCTGATAGGAAATGATATTCCTATGCTACAATCGGTCAAACTATTCTTATCACAAAGGTTCTCCATGAAGGACCTGGGTGATGCCTCATGCATTTTGGGCATAAGGAGCTATAGAGATAGATCCCAGAGGTTATTGGGATTGTCCCAATCAAAGTACATAGACACCATCCTAAAAAGGTTTAGTATGGAAGATTCCAAGCTTGGTTACTTGCCTGCTTGTCATGGAATCACTCTCTCCAAGGACTTCTGTCCGAAGACTGATGAAGAGAGAGCTCGTATGAGCGTTATACCCTACGCTTCAGCCGTAGGATCTATAATGTATGGGATGTTATGTACTCGCCCTGATGTAACTTATGCAGTAGCTGTAGTAAGCAGGTATCAATCCAACCCAGGGGAGAAACATTGGATAGCAGTGAAGAACATTCTTAAATACTTGCGAAGGACGAAAGAATTGTTCTTGGTGTATGGTAATGGGGATCTCCAGATGGAAGCCTTTACCGATTCCAACTTCCAAAGTGATAAGGATGACAGCAAATCTATCTCGGGGTTTGTATTTACCCTCAATGGAGGGGCGGTTAGTTGGAAGAGTTCCAAACAGGATACCGTTGCAGACTCTACGATGGAAGCTGAGTATATTGCTGCAATGATGCTGCCAAAGAAGCCGTCTAGATGAGGAAGTTCATCGCGGAACTAGGAGTAGTTCTAACCATTGTTGATCCAATACCATTGTATTGTGATAATAATGGAGTTATGACGTTAGCCAAAGAACCAAGGTCCCATCAGAAATCCAGACACATCCTGAGGCGATATCATTTAATCCGGGAGATAATAGATTGCCAGGAGATCGAGATTCAGAGAGTAGATACAAAGGATAACACAGCGGATCCACTCACCAAGGCCTTTCAACAGCCGCAACATGAGCGACATTTTGAGATGTTGGGTATGAGATATGCCAATAACTGGCCTTAGTGCAAGTAGGAGATTGTTAGATATGTGTATGCCCTAGAGGCCAGTACATGGCCTTAGTGCAAGTGGGAGATTGTTAGTGTATATGCCCTAGAGGCTATTACTGTATCATACTAGTTTGTATATTACTTAATGGAAGCTTGGGATATTCACCTTGTATAAACAATCTTGCTCAATATAGTAGTATGCTACTTGGTTTGTTTCTACTTCAATGTGTACATGTGTTTATTTAAGTAGATCACCTATACACATTAGTGGAGCCCTTAGGATCTTTGCTTGATTACCAGCGTTGTGATGGCAGTCACACTAGTGGGGGCTGGGTAATCTATAAGCACATCCTTATGCAGGTCCCTAGTCCCAGGACTATCGAGACAGGGCAACGATACTCCGGAGTAGACTAGCGTATGCGCTTCTCATCCCAGTGTGGGAGATGGTCTGTCCCACAGCCATCAGTACGTCGTACTGGAGATAGTATGCTGGTGCTCGTTGGGTTACGAGTACACTGGACAGGACTCGTCGGGAACTGTTAGTTGGTACTATACCTATCGTCAGTTATCAGTTCCCAGGTGACATGAGTACAGCTTAGTCCGCTGACTTGACACTGTCACTTCGCCTCGAGTGTGTTCCCACTGTACTTAGATTACTACCCTACCACGGCTCAAAGGAGTCGTGCAAACAGGTAGCAGTTGGGTGCAGTCCCGAAGCATTTGGAGGCAGTGACGGTTAGACAGGATTCGTCTCTCCCGGTATTGGGGGTTGACATCGCGCTGTGTCTAGGAGAGCCATTACACGAGTAGTCCCTGGCCAGGGCAAGCGAGATATACTGGTAGGCTTCCAGTGTTATCTCAGGGTGTTCTGGGCTTCACTCCGACACGACCTGTACCGCTATTGGGGGACTGACGTTTACCGCCCCCTAGGCCCGCCATGAAATGTATCACACGAACAGACCGGACTGTATAGAGATTGTCACAGTCAGACTCAGAAGGAGTTCAGATGGGTTTCACCTCGTCAGTCTTCTTGTCGGCATCTACCTGGGGACCGTTACGCACAGCTAGTACCGCTTGTGGTCTGTGGTTAAACCCACTGCCAGCGTAGTGTCGAGTCTTTAAAGTCCCACACAAAAAGCTATTCGCCTTTAGGCAAAAGAGTAGAGGTCGCATGGTTTTGCGACAGGTCGCATGGTTTTGCGACAGGGTTCTGTCACATCCGTGCACTTGTGCACGTACAGTGTCCGGACAGTTAACACTAGCGGGCTTTGGTTTAAGCAAGATCCTAGTGTACGTTTTGGGATTGGTTTTATCTCGTATGTATTCATGTTCCTCGGAACGCGGATGCAGGTGTGTATGCACAGTTGACGGAGAGATAGAGGCAGAGGATTCTCATTAGGGTTGTTGACTGTTGACTGTTGACTTTTTGCTCAACCCTAATGAGAATATGATTTATGATTAAAAATAATATTAATTAAGTATTATGGTGACATGGTTGTTTAGGGGTTGACTTTGTTGACTTGTTGACTTTGTTGACCGGTTGACTAGGTTGGACTAGTTGACCATTATCATGACAATAGCTATCATTTCATGGCAAAGACTTTTGATTGCTTGTTTATCTTGTGCAAAATGAGTGCATGAAATGATATGGCTATTTTGACTTAAACCATCACATAATACTTGATTGCTATTATTGGTTATGATGGCTTTGGATTATGAGAGCAAAGAGAGAAAAAAGTCTTGCTCATTCTCTCATTTCTATTCTCTCTCTTGTTTTGAGCTCTCACCCTCTTCCTCTTGCTCTCCCTCTCTCTAGTCTATGGTTCACTTGTCTCATGTGTTGAGAAGCAAGAACCATAGAGAAAAATCCTAACACACTCTCCTCTACTCACTCTAGTTCACAAGGTTTAGCAAACCGATTGAACTAGTTTCTTCAAAGTTCGAAGAAGAAGCCAAAGGTAGAAGCTTTCGGGTGGATCGATCTTCGGCGCAAGGAGACGACGGGGTGAAGCCGATCCGTACTCCATCGAGAGTTGAAGACGAAGGAGTTCAAGAAAGAAAGGTATAACCCCCTAACCGAGTAGTTAACTACTCCTAGTTAGGTTGTTAGGTAGATAGTTTAACAAAGATCCGTTTTGAGTCCATATTACCTCCTCTAGAAAAATCGTTTTTCGTCATTTCCGCAAGCCCATAAGTACCGGGAGCGGTAGCATGCACTTACAGTGGTACCAGAGCCTAGTTAAACACTGCCTAACATGTTAGCATAGTAACTAGAAATTCGGTCGCAGAAAAAGTCGCGAAATACACCCAGATATCAAACTTGCTGTCAATTTTTAAAGTGCTGTAAAAATGATAAGTCATACTTTAAAAATCGACTCAGGGTTTTTATTGTCTACCGTAGAAAAACGGTCCAGAGAACCCATCAAACCGCCGCGGATACGCTGCAATAGCTTGCTATTGCCGCGGTTCCGCGGCCGATTTAGCTCCTCTCTGGATCTTCTTCACTGCAGTTTGTTCTATGGGGTATTTTGGGATTTTTGGTATATGTTTTTTCAGCCCAGATTTTCCAGAAAGAAAAATTTGTTTTTGGTGCTTTAAAAACCGTATTTTGATCGAGTTTCTAAAGACTAAAGCTGACGGGTTTATTTCTGTGATGTGATATTTGTATTGAACGTCTGCTAATCGCTATATGTCGATTAGTGGGAGTTATGAAAATCTGTGATCTGTAATGTTGATGGTATGTGTATATGAATTCTTTGAATTGTCGTAGGTGAATAGCCGGGGGTTGTGAGATGAGAGTTTTCTTTTCTTTCAATTCATGTAATATGTAAATTGATGTAATATTATTTTTGGCCGCACAACCGGGTCGGGGTTGTAGCCGTCATTGTATAATTTCTTTTTACTGTTTTTGCTCCTAGGATAGACCCAAGGTGGGGTGCACAAACTACCGGGTATCTCGAAGTGCCAAGTGGCCTACTCACGTCGTTGAGGGAGGTTGCTCCACTTCGGATATTTGGCGGGTAGTTTGTCGCACCCGTACGGATTTAGGGTGGGGTATTGGCTATTCACCGCGACCGTGTAATCCGCTTTTCGTTACAGGCTCGTACGAATTGCGGATTCCTAGTATATCCAATGTATTCATCTGTGACCTGAAATAGCTATCATTGCAATATATCTATATATGATATTATTTAGGCGTTGCTTATGTTTTGCAGCCGCGCTAGCCCAGCCCCCGCTCTGTCGTTAGTTAAGTAACCTAACGGGTAATGACGGGGCCCCGTGGCGAATGCGAATGCCATAAGCGTACGTCATATTTTGGTTGTTTTCTGCAATGGTAGGATTAAATGATGGGACGCATTAAAAGAACTAATGCAAGAAAAACACGCATTAAAAGAACTAATGCAAGAAAAATAAACCAAGTAAAAGTCGTTGGAACACTTTGAAAACCACTCGGTTCTTTCCAAAAACTAACTTTTAAATGCGGAGCTTGAACTACTCCTTTTAAAAGCTATCTCGTTCCATCGATTATATCAAGTTCACTACGTTCACGGTTTCGCCAAAACCATTCGTAGCCCTCCGTCGTTTCACATGGATGGTCAATAGTATTCAAGCTATGTTTGTTGGCCAAAGTCAAGGCATAGTGATTGGTAGCTATTGGGTATTCATGTGCAGCATAGATAGTTGTGTTGGTTTGGGGCAGTCGTTCTACCTTGTTGGCCAAAGTCAAGGGTATGTGCGGGTGGGCTCAAATTAACCTGGAGAATGACGGGTAGAACTTGACATATGACTTATGATTTGTTGGCCAAAGTCAGGGTCATAAGAGCATGGGGCAAAAATCTACATCGGGAGTTTCAAAAGAACTGAAACTTGCTAGTATTGCATACCATTTGGAGTGTGATGATTCTGGTAGGATTCCTTCAGTTTCGTCACGCAATGATATTTGGATCCCGATCCTACTGTGAGTATATGCTACTCCTCGGGAAATTTCTCACTTAATGATCAATGCTATAAACCAAGTAGGTGTCTAGAAAGGTGTTAGCGGGGCTACGCCCCCAGGGAAAAGAGGTTCTTAAATTAAGGAACTTCGCGAAAGCGTTGGAAAACCTCCCTCGAAGTACCGACACCAGCCGGGCCAAACGGTTAAGCAAGTATTGTACGATGAGATTGATCCTGACTAATTCTTCCTTTTTGGTTTGAGGAGGGATTCGAGAGACAGTGGGAGCCATCCTGTTTAGACAAATTAAAAACCACTCTAAACTTGCAAGAGCATCATGCTAAAGTGTTTCTTCTCTCTCTCCTAATTGCAGCGACCAATCATCATGACCGGACTTAAGTTATTACTAGATAAAAACATACAGACATGGCCAAACTACAAAGATTGGCTCAGGAATGTCAAAATGGCAATCATTTATAACAAGTTGGGGTATTTCCTTACCACCAAAGCTCCCCCTGTCCCAGGTCCCAAAACCAGCGTCGCGGATAGGGAAATCCGCAAGACCTGGGAGATCGATTGCGCGAAGGCCAATTGCCTCATGCTTGCCTCTATGGACAACGAACATCAGAGGAGGCACGAGAATATGGACCTCGAATCCATATTTCTCCATACAAAAGAACTGTATGGAGAGCAATCTCGTATCGCAAGATACGAAGTGTCGAAGAAGTTATTTTCGGCAAGGTTGGCCATCGGATCATCGGTAGTAGAACACGTGCTTAAGATGATTGGCTTCATTGAGGAGCTCGCGGAACTTGGGACCACGTTGGAGAATGAGCTCTATACGGACTTGATTCTCCAGTCCCTTCCTTCCACTTACGCCCAGTTTATACTGAACTTAAACTTGCAAGAAAAGGAAGTTGAACTTTCAGAGCTCCTCAACATGCTGAGGAGTGCAGAGGGCACCCTACAGAAAGGTAGGGAAACATCCACTTTGTTTGTAGGAGGATCTTCCTCTTCTAGGTCCAAGGTGAAAGCCAAGGGAAAGAAGAAGAAAGCCCCCGCCAAACCAAGGGGCAGTGTTAGTAAAGTGGATACGAAGGGAAAGATAAAAGCAACAAAGGTAGTGGGGAAGCTTATAGGGAAGGAAGAGTGCTTTTTCTGTCATAAGAGTGGTCACTGGAAAAAAGATTGCAGGGCTTGGAAAGCCCGGACACAGGAACTGAAGCAAGTTGCGGCTTCAGCTTCAGGTGTGTATGTTATTGAAAACTGTCTATCAATAAACTCTACTTCCTGGGTATTGGATACCGGATCAGGATCTTATATCTGTAATTCTTTGCAGGCGTTGAGAAACCGTAGGGTTTTGAAGGCAGGTGACATGACCCTCAAAGTTGCAAACGGAGCTAGCATTGATGCTAAGGCCGCGGGGGACTATCACCTGGGAATGTCAGATGGACATGTTTTGGTTTTACGTAATTGTTTTCTTGTACCCAACGCAACTTGTAATATCATTTCTGTATCTTTGACTTCTAAAGAAGGTTATGAATTTGCGTTTGTAAGTAATGTTGTAAACATTCACCTTAATCAAGTTCTGATTGCGTCAGGTACATTAAGCAATGGTATATACGTATTAAACCAACCACAGATTTTCAATGTCCAGAATACATACAAAAGAAAGTCTCCAGAAATAAATCAGACTTTCTTATGGCATTTTAGACTGGGTCACATCAATGAGAGAATGTTGACGAAGTTACATACAGAAGGATATTTGAATCCGTTCGAATATCAATCGTATGCCACTTGTCAATCCTGTCTCAAAGGAAAGATGACAAAGACTCCGTTCACTGGACACGGAGTAAGAGCGAGCGAGCTCTTGAGACTCGTACACAGCGACGTGTGCGGTCCAATGTCTTCACATGCGTTAAGCGGTTATTCTTACTTCATTACTTTTACGGATGACTTTTCAAGTTACGGTTATGTCTTCTTAATGAAACATAAGTCCGATGCCTTTGGAAAATTCCAGGATTATAAGAATGAAGTAGAAAAACAAACCGGCAAAAGTATCAAGATTCTAAGATCGGATCGAGGTGGTGAATACTTGAGTGCCGAGTTCCTGGACTACTTAAAAGAGAACGGAATTCTCTCTCAGCATACTCCTCCATACATTCCGCAACATAATGGTGTATCGGAGAGAAGGAACCGAACCCTATTGGATATGGTACGGTCCATGATGAGTAACGCTGAGTTACCGCGATCATTCTGGGGATATGCACTAGAATCAGCTGCATAACTTTTGAACCGAGTTCCAACTAAGACTATGCCTACTACACCATATGAGATGTGGTGTGGGAAGAGACCCTATCTTAATCACATTAAGACATGGGGGTGTCCAGCTTTTGTCAGAAAGCAGCATGCGGACAAGCTCGAGGCATGCTCAGTACAGTGCAAGTTTGTGGGATATCCAAAGAACTCCAAGGGATATTTCATCTATTGCGAAGAGGAACAAAAGATTTATGTTTCTCGTCATGCCCACTTCTTGGAAACTGAATTTTTGGAAAATCAGATAAGTGGGAACGCAATAGAACTGGAAGAAATTCCAGAACCACGAGCTATTACTGAAAGCTTAGTAGAACCAGAGGGTTCGAAAGATCAGGACATTCCTACGCCGCTCCGCAGATGTAGTAGGCAGTCTCATCCGCCCGAGAGATACTACGGTTTTCTCATAGACGGGGATAGAGAGGATTGCATCATAGATTATGATGAGCCGACTAGCTTCCAGCAGGCCATTCAGAGCGTTGACTCGGTAAAATGGCTGGATGCAACGCAGACCGAAATGGAGTCCATGTACACCAACAAAGTATGGATGTTGGACGTTGCTCCAGATGGGGTAAAACCCGTAGGATGCAAGTGGATCTTCAAAAGGAAAATTGGTGTAGATGGACAGGTTGAGACCTATAAAGCTAGACTGGTTGCAAAGGGTTTTCGTCAAAGACCTGGTTTGGACTATGACGAGACCTTTTCTCCAGTAGCTATGCTGAAATCCATTCGGATCCTTCTTGCCATTGCTGCCTTCCACGATTATGAGATTTGGCAGATGGACGTAAATACCGCTTTTCTAAATGGAAATTTAGAGGAGTGTGTTTATATGGACCAGCCAGACGGTTTCATTCAGAGTGGGAGAAGCGGAAAGGTGTGCAAGTTGCTTAAGTCCATCTATGGACTAAAGCAGGCATCGCGGAGTTGGAACATCTGTTTTGATGAGACGGTCAAGAAATTTGGCTTTATCAAAAATCCAGATGAGCCATGCATCTATAGTAGATTTGTAGCGAGAACTGTAGTATTCCTTGTTTTATACGTGGATGGCATTCTCTTAATAGGAAATGACATTCCTATGCTACAATCTGTCAAGGGGTTCTTATCACACAGGTTCTCCATGAAAGACCTGGGTGATGCCTCATACATTCTGGGGATCCTATCTATCGTGACAGATCAAAGAGGATACTGCGACTCTCACAGTCCAGGTACATCGACACCATACTGAAAAGATTCAGTATGGAAGATTCCAAGCGAGGTAATCTACCGGCTTGTCACGGGATCACCCTCTCCAAAGAGATGTCTCCCAAGACTGATTTGGAAAGGGATCACATGTCTATTATACCCTACGCTTCTACGGTAGGCTCTATAATGTTTGCGATGTTGTGTACCAGACCAGATGTAGCTTATGCACTTAGTGTGCTAAGCCGGTATCAGTCAAACCCTGGGGAGAAATATTGGATAGCAGTAAGAACATTCTCAAGTACCTGAGAAGGACTAAGGAGATGTTCTTGGTGTATGGCGGAAAAGACCTCCAGATCGAGGCCTTTCCTGACTCTAGCTTCCAAAGTGACAAGGATGATTCCAAGTCCATGTCGGGTTATGTATTTACCCTCAATGGAGGGGCGGTGTGTTGGAAGAGTTCCAAACAGGAAACCGTTGCTGACTCGACGATGGAAGCAGAATATATCGCTGCTGCAGATGCCGCAAAAGAAGCTGTCTGGGTAAAGAAGTTCTTAACTGAACTTCAGGTGGTTCCGTCCATTGTTGATCCAATACCTCTGTATTGCGACAACAATGGGGCTATAGCTTTAGCAAAGGAACCAAGGTCCCATCGGAAGTCCAGACACATCTTGAGGCGGTATCACCTGATCAGGGAGATCGTGGGTCGCCAGGAGATTGAGGTTCGGAGAGTTTCTACGGAAGATAACACTGTTGATCCACTCACAAAGGCCTTACCCCAGACTCAGTTCGAGCGGCTGATCGAGATGATAGGTCTTCGATAAGCCAGTACATGGCCTTAGTGCAAGTGGGAGATTGTTAGTGTATATGCCCTGGAGGCCATTACTGTATCATACTAGTTTGTATATTACTTAATGGAAGCTTGGGATATTCACCTTGTATAAAAAAATCTTGCTCAATATAGTAGTATGCTACTTGGTTTGTTTCTGCTTCAATGTGTACATGTGTTTATTTTAGTATATCACCTATACACATTTGTGGAGCCTTTAGGATTTTTGCTTGATTACCAGCGTTGTGATGGAAGTCACACTAGTGGGGGCTGGGTAATCTATAAGCACATCCTTATGCAGGTCCCTAGTCGCAGGACTATCGAGACAGGGCATCGATACTCCGGAGTAGACTAGCGAATGCGCTTCTCATCCCAGTATGGGAGATGGTCTGTCCCACAGCCATCAGTACGTCGTACTGGAGATAGTATGCGGGTGCTCGTTGGGTTACGAGTACACTGGACAGGACTCGTCGGGAACTGTTGGTTGGTACTATACCTATCGTCAGTTATCAGTTCCCAGGTGACATGAGTACAGCTTAGTCCGCTGACTTGACACTGTCACTTCGCCTCGAGTGTGTTCCCACTGTAGTTAGATTACTACCCTACCACGGCTCAAAGGAGTCGTGCAAACAGGTAGCAGTTGGGTGCAGTTCCGAAGCATTTGGAGGCAGTGACGGTTAGACAGGACTCGTCTCTCTCGGTATTGGGGGTTGACATCGCGCTGTGTCTAGGAGAGCCATTACACGAGTAGTCCCTGGCCAGGGCAAGCGAGATATACTGGTAGGCTTCCAGTGTTATCTCAGGGTGTTCTGGGCTTCACTCCGACACGACCTGTACCGCTATTGGGGGACTAACGTTTACCGCCCCCTAGGCCCGCCATGCGATGTATCAGACGAACAGACCGGACTGTATAGAGATTGTCACAGTCAGACTCAGTAGGAGTTCAGATGGGTTTCACCTCGTCAGTCTTCTTGTCGGCATCTACCTGGGGACCGTTACGCACAGCTAGTGCCGCTTGCGGTCTGTGGTTAAACCCATTGCCAGCGTAGTGTCGAGTCTTTAGAGTCCCAGACAGAAAGCTATTCGCCTTTAGGCAAAAGAGTAGAGGTCGCATGGTTTTGCGACTGGTCGCATGGTTTTGCGACAGGGTTCGGTCACATCCGTGCACTTGTGCACGTACAGTGTCCGGACAGTTAACACTAGCGGGCTTTGGTTTAAGCCAGATCCTAGTGTACGTTTTGGGATTGGTTTTATCTCGTATGTATTCATGTTCCTCGGAACGCGGATGCAGGTGTGTATGCACAGTTGACAGAGAGACAGAGGCAGAGGATTCTCATTAGGGTTGTTGACTGTTGACTGTTGACTTTTTGCTCAACCCTAATGAGAATATGATATATGATTAACAATAATATTAATTAAGTATTATGGTGACATGGTTGTTGAGGGGTTGACTTTGTTGACTTGTTGACTTTGTGAACCGGTTGACTAGCTTGGACTAGTTGACCATCATCATGACAATAGCTATCATTTCATGGCAAAGACTTTTGCTTGCTTGTTTATCTTGTGCAAAATGAGTGCATGAAATGATATGGCTATTTTGACTTAAACCATCACATAATACTTGATTGCTATTATTGGTTATGATGGCTTTGGATTATGAGAGCAAAGAGAGAAAAAAGTCTTGCTCATTCTCTCATTTCCATTCTCTCTCTTGTTTTGAGCTCTCACCCTCTTCCTCTTGCTCTCCCTCTCTCTAGTCTATGGTTCACTTGTCTCATGTGTTGAGAAGCAAGAACCATAGAGAAAAATCCCAACACACTCTCCTCTACTCACTCTAGTTCAAAAGGTTTAGCAAACCGAGTGAACTAGTTTCTTCAAAGTTCGAAGAAGAAGCCAAAGGTAGAAGCTTTCGGGTGGATCGATCTTCGGCGCAAGGAGACGACGGGGTGAAGCCGATCCGTACACCATCGAGAGTTGAAGACGAAGGAGTTCAAGAAAGAAAGGTATAACCCCCTAACCGAGTAGTTAACTACTCCTAGTTAGGTTGTTAGGTAGATAGTTAAACAAAGATCTGTTTTGAGTCCTTATTACCTCCTCTAGAAAAATCATTTTTCGTCATTTCCGCAAGCCCGTAAGTACCGGGAGCGGTAGCATGGACTTACATGGACATGTATATATGATTTTAGATGACTTTGTCGCTCAACATGATAGTATGCTATCTGGTTTACGTTATCATGACATGTTGATTTGATCATTCTTTTATTCATTTGCACATGTTGATAAAGCCTTCAGGATATTTGCTTGACTACTGTGACTATGATGCTGATCATACAAGTGGGGCATGTGTAGTTTATAAGCATATCCTTGAACTGTTCATAGTCGTGGGTGTATCGAGACGGGGCATCGATATTCCAGAGTAGACTAGCGTATACTATTCTTGTCCCATATGATCGGCGATGGATGATCTCATATCCATCTGGTGAGGTGACACCAAAGATTGTATGCGGGTGCTTAGTGGAGACTGGGTATACTGAACGGACTCACAGAGAACTCCTATGTGGTATTATATCTATCGTCGGATAGCAGTTCTCAGGTGACATTGGTACAGGTTAGTCTGTAGACCCAAGATCATCATAGAGTCTTGTGTGTCCTCCCACTGTACTTTGATATCCACCCTACCACGACGCTACTCAGTTGTGCAAACAGGTGGACTTTGGGTACAGTCCCGAGGCACATGGAGGCGATGAGCGATAGGAGGGGTTTCGTCTCTCCCGGTATTGGGAGTTGATGTTGTGCTATGCTCGATTGGCTATAACAGGAAGTCCCTGGCCAGGGTTGCTGAGATTTACTGATAAGCGTTATTAGTAGTTTCTCGATCTGTTATGAGCCATACACCAGCATGACTTACTGAGTTATTGGGGTCGACGATTCTATCCCTAGACTCGATATGCAACATATCTGATGAAGAGACCGGACTGTACGGTAAGTGTTGCCAGTTGGCTCGACGGGAGTTTTGACAGCTTCGCTGGTTTTCTTCTGATCGCTCAATACCCGGGTGGCCGCTACGTTTAGCTGACCGCTTGCGACTTATAGGTATTTGATATGATCATCACGTACTGCCGCCGTATTGACGAGTCTTAGAGTCCCACAATGAAGTTTCATGGCTCAGGCGAAAAGATGTGGTGTCCATATGAGATATGCGCGGGGACCCGATTAAGTACGGATATGTGATACCGTATATTAATCGGGCATTTTCTATTGGTCGGGTCGTATGTGATATGACCGTTTTGCAAAATCAAGTGTTGATTTAACAATTGACTTTTGGATTAATTCTTTATTTAAACCCTTTTTCTATTTATGTATGCATGCATGTATGCACATGATGATGTGCATGGACACATACATACATACATTGTATCATGGTTGTTGATACATATTTGGTGGCAATGTAAGACTCATATTGTTGTAATTATCTATTTATTTTACATTTTGAATTAAAGGAAAGGATAATTCACACATGGTTAATGTTTATCATCTTTGACCATACTTCAACTACTTTTTAACCTTGAGTTAATTATCCTTTTGCCTTATTAACCCATTGATAAAGATCTAGATAATTACTAACCATGGTTGAAGTTAGAAGGATTAATATAGATTATTCTTTCTCATTTCAATTATTCATTCATATCATTATCTTTTGAGCTCAAGCTTAGCCACCATCTTCTTCTTCCTCTCTTGAAAATTTCTTTGAGTGAAGTTGATAAAAAGAAAAGGTTTTGATTATAGAATACAAACCACATCATCATACTACACACATCTAGCCCATTTGTGTAGGGTGTTTGCTCTACTTCATTCACAAATCAAGTAAAGCAAGGAGCTTTGGGCAAAGGGACTTCGGGTGGATCTTCGTGGACTAAGAAGGCTTCCAACGATCCGTTCCAAACTCTCATAGTACCAAGGAGTCACCAAGGGAGGTCTACAAAGGTTGTAATCTCTACCTTTAGTGATAGTTTTTCATTTGCATGTGATGCTTAGTCAAATGAAACCCTAAATTTCTAGTTATGATTCTTGTCAAGTTCACTTAGCACCTTCAAAATTTGATTTTGGCATATGTGATGCTTCTAAAACCTTGATAAGGTGCTAGGTAAACCCAACAACATCTTTCTCAACCCGGAAGTTCCCTAATAAAAGAATATTACATATAAGTTTTTACATGAATGAATATGAAAAACTCTCATCTCACATAAAAACCCCCGGCTATTCAAAACGCGATGATCCAATATAACATATAACAGCAACACATAACATCACATGTCATCAACGCAAGTAAATATGCGTATCCCAATTGTCGTTGACATATAGCAATGAAACCGACGATACCCCACATATTACACTTATGGTCGCAGAAAATAAAATGTCAAACTACAACATTTGGAATCCATAATAACCTTAGACATCATAAACCCAAAATATCGCATATTTTGGATTTGATGCCTAACTATACGAATTCCACATATTGTATCACATTCCAGAAATAGCTAGACGATGTTAAACATTCTGATCGAATCAACAAACACCCAAAATTACCCAAAATGCTCAACACTTGAACGGAGTTTTTAAAAAAAAGTTCAGCATATGCCACAGTACTAATGGACCAGCCGTAAAAGGGTCAACCAATGCCTCACATGTGGTACCGCTGAACTACCACAAACCCTAGGGTTTAGTGGCGGTTTTGACGGTCACATATTCGAGTTAAGGTTTTGTTCTTCTAGAGGGTCCACCGCATTACTTGCATGATGTCTGAATGTTCTTTAACTCGGAAAAAATCCAACACTTGGAAAATTTTCCGGCAAGGGTTAAAGTGGGTATTTGATATCCGTTCGAACTTTTTAACACCGTCTAAAGTAACCAAAAAAACCAAGAATTACGAATACGAAACACTCTGAATTGCCTTTGCTAAAAGATAACATCATATGAAAAATTAGCAAAAACAAACAATAACTAAAGTACCAAAACAGTGAGCCCTAAACACTGTAAAAATTTCATCCCAGAACTGCCCGATTTGGCCGGTTTTCACACTGATGGGCTCGGCCAATTCTTGAGGGAATGGGGTGAATTTTGTACAGTGTTCATTATGTATCTCATACATCATTCTGCAACCGTTTAAAAAAAAATTTTACATTCGAATTTTTTTTACAGAAACTAGGGTTTGATGTCGGGTGTTGCGGAGTTGTTTCGGATTCGTATTCTTACACTTATCCTTCTAATTCTCAATCTAAGCTCTAATACCACTGTAGGGTTCCTATGAATGACAACCAGGTTTTGGGAGGCATCGACCATGACATTTTCAAAATTTTGCCGTTTTAAAGAACCCTCGATAACTAGAGAATCATATGAAACAACATGTAAACTACTTTACATCTAAGTGATAACAGAATACAACCTTTGTAGACCGGTACTTCACTTCATTAGCTCCTTGCAGTGGTCCCTTCACTGCGATCATGGAACTCCCGGACTCTTGCATGGCTTCTCAAGGCGAAAGGAACGATCTTGCTTGAAATCTTCGAGGCCGAAAATGATTTACGTCGAGAAGACACTAACTCAAGCTACTACTTCACTAATGAGAGATTAATGAAGCTAACACCCTATACTAAAGTGCTAATCTAGTAGAGGATGATGAAGTAGGATGTGGGCTCACTTTAGTTTTATTTTTCTCACAATATTTTCTCTCATTTTCAAAAGCTAGCAAGCTTTTCTCTCCAGGATGAAGAAGATGAAGTCAAGAGATGAGAGTGAACTAATGAGGTGAGAGAATCAACCATGGGTGAGTTTGTATCATATAGCTAACTCATGGAGAGAAATAACCATAGCTAAATTATAATGGTTAGGTTAATAAATATCTTAAGTAAAACAAAATGAGTGGACTTTGTCAATGCATCCACAAGCTTCTACAAGCTTCATGCATGTGAGCAATTATCCACTAATTTGGATTTACTTTAAATATTTATGTTGGATATATGTATGCCATAGAGGCCATTATATGATAGTGGATGTATTTATACATGTATATATATATATATATATATATATATATATATTCAGTGTACATTCTTGCTCGACATGATAGTATGCTATCTGGTTCTTCTTTATCTGACATGTTGACTTGATCATGCTTTTATTCATTTCCACATGTTGATAAAGCCCTGAGGATATTTGCTTGACTACTGTGATTATGATGGAGATCATACTAGTGGGACGTCTGTAGTTTTTAAGCATATCCTGAAATGTCCCTAGTCATTGGTGTATCGAGATGGGGCATCGAAATACCTGAGTAAACTAGCGTATATTATACTAGACCCATATGATGGGCGATGGATGTTCCCACATCCATTGATTTTTTACATCGAGATCGTATGCGTGTGCTCAGTGCGTACACTGGACGGACTCGCCGAGAACTCCTATATGATATTATATCTATCGTCGGATAGCAGTTCTCTAGTGACACTGGTACAGGTTAGTCTGTAGACCCGAGATCGTCATAGAGTCTTGTGTGTTCTCCCACTATATTTTGATTACCACCCTACCACGGCTCTACTGACCCGTGCAAACAGGTGACTTTTGGGTACAGTCCCGAGACACATGGAGATAGTGAGCGATAGGAGGGGTTTCGTCTCTCCCAGTATTGGGAGTTGATGCTGTGCTGTGCTCGATTGGTTATATTAGTAAGTCCCTGGCCAGGGCTGTTGAGATTTACTGATAAGTGTTATCAGTAGTTTCTCGATCTGTTATAGACCATTCTTCGGCATGACTTATTGAGTTATTGGGGTCGACGTTACCATCCTTAGACTTGATATGCAGCATATCTGACGAAGAGACCGGATTGTACGGTAGTGTTGTCGGTTGGCTCGTCGGGAGTTGTGACAAGTTCGCTTGTTTTCTTCTGATCGCTCAATACCCGGGTGGCCGTTACGTTTAGCTGGCCTCTTGCGGCTTGGGGGTGCTTAATATGATCATCACCCACAATGGAGTTACCTTGCCCAGGAGAAACGATGTGGTGCGCATATGAGATATGCGCGGGGACCCGATTAAATGCACGTATGTGATACCGTTTATTAATCGGGCGGTATGCTATTGGTCAGATCGCATGTGATATGACCGGTTTGCTAAATCAAGTGTTAATTTATCATTGACCATTAGCTTTTTCACTTTAAACCCTTCTTGTCTATTGTTGTATGCATGCATGTATGCATTTATTCTTATTGATGCACATATGGATGTGCATGCACACATACATGCATACACTCTTGTATCATGGTTGTTGATACAATGGATGGTGGCAATATATGACTCACACACTTATAAATATGTTGATATTTCTTTTTGGATAAAAGAAAATGGAAATATAAATTCTATCATGCTTGATTATTTTATTCACCCATTAACCTTTGCATTAACCTTGTGTTAATTTCCATGGCCATTATGAATCCAAATGAAATATCTATATATTTATTAACTTGGGTTAAAAGTGAGAAGAAGAAAATATATATATTTTCTTTTCTCATTTTTATCTCTAAGCTTATCATTATCTTTGAGCTTTTCATCTTGCCATCTTCTTCCTCCTCACTCTCTTGCTCTCTAGCTTTTAGTAGTGAACAAAAGAGTGATCAAGTTAGGGTTTTAAAGTGAGAAAACAAACCACATCACCATTTTACACTACTCTTGCCCGTTAGTTTAGAGTGTTGGATTCAACATCTTCTCTTGATCTAGTGAAACATCTAGCTTGGACAAAGAGGACTCCGGGTGGATCGTCGTGGAACTAGAGGATCTCAAGCAAGCTTCTTTCAACTCTTAAGTGGTCAAGGAGTCTAGCGTATGGAGCTACAAAGGTTGTATTCTCAAACCCTAGCCTTTTACTACTTGTGTTGGTGTTAAAAGTCTTGTTACCCTAGCTTTTCTAGTATTATCCTTAGGATGTTTTCTTTAGCACCCTATAATTTTTAATATGGCATGTGTGTTGCTATCAAACCCTAGTAGTGGTGCTGGAGAAAAACCTTCATGGTATCAGAGCCTAACTAGAAGCCTAGACGATGTTACGACAATACGAAAACGAAAAGCCCCGCAAAATACGATTTTGGAAACCCCATGAAAACACTCTCTGTAAATTTTTTTAAATGTGTTCAAAAAATTATTTTATTAACTGCAGAGTGGTATTTATGATGACATAAGAACACAGAGGAAAAACGAGGGGGGTGCTCTGTTCCTGCCCGGCGATTAGGCCAGGAATTCCGGCGACGCCGACCCAGTTTGCTCCCTTCCTCCTCGTTTTTCACCAGTGCTCTGTACATCATAATTTAGGGTTTCTGGTATTTTTTTGAAGTCCAAATTTGCATGTGATGTTAATTTGGAAATGGGCTATTTGCGGAGTATTTCGTATTCGTATTTTACAGCATTGTATTTGGTAACTTTGGCGACGTTAAACAGGTCAAACGAATTATCAAACACAGGTATTTTCCAGGTTGAACGTACTCGATATATAATGCAGGTATTCCTATGGACCCTCTAGAATAATGTAACCCTAACTCGAGATGTGACCACCAAACTGCGACTAAACCTTAGGGTTTACCGTAGTTAGTGGCACCACAAATAAGGCTTAGGTCTGCCCTTCTACGGCTGGTCCATTAAATACTGTGGCATAGATTTTAGGTATTGTTTAACGGTGCTAAAGTGTTGAGCTTGCTGGGGAATATGGGTGTTCGTTGATTCGATCGAAGGGTTTAACATCGCCTAGTAGTATGTGATACTTGTTTCTGCGACCGTAAGTGTAGTATGCGTATCGCCGGTTTCGTTGCTATATGTCAACGGCAATTGGGGTACGCATACTTGCTTACGTTGATGCCATGTGATGTTATGTGTTGCTGTGTTGTGTTGTATAGGATTGTCGTGATCGAATAGCCGGTTTTTTTTTATGTGAGATGATAGTGTTACTTTTCATTCATGTAAAATTCATTTGTAATGTAATATTCTTTTATTTGGGGCACTTCCGGGTTGAGGATGATGTCACCATTGTTGTATATTATTTACTTTTCTGCATTAGGATAGACCTAAGGTGGAGAGCACAAGTGACCGGGTTGTAGAGTCCAGAGGGAGACCATCTCGAGGAGTCGAGACCAGGTCTCCTAACTCTAGAATTGGTAGGGTCGCTTGCCGCTCTCGTAGGGGTCTAGAGTGTGGGATAGGCTATTCATCACGACCGTGGAATCCTTATTTTCTATTGTTGGCTAAATACTAAATACGGACGTCCTAGTATATCCTATATTATCATATCTGTGTTTCTCCTGCCTATATTCTGTGATGTGATCACTTAATATATCTGAGACGAATGCTATATTATATATGATATATATAATAAACGTTGCTTATGTTTTAAACCCGCACTAGTCCCGTCCCGGTATGCCGTTAGTTAAGTAACCTAACGGTGAATAACGGAACATTGCGGCGAATGCGGATGACATAAGCGTACGTTGTATTTTCGTTTCTTTTCTGTGATGGCTTAAGGACTTAAATGATAGGACTACATTAATATGATTAATGTAAAGAAAATAAACCTAAAAAGATGTTGTAGAATCAGATTAGAAAACCACTCGGCTTTTTACGAAAAAGCTACATTTCAAAACTGCGGAGCTTAAGCCACTCCTTTTGAAAACCATTTGATTCTACGACGATATCAAGTTCAAAGCGTTAAAGGTTTTCTTAAAAACCATCCGCAACCCTCCGTCATTTTAGGAAGTAGAGTACTTAGTATTCGTGCTACGTTTGTTGACTATAGTTAAGGCGTAGTGTACGGTAGCTAACTGATGTCTTCCTACAATGCATATGATGCAGATTAATTAGGACATTCATGCGAATTTGTTGACCATGGTTAAGGGTCACGTGGGTGGGTCTAATTAATCAAGAAATGACAGGTAGAACTTGACTAGTGGTTATGATTTGTTGACCATAGTTAAGGTCATGATTGCTAGGGGTAAAAACCACATCGGGAATTTCAGTAGTTGAAATTTGCAATGAGATTGCATACCTTCCATATGATGGATGGATCCTGATCCCACTGTGGGCAATAGTTGCTCCCAGGAGATTTTTGTAGTTTACAATTAGCTAACCTATTAGGTGTCTAGAAAGATGTTAACGAGGCCACGCCTCTGGGAAGACGAGGTTTTTATTAATTAGGTCCGTGCAAAAGCACGGGGAACCTCCCTCAAGTACCGACGCTGGCCTGGCTGAACGGTTAGCGAAGTTGTAGACTGTAATTAATCATGGCTAATTTTCTTTTTAAGGTTTGAAAGAAAAACTTGATTAAAGCAATGGGAGACATCGATTAGATAAGATAATAACCAATCTAATCTTTGCAAGAGCTTTCGCTGAGCGTATTCTTTTCTCTCTCTTAATGGCAGATACCAATGACAGGACTCAAGCTTCTACTAGATAAAAATAAACCTAATAGGACCAATTATAAAGACTGGCTAGGGAATCTTAACATTGCCTTGACTTATGATAAGGTATCATATGTCCTCACGGCTCCAGCCCCGCCCGTCCCAGGTCATAAATCCTCAGTTGCGGACATTGAAGTCCGCAAGACATGGGACGCTGCCTGTGCCACGGCCAAATACCTCGCGCTTGCATCGATGGATAACACACATCAGAAGCAGCACGAGAATATGGACGTCCAAGCCATATTACTCCATACAAATGAGTTGTATGGAGAGCAATCTCGCGTATTAAGATACAAAGCATCCAGAAAGCTGTTTCAGATGCGAATGGCCCCTGGCACACCAGCAGGAGACCATGTTCTGAAGATGATAGCTCTCATAGAAGAGCTTGAGGAACTTGGGTGGACAATGGACAATGAGAAATAAAAGGATATTATTCTGCAGTCTCTCCCCTCCACCTTTGTTCAATTTATAGTTAACTTCAACATGCACAACATGGAGAAGGAACTACCTGAACTCCTTAATATGTTAAGGAGTGCAGAGAGCACGCTGAAATCAGTGAAAACTCCCGTTTTGAGTGTTGGGTCATCTTCCTCCTCTCGCCCGAAGGCTAAGGCCAAGGGAAAGATGAAGAAGAAACCCACCAAAAATAAGGGTGGAGTCAAAAAGGCTAAGAGGAAAGATAACTCCAAGGCTGGGGAATCGGGGAAAGGGGAATGTTATCACTGCCACAAAACAGGACACTGGAAGCGCAACTGCACGGAGTACTTGGATCTCAAGAAGAAGCATGGGGATGCTTCCGCTTCAGGTGTGTTTGTGGCAGAAAACTGTTTTTCAATAAATTCTGCTTTCTGGGTATTAGATACCGGTTCAGGTTCTCACATTTGCAATTCTATGCAGGGGCTGAGAAATAGCAAGGTTTTGAAGACAGGTGACTATACTCTCCGCGTTGGAAATGGTTCCAATGTACATATAGTTGCAGTGTGAGAGTATCACTTGGGGTTGCCATCTGGATGTAAATTGGTTTTGAACCCATGTTATTATGTACCTAGTATGCTTTGTGATATAATATTCGTTTCTTTGTTAGACAATGAAGGATATAAATTTGTATTGCAGAAAAATGTTATGAATATTCACCTAAATCAATTGTTGGTTGGGTATGGTACACTTAATAACGGGATATACGTCCTAAATCAACACACAGTTTTCAGTATACAACACACTAATAAAAGAAAACTTTCAGAAATAAATGAAGCTTTTCTTTGGCACTGTAGACTTGGTCATATTAACGAAACAAGACTGAACAAGTTTCATAAAGATGGATATTTAAAACCTTTTGAATATAAATCTTAATCGACTTTCCAGTCTTGTATCAAGGGTAAAATGACCAAAACTCCGTTTACGGGACACGGAGAAAAGCTACTGAGCTCTTAGGCCTCATACATGGTGATGTATGCGGGCCAATGTCTACACAGGCTAGAGGCGGTTTTTCTTACTTCATTACTTTCACTGATGATTTCTCAAGATTCGGTCATGTATTTTTATTAAAGCACCAGTCCGAAGCTTTCGAGAAATTCACTGAACAAAAACTCGAAGTAGAAAAACAAACCGGCTTGAGCATCAAAATGCTTCGATCAGATCGAGGTGGAGAGTATCTCAGTACAGAGTTTGCAGACTTCCTAAAAGAGAATGGGATTCTCTCTCAGCTCACTCCTCCTTACACACCACAGCACAACGGTGTGTCAGAATGACTGAATCAGACCCTATTAGATATGGTCCGTTCCATGATGAGTGATGCTGAGTTATCTGTCTCATTTTGGGGGCATGCATTGGAGACAACAGCATTTCTACTGAACAGGGTCCCAACCAAAACCGTGTCTACTACGCCATATAAGATATGACATGGGAATAGACCATCTCTTAAACAAACTAAGATTTGGGGTTGTCCGGCCTATGTTAAAAAGCAGAATCCGGACAAACTCGAGACATAGTCAGTCATGTGTAATTTTGTGGATATCAAAAGAATTCTTATGGATATATTTTCTACTATAAGGAGGAACAAAAAGTGTTTGTTTATCAGTATGCCACATTTTTGGAAAAAGAGTTTTTTACAAATGATACAGATAGCAGTGTGGTAGATCTAGAAGAAGTTCTAGAAACACAGACCGCAAATGACGACTTGGTTGAACCGGCTGTTGCAACAGAAACTGAAGAACCTCAGCCACTCCGTAGGTCCTGTAGGACTTCTTGCCCACCGGAGAGGTACTACAGTTTCCTCATTGATGGTGATAGAGAAGACTGCATCATGGAGGATGATGATCCTACCATCTTTCGGCAAGCTATCATGAGGGAGACTCTGTGAAGTGGCTGAATGCCATGAGATCTGAAATGGAGTCTATGTACACCAAAAAGGTATGGACTTTGGACGTTGTACCCCCTGGGGTAAAACCTGTGGGGTGCAAATGGATCTTTAAAAGAAAGATTGGTGTAGATGGGAAGGTAGAGACCTATAAGACAAGACTTGTGGCGAAGGGTTTTCGTCAAAGACCAGGTCTGGACTATGACGAAACTTTTTCTCCCGTAGCCATGCTTAAATCCATTCGGATCCTACTTGCTATTGTTGCTCACTACGACTATGAAATCTGGAAGATGGACGTTAAAACGACATTTCTAAATGGAGATTTAGAAGAATGCGTTTATATGGATCAGCCAGAGGGCTTTATTGACAGTTGGAGCAGTGAGAAATCATGTAGATTGCTTAAATCCATTTATGGATTAAAGCAGGCATCACGGAGTTGGAACATCTGTTTCGATGATGTTATCAAAGAGTTTGATTTCATAAAAAATCCAGATGAACCTTGTGTTTATAAGAAGACTGTAGGGAGAGCTGTCACCTTCCTCGTATTGTACGTGGATGACATTCTTCTGATAGGAAATGATATTCCTATGCTACAGTTGGTCAAATCTTTCTTATCACTAAGGTTCTCCAGGAAGGACTTGGGTGACGCCACATACATTCTGGGTATTTGGATCTATAGGGATAGATCCAAGAGGTTATTGGGATTGTCCTAAACTAGGTACATTAACATCATCCTAAAAAGGTTTAGTATGGAAGACTCCAAGCGGGGTGCTTTACCCGCTTGCCATGGGGTACTATCTCTAAGAAATTTTTTCTAAAGACCGAGGAAGAGAGAGCTCGCATGAGCATTATACCCTATACTTCGGCAGTAGGATCTATAATGTATGCGATGTTATGTACACGTCCAGATGTAGCTTATGCACTTAGTGTGGTAAGCAGGTATCAATCCAACCCATGGGAGAATTACTGGATAGCTGTGAAGAACATTCTTAAGAACTTGTGAAGGACTATAGAATTGTTGTTGGTGTATGGTAACGGAGATCTCCAAATGGAGGCCTTTAACGATTCGAGCTTCTATAGTGATAAGGACGACAGCAAATCGGAGAATTACTGGATAGCTGTGAAGAACATTCTTAAGAACTTGTGAAGGACTATAGAATTGTTGTTGGTGTATGGTAACGGAGATCTCCAAATGGAGGCCTTTAACGATTCGAGCTTCCATAGTGATAAGGACGACAGCAAATCTATCTCTGGGTTTGTATTTACCCTCAATGGAGGGGAGGTAAGTTGGAAGAGTTCCAAATAGGATACCGTTGTAGACTCTGCGATGGAAGCTGAGTACATTGCTACGAATGATGCCGCCAAGGAAGCCGTCTGGATGAAGAAGTTCGTCTCGGAGCTACGAGTAGTTCCAACTATTATTGGTCCAATACCATTGTATTGTGATAATAACGGGGCTATGGCGTTAGCCAAGGAGCCAAGGTCCCATCAGCGGTCCAGACACATCCTAAGGCGCTTTCATTTGATCCGAGAGATTGTAGATCGTTGCGAGATCGAGACTAGGAGAGTAGACACAAAGATTAACACCGCGTATCCACTCACCAAGGCCCTCCCTCAGTCGCAGCATGAGCGACTTTTTGAGATGTTGGGTATGAGATGCGCCAATAACTGGCCTTAGTGCAAGTGGGAGATTGTTGGATATATGTATGCCGTAAAGGCCATTATATAATAGTGGATGTATTTATACATGTATGTATATATATATATATATATATATATATATATATATATATATATATTCGGTGTACATTCTTACTCGACATGATAGTATGCTATCTGGTTCTTCTTTAACTGACATGTTGACTTGATCATGCTTTTATTCATTTACACATGTTGATAAAGCCCTGAGGATATTTGCTTGACTACTGTGATTATTATGGAGATCATACTAGTAGGACGTCTATAGTTTTTAAGCATATCCTGAAATGTCCCTAGTCGTAGGTGTATCGAGATGGGGCATCGATATACCAGAGTAGACTAGCGAATATGATACTAGACCCATATGATGGGCGATGGATGTTCCCACATCCATTGATGTTTGACATCGAGATCGTATACGGGTGCTCAGTGGCTACACGGATCAAGTGTTGATTCGATAAGTTGTTACATATGATATTTGTCGGTTATATGTGATATAGCCGGATTATTAAATCAAGAGTTGATTTGATAATTTAATGTATAATTACATATTTGATATATTACATTACATTAACTTATATTAGCTCACTTAAGTAATTCTTGTTCTCATATTTGATACATTGACATATATGTGATATATGTTAATTGTATTCTTTTTGCACACAAATATATATGTGATATATATCATTGTGACAAGCTAGGTTACACATGCAACATGTATGTATGAGACTTATACCATGCTAGGGTTTATTTGAAGGGTTTTTATTTATTTAAAGTTAAACAAATTAGATGGAAAAGGATTAATATTTCAAGCTTGGATGAAGCTTGTAGAACATTGACCAAGTCCACTTGTTTTTCTTGCTTAAGATATTTCTTAACCCAACCATTAACCTTAGACTATGGTGTATTCTCTACATGAGTTAGGCATGGCATTGTTAGATATGTATGCCCTAGAGGCCATTATTGTATAGTACTAGTTTGTATAATACATTTTGGAAGCTTGGGATATATATATACAGGTTTACGACAGTCTTGCTCGATATAGTAGTATGCTACTTGGTTTGTTTCTATCTTAATATGTGTATATGTTTCTTTTAACATATCGCTGATACATATTGATGGAGCCCTTAGGATCTTTGCTTGACTACCGGCGTTGTGATGGCGATCACACTAGTGGGGGCCGGATAGTCTATAAGCACATCCTTATTTTAGTCCCTAGTAGTAGGAATATCGAGACAGGGCATCGATACTTCGGAGTAGACTAGCGTATGCGCTTCTCATCCCAGCAGGGGAGACGGTCTGTCCCACAGCCGTCAGTACGTCGTACTTGAGATAGTATGCTGGTGCTCGTTAGGTTACGAGTACACTGGAAAAGACTCGTCGGGAACTGTTAGTTGGTATTATACCTATCGTCAGTTAACAGTTCCCAGGTGACATGAGTACAGCTTAGTCCGTTGACTTGACACTGTCACTTCGCCTCGAGTGTATTCCTACTGTTCTTTGATTACTACCCTACCACGGTTCTACTGAGTCGTGCAAACAGGTAGTAGTTGGGAGCAGTCCCGAAGCACTTAGAGGCAGTGACGGTTAGACATGATTCGTCTCTCCCGGTATTCTTAGACGAACATGCCGGACTGTACGGAGACTGTCACATTCAGGCTCAGTAGGAGTTCAGATGGGTTTACCTCGTCAGTCTTCTTATCGGCATCTACCTGGGGACCGTTACGTACAGCTAGTGATGCTTGCGGTCTGTGGTTAAACCCACTGCCAGCGTAGTGTCGAGTCTTTAGAGTCCCACACAGAGGGTTATTCGCCTTTAGGCAAAACGAGTAGAGGTCGCATGGTTTTGCGACGGGGTTCGTTAACATCCGCGCACTTATGCACGTTTGGTGTACGGACAGCTTATACTAGCGGGCTTTGGTTTAAGCCAGATCCTAGTATACGTTTTGGGATTGGTTTTATCTCTTTGTATTCGTGTTCCTCGAAACACGGATACGGGTGTGTATGCACAGTTGACTGAGGCAGAGGCATAGGACTTTCATTAGGGTTGATGACCATTGTCTTTTTATTAACCCTAATGTTTATGTGTGAATTGTGATTATTAATATTAGTTAATTATAATTGTGTTATGGTTAAGGTTGTTGACCATTTGACTATGGTTGACATGTTGACCTATGTTGACAATTTGACCATCATCATTTCATATGAAAGATGCTCTTTGATTCTTGCAAAAGTAATTAATGTGAAATGATAATGGTCATTTCAAGATTAACCATCACAATTATCTTTAGCTAATTATTTATTTATCATAATTCACATATATGTGAGAAGGTTGGCATTATTCTTCTCATTCTATCATTTTCAGTCTCTCACATCCTCTTCCTCTCTCTCATAGCTCTCCCCTCTCATGAGTTGAGAACCATTGAGCTTGAGATAAAACATTCTAAATTACTCTCTACTCTTTCTAAGGTTCTAGGTTTAGCACACCAAGCAACTTAGTTACTTCTAGTTTGAGGTTGGAGCCAAAGGTAGAAGCCCTCGGGTGGATCTTTCTTCGGCAAGAGAAGGCGACGAGGAGAACCCGTTCTTTCCACTCCAAGGAGCAAGAAGAGAAGGACTTCAAGACTTAGGTATAACCATTCTACATAGTAGTTAGAACTTGTAGTTCTTTTGTTAGTTTTTGTTTAGCAAAGATCCTTCATGAACGGTCCATGCTACCTATCGAAGAAAAATTCGATTTTTACCTATTCCGCCTCCTCGAAAGTACCGGGGTGGGTAACGTGGACCTAACAGGCATATTAACTCACCATGGTTGCATTTCTAACCTCATGAGTTCATTCCTCTTCTTCTTCATCAAAGAAAAAGCTCACTAGGTTTTTTCTAAGTGAAGTTTTAATGTGAGAAAAATAAATCTAAAATGAACAAAATTCTTACTTCATCATCATCTACTACTAGCCATTTAGTATAGAGTATTTGCTTCACTAATTCCACAATTAGCGAAGGGGTAGCTAGGGTTAGTGTCTCCTCGACGTAGATCATCTTCGGCCTCGAAGACTTCGATGCAAGCTTGTTCATTTCTTCATGGGAGCCTCTCTAGAGTCTGGGAGTTCATGATCGCAGCGAAGGGACTACTACACGGAGCTATTGAAGTGAAGGACCGGATATTAGTCGTGCCGAAGAATGGACTCCATATAATATTACTCGGTTATTCTTATTAGTGTGGAAAAAGAATACAATTAACATATATCATATATATGTCAATGTATCAAATATGAGAAAAAGAATTCCTTAAGTGAGCTAATATTAGTTAATGTAATGCAATATATCAAATATGTAATTATACATTAAATTATCAAATCAACTCATGATTTAATAATCCGACTATATCACATATAACCGACAAATATCATATGTAACAACTTATTGAATCAACACTTGATCCGATAACCCGGTTATATCACATATAACCGTCCGGTGTCATAAATCACGAGAATAGAATGCGGTATCACATACGCGCATTAATCTCGGTCCCGCACATATCATATATGTGCTACTACTCCGTTTCACTTGAGCCAGGAAACCTCTGTGTAGGACTCTAAAAACTCTTCAATACGCCGGCAGTAGGTGATGATCATATCAAACACCCACAAACCGCAAGCGGTCTGCTAAACGTAATGACCACCCGGGTATTGAGCAATCAGAAGATTAACAAGCATGACTACTCATACTCCTGCGAATCCAATCAGTAACACTACCGTACAGTCCAGTCTCTTCGTCAGATATGTCGCATATCTCGTCTAGGGGTGTTAAACGTCAGACCCCAGTAACTCGATAAGTCGTGCCGATATGAGGCTCATAAAGGGTCGAGAAACTACTGATAACACTTACCAGTATATCTCTGAAGAAGCCTTGGCCAGGGACTTTCTGTTATAGCCAATCGAGCACAGCGCAACATCAACCCCCAATACCGGGAGAGACGAAACCCCTCCTATCGCTCATTGCCTCCATATGATTCGGGACTGCACCCAAAAGCCACCGTTTTGCACGTTCTCTTGAACGTGGTAAGGTGGAAATCAAAGCACACTGGGAATCACACAAAACTCTATGACGATCTCGAGTCTACAGACTAACCTGTACCGGTGTCCCTAGAGAACTGCTATCTGACGATAGGTATAATACCATCTAGGGGTTCTCGGCGAGTCCATTCAGTGTACCCAGTCTCCAATGAGCACCCGTATACCATCTCTGATGTCAAACACTAATGGATATGAGATCATCCATCGCCCATCTACAAGGGTCGAGAAGCTACACGCTAGTCTACTCTGGTGTATCGATGCCCTGTCTCGATACACCTACGACTAGGAACATTTGAAGGATGTACTTACCGACTACTCTGTCCCCACTAGTATGATCTGCATCATAATCCTGGTAGTCAAGTACTCATCCTAAGGGCTTTATCAACATGTAACATAGATACAATCAGTGTACATGTTAAGATAAAGAGCAACCAGATAGCATACTATCATGTTGAGCAAGAAAGTCCTCCCTATGTATGTCCAAGTGTAACACCTTGGAATGTGTTTTGTAGCTAATTATATTTTAATATATGATTTTTAATAAAAAGTTTACCAAATTAAGTTTCAAATATTTCATCCTATTTAATGAGTATTTTATTAGATTTTTCCTAGGCTTGCACACACTTGTGCATGATAACTAAGGTTGTTTTGGGGGTTTAACCATGATTAGCAACATGGTGAACTAAAAATTTTCCCTAATCTAGCTTTATAGTCTTGTTTTAAGTATTTTGGGTTTTAAGTATGATGGTTTTTCTCAAAAGTAAAATGAATTTAAAAAGGGTTTTTAAATGTTTGCTTTGTGTTGACTTGGTGAGAGAGAGAGAGAGAGTGCATTATGAGGCATGATGGCTTTGCCCATGCCTTCATTAATGAAGAGAGAGGGAGAGAAAGGGTTGACTAATGCTAGAAATCATTTCCCTTTCCTTCTCATTCTCTCACTCTCAAACTCACACACAACACACACCCTCACACCCACAGCAGCAGCAGCAGCAGAAGACACAGCAGCAGCTCCAGCTTCAGCAACAGCAGCTCATTCACAACAGCAGCAGCTTCAGGCAGCAGCAACAGAAGCAACAGGAGCCCCAGCACTTGCAGAAGCTCTTCCTCCCCCATACACTTCCTCTCCTGCTATCTAGGGTCCATTAGGGTATAATTTCTTAACCCAAATTCCTAGTTTGCTTGAGTTGTGCATAGATTAGCTTCGGTTTGTGTTTAATAGCTAGTTAGTGCTAGATTGTGGTGAATGGTGTGGAATGTTGATTAAGTGTTGATTGTGTTAGTTAACCCTACCTATTTAAGTGTTTTTAAGGTCACCTTAACTGAGAATTGACCCAGATTTCACTAAAATACCATAGGGTTTGCTTTTGTGCTAAATTAGCATTTTTAAAGCGTCATTGTGACATTCTGTGATCTGCTATTGACCTAGACTCTTCGGGACAAAATTGGGAAAACTGGAACATGCTACCTAGGTCTAGACACCACCACCTGAGCACGAGACCCTAACTCCTAATTTGGGCCGCCGGTTTATTAGTTCCGGCCGCAATTTGCGGCCAGGTAGGGGACTGGGGTATTGGGTTTTTGTGTGGGGTAGTCTACTGTTATGTGTAGTGTTTTGGCATGTCTAGTTTTGTAAGATTTGACCTTTAGGAAAATCTGGGGTAATATATCGTTTTGCATGTCCGTTTGTTTGCGCGATACGCGCGATACGTGAGAGGGTTCTGTGATCCAGCGTATCGCGGCGTGTCGCGATGGTTTTAGACGCGTATACACACGATTCAACGTATCGTGCACACGCGCGCTTGGTTCGCGACGCGAGTTTCTCGTTTTGGTTCGATATCGCGTTTTGCGGAATATTTGGCTTATATTTGATTTCCATGTCTTATTTGCAGGGTTGCAGGCAGGGACTACGGACACAGCTACAAGGGGGAGAAGATGGTAGGATTCACCTAGCGTGGAGCGTAGGTGAGTAGATTTAACATCTACAGGGGAATCGCCCGCATGGCGTTATGCGTCTGGGCTAGGATTCAAATACCTGTCGCATATTCTACGTCATTGTTAGAATTGCGCCTTTACCTTATTTCCTTGATATAGTTGTACTGTGACTAGCAGCCGTAGGACACTGCACATATTATTGACGGTTCATGTTGCACGAGCACGGATTGTATGCTACACACACACCGTCAATAATTGCCATGTCACACACAACCCCTTATAGATACTTTATTGCTTATCATACTTGACATCTAACTTATCGGTATACCTATAGTGTATCTTACTATTAGTGATAGATACATCTACACCTTGGGATACAGCTACAGGTATACCTTGCACATATTTTACTTATACCCAGGGGGTACCCTTCATATATTACTTATACCCAGGGGGTATACGACAACTTTTACTTATAGGTAGACACCTATACTTAGCTGTACCTTATTGATTTCGCATACATCTGGTTTCAGCAATATGTTCTCATTTATATGCTCACATTCTGATGTATCGCATATATTTATTCCTGGATTTGCGCCTCGTTATTTGGATTTTACATGATGTTTTCTGGATTTGGGAACCGCGGGAGTTCATGAAATTATGCATACATTGAAAAACCCGGTTTCCTTGATGTGATATTTGCGCAGCCACCAGGAGATTTATCGGTTCTGATCATATACTCCATACGAGGTGCGGTTGCCGTATGAGGGTACATGGTGGGGCCCGGTATGGTTCCCCTCGGGAAGAAGATCGATTGACTTTGCCGATTGAGCCTGGAGGCGGGCGAGTACATACCGGTGACAGTACCCATGACTCGGCGGGGGATCACGGAGACACCGTTGGGAGTCATGTACGTATGCATACGTCGAAAGGCGAGGGTCAGAGATAGGCACTCGTGCTTTCGGGATAGCGTATGATACGTGATCAGGATTTCTGTGTCGATGCTTGGCACATGGTTTTCATGATATTTCTTTAACACCTTTGTATATATAACAGGGGATTTAGCCATTGTTATATATACCCTTACACCAATATTAGTGGAATGGGACGCTAATATATGTGTATTGCTCCCATCATACTTATTTCTGTATACATTTACCTTTAGGATGTTAGATTCTTACTTGAGATTTGACTTGGGATATTAGGTGATTCATTGAGATTGGATACTGGACATACCTATGTGATTACTGATTTGTACATTCGGGACATAGGAGATTACTCGATATTGTACATTGAGGAGATGTGGGACTTATATGATGTGAGAGCCCAATGTGGGGGCTGATTTGAGGAATTGGGATTTGAGTGTCTTGATGGATTGTGATCCTACCACGATGACAGGATTCCGTGGATGACATATTTCACTCCATACCTCATACCTTTTCACTTATGCACTGTTCCATGTTTTAGGAGTACCTGTTAGTGTACCCTTCATGATAGCTGCATATTTGCCTTCTCATATCCCTATTGCATAGTTATTGCACACTATTGTCATGTTATTATTGCTTTACATATTGATTATACCTGCTAGTGTACTTTCCATTATTCAGCATTTGCAGGACATGTTATTACTGTAATCGCATATCTTAGATTCATGCTGTACGTACATTCCTGCGATTACCTGCATATGTTATTTACTATTCACGAGTTGGCAACTCACCCCCGTTGTGCCACAGGTGTTTCAGGTTGTTCCCCAGAGTAGTCGAGGCAGGCTATTCAGTATTCATCTATCATCTTTTGCTACAGATACCGCATCAGCTCACAGTACTATTTTGCTTAGGTGGGTTTTGGTGGTTATTTGTATTTTGTATTGTACCTTCGTTGTATTTGTACTCTCCATCTACTATTATGTTGTTGACCTAGAGACATGGTGAGGACGATATTGTATATTATTTATGGATTTGTTGTCTTTTATATACAGCTTTCTCTCCATTGTCTTTATTTCTTCGCTACAGCGTCGTATATTTGTGTTGTATTTATCTTGGCTAGTTTTTACAAAAAGGGGGTGTTGCCAAAATTTAAAAGAAAGAAAGTGGGACTTTTAAAGAATTTGGGTTGCGATTTCAAATGTTTAAAAAACCTATATTATCTTTTCCGTATTTTTATGGTTTAGATTTCTGGGTTTTGGCTTTCCTTTACTACGTTACGTCTTAGGGCGTTGCGTAATACTAGGGCCGTCACGGGCCAATTTCGGGTCGTGACAAAGTTGGTATCAAAGCGCTAGGTTTTACCTTTCGGAGTGTAGGATGACCTTAGTATGATGGAGTAGGTAGCTTAAGCAAAGTAACGTAGTGTGTGTATGTCTGCAGCATACCCACGATGCAGTACTTCGCCTAAAGTGACCTAAGTACAAATTGCTTGAAATTCCTTCCTTGATGATCCATATCCTTGAGATTCGATTCCTTATTCTCATCGAATCTTATATCTATTTATAGCCTTGCCGCCGATGACTATGGGGACTCAGAGTGATGCAGCGAGGGCCGAGGTCAGAGTTGGCTCGGGTGAGACGAGTACTGACCAGGATGGCACTCTAGTTGCACAGGTGCAGACGGATCAGCCTACGACATATACTATCGATAGACTTTTGTCAGAGATGCAGGACTTCCGCCAGACTATGAGTTCATTGGTTGATGTCGTTCGGGAGCTACGACAGGAGGTTGTCACCCCTGTTACTCAGTTGTCACTTACGATCAGCATGCAGCAGTCCGTCACCTATATAGCACCGGTGGTTGCAGCTCCAGTTGACGAGGCGCGTATTCCAGAGGCTCAGAGAGTTCCAGGACAGTGGAGGACTCGTACCAGTGTACCAGCCCAGAGACAGAGGTTTAGTCATCAAGACAGATTTCGTGGCTGTCACGGAAGTAGCAGAGGCTTAGGACGAGGACAGTCGTTCAGCTCTCATCCCCAGGATGGTCAGTAGTCAGCGCGTGGATGCTTTCGATGCGGGAGCCTTCCGCACTTCGTCAGGGATTGTTCCTTAGCACCTCGTAAGGATCATTTTCAGAGATGCCGTGGACGTGGAAGGTTCGCTCAGAGGGCTCAGTCTACCAGAGGAGTTCAGCCAGCTGCGGGTAGAGGGCAGACACAGGAGTTTGCTTCTACTCATCGGGACGCGCAGGCGTCCAATGTGGAGTTTTCAGGTATCCTTATTTCGCATGTTCTTTTGAAGTATTCGTTTATTTTTCATGCTTGTGCCGTGGTTGGGTAGATTAGTCATAGTTGTGCTAACTTCTGTCAGCGATTCTTTTGTTGCGCGACACGTATTCAGTTGTGTGCCAATCGGATAGGAGATAGAGATTCTTCCGTCGTTTTGGTCCTTCTAGAGATGTTGGATTTGACGTTCTCCTGGGCACAGACTGTTTAGTTACGTGTTAGGCGTCTGTGGACTACCGTGAGGAAACAGTCAGGTTTGTTTTTCCGGCAAGTCAGTTCTTGTTGTGCAGGTGGATAGTTGTGCCGCCTCTCACAGCTTGAATTCAGCCTTTTTCGCTAGTCGTCTTCTGAGGAGATGTCGTGGATTCTAGACGTTCATTCGTGATACCGAAGCCACAGTTGGGACTGTTGGACCGAGTTCCTTTCGTGCGAGAATTTTCCGACGTTGTCCCAGATGAGCCGGCGACGCTGAGGGAGCTTAAGGATCAGCTACAGAGTTGTAATTTGGGGAGTTTTGTGCGTCTGAGTGTTCCGCTTTTGGAAGCTCCTATTTCTGTTCGTCAAGGAGAAAGATGGTAGTTTAGGCTGGGTATCGATGAATCGTTAATTGAACCGGCTTACGGTACGGATAGGTATCCCTTACCTCGCATTGACGATTTCTTCGATCAGCTCCAGAGTGCGAGACATTTTCTAAGTTTGCTTGGGATCAGGTCATCACTATTGGGGATTCGGGATGATGGCATTCCGAAGACTGCCTTATGCGTGCGACGGGCTTTGTGTGTTTTTGTGAGTCGTTGGATTCACTGATGCCTAGCAGCATTCGTAGATGTGATGAACCAGATTTCTTCAGGTCGTTCCTCGACCAGTTTTTGTTGTGTTATTTACGACATTCTGGTCTATCTAATGTGTCTTGAGGGACAGTAGTAGCACTTGAGGATTTGTTATGCAGATACTGGGAGAGCACCAGCAGTTTGCTAAATTCTCGGAATGTTTCTTCAGGCTTGTTTTGTGTTGACTCCTAGGTCTTGTAGTCACGGGAGACGGTTTCGTATGGTTCAGAGGGAGATCGTGGCCGTACAGCTTAGGTCCAGACTTGTGTGCAGGACGGAGGTCCGCAGATTTTTGGGCTTAGCAGGTTCTTACCGCCGTTTCGTGCAAGATTGCATGAGTGGTACTGCACCGTCGACTGAATGGACCGGAAGGGAGGTTTCTTTTCTGTGGACTGAGGCATGTGTGCGGAGTTTTCGGCAGTTGAAGATTCTGTTAACGACTGCATCAGTTCCTTCTTTGCCTTTGGTTCGGGCGACCTTGTTGTTTAACTGTAATGTTTCTTGAGTGGGGCTCGAGTGTGTACTGAGGTGACACCACAGAGTTATCGCTTTTACTTCCCTACATTTGGAGAAGTACGAGAAGGATATTCCACTCATGATATGGAGATGGCCGCGGTGGTTTTGCGTTGGAGATTTGGAGACACTACTTGTTCGAGAGTCATGTCAGATTTTCCACGGACCACTAGAGCTTAATGTACATCTTCCTGCAGCGGATTTTGATTATTGTGATAGTCTTCTGCAGATTTACAGTTCTTGTGTGATCGTTGAGTACAGCTTAAGTTCGTCTCTACGGAGGGGACAGCTTGCTCATGTCCGCGCCCGACCACTTTTCTTAAATCGCTTTCGTGAGACACTGCCCGCCGATGCTCGTTCGCCAGAGATACTTGAGCATACTCGGCTGGGTAATGATTCGGAGTCCTTGATTTGTGACAATGGTGTGCTAAGTTAGGGACACGTGGGTGTACCTGATGTTATCAGGTAGAGAAGTGTAATCCTAGCACATGCACATCTGTCAACTCTCTATATGCATTCAAGTTCCACCAACATTTAACGTGACTTGTGAGATAGTTACGGGTGGACAGGGATGTAAAGAGATGTTTCAGGTTTCGTTTCAAGGTGTCTGTCTTGTTGTGTGTTTGGGTCGAGCACCTGAGGCCGGCTGGAGAGTTGCAACCTTTAACCGTTCCGAAGTAGGAGTGGGGGCAGATCTCCACGAATTTCGTTATGGTTTCTACCCAGGTTTAGACAGGGTGTGACTCCATTCGGATTCTTGTCGTCCGGTTATACTCTGTTTGCTCAGTTGTTTTTGTTAAGGTGTGGGTTTGTTTTGATTGTTGTCAGCAGTTGGGGATCGTCACTCGCCATCGTTAGGGTTCTCCTTCGATAGCTGTTATCAGGAGACACTCCAATTGGCCACCTTTAGGTTTAGGGGTTAATTTGTGTCGATCACCAGTCTGTTGTTTTTCTGACTCGGCGTAAGTAGGATTTTGGACCTCAGCTATGTCTAGAGACTTCGGAGATGATCCAATTGATTCAGGTCAGGATGAGAGTAGCCCAACTAAAATAGAGGTCTTATGCCGACTGTGTTGGTCATAGACTTAAGCGCGCAATGGCAAACCATATATTCCTGCGGATTTATTCGATAAAAGACGTGTTGGATTTTGGGAAGTTTATCCCAGAATTTTGGTCCTTCTGAGATCCTATAAGCGAGTTAGTTTCGTTGCCCTTAATTTGGCATTTCCGCCCAGATTATTGGATTTTCACCCCGTATTCCTTGTGATCATACTTTACAATTACCTTTATGACCTTTCTCACATGATTTGGCACCAGACCATTTGGTTTGGGCGCGATCTTTCGTTCACCAGCAGCCAATTTTGTTAATAGCTCGGCAAGTAGAGAAACGTCGGTCAATGGTCTTGCCATATGTGAAGGGTTTTCTTGGGCATAGCCGTATAGTGAGGTAATCACTTGGGAGGCTACGAGCGAGATTTGAGAGTTGTAATCTTCTCTTTGAAGGTACGCGTATCGGTATATTTTTAAATTCGGGGACGAATTTCTTTTAAGGGGGGAGATTGCAACACCTTAGAATGTGTTTTGTAGCTAATTATATTTTAATGTATGGTTTTTAATAATAATTTTACCAAATTAAGTTTCAAATATTTTATCCTATTTAATGAGTATTTTATTAGATTTTTCCTAGGCTTGCACACACTTGTGCATGATAACTAGGGTTGTTTTGGGGGTTTAACCATGATTAGCAACATGGTGAACTAACCATTTTCCCTAATCTAGCTTTATATTCTTGTTTTAAGTGTTTTGGGTTTTAAGTTTGATGGTTTTTCTCAAAAGTAAAATGAATTTAAAAATGGTTTTTAAATGTTTGCTTTGTGTTGACTTGGTGAGAGAGAGAGAGAGAGTGCATTATGAGGCATGATGGCTTTGCCCATGCCTTCATTAATGAAGAGAAAGGGTTGAATAATGCTAGATCTCATTTCCCTTTCCTTCTCATTCTCTCACTCTCAAACTCACACACAACACACACCCTCACACCCACAGCAGCAGCAGCAGCAGAAGACACAGCAGCAGCATCAGCTCCAGCTTCAGCACCAGCAGCTCAGGCACAACAGCAGCAGATACAGGCAGCAGCAACAGCAGCAACAGCAGCCCCAGCACTTGCAGAATCTCTTCCTCCCCCATACACTTCCTCTCCTGCTCTCTGGGGTCCATTAGGGTATAATTTCTTAACCCAAATTCCTAGTTTGCTTGAGTTGTGCATAGATTAGCTTCGGTTTGTGTTTAATAGCTAGTTAGTGCTAGATTGTGGTGAATGGTGTGGAATGTTGATTAAGTGGTGATTGTGTTAGTTAACCCTACCTATTTAAGTGTTGTTAAGGTCACCTTAACCGAGAATTGACCCAGATTTCACTAAAATACCATAGGGTTTGCTTTTGTGCTAAATTAGCATTTTTAAAGCGACATTGTGACATTCTGTGATCTTCTATTGACCCAGACTCTTCAGGACAAAATTGGGAAAACTGAAACATGCTACCTAGGTCTAGACACCACCACCTGAGCACGAGACCCTAACTCCTAATTTGGGCCGCCGGTTTATTAGTTCTGGCCGCAATTTGCGGCCAGGTAGGGGACTGGGGTATTGGGAATTTGTGTGGGGTAGTCTACTGTTATGTGTAGTGTTTTGGCATGTCTAGTTTTGTAAGATTTGACCTTTAGGAAAATCTGGGGCAATATATCGTTTTGCTTGTCCGTTTGTATGCGCGATACACGCGATACGTGAGAGGGTTCTGTGATCCAGCGTATCGCGGCGTGTCTCGATGATTTTAGACGCGTATACACACGATTCAGCGTATCGTGCACACGCGCGCTTGGTTCGCGACGCGAGTTTCTCGTTTTGGTTCGATATTGCGTTTTGCGGAATATTTGGCTTATATTTGATTTCCATGTCTTATTTGCAGGGTTGCAGGCAGGGACTACGGACACTGCTACAAGGGGGAGCAGATGGTAGGATTCACCTAGCGTGGAGCGTAGGTGAGTAGATTTAACATCTACAGGGGAATCGCCCGCGTGGCGTTATGCGTCTGGGCTAGGGTTCAAATACCTGTCGCATATTCTACGTCATTGTTAGAATTGCGCCTTTACCTTATTTTCTTGATATAGTTGTACTGTGACTAGCAGCCGTAGGACACTGCACGTATTATTGACGGTTCATGTTGCACGAGCACGGATTGTATGCTACACACACACCGTCAATAATTGCCATGTCACACACAACCCCTTATAGATACTTTATTGCTTATCATACTTGACATCTAACTTATCGGTATATACCTATAGTGTATCTTACTATTAGTGATAGGTACATCTACACCTTGGGATACAGCTACAGGTATACCTTGCACATATTTTACTTATACCCGGGGGGGTACCCTTCATATTTTACTTATACCCATGGGGTATACGACATCTTTTACTTATAGGTAGACACCTATACGTAGCTGTACCTTATTGATTTCGCATACATCTGGTTTCAGCTATATGTTCTCATTTATATGCTCACATTCTGATGTATCGCATATATTTATTCCTGGATTTGCGCCTCGTTATTTGGATTTTACATGATGTTTTCTGGATTTGGCAACCGCGGGTGTTAATGAAATTATGCATACATTGAAAAACCCGGTTTCCTTAATGTGATATTTGCACAGCCACCATGAGATTTATCGGTTCTGATTATATATTCCATACGAGGTGTGGTTGCCGTATGAGGGTACATGGTGGGGCCCGGTATGGTTCCCCTCGGCAAGAAGATCGATGGACTTTTCCGATTGAGCCTGGAGGCGGGCGAGTACCTACCGGTGACAGTACCCATGACTCGGCGGGGGATCACGGAGACACCGTTGGGAGTCATGTACGTATGCATACGTCGAAAGGCGATGGTCAGAGCTAGGCACTCGTGCTTTCGGGATAGCGTATGATACGTGATCAGGATTTCTGTGTCGATGCTTGGCACATGGTTTTCATGATATTTCTTTAACACCTTTGTATATATAATAGGGATTTAGCCATTGTTATATATACCCTTACACCAATATTAGTGGAATGGGACGCTAATATATGTGTATTACCCCCATCATACTTATTTCTGTATACATTTACCTTTAGGATGTTAGATTCTTACTTGAGATTTGACTTGGGATTTTAGGTGATTCATTGAGATTGGATACTGGACATACCTATGTGATTACTGATTTGTACATTCGGGATATAGGAGATTTCTAGATATTGTATATTGAGGAGATGTGAGACTTATATGATGTGAGAGCCCAATGTGGGGGCTGATTTGAGGAATTGGGATTTAAGTGTCTTGATGGATTGTGATCCTACCACGATGACAGGATTCCGTGGATGACATATTTCACTCCATACCTCGTACCTTTTCACTTATGCACTGTTCCATGTTTTAGGAGTACCTGTTAGTGTACCCTTCATGATAGCTGCATATTTGCCTTCTCATATCCCTATTGCATAGTTATTGCACACTATTGTCATGTTATTATTGCTTTACATATTGATTGTACCTGCTAGTGTGCTTTCCATTATTCAGCATTTGCATGACATGTTATTACTGTAATCGCATATCTTAGATTCATGCTGTACGTACATTCATGTGATTACCTACATATGTTATTTACTATTCACGAGTTGGCAACTCACCCCCATTGTGCCACAGGTGTTTCAGGTTGTTCCCCAGAGTAGTCGAGGCAGGCTATTCAGTATTCATCTATCATCTTTTGCTACAGATACCGCATCAGCTCACAGTACTATTTTGCTTAGGTGGGTTTTGGTGGTTATCTGTATTTTGTATTGTACCTTTGTTGTATTTGTACTCTCCATCTACTATCATGTTGTTGACCTAGAGACTTGGTGAGGACGATATTGTATATTATTTGTGGATTTGTTGTCTTTTATATACAGCTTTCTCTCCATTGTCTTTATTTCTTCGCTACGGCGTCGTATATTTGTGTTGTATTCATCTTGGCTAGTTTTTACAAAAAGGGGGTTATGCCAAAATTTTAAAGAAAGAAAATGGGACTTTTAAAGAATTTGGGTTACGATTTCAAATGTTTCAAAAACTTATATTATCTTTTCCGTATTTTTATGGTTTAGATTTCTGTGTTTTGGCTTTCTTTTACTACGTTATGTCTTAGGGCGTTGCGTAGTACGTCACGGGCCAATTTCGGGTCGTGACACCAAGCATCGACTATAATATACATCATATGTACAATAATGGCCTCTAGGGCCTACATATAACTAACACCTATACCCTCTACGAGTGCGGCTAATAGCCTGCCAATTCTAGAGTAAATCCCCCTCCGTCTCAACGCCATGAAATGCGGGCCCGTTGCCCTCTAGAACTCGGCTACTCGAGCACTCCAACATGGGGTAATCCTAGTACAGAAAAGAAAAAAATATATATAATGGCAACATCGACCTCAACCCGGTTGCGCCCCAATAAAAAAATATACAATCTAGCGGAAACGACAGTCCACATGTCGGACGCTCGCCTCGCAATAATGAATATATAAATGAATCTAAACTATACAACTACCATTGCCCTGGAGGCTATCCCACACGACAATCCGAACATAGTCATCACAGATATCAACATCACAACAGTATAAGCAAGTATATGCAACCCTGTCTAAATGACGTATAGAAAATAAACGACGTTTGAAAACACATACACCACATCACAGATATCAACGATACAAAACTTTAACTTTTGAAACTTTCCAAGTTGCCCCCAAGCAAAGATAACACTAAGTGAAATCTGGGGAAAATTAAACAAAACCAAAAATACCAATTTTCAAAACCCAAAACACAGGATGAAAATGGGGCATTGACTTGAATAGTGAACAGGCCAGGCCGGTTTTTTTGAAGTTTGGCCAGCCAAAGTTATATGAAATTGCCTCGTTTTCGTTGTGTGTCATACTCATGTCTAGACTAAGTCTCTGCACTTGTTTAAAAAAATTTCAGTGATCAAAATTTTTTCAGAACAGAGAGTGGGTTTTGAAATCGAATTTTTTCGGTTTTGAAACTAATGCATCATCTACTTCTAGTTTCTAATGTTTGGGTGGCTCTGATACCATGTTGGGGTTCCTAGCGCCCTGGCTATTTAACGTGGCCGATGCGGAACAAAAATTTTGGTGTTTAAAAAACATGACGCTAGAAACAAGTACCTAGAGTCGAAACCAAACATGAAACTAACAAACTACAAAAAGGTTATCTACTGTGATAGAAGTGTTATACCGAATGAACTGTGTTCTTCGGTCTTCTACCATCTTCCTTAGCTCCTAGAGGTTTCCTCGATCGAACTTATCGCCGGTCTTCCTCCGTCGAAGATGTTCCACCCGAGGGATGTAGCTCATGACTCTAGCTTCACACTAAAGATCTAGTGAAGCAACTAGGGACTCTAGGTTGCTAATCTAGAGTGCCTAAGGATGTAGTGTGTTGCTCAAAGTGTTTATCTATCTCTTCTTCTACCCTTGATTCTCAACACATGAGATGGTAGGGTAGAAGATGTAGAAGAAGGAGGAGGAGCTCAAGAAAGGTTGTGAAGAGAGATAACCAAATGGTGAGAGTGTTTATAAAAACCAACCATGCCAAACTATCATGTGAAGAAAACTCAAGTGAGTAAAAATTCAAGTGAGGAAACAAGTGAGCAAAAACTAGAGAGAGAAAAACATCAAGCATGGTTTCGTAAAACACATTTTCCAAATATAATAATGCAACCATACTTGAATAGTTAGCACAAATGAATTAACAATTCATTTGTCAACACTATTTAAGCATGTGTCACACCATACTCTCTTCTTTACCTTTACATCTCATTTCCATTTAATTTAATAAACGGATAATCCAACTTCTAGAATGCTTTCCATATAAATACAGATTACAGTCAACTATATATACATACCTGTATACGTACCAAAATACGAATACCCAAAGAGATAGAATAACACAAAGAACATAATACTAGAATATACATATCGAAATACATATACGTAAATTATTAAATCAATACCTGATTTAATAATCTGGCTCAATCCCGAGCCGGCTAGTATTATCAACCGTCCGATTGAAAGTCCGGGTAACTAGTACAATTATTCGATCGGAACCCTGCACGTATCAAAATACGGCTACTACATCATTTCGCCTGAACCAGGGAAACCCTCTGTGTGGGACTCTAAAGACTCGATAATACGCTGGCAGTGTGTTTAACCACAAGCATGTTAGCGGCACTAGCTATACGTAACGGCTACCCAGGTATTGAGTGAAAGGAAGGCCGACGAGCAAACTCATCTGAACCCCTACTGAGCCTACCCGTGAAAATCTCCATACAGTCCGGTCTTTTCATCTAAGAGTATCGCATATTGGTCTAGGAAGTGGATAAAGTTAGACCCCTAATAACGCGATATTTCGTGTCGGTATGAAGCCCATCACCTACTGAGAAACTACTGATTCAAATCAGTAATTCTCGTCTACCTTGGCCAAGGATTCCTGGTGATGGCCACCTGTGCACCGCGCGACATCAGCCACCAATACCCGGAGAGACGAATCCCCGACGATTCGCTCACTGCCTCCATGTGGCTCGGGACTGTACCCAACTAAAACCTATTTACACGACCCCTTTGAGCCGTGGTAGGGTAGTAATCCTACAAGCATTATGCGGTTGTGATGATACACCCACGACTAGGGACATTAAAGGATGTACTTACAGACTACCATTGTCCCACTAGTATGATCTGCATCATAATCTAGGTAGTCAAGTACGTATCCTAAGGGCTTTACCAACATGTAATAGAGAGACAATCAGTGTACATGTTAAGATAAATAGTAACCATATAGCATACTATCATATCGAGCAAGAAATTCCTCCCTATATATGTCCAAGCATCCACTACAATATACATCGCATGTATAGTAATAGCCTCTAGGGCATACATATAACTAACAGTGTAGCACGACAGCAAGGTTCCGGGAGGCATCGTCCCTGCTGATTTCAAAAATTTTTCGTTCTAGCTAACCCTAACTCTAGAATCGTACACTAGAAAATGCGGCGAAACGAATGCAAACAACTTTGCAACTAAAGTGAACAAGGAATACACCCTTTGTAGACCGGTCCTTCACTTATAACCCTAGTAATCAAAGTACAGTGGCAGCTCACACGAGAAAAATGACGATCTCAGGCCGACAGACTAACCTGTACTCATGTCACCAAAGAACTGCTATCTGACAATAGGTATAATACCAACTAGCATGTTCCTGGAGAGTCCGTCCAGTGTACTTATAACCCAATGAGCACCTGTATACTATCTTAGGTGACTAACTGACACCAATGGCTTGTGAGACCAGCCACCGTCCCTCATCGGGGTCTCGAAAAGTATACACTAGTCTATTTCGGAGTATCGATGACCAGTCTCGATACTCCCTTGACTAGGGACATTTAAGGATGTGCTTATAGACCACCCAGTTCCCATGTATATGATCGCTATCATAATGCTTGTAGCCAAGCAAGAATCCTATGGGCTCTATCAACATGTATTAGTGATCTGTAATACCATATAATGCATGTACATGATGATAAAGGCAAACAAGATAGCATACTATCATCTCGAGTAAGAACATTCTGCTCGTATAGGTCCCCCCTCAATCATCACAACCGCATGCCTGCGATTACAATAATTGATTTGAGGGCACTATAGCCGACAACTTCTTCATCCAGACTGCTTCCTTCGTGGCGTCATATGCAGCGATATACTCCGCTTTCATCGTCGAGTCGGCAACGGTGTCCTGCTTGGAGCTCTTCCAACAGACCGCCCCTCCAGATCGAGGCCTTCGCAGACTCCAGCTTCTAGAGTGACAATGATGACTCCACGTCCATGTCGGGTTCCCGACCATCCCTCCCGAAACTATTCCTCGGACTGGCGACATGGACGTGGAGTCATCCTTGTCACTCTAAAAGCCAGAGTCGGCGAAGGCCTCGATCTTGAGGGCTTCTTTGCCGTAGATCAAGAACATCTCCTTAGTCCTTCTCAGGTACTTGAGAATGTTCTTATCTGCTGTCCAGTGCTTTTCCCCTGGGTTTGACTAATACCTTCCTACAACTCTCAGTGCGTAAGCTACATCTGGTTTGGTACACAACATCACATACATTATAGAGCCTACCGCAGAAGCGTAGGGTATAATATTCATGCGATCCCTTTCCAAATCAGTCTTGGGAGACATATTTTTGGAGAGGATGATTCCGTGATAAGCTGGTAGATTACCGCGCTTTGAATCTTCCATACTAAATCTTTTCAAATTTCAACGCTTGAAATTCCCAATAATATTTTACCCCTAGCAGCTATATGATCTTAACATCGTCAACAAATCATAAGTGCTAGTCAAGTTCAACCGTCATTTCCCGATTGAATTAAATCCACCCGCACGACCCTTAACATAGTCAACAAAGTCGCACGACTACCCTAATCCAATCGCATCATATGCTTATACAGATAAGAACTAATCAGCTACCGCACACTACGCCTTAACATAGTCAACAAACGTAGCACGAATACCAACTAGTACTTATCTGAAATGACGGAGGGTTACGACAGGTTTTTAAGAAAACCCTTTGCGTAATGAACTTGATATCGTTGTAGAATCGAGTGATTTTAAATGGAGTGTTTTTTAGGCCTTTACTAGTTTTGCTAAAGAGGTCACTCCCGGTGAAGGGATCTCGGCTCTTTCCTTATCGAATAAGGTGCAGGATATTTCACAAATATCACTATACAAAGCAAGAACTATAGAAGCAATCAAAAGACAAACCGAGTGTGTAGCATCTGCCTGTTTCGCTAAAGTGGTCACTCCCAGTGAAGGGATCCCGGCTATTTCCTTATCGAATAAGGTGCTGGATGTTCTACAAGGAACACCGCTATGCAAAGAAAGAACTAGAGCTACCAGTTATTAAAAAAGTTTCTACAACATCTTTAGGTTTCTTTTAGTTTCAATAATCTCATTAATGAAGTCACATTTTATTATGCTTCACAAGCATCACATTTGAAACGAAATCTGCAATATAACATATATCTCATATATATAGTATAAACATTCGTCTCAGGCAGTAATATAATCTCATCACAGAACATTGCAGCAGAAGAACATATATGAAATATTGGATATTCTAGGAGATCCGTGTTTTCAATACGAGCCTGTATAAAACACGGATTCCACGGTTGTGATGAATAGCCAAACCCACATCCCTAGACCCCTACGAGCGCGGCAAGTAACCCTGCCAATTCTAGGGTTAAGAGACCCGGTCTCGACTCCTCGAGATGGTCTCCCACTGGACCCTAGAACACGGTTACTTGTGCTCCCCGCCTTGGGTCTACCTAATGTGAAAAAGTAAATAATAAACAATGGTGACATCATCCTCAGCCCGGAAGTGCCCCAATAAAAGAATATTACATACAAATGAATTTTACATGAATGAGAAAGAAAAACTCTCATCTCACATAAAACCCCCGGCTATTCAAAACACGACGATCCAATATAACATATCACAGCAACACATAACATCACATGTCGTCAGCGTAAGTAAATATGCGTATCCCAATTGTCGGTGATGTATAGCAACGAAAGCGGCGATACACCATATATTACACTTACGGTCGCAGAAAAGAAAGTGTAAAACTACAACAGTTGGAATCCGCTACCTCCTTAGACATCGCATGCCTAACCAAATGAATTCCTTAGACATCTCATGCCTAACAATTATAAACCCCGCATTTTAGTCTCATTATCGAAAACACTTTTCAATATCAAGTCGGGCAATTCAACAAGATTCCCGAAATCCTGATCGAATGCTCGTCGCAAAATTTAGTAGAAGGTCGCACCCTCGGATGCCGTCAACAAAGTGCACTAAGGCGGAACACCGCTGCCGCGAGCACCCGAACGGATACTTTGGGCGACGGGATTCTCCTACAGTCACTTGGTCAGGGCTATGGGGCGTGGCTGTCTATTAATTTTACCCACCGAGTATCCGCGTACGCTACGTGATTGCGACGGACTTTTGATCGCATCAAAATCTCGTGGCAACCGATCATCTGAGACTGAACTGCTAGATTTATAACATTCAAATTAGTTATCTCATAACTACTTGTGAATTCCAAATATTGTATCGCATTCCATATAAATAGACAATGTTAAACTTTCCGATCGAATAAACAAACACCAAAGATTTCCCAAATAGCTCAACACTTGAGCGGAGTTCAAAAAGTGTCCATCACATGCCACAGTACCAGTGGTCCATGTAAGTTATATATATGCCCTAGAGGACATTAATGTACATGAGATGTATATTGTAGTGGATGCTGGGACATATATTGGTAGGACTTTCTTGCTCGACATGATAGTACGCTATCTGGTTGCTCTTTATCTTAACATGTATACTTACTGTCTCTCTATTACATGTTGATAAAGCCCTTAGGATGTGTACTCGACTTGCAGGACTATGATGCAGATCATACTAGTGGGGCCTGGGTAGTCCATGAGTACATCCTTCAATGTTCCTAGTCGTGGGAATATCGAGACGGGGCATCGATATTCCAGAGTAGACTAACGTATATCTTTTCGACCCATGAGATGGGCGATGGATGATCCCATATCCATTGGTGTTTGACATCAGAGACGGTATGCGGGTGCTCAGTGGAGACTGGGTATACTGAACGGACTCGCCGAGAACTCCCAGATGGTATTATACCTCACGTCAGATGGCAGTTCTCTGGTGACACTGGTACAGCTTAGTCTGTTGACCCGAGATCGTCTTAGAGTCTTGTGTGTCTCCCACTGTGCTTTGATTTCCACCCTACCACGGCTCTACTGAGTCGTGCAAACAGGTGGTTTTTAGGTACAGTCCCGATTCACATGTAGGCAATGAGCGATAGGAGGGGATTCGTCTCTCCCGGTATTGGGGGTTGATGTTGCGCTATACTCAACTGGCCAAAACTGGAAATCCCTGGCCAGGGTTGTACTGATTTACTGGTAAGTGTTATCAGTAGTTTCTGGCTGTTTATGGACCTTATATCGGCAAGACTTATCAAGATGCTGGGGTCTGACGTTTACCACCCCTAGGCGAGATATGCGACATATCAGACGGACAGACCGGACTGTGCGGTAAGTGTTACTGATTGGATTCATAGGAGTGTGAGCAGGCTTGCTCGTTGATCTTCTGATCGCTCAATACACGGGTGGCCATTACGTTTAGCAAACCGCTTGCGGCTTTTAGGTGATTGATATGATCACCGCCTACTGCCGGCGTATTGACGAGTCTTTAGAGTCCTACACAGAGGTTTCCTGGCACAAGCGAAACGAAATAGGAGCGCATATAAGATATGTGCGGGACCGAGAATATTACCAGTATGTGATACTGTATTCTATTCTCGCGATTTGTATCTGTAGGGTTACTAGGCACTCTAACAAGGTTCTACTAGGCATCTACCATGCCCATTTCAAAAAATTAGCCGTGCCGAGCAACCCTAACCAAGATCGTATACTAGAGATTATGTGAAAACTAGCAAGTTAAACATTTTAACTACAAGTGAAAGGGATTACAACATTTGTAGATCCGGTCCTTCACTTCTAAAGCTCCGTGTTGACGTCCCTTCGCTGCGATCATCGGGATCCTGGACTCTAGCGATGGTTTCTTCGGAGAAATGAGCGGGCTAGGTCGTTGACTTCGAGGCCGAAGATGATCTACGTCGAGAAGACTCAAACTAAAGCTCCATCTTCACTAGGTCAAGAACTTTGTGAAGAGAACACCTTAAACTAAATGGCAAGTAGTAGAGGATGATGAAATAGGAAGTGGGTTCACTTTGGATTTGGATTTCTCACTTTGTTTCTTCACTTGAAAATTTTTCTAGCAAGCTTTCTTCTTCTTGAAGAAGAAGAAGAAGAAAAGAATAAGAATGAATAATGAATTAATTAAAAGGAATAATCAAGTGAAGTCTATCATAATGCAACCATGGGTGAATTTACCTTTGTAGAGACTAAACCATAGTTTGAGGTAATGGTTAGGTTAATGAAAATCTTATGCAAAACAAAATTAGTGGACTTTGTCAAAGATGCTTGAAAGCTTCATGAAGCTTCAAGCAAAGACAAAGAAGGCCACCATTTTGTTTTAACAAAATAAATAAAAAAAACCTAAACCATTATCTTAAATATGGTGTAAGTCATACACATACCAAAGTTTGCATGTATCATCAATCATGATAGAAACTAGTGCACAAACATATATCACATATACAACTTATGCACATCAAGTGAGAAAATCAATCTTAAGTGAACCAATACTAGTTAATGTAAATCAACACTTGATTTAACGATCCGGTCATATCGCATATAACTGACTGATATCTAGTGTATCAATATATCGAATCAACACTTGATTCGGTAACCCGGCTATATCTCATATAACCGTCCGATGATACAAATCGCGAGAATAGAATACAGTATCACATACTGGTATTATTCTCGGTCCTGCACATATTTCATATGCGCTCCTATTTCGTTTCGCTTGAGCCAGGAAACTTCTGTGTAGGACTCTAAAGACTCGTCAATACGCCGGCAGTAGGCGGTGATCATATCAATCACCCACAAGCCGCAAGCGGTCTGGTAAACGTAACGGCCACCCGGGTATTGAGCGATCAGGAGATCAACGAGCAAGCCTGCTCACACTCCTGCGAATCTAATCAGTAACACTTACCGCACAGTCCGGTTTGTTCGTCTGATATGTCGCATATCTCGCCTTGGGGTGGTAAACGTCAGACCCCAGCAGCTTGTTAAGTCATGCCGATGTAAGGTCCATAACAAGCATGAAACTACTGATAACACTTACCAGTAAATCAGTGCAAACCAGTCCAGGGATTTCCAGTTATGGCCAGTCGAGCATAGTGCAACATCAACCCCCAATACCGGGAGAGGCGAATCCCCTCCTATCGCTTATTGCCTCCATATGAATCGGGACTGTACCCCAAAACCACCTATTTGCACAACTCAGTAGAGCCATGGTAGGGTGGAAATCAAAGCACAGTGGGAGACACACAAGACTCTATGACGATCTCGGGTCAACAGACTAAGCTGTACCAGTGTCACCAGAGAACTGCCATCTGACGTGAGGTATAATACCATCTGGGAGTTCTCGGCGAGTCCGTTCAGTGTACCCAGTCTCCACTGAGCACCCGCATACCGTCTCTGATGTCAAACACCAATGGATATGGGATCATCCATCACCCATCACATGGGTCGAGAAGATATACGCTAGTCTACTCTGGAATATCGATGCCTCGTCTCGATATTCCCACCACTAGGAACATTGAAGGATGTACTCATGGACTACCCAGGCCCCACTAGTATGATCTACATCATAGTCTTGTAAGTCGAGTACACATCCTAATGGCTTTATCAACATGTAACAGAGAGACAATAAGTGTACATGTTTAGATAAAGAGCAACCAGATAGCCTACTATCATGTCGAGCAAGAAAGTCCCTATATATGTCCCAGCATCCACTACAATATACATCTCATGTACAGTAATGGTCTCTAGGGCATACATATAACTAACAATCTCCTACTTGCACTAGGGCCATCTGTAGCAGTGGTTTCAGTATCTAATACTCAACCATCCCATAATAGTCTCTCTTTTGGAAAAGGCTTTTGTGAGTGGATCCGCCGTGTTGTCTTCTGAGTCTGCTCTACTAACCTCGATCTCCCCGGAGATCTATTATCTCCATGATCAGGTGATACTGCCTAGGAATATGTCTAGGTCACTGATGGGACCGGGGTTTCTGGGCCTCTATTGTCATACAATGGTAGGAACCTAATTCATCTCATGAACTAATATACACCCAAATTGCCTCTTTGGTAGTATCTTTGATAGCGATGTCACCAGCCTTTATCGTCTAGTTTGCCATGGTATCTTAGCTTAGAACTCTTCCATCATACCGTCCCTCCACTGAGGGTAAAGACAATGCCTGCGACTGACATTCAGTCGTCCTTATCACCCTGGAACTTTTCCAGTGATTCTCCCCAGGATCAACTCATACCATCTCACTACTACTAGTGAGAATCCTAACATCCAATTAGATCTATCTCATAGATCCAAAACCCAGGATTTAGGAGGTATCACTTTGATCCTATATGGAGAATCCATGTGATAAGAGGAGATTGACCGAGCGTAGCATAGAAAACTCTTTTCCTATCAAGAGTATGTCATTTACGTACTCTACGGGGATCACCAACTTACTCTCTACTACCTTTTTGTATATACAAGGTTCATCTACCATTTTGATGAAGTCAAACACTTTGACTACCACATCAAAACAGACGTTCCAACTCCGCGATACCTACTTTATCCTGTAAAGCATCTTGAACACGTTTTCGCAGCTCCCATTGCCTACGAAGCCCTCTAGCTGTGTACTTATAGACGCTCTCTTCTAAATCATATTTAGAAAAGCAGTCATGACACCCAACCGCCAGATATCGTAGTCATGGTATGTAGCCGTGGCAAGTAGGATCTAGATGGACTTAAGCACAGCTACTGGAAAAGGTTTCATCATTATCCATGCCTGGTCGATGACGAAAACCATTAACAAGTCTAAGCTTTGAAAGTCTCAACTTTTCCATCTACACCAAGTAATCTTCTCAAGATATACTTGCTCCAGATGGGGATTTAACCCTTCAGATATAACATCCAAAGTCCATACATTGTTGGTGTACATGGATTCCATCTCAGATCGCTAAGCATCCAGCCTTTCTTACAGAGTCCCCACCCTTGATGGCCTGCTCGAAACTAGTTGGGTCATCATCTCATGATGCAATCCTCGCTCCCACTGTCATCGAGAAACCGAAGTATCTCTTAGGCGGATGAGGAACCCTACTAGATGGGCGGAGAGGCTGAGGTTCGTCATAATCTATTGAATCCTTTGGTTCTACCAAATCATCTGCTGTTGTTTGTATAGCTAGAACTCCTTCCAGTTCTATCTCATAACCACTAATTTGTTTCCAAAATAAATTCCTTTTCCTAAAAAGGTGGCATGCCGAGAAACAAAACATCTTTTGTTCTTTGGTGCGGTAGAAGATATTCCTTTGCTAAAGCTTGGGATATCCAACAAACTTCTACAGAACTGACTTTGCCTCGAGCTTGTCCGGATTATGCTTTTAGACATAGGCTGGACAACCCCAAATCTTAACTTGCTTAAGAGATGGGCTCTTCCCTTACCATATCTCATATGGAGTGGTAGGCAACTTATTTGATCGGAACCCTATTCAATAGGTATGCAACTTCACAAGTGCATAACTCCCTAAAAGGAAATAGGAAACTTAGTAGTACTCATCATAGAGCGCACTATATTAAATAGGGTGTGATTGCTCCGCCCCGATACACCGACGTGCTGTGGTGTATGCGGAGAAGTAATGCTGAGAGAGAATCTCATTCTCCTTTTAGAATAGTCCAGGAATCCCGTGCTCAAGTATTCTCCTCCCTGATCACATCAAAGGACATAATACTTATACCCGTTTTTGGTTCTCTACTTCTAACTTATATTTTGTGATTAACTCAAAAGTATCGGACTTGTGTTTCAACAGGAACATGTGTCCGAATCTTGAGAGATCATCAGCGAATGTAAGGAAGTATAAAGAATCAGTCCTGGCATATGTAGACTGGGGACCTTCATACATCACTATGTATCAGTCCCAAGAGTTCACTAACTCTTTCTCTGTTTCCAGTAAACAGAGCAATGGTCATCTTATCTTTGTGACATGACTGGCAAGTTTCATAAGATGTAAATTTAAACTGGATTTAAACTGGTTTAAATATGCATCTAAATGTAACTTAGCTAGTCGGGTCGCATTGATATGACCTAGTCTACAATGCCTCAAGAAGAATTCGTTCATTTCTGAACTCTTCCTCTCGTGTGTGTTCTGTATACTAAGAACTGTAGTTTGATTTAGAACGTCAATACTTTTATAGAACGTCAATGCTTTTAGATAACGTGCCTGAACCGATCAACTCTTGATATAGGGAATGTTCAAAACATTATCCAACAATACAAAATTATATCCTTTCTTCACTAATAAAGAGACTGATATGATGTTGTATATCAGGTTCGGTATCTAACAACATTCATTCAGAATCAATGTATTCTGGTAATACAGGGTGATAGTGACCAACAGACTTGGCTGCAACACTTGCACCGTTTTCTGTCTCATCAAACTTATCACCCGTTCTCAGTTCTCTACCATTCTTTAGCCCATGTAACAGATTACATATGCGGGATCCTGATCCGGTATCTAATACCCAAGACGTAGAGGATACAGAGAAACAGTTCTTTGTAATGAACACACCCGAAGAAGATGCATCATCATGCACTTTCTTCGTTTGGGCGGCACGGGAAATCTGGTATTCCCCAATTTCCTGCTCTGTCTTATAACAAATATAAGTTGGAGCGGGACCAACGTTCCCCAGCACAGTATAACAAGCGGGTTCGGTCAATACATCCATATTATTAACTTGATTAAGGCGTGACATGGTCGCTACCTGGAGAGAGAGAGAAGAAAACACTCTGCGTGCGCTCTTGCAAGATTAGATTGGTTATATATTTTATCTAATCAGGATGGCTCCCACTGTTTTTATCAAATCTTTCTTCAAACCCTAAAAAGAAAGACTAGCCGGGATTAATTACACTCTACAAGTTCGCCAAACTTTCAGCCAGGCCAGTACCGGTACTTTGAGGGAGGTTCCACGTGCTTTCGCACGGACCTAATTAAAATAAACCTCGTTTTCCCAGGGGCGTAACCCCGTTGACACCTTTTTAGACGCCTACTTGATCGGCTAATTATAAAGTGCAAAACTCTCCTAGGAGTAACAATTACTCGCAGTGGGTATCGGGATCCAACTATCATATAGGAGGTATGCAATCTCATTGCAAATTTCAACACTTGAAACTCCCGATAAAGGTTTTTACCCCTAGCACCTATGACCTTGGCTATGGTCAACAAATCATAAGCACTAGTCAAGTTCTACCCGTCATTTCGTGATTAATTAGACCCACCCACATGACCCTTGGCTAAGGTCGACAAAGTCACATGACTGTCATAACTAATCGTATCATATGCTGTGTAGGAAGACATCACTTAGCTACCGTACACTACGCCTCGGCTATGGTCGACAAACGCAGCACGAATACTAAGCACTCTACTTCCTAAAATAACGGAGGGTTACAGATGGTTTTTAATAAAACCTTTAACGCTTCGAACTTGATCTCGCTGCAGAATCAAATGGTTTTTAAATGGAGTGTTTTTTAGGCTTTTGCTAGTTTCGCTAAAGAGGTCACTCCCGGTGAAGGGATCTCGGCTCTTTCCTCGTCGAATGAGGTGCAGGATATTCACAATACCACTAGGCAAAGCAAGAACTAGAAAACCAGTCAAAAGACAAACCGAAGGTTGTAGCATCTTCTAGTTATTGCTAAAGAGGTCACTCCCGGTGAAGGGATCTCGACTCTTTCCTTGTCGAATTAGGTGCTGGATGTTCTACAAGGAACACCGCTATGCAAAGCAACAACTAGAGCTACCTGATTTTTGAAATTCGATTCCACAACATCATTTAGGTTTATTTTCTTTCATTAATCTCATTAATGAATGTCCCATCATTTAAGTCCACCTAAACATCACAGATAAATATAACGTACACTTATGCCATCCGCATTTGCCTCGATGTCCCGTCTGTACCGTTAGGTTAGGTAACTAACGGCAGAGCGGGGCAGGGCTAGCGCGGGTGTAAAACATAAGCAACGTCTATATAATATATCATATATACTATATACAGTATCTATCTGAACATATCACATGATCACATCACAGATAACGCAGCAGAAATCATCATATGAAATATTGGATATACTAGGACGTCCGTGTTTTATTTTGAGCCTGTATAAAACACGGATTCCACGGCCGTGATGAATAGCCAATCCCATACCCCTAGACCCCTACGAGAGCGGCAAGCAACCCTACCAATTCTAGAGTTAGGAGACCCAGACTCGACTCCTCGAGATGGTCTCCCACTGGCCTTTAGAACCCGGTTACTTGTGCTCCCCGCCTTGGGTCTATCATAATGCGGAAAAATAAATAATATACAATGGTGACATCATCCTCAGCCCTGAAGTGCCCCAATAAAAGAATATTACATACAAGTTTTTTTACATGAATGAAAATGAAAAACACTAATCTCACATAAAAAAAACCCGGCTATTCAAACACGACGATCCAATATAACGTAACCAGCAACACATAATATCACATGTCATCAACCTAAGTAAATATGCGTATCCCAATTGTCGTTGACGTATAGCAACGAAATCGGAGATACTCCACATATTACACTTACGGTCGCAGAAAAGAAAGCGTAAAACTACAACAGTTGGAATCCGCAACCTCCTTAGACATCACATGCTTAATCAAATGAATTCCTTAGACATCGCATGCGTAACAATTATAAACCCCGCATTTTAGTCTCATTATCGAAAACTCTTTTCAATATCAAGTCGGGCAATTCAATAAGATTCCCGACATCCTGATCGAATGCTCGTCGCAAACTTTAGTAGACGGCCTCACCCCCGGATGCCGTCGATGAAGTGCACTAAGGCGGAACACCGCTGCCGCGAGCTCCAGAACAGATGCTTTTGGCGATGGGGTTCTGCTACAATCACTTGGTCGAGGCTATGGGGCTTGGCTGTCTCTTAAGTTTACCGGCGAGTATCCGCGTACGCTACGTGATTGCGACGGACTTTTGATCACATCAAAATTCCGTGGCAACCGATCAAATGAGACTAAAGTGCTTGATTTATAACATTCAAATTAGTTATCTCATTACAACTTGTGGATTCCAAATATTGTATCACATTCCAGATAAATAGACAATGTTAAACTTTCCGATCAAATAATCAAACACCCAAATTTTCCCAAATAGCTCAACACTTGAAATAAGTTTCAAAACATCCATTTCATGCCACAGTACCAACGGTCCAGCCGTTGAAGGGTCAAGCCAACGCCTCACATGTGGCACGCCGTACTGCCCCAAACCCTAAGGTTCAAAAGGCAGTTCAAGACGGTCACATAATCGAGTTAAGGTTTGTTGTCTTCTAAAGGGTCCATCGCGTTACTTGCACGATTTAGACGTTCTTAAACAACGGAAAATTCCAACACTTGGAAATTTTCCGGGTCGGGAAAAAGTGATTTATTGATATCCGGTCGAACTTTTTAACACTTTCTAAAATTACCCGGAAAAACTTAAACGAAGTTAAATTATCCGATCGAATCAATGAGTCCCCAATACACCCCAGAAAACTCAACACTTGAGTAAATATAAAAATATCCAGAAGAATCAGGAATTACAGACGGACATTACTGTGCAAACCACGTGCCATGATTCACCTTTTTGGCCGCGGAACCGCCGCGCAAGCCAGGGTACGGCCGCGGTTCCGCGGCGCTTTGATGGAGTTAGAGGCACGTGTTGCACAGTAATTCCTAGAAAACCCTGCTGATTTTTTTGAGTATTTTTAATTCACAAAAATCACAGTTTAGGAAAAATTCCCAGAAAGGGGTAAATATCGGGGTTTTCGGGTTCGATCGGACTTTAAATTTCGTTTAGACTGCGCCTAAAGCTCTAGCTTGGCTCTGATACTACTGTAGGGTTACAAGGTACTCTAACAAGGTTCTACTAGGCATCTACCATGCCCGTTTCAAAAAATTAGCCGTGCCGAGCAACCCAAACCAAGATCGTATACTAGAGATTATGCGAAAACTAGCAAGTTAAACATTTTAAGTACAAGTGAAAGGGATTACAACCTTTGTAGATCCGGTCCTTCACTTCTAAAGCTCCGTGTTGACGTCCCTTCGCTGCGATCATCGGGATCCTGGACTCTAGTGATGGTTTCTTCGGAGAAATGAGCGGGCTAGGTCGTTGACTTCGAGGCCGAAGATGATCTACATCGAGGAGACTCAAACTCAAGCTCCATCTTCACTGGGTCAAGAACTTTGTGAAGAGAACACCCTAAACTAAATGGCAAGTATTAGAGAATGATGAAATAGGAAGTGGGTTCACTTTGGATTTGGATTTCTCACTTTGTTTCTTCACTTGAAAATTTTTCTAGCAAGCTTTCTTCTTCTTGAAGAAGAAGAAGAAGAAGAAAAGAATAAGAATGAATAATGAATTAATTAAAAGGAATAATCAAGTGAAGTCTATCATAATGCTACCATGGGTGAGTTTACCTTTGTAGTGACTAAACCATAGTTTGAGGTAATGGTTAGGTTAATGAAAATCTTATGCAAAACAAAATTAGTGGACTTTGTCAAAGATGCTTGAAAGCTTCATGAAGCTTCAAGCAAAGACAAAAAAGGCCACCATTTTTTTTACCAAAATAAATTGTAGGCTTGCTAGGCACGCTCACATGGTTCTACGAGGCATCAACCATGCCTGATTTTAAAAATTAGTCGTGCCGAACAACCCAAAGCTGGTTCTTTAAACTAGGTTTTAGGCGAAAACAAGCATGTTAAACACTTTAACACTAAGTGAGAGGGATTACAACCTTTGTAGATCCGGTCCTTCACTTCTAAAGCTCCGTGTTGAAGTCCCTTCACTGCGATCATCGTGTTCTGGACTCTCGAGAGGTTCCACGAAGAGAAAGACACAGTCTTGCTTCCGATCTTCGATACAAAGATGATCTACCTTGAAGTTTCGTTAACACAAGCTAACACTCATAATATGAAGTGAACACTCTCATCTAAAGGGCAAGGATAGATGAGGATGATGAAGTAGTATTATTTCTCTCCTTTATTATCTTTTTCTCACACTCATTCATCACTTGGAAAAAGCTAGTAAGCTTTTTCATGAAAGAAAGAAGAAGGAAGAAGAAGATGAATAATCATAAAAATGAAAAATAAATCCTTTTGTGAAGAATAATGCAAAGATGATAATGAAGAATAAGGCAATCATGGTTAACTTAACCTTTGTAGAGATTTAACTATGGCTAGGGTTTGGGTTGAGTTAATGATGAGTCACTGGAAAATATCTTTTTCATGACAAAATAAAAACCTTATAGAAACTTCTAGTAAACATTAACCCAAATCAAACCCTAATCTTGTTTAATCTCCACTAATCATGTTGCATTAGTTATCATATCATGTTACAATATTATATATCACATATATAATATTTATTGTAACAAAATAAAATAATACATTTAACATATATCGCATATATATCAATGTATTACCCGAGTGAGAAAAGAATCTTTTAGCGAGCTAATATTAGTTAATGTAATTTAATATATCATATATATTATTATAAATGAAATTATCGAATCAACTCTTGATCCGACAATCCGGCTATATCGCAAATATCCAACTAATATTTATCCGTACCGATTCATCGAATCAACACTTGATCCGATGACCCGGCTGATATCAAATATCGCGAGAATAGAATACAGTATCTCATATCGCATTATCCTCGGTCCTGCACATATCACATATGTGCCCCTACTCCGTTTTGCCTGAGCCAAGAAACCTCTGTGTAGGACTCTAAAGAATCGTCAATACGCCGGCAGTAGGTGATGATCATATCAAACACCCACAAGCTGCAAGCGGTCAGCTAAACGTAACAGCCACCCAGGTATTGAGCGCTTAGAAGATCAACAAGCAAGCATGTACATTCTCCTGTGAATCCAATCAGTAACTTTCCCGTACAGTCCGGTCTCGTCGTCTTATATGTCGCATATCTCGCCTAGGGGTGGTAAATGTCAGACCCCAGTAGATTGATAAGTCGTGTCGATATGAGGTATATAACAGTTCGAGAAACTACTGATAACACTTACCAGTAAATCTCAGCTACCCTGGCAGGGATTTCCGGTTATAGCCAATCGAACACAGCACAACATCAACTCCCTATACCGGGAGAGACGAATCACCTCCTATCGCTCATTGCCTCCATGTGATTCGGGACTGTACCCAAAAGCCATCTTTTGCATGCCCTCTTGGACGTGGTATGATGGAAATCAAAGCACAGTTGGAATCACACAAGACTCTATGACGATCTCGGGTCAACAGACTACTCTGTACCAGTGTCACCGGAGAACTGCCATCTGACGTAACATATAATACCATCTGGGAGTTCTCGGCGAGTCCGTCCAGTGTACCCAGTCTCTACTGAGCACCCGTACACCATCCTTGATGTCAAACCCCGATGGATATGGGATCATCCATCGCCCATCATATGGGTCAAGATGTGTATATGCTAGTCTACTCTGTTGTATCGATGCCCTGTCTCGATACACCCTCGACTAGGAACAATTATAGGATGTACTCATCGACTACCGTGGCCCCACTAGTATGATCTCATCTTAGTCCCAGTAGTCGAGTACATATCCTAAAGGCTTTATCAACATGTAACATAGAGACAATCAGAGTACATGTTAAGATAAAGTACAACCAGATAGCATACTATCATGTCGAGCAAGAAAGTCCTCCCTATATATGTCCAAGCATCGTATGTATACATCGTATGTATCGTAATGGCCTCTAAGGCATACATATAACTAACATAAATAAAAAAACCTAAACCATTATCTTAAATATGGTGTAAGTCATACACACACCCAAGTTTGCATGTATCATCAATCATGATACAAACTAGTGCACAAACATATATCACATATACAACTAGTGCACATCAAGTGAGAAAGTCAATCTTAAGTGAACCAATACTAGTTAATGTAAAGTAATATATCAAATATATAATTATACATTAAATCATTAAATCAACACTTGATTTAACGATCCGGTCATATAGCATATAACCGACTAATATCTAGTGTATCAATATATCGAATCAACACTTGATTCGGTAACCCGGCTATATCTCATATAACCGTCCGATGATACAAATCGTGAGAATAGAATACATTATCACATACTGGTATTATTCTCGGTCCCGCACATATCTCATATACGCTCCTATTTCGTTTCGCTTGAGCCAGGAAACCTCTATGTTAGACTCTAAAGACTCGTCAATACGCCGGCAGTCGGCGGTTATCATATCAATCACCCACAAGCCGCAAGCGGTCTCCTAAACGTAACGACCACCCGGGTATTGAGCGATCAGAAGAGCAACGAGCAAGCCTGCTCACACTCCTATTAATCCAATCAGTAACACTTACCGTACAGTCCGGTCTGTTCGTCTGATATGTCGCATATCTCGCCTAGGGGTGGTAACCGTCAGACCCCAGCAGCTTGATAAGTCATGCCGATGTAAGGTCCAGAACAAGCATTAAACTACATATAACACTTACCAGTAAATCAGTGCAACCCTGGCCAGGGATTTCCAGTTATGGCCAGACGAGCATAGCGCAACATCAACCCCCAATACCGGGAGAGACGAATCCCCTCCTATCGCTCATTGCCTCCATGTGAATCAGGACTGTACTCAAAAACCACCTGTTTGCATGACTTAGTAGAACCGTGGTAGGGTGGAAATCAAAGCACAGTGGGAGACACACAAGACACTATGACGATCTCGGGTCAACAGACTAAGCTGTACCAGCGTCACCAGAGAACTGCCATCTGACGTGAGGTATAATACCATCTGGGAGTTCTCGGTGAGTCCGTTCAGTGTACCCAGTCTCCACTGACCTCCCGCATACCGTCTCTGATGTCAAACACCAATGGATATGGGATCATCCATCGCCCATCACATGGGTTGAGAAGATATACGCTAGTCTACTCTGGAATATCGATGCCCCGTCTCGATATTCCCACGACTAGGAACATTGACGGATGTACTCATGGACTACCCAGGCCCCACTAGTATGATCTACATCATAGTCCTGGAAGTCGAGTACACATCCTAAGAGCTTTATCAACATGTAACAGAGAGACAATAAGTGTACATGTTAAGATAAAGAGCAACCAGATAGCCTACTATCATGTCGAGCAAGAAAGTCCTACCTATATATGTACCAGCATCCACTACTATATACATCTCATGTACAGTAATGGCCACTAGGGCATACATATAACCAACAGTATCATCAGTCGGTTATATGAGATATAGCCGGGTTACCGAATCAAGTGTTGATTCGATATATTTATACACTAGATATTAGTCAGTTATATGCGATAAGGCCGGATCGTTAAATCAAGTGTTGATTTAATGATTTAATGTATAATTATATATTTGATATATTAGTTTACATTAACTAGTATTGGTTCACTTAAGATTGATTTTCTCACTTGATGTGCACAAGTTGTATATGTGATATATGTTTGTGCACTAGTTTGTATCATGATTGATGATACACGCAAACATGGGTGTGTGTGTGACATACACCATGTTAATTATAATTTAGGTTTTTATTTATCTTAATTATTCAAAATGGTGGCTTCTTTGTCATGGCTTGAAGCTTCATGAAGCTTGAAGCAACTTTGCCAAAGTCCACTCATTTTGTCTTGATTAAGATATTCATTAACCAAACCATTATAATTAACTATGGTTTAGTCTCTACAAAGGTAAACTCACCTATAGTTGCATTATCATAGACTTCACTTGATTATTCATTTTAAAAATAATTCATTCTTATTCTTTTCTTCTTCTTGCTCTTCTTCAAGTGAAGAAAAGCGTTCTAGAAATTTTCAAGTGAAGATTTAGAGTGAGAAATCCAAATCTAAAGTGAACCCATTTCCTATTTCATCATCCTCTACTACTTGCCATTTAGTTTAGGGTGTTCTCTTCACAAAGTTCTTGACCTGGTGAAGATGGAGCTTGAGTTTGAGTCTCCTCGACGTAGATCATCTTCGGCCTCGAAGTCGATGACCTAGCCCGCTCATTTCTCCGAGGAAACCATCACTCGAGTCCGGGATCTCGATGATCGCAGCGAAAGGACGTCAGCACGGAGATTTAGAAGTGAAGGAACGGATCTACAAAGGTTGTAATCCCTTTTCACTTAATGTTAAAATGTTTAACTTGCTAGTTTTCGCATAATCTCTAGTATACGATCTTGGTTAGGGTTGTTCGGCACGGCTAATTTTTTTTTGAATCGGGCATGGTCGATGCCTTATAGAACCTTGTTAGAGTGCCTAGAAATCCTACAGTGGTATCAGAGCCAAGCTAGAGCTTTAGGCGAAGTTTAGACGAAGTTAAAAATCCGATCGAACCCCGAAACCCTAGTTTTTACCCTTCTCTGGAAATTTTTCTAAACTGTGATTTTTTGTGAATTAAAAATACTCAAGAAAATCAGCTGTGTTTTCTAGGAATTACTGTGCAGCACGTTCTCCTAAGTCGATCAAAGCACCGCGGAACCGCGGCATGAGCATAGCTCCTGCGGCAGTTCCGCGTCCGTACAGTCACATCGTTCTTTGTATTTTGCACAGTAAAGTCCCTATCAATTTCCTGATACTTTTTGGTTTGTTTAATTCTACTCCAGTGTTGTGTTTTCTGGGGTGTATTGGGGACTCATTGATTCGATCGAATAATTTAACTTCGTTTAAGTTTTTCCGGGTAATTTTAGAAAGTGTTAAAAAGTTCGACCGGATATCAATAACTCACTTTTTCCCGACCCGGAAAAATTCCAAGTGTTCCGTTGTTTAAGAACGTTCTAACTCGTGCAAGTAACGCGATGGACCCTCTAGAAGACAACAAACCTTAACTCGATTATGTGACCGTCTTGAACTGCCTTTTGAACTTTAGGGTTTGGGGGAGTACGGCGTGCTACATGTGAGGCGTTGGCTTGACCCTTCTACGGCTGGACCGTTGATACTGTGGCATGAAATGGATGTTTTTAAACTCCCCTCAAGTGTTGAGAACTATTTGGGAAAACTTGGGTGTTTGATCATTCGATCGGAAAGTTTAACATTGTCTATTTATCTGGAATGTGATACAATATTTGGAATCCACAAGTAGTTATGAGATAACAAATTTGAATGTTATAAATCTAGCACTTTAGTCTCATTTGATCGGTTGCCACGGGATTTTGATGTGATCAGAAGACAGTTGCAATCACGTAGCGTACGCGGATACTCGCCTGGTAAACATAATAGATAGCCACGCCCAATAGCCCCGACCAAGTGACTGTAGGAGAACCCCATAGCCAAAAGCATCCGTTCGGGTGCTCACGGCAGCGGTGTTCCGCCTTAATGCACTTCGTCGACGGCATCCGGGGGTGCGGCCGTCTACTAAAGTTTGCAACGAGCATTCGATCAGGATGTCGGGAATCTTGTTGAATTGTCCGACTTGATATTGAAAAGAGTTTTCGATAATGAGACTAAAATGCGGGGTTTATAATTGTTAGGCATGCGATGTCTAAGGAATTCATTTGGTTAGGCATGCGATGTCTAAGGAGGTTGCGGATTCCAACTGTTGTAGTTTTACACTTTCTTTTCTACGACCGTAAGTGTAATATATGATATCGCAGGTTTTGTTGCTATATGTCAATGATAATTGGGATGGGCATATTTACTTACGTTGATGACATGTGATGTTATGTGTTGCTGGATATGTTATATTGGATCGTCGTGTTTGAATAGCCGGGGTTTTTTTATGTGAGATGAAAGTTTTTCATTTTCATTCATGTAAAAACTTGTATGTAATATTCTTTTATTGGGGCACTTCTGGGCTGAGGATGATGTCACCATTGTATATTATTTACTTTTCTGCATTAGGATTGACCCAAGACGAGGAGCACAAGTAATCGGGTTTTAGGGTCCAGTTGGAGACCATCTCGAGGAGTCGAGTCCGGGTCTCCTAACTCTAGAATTGATAGGGTTGCTTGCCGCTCTCGTAGGGGTCTAGGGGTGTGGGATTGGCTATTCATCACGACCGTGGAATCTGTGTTTTATACAGGCTCAAAATAAAACACGGACGTCCTAGTATATCCAATATTTCATATGTTGTTTTCTGCTGCGTTATCTGTGATGTGATCATGTGTTATGTTCAGATAGATACTGTATATAGTATATATGATATATTATATAGACGTTGCTTATGTTTTACACCCGCGCTAGCCCTGCCCCGCTCTGCCGTTAGTTACCTAACCTAACGTTGCAGACGGGACATCGAGGCGAATGCGGATGGCATAAGTGTACGTTGTATTTATCTGTGATGTTTAGGTGGACTTAAATGATGGGACATTCATTAATGAGATTAATGAAAGAAAAATAAAACTAAATGATGTTGTGGAATCGAATTTCAAAAATTAGGTAGCTCTAGTTGTTGCTTTGCATAGCGGTGTTCCTTGTAGAACATCCAGCACCTTATTCAATAAGGAAAGAGCCGAGATCCCTTCACCGGGAGTGACCTCTTTAGCAATAACTTGCAGATGCTACAACCTTCGGTTTGTCTTTTGACTGTTTTTCTTGTTCTTGCTTTGCAAAGTGGTATTGTGAATTTCCTGCACCTCATTCGACGAGGAAAGAGCCGAGATCCCTTCACCGGGAGTGACCTCTTTAGTGAAACTAGCGAAAGTCTCAAAAACGCTCCTTTTAAAAGCATTTGATTCGGCAAGGAGATCAAGTTGAAAGCGTTAAAGGTTTTCTTAAAAACCATCCGCAACCCTCCGTCATTTTAGGAAGTAGAGTACTTAGTATTCGTGCTGTGTTTGTTGACCATAGTCAAGGCACAGTGTACGGTAGCTAAGTGATGTCTTCTTACACAGCATATGATGCGATTAGTTAGGACAGTCATGTGACTTTGTTGACCTTAGTTAAGGGTCATGTGGGTGGGTCTAATTAATCACGAAATGACTGGTAGAACTTGACTAGTGGTTATGATTTGTTGACCATAGTTAAGGTCATAAGTGCTAGGGGAAAAAACCTTTATCGGGAGTTTCAAGTGTTGAAATTTGCAATGAGATTGCATACCTTCTATGTGATAGTTGGATCCCGATACCCACTGCGAGTAACTGTTACTCCTAGGAGAGTTTTGCACTTTACAATTAGCCGATCAAGTAGGTGTCTAGAAAGGTGTCAATGGGGTTATGCCCCTGGGAAAACGAGGTTTATTTTAATTTGGTCCGTACGAAAGCACGGTGAACCTCCCTCAAAGCACCGACACTGGCCTGGCTGAAAGATTGGCGAACTTGTAGAGTGTAATTAATCCTGGCTAGTCTTTTCTTTTAGGGTTTGAAGGAAGATTTGATAGAAACAGTGGGAGCCATCCTGATTAGATAAAATATATAACCAATCTAATCTTGCAAGAGCGCACGCAGAGTGTTTTCTTCTCTCTCTTTCCAGGTAGCGACCACGTCACGCCTTAATCAAGATAATAATATGGATGTATCGACCGAACCCGCTTGTTATACTGTGCTGGGGAACGTTGGTCCCGCTCCAACTTATAATTGTTATAAGACAGAGCAGGAAATTGGGGAATACCAGATTTCCCATGCCACCCAAAACGAAGCAAGTGCATGATGATGCATCTTCTTCGGGTGTGTTCATTACAAAGAACTGTTTCTCAATATCCTCTACGTCCTGGGTATTAGATACCGGATCAGGATCCCATATATGTAATCTGTTACATGGTCTACAGATAGGTAGAGAACTGAGAACGGGTGATAAGTTTCAAGAGTTGAAAACGGTGCAATTGTTGCAGCCAAGATGTTGGCAGTTATCACCCAGTATTTCCAAATACATTGATTCTGAATGAAAGTTATTAGATACCGAACCTGACAAACAACATCATATCGGTCTCTTTATTGATAAAAAAGGATATAATTTTGTATTGTTGGATAATGTTTTGCACATTTCCTATATCAAGAGTTGATCGGTTCAGGCACGTTATCTAAAATCATAGACATTCTAAATCAAACCACTGTTCTTAATGTACAGAACACACACAAGAGGAAGAGTTTAGAAATAAACGAATCCTTCTTGAGGCATTGTAGACTAGGTCTTATCTATGCGACCCGACTAGCTAAGTTACATTTAGATGCATATTTAAATCAGTTTGAATTTACATCGTGTGAAACTTGCCAGTCATGTCACAAAGATAAGATGACCATAGCTCCGTTTACCGGAAACAGAGAAAGAGTTAGTGAACTTTTGGGACTGATACATAGTGATGTATGTAGGTCCCCAGTCTACATATGCCAGGACTGGTTCTTTGTACTTCCTTACATTCACTGATGATCTCTCAAGATTCGGACACATGTTCCTGTTGAAACACATGTCTGAAACTTTTAAGAAATTCAAAGAATGTAAGATAGAAGTAGAGAACCAAAAAAGGGTAGAAGTATTATGTCCTATGATGCGATCAGGGAGGAGAATACTTGTGCATGGAATTCCTGGACTATTCCAAACGAGAATGTGATTCTCTCTCAGCATTACTCCTCCGTATACAACACAGCACGTAGGTGTATCAGGGTGGAGCAATCTCACCATATATGATATGGTGCGCTCTATGATGAGTACTACTGAGTTACCTGTTTCCTTTTTGGGGTTATGCACTTGAGAAGCTGCATACCTATTGAATTAGGTTCGAATCAAATCATTGCCTACCACTCCATATGAGATATGTAATGGGAATAGCCCATCTCTTAAGAAAGTTAAGATTTGGGATTGTCCGGCCTATGTCGAAAGCAAAATCCGGACAAGATCGAGGCAAGGTCTGTTCTGTAGAACTGGAAGGAGTTCCAGCTATACAAACTACAGCTGATGATTTAACAGAACCAAAGGATTCAATAGTCCCCGACGAACCTCAGCCTCTCCGCCGATCTGGTAGGGTTCCTCATCCTCCTGAGAGATACTTCGGTTTCTCGATGACAATAGGAGCAAGGAATGCAACATGAGATGATGACCCAACTAGTTTCGAGCAGACCATCAAGAGTAGGGACTCTATAAGAATGGATGGATGCTTAGCGATCTTAGATGGAATCCATGTACACCAACAAAGTATGGACTTTGGTTGCTATATCTGAAGGGTTAAATCCCCATCAGGAGCAAGTATATCTTGAGAAGATTACTTGGTGTAGATGGAAAAGTTGAGACTTTCAAAGCTAGACTTGTTAAAGGTTTTCGTCATCGACCAGATGTGGATAATGATGAAACTTTTTCCATTGGCTAAGCTTAAGTCCATCCGGATCCTACTTGCCTTTGCTACATACCATGACTACGATATCTGGTGGTTGGGTGTCATGACTGCTTTTCTAAATATTGATTTAGAAGAGAGCGTCTATAAGAACACAGCCAGATGGCTTCGTAAACAGTGGGTGCAGCGGAAACGTGTGCAAGTTGCTTTACAGGATAAAGCAGGCATCGCGGAGTTGGAACGTCTGTTTTGATGTGATAGTCAAAGTGTTTGACTTCATCAAAATGGTAGACAAACCTTGTACATACAAAAAGGTAGTAGAGAGTAAGGTGGTCATCCTCGTATTGTACGTGGACAACATACTCTTGATTGGAAAAGAGTTTCCTATGCTAGGCACGGTCAATCTCCTCTTATCACAAGGATTCTCCATATAGGATCTAGGTGATACCTCCTAAATCCTGAGTTTTGGATCTTTGAGATAGATCTAAATGGATGTTAGGATTCTCACTAGGTATAGTAAGATGGTATCAATCGATCCTGGGGAGAATCACTGGAAAATTTCCAGGGTGATAAGGACGACTGAATGTCAGTCACAGGCATTGTCTTTACCCTCAGCGGAGGGACGGTATGTTGGAAGAGTTCCAAGCTAGATACCGTGGCAAACTAGAAGATAAAGGTTGGTAACATCGCTATCAAAGAAACTACCAAAGAGGCAGTTTGGGTGTATATTGGTTCATGAGATGAACTAGGTTCCTACCATTGTGTGACAATGGAAGTGTGGCTTTGGCCAAGGAACCCCGGTCCCATCAGTGACCCAGACATATTCTGAGGCAGCATCACCAGATTATGGAGATAGTTGATCTCCAGGGTGATCCAGGTTAAGAGAGTAGACTCAGAGGACAACACGGCGGATCCACTCACAAAGGCCTTTTCCCAGAGAGAGACTTATATGGGATGGTTGAGTATGAGATACTGCAACCACTGCTACAGATGGCCCTAGTGCAAGTGAGAGATTGTTAGTTATATGTATGCCCTAGAGGCCATTACTGTACATGAGATGTATATTGTAGTGGATGCTGGGACATAAATAGGTAGGACTTTCTTGCTCGACATGATAGTACGCTATCTGGTTGCTCTTTATCTTAATATGTATACTTACTGTCTCTCTGTTACATGTTGATAAAGCCCTTAGGATGTGTACTCGACTTCCAGGACTATGATGCAGATCATACTAGTGGGGCCAGAGTAGTTCATGAGTATATCCTTCAATGTTCCTAGTCGTGGGAATATCGAGACGGGGCATCGATATTCCAGAGTAGACTAGCGTATATCTTCTCGACCCATGAGATGGGTGATGGATGATCCCATATCCATTGATGTTTGACATCAGAGATAGTATGCGGGTGCTCAGTGGAGACTGGGTACACTGAACGGACTCGCCGAGAACTCCCAGATGGTATTATACCTCACGTCAGATGGCAGTTATCTGGTGACACTGGTACAACTTAGTCTGTTGACCCGAGATCGTCATAGAGTCTTGTGTGTCTCCCACTGTGCTTTGATTTCCTCCCTACCACGGCTCTACTGAGTCGTGCAAACAGGTGGTTTTTGGGTACAGTCCCGATTCACATGGAGGCAATGAGCGATAGGAGGGGATTCGTCTCTCCCGGTATTGGGGGTTGATTTTGCGCTATGCTCGACTGGCCATAACTGGAAATCCCTGGCCAGGGTTGCACTGATTTACTGGTAAGTGTTATCAGTAGTTTCATGCTTGTTATGGACCTTACATGGGCAAGACTTATCAAGCTGCCGGGGTCTGACGTTTACCACCCCTAGGCGAGATATGCGGCATATCAGACGAACAGACCGGACTGTGCGGTAAGTGTTACTGATTGGATTCACAGGAGTGTGAGCAGGCTTGCTCGTTGATCTTCCGATCGCTCAATACCCGGGTGGCCGTTACGTTTAGCAGACCGCTTGCGGCTTGTGTGTGATTGATATGATCACCGCCTACTTCCGGCGTATTGACGAGTCTTTAGAGTCCTATACAGAGGTTTCCTGGCTCAAGCAAAAAGAAATAGGAGCGCATATGAGATATGTGCGGGACCGAGAATAATACCAGTATGTGATACTGTATTCTATTCTCGCGATTTGTATCATCATTCAGTTATATGAGATATAGCCGGGTTACCGAATCAAGTGTTGATTCGATATATTTATACACTAGATATTAGTCGGTTATATGCGATATGACCGGATCGTTAAATCAAGTGTTGATTTAATGATTTAATGTATAATTATATATTTGATATATTTGTAAGTGCACGGCGGTGCCCCGGCCGTCAATCCGACGGCCAAATGCGGAAGCGGTGATAAACTTTAATTTTGCGAACTTAGCAAACCGGCACCACCGCGCACTAAACACCCGGATCGAACCATTAACTAGTCTAAGCTAACTACAAGACGGGTTAGAGATATACCGAGTGATCCGAGTCCTCCGGTCTTCTCGTCATCGTCCCGATCTCCCGCGGAAAGTCCTGTCTCCATATCATCGCCTCCTCGCCGAAGGGGGCACCACATCGCCTGCATCTTTTACGGGCTCCCACCTCAATACCGAGGCAACTCGGGCGCGAAGTTGGCTGGCCGACGCGTCCAAGATTTGCTGTAGAATGTGTAGTGTAGAGGCTATGTCTCATTTGGGGTTAGTTGCCTTTGAAGATGATGGAGGAATCAAGATAAGAAAAATGGTGCTTGCATTTTTCTATCATGAAATGAGATCAAGAATGAAACTCTCAAGAATGAAACTCTCTCATTTTCTTTCTCTCATTTTCTTTCTCTCAACCATTGCCAACCTCTTCCATCAAGTGAGAATAATATGGTGGAGGAATGAATATAAAACATAACATGAAGGGAGGTGAGTGTAGGAGAAGAAGAATGGTGACCATAACCAAACATCATCATAACAAACTCAAATCACTTCTAATCTCAATTTGATGCAAAAGGTTGATGTAAAGAGAATCATATGATGGTGGAAAAGAAAAGATACCATCATAATCAATACATTTGCAAGAAACCCCTCCACAATGTGTTATTTGCAAACTTGCAAATAACACCCTCCATCGGAAAAGACCGGCCGGGAAAGAACAAAGGAAAACCGGCCGGAACGGAATGCAAACTGGCAACTCCAGAAAACTGGTCCCGTAATAAATTACAGGAAAACCCCGATACTGTGCATACACACCCGCATCTGTATTCCGTCCGGATACAAATGCAATGAGACGAAATATACACTGTACTAAACTAGGATCCGGCTTAAACTAAAGCCGGCTAGTAAAAACCCGTCCGATCACGATCAGTGCAATACCGCACGTATCTGATCGAACCCTGCCATATCTCCATACGGCCACTACAGCGTTTCGCTCGAAAGCTTGAGTAACTGTAAGTGTGGTGGACTCTAAAGACTCGTCAATACTATGGCTGTGGATTTAACCACTAGCACGTCAGAGGTATAATCCAATACGTGACGGGCCACCAGCTATTGACCAAAAGGGACGTCGATGAGCGAACTCATCCTGACACCCTACTGAGCCTGTCAGTGACAATATCCGTACAGTCCGGTCCGTTCGTCTATGAGCATCGCATGTCGGGCCTAGGGGGTTGGTAAAAGTCAGACCCCCAAAAGCAGTACAAGTCGTGTCGGAGTGTAGCCCAGAACACCCTGAGATACTACTGGAATACCTACCAGTAAATCTCCTGCCTTGGCCAAGGACTTCGTGTAATGGCTCTCCTAGACACATCGCGACCTCACCCCCAATACCGGGAGAGACGAACCCCCGAAAATCCGCTCACTGCCTCCATGTGGCTCGGGACTGTACCCAACTAAAACCTGTTTGCACGACTCCTTTGAGCCGTGGTAGGGTAGTAATCAAAGCAAAGTGGGAACTCACACGAGACAAATGACGATCCCCAGGTCGATGAACTAACCTGTACACATGTCACCTGGGAACTGCTATCTGACGTCAGGTATAAGACCAACTAGCATGTTCCCGGCGAGTCCTGTCCGGTGTACTCATAACCCAATGAGCACCTGTATACATCTTAGGTGAACCAACTGACACCAGTGGCTTGTGAGACCGGCCACAGCCCCTCGTCGGGGTCTCGACTGTATACACTAGTCTACTCTGGAGTATCGATGCCCTGTCTCGAAACTCCTACGACTAGGGACCTTTTAAGGATGTGCTTATAGACTCCAGCTCTCACTTATATGATCGCCCTCATACTGCTGGCAGTCAAGCAAGAATCCTAGGGGCTCTATCAACGTGCAATAGCGACATGTCAGGTCACCTAAAGCAGTACACGATGATAAAGGTAAACCAGATAGCATACTATCATCTCGAGTAAGACTGTCCTACCGGGATAGGTCCTCCCTCAATCATTGCAATCACGTGCTTGTGATCCAATAATTGACTCTGAGGGCACTATCTCCAACAATATTACTTTACATTAACTAGTATTGGTTCACATAAAATTGATTTTCTCACTTGATGTGCACAAGTTGTATATGTGATATATGTTTGTGCACTAGTTTGTATCATGATTGATGATACATGCAAACATGGGTGTGTGTGTGACATACACCATGTTAATTATAATTTAGGTTTTTATTTATCTTAATTATTCAAAATGGTGGCTTCTTTGTCATGGCTTGAAGCTTCATGAAGCTTGAAAGCAACTTTGACAAAGTCCACTCATTTTGTCTTGATTAAGATATTCATTAACCAAACCATTATAATTAACTATGGTTTAGTCTCTACAAAGGTAAACTCACATATGGTTGCATTATGATAGATTTCACTTGATTATTCATTTTAAAAATAATTCATTCTTATTCTTTTCTTCTTCTTCCTCTTCTTCAAGTGAAGAAAAGCTTTCTAGAATTTTTCAAGTGAAGATTTAGAGTGAGAAATCCAAATCTAAAGTGAACCCATTTCCTATTTCATCATCCTCTACTACTTGCCATTTAGTTTAGGGTGTTCTCTTCACAAAGTTCTTGACCTAGTGAAGATGGAGCTTGAGTTTGAGTCTCCTCGACGTAGATCATCTTCGGCCTCGAAGTCAACGACCTAGCCCGCTCATTTCTCCGAGGAAACCATCACTCGAGTCCGGGATCTCGATGATCGCAGCGAAGGGACGTCATCACCGAGCTTTATAAGTGAAGGACCGGATCTACAAAGGTTGTAATCCCTTTTCACTTAATGTTAAAATGTTTAACTTGCTAGTTTTCGCATAATCTCTAGTATACGATCTTGGTTAGGGTTGTGCGGCACAACTAATTTTTTTTTGAATCGGGCATGGTCGATACCTTGTAGAACCTTGTTAGAGTGCCTAGGAACCATACAGTACAGCCGTAGAAGGGTCAAACCAACGCCTCACATATGGCAACGCCGTACTGCCCCAAACCCTAAGGTTTAGAGGCGGTTCAGACGGTCACATAATCGAGTTAAGGTTTGTGTTCTTCTAGAGGGTCCACCGCGTTGCTTGCATGATTTTCCGGAAGTTTCAAACTCGAGAAAAAATCCAACCTTTGAGAATTTTCCGACAGGGGAAAAAGTGAGTTATTGATATCCGTTCGAACTTTTTAACATGTTCTAAATTATCCGAAAAACTAAATGAAATTAAACTTTCCGATCGAATCAACGAATAAAAAGGATCTCCAGAAAACTCAATACTTGAATAATATAAAAAATTCCCAGAAGCATCAAGAAATACATACGGATGTTACTGTGCAAACACAAACCCTAATTCCACTGTACAGCCGCGGAACCGCCGTGCAAGGCAGGGTATTGCCGCGGTTCTGCGGTGCTTTGATGGAATTAATGACTCATTTTTCACAGTAATTCCTAAAATACCTGCTTAATTTTCTGAGCCTTTTTAATATAGAAAAATTTAAAAATTTCCAGAGAGGGGGTTCGTGTCGGGGTTTCAGGGTTCGATCGGACTTTAAACTTCGTCTAGACTTCGCCTAAAGCTTTAGCTTGGCACTGATACCACTGTAGGGTTACTAGGCACTCTCACAAGGTTCTACAAGGAATTAACCATGCCTGATTTAAAATTTAGACGTGCCGAACAACCCTAACCAAGATCTTTAACTAGAGATTAGGCGAATCGAAGCAAGTAAACAACATTACTTCTAAGAGTTTGGGATCACAACCTTTGTAGTCCGGTCCTTCACTTCTAAAGCTCCGTGTTGAGGTCCCTTCGCAGCGATCATCGAGTATCCGGACTCTAGAGAGGCTCTACAAAAGAAAGATGCAAGCTTGCTTCCGATCTTCGATAACAAAGATGATCTACCTTGAAGAATCTCAAACCCAACCACTTGCTTTGCTAATCAAGTATTAGCAAAGCAAACACCCTAATCTAAGCGGCTAGAATAGATGAGGATGATGAAGTAGGAATTTAGCTCTCATTTATTTTCTATTTTTCACTCATTTTCGTCATTACACAAAAAGCAAGAAAGCTTTTCATGCAAGAAGGAAGAAGAAGAAGAAGCTAACTCTTTTGTGATGAATTATGAATCAAGTGTGGTTAGAATATGCAACCATGGGTTAAGTATGAAGGCTTAACCAATGTAGAGAGTTAACTATGGTGAAGGGTTGGGTTGGGTTAAGCAAATATCTACACAAAATATCCAAAGTCAAAGTCAAAGCTTCAAGAAGCTTCTTGAAAGCTTCATGCAAGCTTAACCCTAATCCAAACCGTAACCACATTTAAACTCCACAAAACATGTTGCATTTATAACCATAACATGTTACAATATTATATATCACATATACAATATTTATTGTAACAAAATAAAATAATACAATTAACATATATCACATATATATCAATGTATTACCCGAGTTGGAAAAAGAATCTTTAAGTGAGCTTATACTAGTTAATGTAATTTAATATATCAAATATATAATTATACATTAAATTATCGAATCAACACTTGATCCGATAATCCGGCTATTTCACAAATAACCGACTAATATAATCTGTACCAGTTCATCGAATCAACACTTGATCCGATGACCCGGCTATATCACATATACCCGGCCGATATCTCATATCGCGAGAATCTAATACGGTATCACATACACGTATTGTTCTCGGTCCCGCACATATCATATATGTGCACATACTCCGTTTTGCCTGAGCCAGGAAACCTCTGTGTAGGACTCTAAAGAATCGTCAATACGTCGGCAGTAGGTGGTGATCATATCAAACACCCACAAGCTGCAAGCGGTCAGCTAAACGTAATAGCCACCCATGTATTGAGCAATCAGAAGATTAATAAGAAAGCCTGTACTTTCTCCCGTGAATCCAACCAGTAACACTCCCGTACAGTCCGGTCTCTTTGTATGAACGTCAGACCCCAGTAGCTTGATATGTCGTGTCAATATGAGGTCCATAAGAGTTCGAGAAACTACTGATAAAACTTACCAGTAAATCTCAGCAACCCTGGACAGGTATTTCCAGTTATAGCCAATCGAACACAGCGCAACATCAATTCCCTATACCGGGAGAGACGAAACCCTTCCTATCGCTCATTGCCTCCATGTGATTCGTGACTGTACCCAACAGCCACCTTTTTGCACGCCCTCTTGGACGTGGTATGATGGAAATCAAAGCACAGTGGGAATCACACAAGACTCTATGACGATCTCGGGTCTACAGTCTAACATGTACAAGTGTCACCAAAAAACTGCCATCTGACGTTAGGTATAATACCATCTGGGAGTTCTCGGCGAGTCCGTCCAGTGTACCCAGTCTCCACTGAGCACCCGTATACCTTCTCTGATGTCAAACACCAATGGATATGAGATCATCCATCGCCCATCATATGGGTCAAGAAGCGCATACGCTAGTCTACTCTGGAGTATCGATGCCCTGTCTCGGTACTCCTACGACTAGAAACATTTGAAGGATGTACTTGGCGACTACACTGTCCTCACTAGTATAATCTGCATCATAGTCCTGGTAGTCAAGTACTCATCCTAAGGGGTTTATCAACATGTAACATAGATACAATCAGAGTATATGTTAAGATAAAGAGCAACCAGACAGCGTACTATCATGTCGAGCAAGAAAGTCCTCCCTATATATGTCCAAGCATCCACTACAATATACATCGTATGTACAGTAATGGCCTCTAGGGCATACATATAATTAACATGCCACTCCTTCTTTTACCCTTTGAGTTTCTCCAGAACACCCCGTATTATTATGAACATCTACTTCCATTGGATAAATCCATTGTATGGTTATATACGAATTCGGAGGAACTTCTTCGAAGATGGATTCTGATTCGGGAGATATTGAATAGGATTATTCAGTTGCCTTTTCCTTTTACCTTCTCTCATGATGTGAGGGCTCCTAGGATTAGGAGAGGGTACACCTATTATGCTTATTGGATAGTCTTCTTCCAAACCATAGGCAGGTGCCGAAAGTTAGGGAATGAAGAAAACCAATTAGCCTAAGTTGGGTGTACAGAAGGTAATAAGTAAAGACAAATAAAGGCATCAGAAAAAGGGCAAAGTAAATTGTGATTGTAATCATTCACGACCAAACCACATATTTCATCGCCACTCCTACTTCACCTTTGTATTTCTCCAGAACACCTCGTATCACTACGAACATCCAATTCCATTGGATAAATCCATCGTTTGGTTATATACGAACTCGAAGGAGCTTTTTCGAGGAAGGATTCTGGTTCAGGAGAAATAGGAATAAGTTCTATTCAGTTGTCTTTTATCTTTACCTTCTTTCAGGTTGCGAGTGCTCCTAGGATGAGGAGTAGAAGTTACCTATTATGCTTATTGGATAGTATTCTTCCAAACCATAGGCTGGTACCGAACGGTAGGGAAGGAAGAAATTCATTTATGCCTAACGAAGGTGTACAGAAGGTAACGACCAAAGACAAATAAAGGGATTTGGAGAGATAGCAACGAAATATACGGTTACAGTCATGAATCTGGATAAAGGAAGATGCATTGCTAGGAATACCCGGATACCCTTTCGAAACATTTTCATGTTTCAGTTTCACTGTGCATTATTAATAGAAAACTGATTTCCCAATTAAACCCTTGCTCCAGGGTATGTATTTACCAGGTATGATTCTCACATCTGTATGGTTTTACAGATGATGAGTGGGAGTAAGTTATTGGGAATTAGGGGATCATCCTCATTATATCGGAATTCGTTGTAATTGGTGATATTTGAGAAAATCGCCTGGGTACAGTTTTCAACCTACGACGCACGGTGTTTGAGTTATTCAACTCAGGGGACTTATACAAAGTATTGTATATTGTCCAGTGTCTATTAGGACAAAGGGGTTGGTCCTCGTACTGTATTCTGTTTACTTATGACTTCTCTGGTTTTTAGATAAGTGTTTCGTAGAAATACAAGATCTAAGTTTTGAGAAGTTATAGGTATAAGAGTAAAGTAGAGAACCATGTATTGCAAGTATCGGGATTCTTCAAGGTGATCGAAGATGTAGATACTTGTATGAGGTATTCAGTTGATAGTAATAGTTTTGAGAAACTTGTTTCTCTTTCAGGTTACTCATAATTGGACGCACTCCTAAGTTGAGTAATGCTGATCGGCCTCTCTCCATTTAGTTGACATGCACTGGAGAAAGCTGCAGATTTGAATCTGGTTCCAATTAAATTAGTGCCTTTATTTCTATATTAGATATATATAGAATCAATTTATATCTTAAAGATGTTAAGGTATAGGGTGTCGTCCGGCTGATTCTTAGAACCAGAATCCGGATAAACTCAAGGCATGTTTCAGTAATGGCTGTTTGTGGGTTATCCCGGGCTTTGACGAGGGTTAACTTTCTACTATCAGGAAGATCAATAGTGATATTGTTCTTGACTCGCCACAGTTTTAGTAAAATGGATTTTTTCAAAAAATAGTAGTGGGAGTATGGTAGAACTGGAAGTGATTCCAGAACCGTAAACGATTACTGAAAATTTAATAGGGCCTAAAAATTCAATCAGGTTTGACATTCCACTAGCCACTCCGCAGATATGGTGGGTAACCTCAGGCACCGGAGAGGTACTCCGGTAGCCTCAAGGACGGTGATAGGGAGGTTCTTGTTTACCCAGACTTTCCATTACCGTTGTTCTAGACTATGAGATACGGCAGAAGGATGAGTATAACGTCGTTCTAAACTAGCTTTAGAAGTGCACGTGTATATAATTCTGCCAGAGGGTTGTTGTAGTCAGTGGAGCAATGGAAGCATAGTGGATAAGTAGCTTATGTCTATTTATAGACTAAAGCATATATAGTGGAGATAGATAATCTATTTTTGATATGACAGTCATGGGCTTTGACTTCATCAGAATAGAAGATGGAACCAGATTATGAGTAACAGAGACACTGATTTAATTGGAACCAGATTTAAATCATGTAGCTGTCTCCAGTGCATGTCAACTAAATGGAGAGAGGCCGATCAGAATTACTCAACTTAGGAGTGCATCCAATTATGAGTAACCTGAAAGAGAAGCAAGTTCTCAAAATCATTACTATCAACTGAATACCAAACACAAGTATCTACATTTTTGATCACCTTGAAGAATCCCGATAATTGCGACACGTTGTTCACTACTTTATTCTTGTACCTATAACTTCTCAAAACTTGGACCTTGTATTTCTATGAAAAACGTGTCTAAAACTTGAGAAGTCACAAGTAAACAAAATATAGTACGAGTACCAACCCATCTGTCCTAATGGACACTGGACAACATAAAATACTTTGTATAAGTCCCCTGAGTTTAAAAACTCATACCCTGTGCGTCGTAGGTTGAAAACTGTACTTATGGTTAAGAAGAATTACACTGCTGTTTAATGCTCCTTACCTAACCATCAACTGATATAGGTAAATGACATGGACATAATTTCAAAAGGTTATATCTCACTTTATAAAATAAACGTACAGATATATCAGTTTGAAATTGGTGCATAACAATGGATATTCAAAACCAAATATTTTCCGTCCGGCAAAAACCCATGCGATTTCCTCAAATATCACTAATTACAACGAATCCCGATATAATGAGGATGATCACCTAATTCCCAATAACTTACTCCTACTCATCATCTGTAAAACCATACAGATGTGACAACCAGACCCGGTAAATACATACCTTGGAGTAAGTATCTAATTGGAAAATCAGTTTTCATTTAAAAACGCATAGTGAAATTGAAACATCAAAATGTTTCGAAGGGGTATTCGGGTATTTCTAGTTATTCCTCTTCCATTATCAGATTCATGACTGTAACCGTATATTTCTTTGCCATCTTTCTAAATCCCTTTATTTGTCTTTACTCATTACCTTCTGTACACTATCATTAGGCTAAATGGTTTTCTTCCTTCCCTACCGTTCGGCACCAGCCTATGGTTTGGAAGAAGACTATCCAATAAGCGTAATAGGTGTACTGTCCTAATCCTAGGAGCACTCGAAACCTTAGAGAAGGTAAAGATAAAAGGCAACTGAATAAACCTTATTCCTATTTCTCCTGAACCAGAATCCATCCTCGAAATGGAACAAGTTCTTTCGAGTTCGTATATAACCATACGACGGATTTATCCAATGGAAGTGGATGTTCGTAGTGATACGGGGTGTTCTGGAGAAATACAAAGGTGAAGTAGGAGTGGCGATGAAATATGTGGTTTGGTCGTGAGTGATAGCAGTCGTAATTTACTTTGCCCTCTTTCTAATCCATTTATTTGTCTTTACTTATTACCCTCTGTACACAACACTTAGGCTAATTGGTTTTCTTCTTTCCCTACCTTTTGGCACTAGCCTATGATTTGAAAGAAGACTATCCAATAAGCGTAATAGGTGTACTCTCCTAATCCTAGGAGCCCTCACAACCTGAGAGAAGGTAAATGGAAAAGACAACCGAATAATCCTATTCAATCTCTCCAGAACCAGAATCCATCCTCGAATCTGGAACAAGTTCCTTCGAGTTCGTATGTAACTATACAATGGATTTATCCAATGGAAGTGGATGTTCGTAGTGATATGGGGTGTTCTGGAGAAATGCAAAGGATAAAAGAAGGAGTGGCAATGATGTATGCAACTCAGACAATCCAAAAGCCAGTGTTTTAAGAAAGTTCGGTTAACTTGGTTACTGAGTTATAGTTTAGGGTCGGGACATGGTTGCTGCCAAAGAGAGAGAGAATAGAAACACTCTGCTTGCACTCTAACTTAGATCAGAATGGTTAATCACTTTATCTAATCAGGATGTCTCCCACTGTATCCTCAAATTCTCCTCCAATCCTGAAATAAGAATTAGTCGGATCACCCGAGGAGTAAACCAACTCATGAGTGGGAATCGGGATCCAACTATCATCGCATGATAACGTGATGGAATCCACTCACGTTATCACACTCCAGAAGGTATGTGCATGCATGGCAAGTTTCATTTTCTTTAGAAACTCCCGATGTGATTTTTACCCCATGCTCTTATGACCTTGACGAAGACCAACATATCATAAGTCACATGTCAAGTTCTACCCGTCATTGTCCAGGTTAATTTGAACCCACCCGTACATACCCTTGACGAAGGCCAAAATAGTAGTACGACTGTCCCAAACCAACAAATCTATCTATGCAACAGAAAAGTAACAAATAGCTACCATACACTATGCCTTGACGAAGGCCAACATACATAGCATGAATACTAAGTGTTACCCGTCTGAAATGACGGAAGGATATGAATGGTTTTTGGCAAAAAACCTTTTAACGTAATGAACTTGATATCGTTGAAGGAACCAGATAGCTTTTTACAAATATATAGTTGCTAAAACCTTTGCTAAAAAGGTCACTCCCGGTGAAGGGATCTCGGCTCATTTCTCATAAAATGTGGTGCAGGATATTCCAACTGAATACCTCGATGCAAAGCAAAAAGTAATCGACTATAGTGAGTTATTACCCAGACGCAAACTTCTGTCAAAGGGGTCACTCCCGGTGAAAGGATCTCGGCCCTTGCCTCGTCGAATGAGATGCTGGATATTCATAACCGAATACCTCTGTGCAAAACAAAGAGAATGTCCTTGCAATAACAACTTTTTGAAAATTGTTCCAACAACATCGAATAGGTCTGTTTTCCTTGCATTAATTTGAATCAACGTGGTCCCATCAATCAATCACACAACAAAAGAACGAAAATATGATGTAGGTATAAGCCATCCACATTCGCCATTAGGTCCCGTCATCACCCGTTAGGTTACTTAACTAACGACGGAGCGGGGACTGGACTAGCACGGGTGTAAAACATATACAACATCTAATAGTATATATATCAATATATAATAATCGCTCCAGGCATGATAAAAGCAACATTACAGATAAGTAATAAGCATCACAGAACAATACAGTTAATCTGGTAGCCCTGGGTTTCCTTTGAGCCGCAACTGAAACCCGACGTTCCCTTGGTCATGTGGATAGCTTGTGCAATGAAGACCTAGACCCCTACGAGTGCGGCAAGTTACCCGCCAAAACCAGAAGCGAGGCATCCCCCTTAAGCAAAGTGACTGGACCACCCGACACTTCACGGAATCCGGAAACTTGAGCACCCCTCCTTGGGTCAACCTGTACCCCTTACGAGTGCGGCGAATAGCCCGCCAATTCTAGAGTGAAGCCCCCTCCGTCTCAAAGCCATGAGCTGTGGGCCCGTTGCCCTCTAGAACCCAGCTATCCGTGTACTCCACCGCGGGGTAATCCTGGTACAGAAAATAAAATATGTACAACGGTGACATCGGCCTCAACCCGGTCGTGTCCCAAAAGAATAATATACAAACAGGCAGTGACGATAGTCCATATGTCGGAAGCTCGCCCCGTGATATCAAATGTACAAATATATCCAAACTGCACTACCATTGCACGCAAGCTATCCACCACGACAAATCCGCAACAACACAGCACAACACAGAATATTAACGTGAATGTCACGTTCACAAACCCGTCTAAAAGTGCTATAGCAATTAGACAAGATTTACCGCTCGAATGAAATTCACGGTCGCAGATAGTAATGTAAGTACTGCAAACTTTAAACAATGTTAGAAAATATCGACTTCGAAATAACCCCCGAATAGCCCCAAACAACTAGATAAAACCATATCCAAACTGGGCTAAACAAACAACACCGCTGCCCCCACATTCCAGAGATTAAAGCACACAACAAAATTCAAGCCCAAAGCACAAAATTAGGCCGGCCTCCTCGGATTTTTGCCCAATGCGGCCGGTCCAAATTTTGAATCAGGGTATCGTATTTGGTGTGTGTTTTAGTGGTCACTTGAGTAGTCTTCTACAGTTGTTTAAATAATTTTAGAAAACACTTTGAAATTCAACAAAAACTGCAATGCATCAGGTGGTGTTCCGGGTCTGTTTCGGTTCCGATACTTTAACATTGTCTAAACCAACTAGTATGTGGTTAATGGTTTGGCTCTGATACCATGTAAGTCTACGCCAGTGCCCCGGCCATCAATCTGAGGCCAAATGCGGAACAAAAACTTTGCAAAACGGCGCTAACGTAATCCTAAAACCCGGATCGTGCCATTAACCCTATACTAGTAATACAGAAAAGAGTTTGGAGAGATTATACCGATCGATCTGTCTCCTTTGTTCTTCAATCTCTGCACCAAGTTCCTCACGGCTGCCCCGACGAAGTTTGCTCTCCGGTCTCGCTTGTCGAAGAGGCTCCACGTCGATGATTCTTTATACGGGCTCCCGCTTCAAAAACCGAAGCAACTCGAGCAACTAGTTTGCTAGCCTAGGTGCCTAAGATGATGTAGAGATAGTGTGTGATTACTTTATCTCATAACACTCTAGGATTCTCAACACATGAGAGGGATAGAGTGGAGGTTGAAGAAGAAGCCATTGATGGAAGTTGTGAGCTCAAGAAGAAAGCTAGTCAAGAAAATGAGCTTCATTATTGTGTGAGATCAAATGTGAGAGGTCTAATAAAAGCTAAAGACCAAACCTAAGCCCTTAGTGGTTGCCCCCTCTCTCTCCACATATCAATCCCACATAATAATCAATCAAGAGAATAGACATGGCACAAGAAAACACACCATGAGTCACTAAAAAAGCAGATGCCACGTTTAATGCTCTTGATCATGACTTGCACTGACAATTTCCACTAAATAAACATTAATACAAATGTTTAAAACAATAAATAGAATGACATCATTTAATGTAAACCCGTGACGGATCACTAGAGTATCCCTCATCTGTATATACATACATGCATCCGTATTCCGACTGAATACGAATACAACGAGACGAAAATAATCCAACAATCTAATACTAGGATCTAGCTTAAACCAAAGCCCACTAGTATGATCCGTCCGATCATGATCCGTGCACGAGTGAATGTATATGATCGAACCCTGCCATAAAACCGTACGGCCTCTACAACGTTTCGCCCGAACTTGGGAAACTTTCTGTGGGGGACTCTAAAGACACTTCAATACGCTAGCAGTGGGTTAACCATAATCACGTCAGTGGTACTAGCTGTACGTAACGGCTGTTCATGTATTAAGAGAAAGGGAGGCCGACGTGCGAACTCATCCTGAAACCCTACTGAGCCTAACAGTGACAATATCCGTAAAGTCCGGTCCGTTAGTCTATGAGTATCGCATATCGGGCCTAGGGGTCTGGTAAACGTCAGACCCCCAATAGCGGTATAAGTCGTGTCGGAGTGTAGCCCAGAACACCCTGAGAAACTACTGGAATACCTACCAGTAAATCTCGCTTGCCCTGGCCAGGGACTTTGTGTAATGGCTCTCCTAAACACAGCGCGATCTCACCCCAAATACCGGTAGAGACGAATCCTCTGCCGATCCACTCACTGCCTCCATGTGGCTTGGGACTATACCCAACTAAAACCTGTTTGCACGACTCCTTTGAGTCGTGGTAGGGTAGAATTCAAAGCACGGTGGGAACTCACACGAGACTAATAATGATCTCAGGTCGATAGACTAACCTATGCACATGTCACCAGGGAACTGCTATCTGACAATAGGTATAATACAACCTAGCATATTCCCGGCAAGTCTGTCCGGTGTACTCATAACCCAATGAGCACCTGTATACTATCTTAGGTGAACCAACTGACACCAATAGCTTGTGAGACCGTCCATCGCCCCTCGTCGGGGTCTCGATCCGTATACACTAGTTTACTATAGGAGTATCGATGCATAGTCTCGAAACTCCCACGACTAGGGACACTTTAAGGATGTGCTTATAGACTATCCAACTCTCACGTATATGATCACCATCATACTGTTGGTAGTCAAGAAAGAATCCTAAGGGCTCTATCAACGTGTAATAGTGATCTGTAATGTCACCTAAAGCATGTACACGATGATAAATACAAACCAGATAGCATACTATCATCTCGAGTAAGACTGTCCTACCGGTATAGGTCCTCCCTCAATCATTGCAATCACGTGCCTGCGATCCAATAATTGACTTTGAGGGAACTATAGCCAACAGACCCGGATTATCTCAATAATCTGGCTAGTATCATAACCCGTCCGGTTAAAGATGAATGTATAACCGGACCCTACACGCATCCCATGAGCGCAATACTTTATTTCGCTCGAGTGGACAAAACATTTGTGTGGGACTCTAAAGACCCATCAACACACAGGCAGTATGTTGTCGGATCATATTCTTACCTTATAAGCACGTCAGCGGTACTAGCTGTACGTAACGGCCAACCAAGTATTGAACGAATGAAAGGTCGACAAGAAAACTTGCCCGTACCCTACAGAGCCTATCGATGACACTTACCGTATAGTCTGGTCTCTTCGTTTGAGAATGTCGCATATCGGGTCTGGGAGGTGGTATCTGTCAGACTTCCACTAAACTGATGAATCATGCAAGCATAAAGCTCATAACCATATGAGAAACTACTGATAACGCTTATCAGTAAAACTCGCTTGCCCTGGCCTGGGACTTATGGTTATAGCTAGTCATACACAGCGCAACATCAACTCCTCATATCAGGAGAGACGAATCCCTTCCGAAATCTCATTGCCTCCATATGATCCGGGACTATAACCAACCACTACCTGTTTGCACAGCCCTTTAAGGCTGTGGTTGGGTAGTAATCTAAGTACAATGGGGACCATATGAGACACTATGACGATCTCAGGTCTACAGACTAACTTCTACATGTGTCACCTGAGAACTGCTATCTGACGATAGGTATAGTACCATCTAGGATTTCTCAGCGAGTCCATTCGGTGTACTCAGTCTCTAATGAGCACCCGCATACAATCTTTAGTGTCAAACACCAATGGTTGTGGGATCAACCATTGCCCTGTACTGGGTCGAGAAACGTATACACCAGTCTATTCTGAAATATCGATGCCCTGTCTCGATACCCCTACGACTAGGAACTTTTAAGGATGTGCTTATCGACTACCCAGGGCCCACTAGTATGATCGACATCATAGTCCTGATAGTTAAGAACATATCCTAAGGGTTTTATCAACATGTATGTCTAAGAGCAAGATATAAATGTATACACGTTAAGATAGAGTCAAAATCAGATAGTACACTATCATTTTGAGTAAGATTATTCTATGCATAGATATGTCCATGATGTCCAATATAATGTACAATAATGGCCTGTAGGGCATTGTCATGCCCCGCTTCCCAAAATAAGGAATACGGGAGGTGACTAGGCCAGCCATGTTCCTACGGTCAAGGAAATATCCCACCGTAGTCACACTTCGGCTTCTCGTAGTACATGGCAAGCAGTATTCATAGCACAAGTAATAAGAAATGCACTCACTAATTCTATAGAAGCAGATATTGTAACGCTTCGAAATTCGTTTAGGTTAATTTCGCGTTAGTTAGTAATGATGCGTGTTTTTCATAAAAACCCGTAAAACTTATTTCTTTCGTAAACTAGTTCTAATTGTGATGAGAGGTGTTTTTATATATATTTGGGGTTTATTAATTATAATTTAGTTTGTGTTCACCTTGATTAGAGTTTTTCCTTAATTTTCTTCCTAAGCTAGGTTTTGTGTACACATGCACACTTATCTTTTTTTGTAACCTAAGCTAAGTGTTGGCTTGTAACCATTTTCATTCTCCTTGCATGGATTATTTTCCCCACTAAATCAATTTAAACCCCTTTAATTTTAAAATTTAAATGAGGGAAGGGGAGGTATGGTGGTTAGGTGAGATTGGCTTGACCTTTTTTTGACCATTCTCTCTCTATCTTTTCTCTCTCCCTCTCTTTCTGAATTCCTGCAGAGTAAGCAGCAGCAACAACAACATTTCATCATCTTTCTCTTCTTCTTTCACTTCTCTTTGAATTATTATACAAACCCTACACTAAAACCCTTATCCCTTCAGAAAAAACCTTGGAAAATGGCTTCTTTGTGGACTTTGGAGTCAAGTCAGTGCATGTGAGGGCAAGGGCTGGAAAATTGAGTTCCCTTGGATCTTTTGAAGGTATCAAACTCACCCTTAACACCTTAGATCCTAACTTGTATCCTTGTTTGCTAAAAATCGTATTTTTGTGCATTTTTGTGATATTGAAGGGAAATTAGTGAAGCTTAGATAAGTTAACAATTTTATGGCTTGATTAGCTTAGTTATGTGCTTATAGTGTTGTTTTAACCTAGAGTTTGTTTCAGGTTTCACTATAATACCTTAATGTATCGATTTAGTGTTAAATTAACTTTTTAACTAGGTTTTGGGTTCTGTGTGATCTTCTTGTGACCCGATGGCTTCAGGAGAAAATTGTATTTACTGGAGCATGTACACTATAGTTAGAGAACACACACGAAGCACGGGAGCCCAACTCCCTAGGTGGGCCGCCGGAAAAATCATTCTGGACGCAATTTGCGGCCAGATGGGGGACCTGGGTTTTCGGGTTTGCTGTGTGGGTGTCTGCTACTATTTTAAGACTTATGGTATATGCAATTTTGTAAAATTCTATCTGTAGGAAAATCTGGAACCATTTACCTTATTCCGTATATTTTTAACTTTCGCGACACGTATGATACGTGTGTGGGTTTGGGGTTTTCTGCGTATCGCGATGTGTCGGGGTAGCTTCAGGTGCGTAATCACACGTTTTAGCGTATCACGCACACACACGTTTGGTTCGCGACGCGGGTTTCTCGTTTGGCTTTAATGTCGCGTTTTTGTAGATGTTAGCTTATGTGTATTATTTTGTGAAATTTTAGGTTCGCAGGCGAGCACGACGGACGCCGCGAAGAAGGGGAAACAAGTCGTCGGCTACACTTAGCACGACCATGTGAGTAGATTTAACATCTATGGGGAAATCGCCCCTATGGCGTTAAGCGTCAGGGCTTGATAGGTTATAGTAGTTGCATATTTGCATCCATATACCTTAATTGCATACTGTAGTTCCTGCTTATTATACATATGTATATGAACTTAGAATTAATAACACACCGCACTGTTACTAATGGTTCATGTTGCACGAGCACTAATCTGCATGTTACACACACACCGTTAGTAATTGCCATGACACACACATTATAGAACTGCCACGAACAGTATAATGTAGCTCACCTGATATATGATGTGACATGATTTTGCTACCTGCGCACATACTCATTTGCATATCCATACTTATGCATATTCAAACTGTACCTACCTAGATAAGCTGATTTTTTGGTAGAACTGGGGACCGCATGAGACCTTTTGAAAAACTGAATCTATTTTAAAGAGAGGTTTCTCCCTTTTACTTATGGTATGACTTTTGATGCATATATCACATCGCATGGATTTACGCATTGGCTTTGGATTTCAAGTGATTTCTGGATTTGAGGACCGTAGGGTTAATTAAGAAAATATGCACTATTTTGAAAACCCGGTTCCTCTTGATATGATATTTTGGTGCGTCCACCACACGTTTTCTCGGTTCTGAGACGTGTGTTTGAAACCCGATTCGAGGAGTTGGATGATCCGTTTGCGGGTTCGTGGTGGACCCGGTATGGTTCCCCTGGGCGAGAAATGTTTTTCGTGGAGCAGACGATGAGCCTAACAGGGTGGCTAGTACCTACCGGTGATTGGTTGGACCTGGCGGTTATCCGGTGGATATTGACCAGAGTCGATAGATGGACATGGGATGACCCGTACAGCTGGGGCCGAGGGCCGATTCCGCAGACGGAACCCGATATATGAGGATTTGCGTGTCCAAGCTGGACACAATTATTTCATGATATTTCGAGTACCGATGATGGGCACTCGTGATTCTCATAGATTTACAGGATTTGAGGGTCGATGAGGATTACGGCGCCTGAGTTTTATTGGAATTTGGGTGCATTGATGGACACCGATTATTTTTTCCACGTTGACATTCCGTGTAGATGCTATTTTATCCCATGCTCAGCATTCATTATTATGCATCTCATCCTGCAGTCATATTACCTGATAGAGTACTTATGCATGATTATTGCACATCTTGCTCATCGCATATAGATATTATCTGCTGGCATATGTTAGAATAGCGCAGTACGTGCATACTCATGATTACCTTTATATGTTATCTCCTATTCACGAGTTGGCAACTCACCCCCATTGTGCCACAGTGTTTGCAGGTTGCCCCTCAGAGTAGTCGCGGCAGGCTGCCTTCTTGTATCTTTTTGGCTACGGATACCACTGCAGTTGGTGCGTGAGCTGTTCAGCTGTTAGGTGGGTTGTGGTGTCCGGTTATTTCCATTGTATACATACTTTTGTATCTAGTATTCTCCATCTACCTTTATATGTATTTGACTTAGAGAACAGTGTGAGGACGATGATGTATATTATTTGTATTCTGGTGTCGAGCTCGTGTGAGCCGACTTTACTTATGCAGTTTTTATCAATTGTGATGTTTTTCACTTATTGCTCATTTCTTCGCTACGGCGTCGTATATTACTCTTGTGGTGATTGTTTCCGCCGTTGGGCGTGATTGCTCCCGTTTGGGATGCTTATTTATATTGTTATCATTTTACTCATATCATGTCTTGTGCCCGATTTCGGGGTTAGTTTTACAAAGGAAATGCTGCCAAAATTTTAAGAAATAACTTGCACTTTATAGAATGTTACTAAACTACTTAAGGTTTTCCAAATGTTTTTAAACAAATGTTTTCAACACTCGCTTCTTTTAATGGTTTGATTTCTGGGTTTCGGCTTACTTAGTCGCGTTACGCCCGTAGACGTTACGTGGTTAAGTGCCGGTCACGGGTCGAACTTCGGGTCGTGACAGATATAGAACTAACCATATAGAGTCAAAGGAAATGATAGTGCCGACATCACTGATCTAGTTGTCCGCAACATTCTCGAGGTAAGGCAGGTCCTGATCCGAGCTAAGTCCCCTTCTCGCTCTAAGCATGCATGCTCAGGACGTCATAGTGACACAATAGCAATATATATATATATATATATATATATATATATATATATATATTTATGTAATACGTGCAATGATGATAGACATAAAGCAGTAAACATGGAGTAATGACGTGAGCATGAAATAACCGGTACAGGTCAAAAGTAAAGCATGTGTATCGAATCAGTAATTAATGCAATGTCTATGTCACTAAACCTATCGTTAGTCCAAGTATGAGCGCCAACCACCACAGCAGTATTCCCAAACCTAGGTTAAGCCCCAGTGGCAAGGAAACACGGGCCCGAATCACGATCAGTAAGAATCAGTAGCATGATTAGTATCAAAGTCATGAAATCATGAAATATGCCGGCAGTGGGACTCCTGAGATTCCGTTGATTGAACCCACACTCAAACTACCCCACACCCCGCGATATACATCAAACACCGACCATGAATCTAAATACTAGTTGCTCCATAACAAGTCTACGCGAGAATTGGAGACAGGGTCTCCATCAAGCTTGTCTCGACTGGTATCCAAGAAAAATGAACAGTGTTCGATGTCTTACCTATGACACTAATACAAGTGCTTCCATACCTGTCCCATACCAGTTATAGTTACACTTATATATGCCCTATAGGCGTTGACAATGCAATAACTAACGGATTCCGCTGATTGTGTACAAGTACGTGTCACTTCTATTATTCAATCACGCTTTTACACTAACGTACTTGCCACAATCCAATCACTAACACTATCTCTTGGTAATGTAAAACAGTCAATAGAATATAGATACAAATGAACACTGTTTACTAAAGGTATTACAGTTATGCAACATGATTGGGATACAATATATGCACTACTAAGTACCTATGAGCAGCCGGTGTCGGTTGGATTAGAAAAATCATATAAAATCACACGTGCATAATTTGACGAAACAATATAAGAAGCGTAAACAGTGTACTAAATTATCTCTACAGAAAAATTAGTTTCGAGGCAATCGGGTTTCAGGTTTGCGAGTAATGGTCATTCCATTTTAAGTGTTTACGGCTGGAAATCCAATTTCTGAACTGGAAGTCCGTTTCGTAACACGTTTTACTCCCTGTTGGGATCATATTTAGGCAACACTACAGTTAGATAATATTTATACTTATCTGTTATGTTTCCAACGCATCAGACAGATCAATAATATCTTCTGTATGCAGGGAGATATGCGTTGTTTGAGGTTAAGGTATACATTCTGTCTCAGCATGAAATTGCAGTACACATCTACGGTTTAAAAAGTGTTATAAATATCAAACGAGACTAGAATGGAATGGGACCAGTACTTTTAGAAAGCTAATTCAATTCTCCACACTTCCATATATTGTTCCACACACTTGCACGCTTAAACATGTGGTGTTGTAGGTTTATCTGTTTGCTTCGAGACTAGCCATGAAATGTTTCATTACGAATCATATTCCATTTAATATGATTTTACAATGTAGCATGCACGGCAGGAATTAAACTTTACGACTTATCCTGGGGACGTCATTTCGTATGTGAAATTTAATCGTTTCGATCCTAACTTTTTATACACTACACATTCACAGTAAGACGAACTATTGATTAACAAAAGTTTACTATCATTAATGTTTTAAGTCCGGTATACGTATCGAACAGTTGTTACGCCTATATGATTATCAATTATCAAGTTGAATTAACATATATGTATATAGCATGATTTCACAAGTGAAGCGGGTTCACTTGCCTTCGGTCGCTTGATATAGAAGTGAAACCACGTGTAGGATCCGTTTCGACACCCGAGACGATGTGATGCTGGACACATGCGCGATGCGCGGTGATCCGGTACTGGACGCGGTGGCGACGGAGGCATTATACGGTAGTGGGCATGGTGATAACGCGGGCGTGACACGGTACTGGACACAGTCTTGACTCGGTGCGTGGTGCGGGTGTGGAACGACACGGAACGCGACGCTGGTGTGGGAGCGGGCATGGTGCATGCACTCGATCGGGGCACAGGTGGTATGGAGGCGGGCACGGTGTGGTACGGAGGCTGGCATGAGCCGTGACACATCTAGGTACGTGGTGACAAGGAGCTGGCGTGGGACGGCACAATGCAGTGTCGAGGAAGAGATGGTGTTGGCGAGGTCGTCGGCGGTCGAGTTAGTCGATGAAGTTGCAGTAAGGCTCGGGAGCTCGGTGGGCGGAGGCGAGGAGATGTGCTGGGTCATCCGACGGTGCTCAGGCGGCTATGGTCGTGGAGTTGCAGGCTTAGAGAGGCGGTCTCGGTTGGAGGGAAGCACAGTGGAGTTGAGAAAGGAGCACGGGGCGGCGTAGGGGGGTTGGTGCAAGGTAACGGTGGCTTGGAGCTCTGTTTGAGATCGATGGAGGCTCGGATCAGTGGTGAGGATAAAGGAGGCGATGGGGGGAGCTCGATCATCGGAGGAGGAGGATCGTTGGAGGTGATGAAAGGGGTCGAAGAGGAGGTGGCCAGCAGTGGTGCAGAGATCGCTAGCGATGGGTGCTTCGAGGAATAGTCTCGTTGCGGCTATAGTGTTTGGAGAGGAGGTCGGGTGTGCGGATGAATTCGAAGAGAAAGAAGGAGGAGGTTACAACAAGGGTGGCTCCGGTGGGGTTTGAGGTGAGGTCGACTGTAGAGGCAAGGAGGTCGAGGGAGTTCTCGGTTTATGCTGGAGGGAGAGGTGGGCGCGAGAGTCGGGAGCAGTTGCGAGGGAGACGTGGTGATGGACGGGTGCGGTTCAGTGAGGTGAGGAAAAGAAAACGAGAAGGAAGAGAGAGGTCGGTTGAGAGAAGGGAGGGAGGTGGCCGTAGAGGTTGCGGGGAAATTGGGGTGAGGACGAGGTCGTGGTGGAGCGCGGGTCGTGGTGGAGCGCGGGTCGTGGGGAGATCGTTGCGAAAAAGGTGGGAAAGGAAAAGAAAAGAAGATGGAGAAGAATGGGGGGTTCGGGTCGGGTCGGGTAGGGTAGGGTAGTTTAGGGTGTGGGTTATGGGCTAGGCTGGGCTAGGGAAAAGGGTTAGGGTTTGATTGTTAGGGTTTGAAAGTTTAGAAAAGTTTTAGAATTAGGAATTAGGGTTTAGAAAATATAGGGAAAAATATGTAGAAAATATTTGGAAATAAATTTAAATAGAAAAATAAACATACGAAATACGGACAATAGTGTACAAAATAAACTAGGTATTACATCATACCCCACTTAAATAAAATTTCGTCCCCGAAATTACATAAACAATAAGCTTTAAAGTCATGTGAAAAGTACTAGAAAAATCAAAATATTACTATATGTTAATTTACACAAAACAACTGGACAAAAATTTAAATATCGTTACGTAAGAAGCAGAGCAGCTAAAAGGAATAGTCATATGTAAGAGCAATGACATAACACTTTACAATAGTAAACTATATATATACAAATACAATGAAAATAGAATAGTAATAATAAATAATACTGAATGATTGTCCGATAAGTTTTATACAATATAATTGCAAGTCAAGCAATTATAAAATAACTTGAGAATACTCATATGGTAAATATAGAGGAAAATAAAATGATAAAATAGATGACCTAGTAACAAACTAGATATTAACAATTAACGCGAAAGCTAAGACTAAACCACATATGCAAAAGTGCGGAGATAATACAATACAAGAGAAACTAGGATAACGGCGTGATAATGATGATATATGTACAAGTAAATAAAAGTGTATTAGGATACAAAATAACCATAATTTATATTTCAGTAAATAGAAAAATTTAAATCGATTGGAGCACCAATATACGCAAGTAAACGTAAATACGAAAATAAAAAGTAGTTCGCATAATTAGGAACAATGAAAAGAGAATACTATGTAGAAAATTAAGATGAAACTCATTTTAAAGAAAAGCTAAACCGGTAATAATATAATTTTGAGAGTTTAAACAAAAGAACAACAACAAACAAAATGAATATGAAAGATAACACTATGATAAACAATAAAACGTTAGAGAAAATATAAGGTAGAAGATAATCTGAAGTGACATTTTGTAGTTAAAAGCTGAGGAAATAAAAGTATGAAAAATAGATCTACATATAAAAAACGAAAATATGGAAATCATTAGTAGGTACAAATTTACTAGAAATAGAATATACGGTGTGAGGTTGAACTATTGAAAAATTTAAATAAAAAAAAATAGTAGAGCATTTCAAGAGAGTGAGTAAAACTAAAATACTTACTAACACATAATGGAAATCTAAGTAACTACAAATTGGCAAAACTCTAAATTTAATATAGTAATCACTACTAGTTATAACTATGTTAACAGAAAAATAACACTAGTAATTTACGGTACACTAGCCAGAGAAAGTATTGCGGTATATACTTCGAAGATCGACGCCGCGAGCAAGCTCGAATGAAAGAAACGTAAATAGGAATTGGGTTGTCCAAAATGACACAAAGATAAAGGATGAAATTCGGATTCAAAATCTGGAAAAGATATAAATTTACAATGAGGATAGGATTTGACAGTTTCGGACAGGAGTATGCGGCAAGATACAACCTAATTGGGGAAAGAGAGTCAGAGGGTGCGGTGATAAACCATGGCATCAACAAAGCTTAGGGTCTAAATATAGTGAGTCAAACAAAGGTAGTTAGTCGCAATTCACAACTTTATTGTATTCAAACCAAGAAGTTCAACAGATACCAGATTTAAACGAAAAGAAACAACTAAAAACAATATCTTTGTTGAAAGAAGGGAAGGTGATAACTCCGCGTCAATATCTGAATCTCTGTGATCTCGTAAGGAAAGTTTGAATCATGTGTTGGGTCCATACCCTTCTCGAAATTCAAGATATGAAAACAACCAAGTTACTCAAGTGGATGTGGAAGGCGTTGACGAATCTCCTCCTTGCAGCTCTTTCCTTCTAGGGAAACCATTGACAAATTTTCGTCGGATCCACAAATCAAGCACTGCCCCTTTGACCCGGCGACATTCCCTCTAAAGGTGTCCTGGCCTCTTGCAATAACCACAACGTTGAGTTCTCCGCCGCTTTTGTTGCTGAGGAACAAATGGGCGCTTCATCTGCAGGGTTACCTAAGATGGCAGCAAGGTTTAGGGAGGTATCGTCCATGCCAAATTCAAAAATTTGCCGTTTTAGCTAACCCAAACTAAGAATCGTTAACTAGAAATCGGCGGAAAATGAAATGCAAACACTTTGCAAGTGTAGTAATCAAGGAATACAACCTTTGTAGACCGGTCCTTCACTTCAATAGCTCCGTGTAGTAGTCCCTTCGCTGCGAAAATGAACTCTGGACTCTAGAGAGGCTCCCATGAAGAAACGAACATGCTTGCTTCGATGTCTTCGAGGCCGAAAATGATCTACGTCGAGGAGACACTAATCCAAGCAATCTCTTCACTAATTGTGGAATTAGTGAAGCAAACACCCTATACTAAATGGCAAGTAGTAGAGGATGATGAAGTAGGAAGTGGGCTCACTTTAGATTGTAGGGTTCCTTGGCACACACATAAGGTTCTACAACTGATCAACCAAGCCAAAATCAAAAATTTATGTGCCGAGAAACCCTAAACAAGATCGATACTAGAGGTAAGGCGAAACTACAAGCAAGTTAACAACTTTAACTACAAGTGAAATGGACTACAACCTTTGTAGATCCGGTCCTCCACTTCTTTAGCTTCGTGATGACGTCCCTGCGCTGCGATCATCGGGATCCCAGACTCTAGCGTTGGTTTCATCGGAGAAATGATCGGGCTAGGTCGTTGACTTCGATGCCGAAGATGATCTACGTCGAGGCGACTAAAACTCAAGCTCCATCTTCACTAGGTCATGAAACTTGTAAAGATAACACCATATACAACATGGCAAGTGGTAGAGGATGAACAAATAGGAAGTGGGTTCACTTTGGATTTGGATTTCTCACTTGATTTCATCACTTGAAAATTTTCAAGAAGAGTTTTCTTCACTTGAAGAAGATGAAGAAGAAGAAGAAGGAAATTGAATTAATTCTTGAAAATAATAAATCAAGTGAATACTTATCATAATGCAACCATGGGTGAAGTTAACACATGTAAAGAATAAACTAGGGTTTAGGTGTAATGGTTAGGCTAAAGGAAAAAACAAAATGGTCAAAGATGCTAAGAAGCTTCATGAAGCTTAAAGCAAAGAAAGAAAACCACATTTTATTTTTTTCCAAAAAATAATAAATAAGTTAAAACCCTAACCATTAATCTAAACATGGTTTAAAGCATACACACACCCAAGTTTGCATGTATCATCAAACATGATACAAACTAGTGCACAAACATATATCATATATACCATGTGCACAATCTAGTGAGAAAAATAATCTTAAGTGAACCAATACTAGTAAATGTAAAGTAATATATCAAATATATATAATTATACATTAAATCATTAAATCAACACTTGATTTAATGATCCGGTCATACTGCATATAACCGACTAATATCAAGTGTATCAATATATCGAATCAACATTTGATTCGGTAACCCGGCTATATCTCATATAACCGTTCGATGATACAAATCGCGAGAATAGAATTCAGTATCACATACTGGTATTATTCTCGGTCCCGCACATATCTCATATGCGCTCCTATTTCGTTTCGCTTGAGCCAGGAAACCTCTGTGTAGGACTCTAAAGACTCGTCAATACGTCGGTACTAGGTGATGATCATATCAAACACCCACAAGCCAAAAGCGGTCTGCTAAACGTAACGGCCACCCGGGTATTGAGCGATCAGAAGATCAACGAGCAAGCCTGCTTACACTCCTGTGAATCCAACCAGTAACACTTACCGCACAGTCCGGTCTGTTCGTCTGATATGTCGCATATCTCGCCTAGGGGGGTAAACGTCAGACCCCAGTAGCTCGATAAGTCATGCCGATGTAAGGTCCATAACAAGCATGAAACTACTGATAACACTTACCAGTAAATCAGTGCAACCCTGGCCAGGGATTTCCAGTTATGTCCAGTCGAGCATAGCGCAACATCAACCCCCAATACCGGGAGAGACGAATCCCCTCATATCGCTCATTGCCTCCATGTGAATCGGGACTGTACCCAAAAACCACCTGTTTGCACGACTCAGTAGAGCCGTGGTAGGGTGGAAATCAAAGCACAGTGGGAGACACACAAGACTCTATGACGATCTCGGGTCAACAGACTAAGCTGTACCAGTGTCACCAGAGAATTGCCATCTGACGTGAGGTATAATACCATCTGGGAGTTCTCGGCGAGTCCGTTCAGTGTACCCAGTCTCCACTGAGCACCCGCATACTATCTCTGATGTCAAACACCAATGGATATAGGATCATCCATCGCCCATCACATGGGTCGAGAAGATATACGCTAGTCTACTCGGGAATATCGATGCCCAGTCTCGATATTCCCACGACTAGGAACATTGAAGGATGTACTCATGGACTACCCAGGCCCCACTAGTATGATCTATTTCATAGTCCTGGAAGTCGAGTACACATCCTAAGGGCTTTACCAACACGTAACAGAGAGACAGTAAGTTTACATGTTAAGATAAAGAGCAACCAGATAGCGTACTATCATGTCGAGCAAGAAAGTCCTACCTATATATGTCCCAGCATCCACTACAATATACATCCCATGTACAGTAATGGCCTCTAGGGCATACATATAACTTAAAATCTCCCACTTGCACTAGGGCCATCTGTAGCAGTGGTTGCAGTATCACATACTCAACCATCCCATATAAGTCTCTCTCTAGGAAAAGGCCTTTGTGAGTGGATCCGCCGTGTTGTCCTCTGAGTCTACTTTCCAAACCTCGATCACCCTGGAGATCTACTATCTCCATGATCAGGTGATGCTGCCTCAAAATAAGTCTGGGTCACTGATGGGACCGGGGTTCCTGGGCCAAAGCCACACTTCCATTGTCACACAATGGTAGGAACCTAGTTCATCTTATGAACCAATATACACCCAAACTGCCACTTTGGTAGTATCTTTGATAGCGATGTCACCATCCTTTATCGTCTAGTTTGCCACGGTATCTAGCTTGGAACTCTTCCAACATACCGTCCCTCCACTGAGGGTAAAGACAATGCCTGCGACTGACATTCAGTCGTCCTTATCACCCTGGAACATTTCCAGTGATTCTCCCCAGGATCAACTGATACCATCTCACTACAACTAGTGAGAATCCTAACATCCATTTAGATCTATCTCATAGATCCAAAACCCAGGATTTAGGAGGTATTATTTTGATCCTATATGGAGAATCCATGTGATAAGAGGAGACTGACCGATAGTAGTATAGGAAACTCTTTTCCTATCAAGAGTATGTTGTCCACGTACAATAAGAGGACGACCACCTTACTCTCTACTACGCTTTTGTATGTAAAAGGTTCATCTATCATTTTGATGAAGTCAAACTCTTTGACTACCACATCAAAACAGACGTTCCAACTCCGCGATGCCTGCTTTATCCTGTAAAGCAACTTGCACATGTTTCCGCTGCTCCCACTGTTTACGAAGCCCTCTGGCTGTGTACTTATAGGCGTTCTCTTCTAAATCAGTATTTAGAAAAATTGTCATGACACCCAACCACCGGATATCGTAGTCATGGTATGCAGCAATGTTAAGTAGGATCCGGATGGACTTAAGCATAGCCACTGGAAAAGGTTCCATCATTATCCACGCCTGGTCGATGACTAAAACCTTTAACAAGTCTAGCTCTGAAAGTCTCAACTTTTCCATTTACACCAAGTAATCTTCTCAAGATATACTTACTCCTGATGGGGATTTAACCCTTCAGATAGAGCAACCAAAGTCCATACTTTGTTGGTGTACATGGATTCCATCTCAGATCGCTAAGCATCCAGCCATTCTTACAGAGTCCCTACTCTCGATGGCCTGCTCGAAACTAATTGGGTCATCATATAATGATGCAATCCTCGCTCCCACAGTCATCGAGAAACCAAAGTATCTCTCAGGAGGATGAGGAACCCTGCTAGATCGGTGGAGAGGCCGAGGTTCGTTAGGGACTATTGAATCTTTTGGTTCTGTCAAATCATCAACTGCAGTTTTGTATATCTGGAACCTTTCAAGTTCTACAGAACTGACCTTGCCTCGATCTTGTCCGGATTTTGCTGTTGACATAGGTCGGAAAACCCCAAATCTTAACTTACATAAGTGATGGGCTCTTCCCATACCATATCTCATATGGAATGGTAGGCAGTGATCTGATTCGAACCTAATTAAATAGGTATGCAGCTCCTTAAGTGCATAACCCCTAAAAGGAAACAGGTAACTCAGCAGTACTCATCATAGATTGCACCATATCATATAGGGTGTGATTGCTCCGCCCCGATACACCGACGTGCTGTGGTGTATACGGAGGAGTAATGCTGAGAGAGAATCTCATTCTTCTTTAGAATAGTCCAGGAATCCCGTGCTCAAGTATTCTCCTCCCTGATCACATCAAAGGACATAATACTTATATCCGTTTTTTGTTCTCTACTTCTAACTTACATTCATTGAATTTCTCAAAAGCTTCAGACATGTGTTTCAACAGGAACATGTGTTCGAATCTTGAGAGATCATCAGTGAATGTAAGGAAGTACAAAGAACCAGTCTTGGCATATGTAGACTGGGGACCTCACATACATCATCATGTACCAATCCCTAGAGTTCACTAACTCTTTCTCTGTTTCCAGTAAACGGAGCTATGGTCATCTTATCTTTGTGACATGACTGGCAAGTTTCATAAGATGTAAATTTAAACTGATTTAAATATGCATCTAAATGTAACTTTAGCTAGTCGGGTCACATTGATATGACCTAGTCTACATTGCCTCAAGAAGAATTCGTTCATTTCTGAACTCTTTCTCTTGTGTGTGTTCTGTACGTTAAGAACTGTGGTCTGATTTAGAATGTATATGTTTTTAGATAACGTGCCTGAACCGATCAACTATTGATATAGGAAATGTTCAAAACATTATCCAACTATACAAAATTATATCCTTTCTTCACTAATAAAGAGACTGATATGATTTTGTATATCCGGTTCGCTATCTAATAACATTCGTTCAGAATCAGTGTATTTTGGTAATACAGGGTGATGGTGACCAACAGACTTGGTTGCAACACTTGCACCGTTTTCTGTCTCATGAAACTTATCACCCGTTCTCAGTTCTCTACCTGTCTGTAGCCCATGTAACGGATTACATTTGCGGGATCCTGATTCGGTATCTAATACCCAGGACGTAGAGGATACAGACAAACAGTTCTTTGTAACGAACGCACCCGAAAAAGATGCATCATAATGCACTTTCTTCGTTTGGGCGGCAAGGGAATTCTGGTAAACCCCTAATTTCATGCTCTGTCTTATAACAATTATAAGTTGGAGCGGGACCAACGTTCCCCAGCGCTGTATAACAAGCGTGTTCGGTCAATACATCCATATTATTATCTTGATTAAGGCGTGACATGGTCGCTACCTGGAGAGAGAGAGAAGAAAATACTCTGCGTGCGCTCTATCAAGATTAGATTGGTTATATATTTTATCTAATCAGGATGGCTCCCTCTGTTTTTATCAAATCTTCCTTCAAACCCTAAAAGGAAAGACTAGCCGGGATTAATTACACTCTACAAGTTCGCCAATCTTTCAGTCAGGCCAGTGCCGGTACTTTGAGGGAGGTTCCCCGTGCTTTCGCACGGACCTAATTAAAGTAAACCTCGTTTTCCCAGGGGCGTAACCCCGTGGACACCTTTCTAGACACCTACTTGATCGGCTAATTGTAAAGTGCAAAACTCTCCCAGGAGTAACAATTACTCGCAGTGGGTATCGGGATCCGACTATCATATAGAAGTTATGCAATCTCATTGCAAATTTCAACACTTGAAACTCCCGATAAAGGTTTTTACCCTTAGCACTTATGACCTTAACTATGGTCAACAAATCATAAGCACTAGTCAAGTTCTACCCGTCATTTCGTGATTAATTTGACCCACCCACATGACCCTTAACTAAGGTCAACAAAGTCACGCGACTGTCCTAACTAATCACATCATATGCGGTGTAGGAAGACATCACTTAGCTACCGTACACTGTGCCTTGACTATGGTAACCAAACACAGCACGAATACTAAGTACTCTACTTCCTAAAATGACGGAGGGTTGCGAATGGTTTTTATGAAAACCTTTAAGGCTTTGAACTTGATCTCGTTGCGGAATCAAATGGTTTTTAAATGGACTGTTTTTTAGGCTTTTTTAGTTTTGCTAAAGGGGTCACTCCTGGTGAAGGGATCGTCAGCCCTTTCCTCATCGAATAAGGTGCAGGATATATCACATATACCGCTGTGCAAAGCAAAAACTATAGAAGCAATCAAAAGACAAACCGAGGGTTGTAGCATCTTCCAGGTATTGCTAAAGGGGTCACTCCCGGTGAAGGGATCTCGGCCCTTTCTTTATCGAATAAGGTGCAGGATGTTCTACAAGGAACACCGCGATGCAAAGCAAGAACTGTAGCTACCTGTTTTATTTTTGAAATTCGATTCCACAACATCTTTTAGGTTTATTTTCTTTCATTAATCTCATTAATGAATGTCCCATCATTTATGTCCACCTAAACATCACAGATAAATACAACGTACGCTTATGCCATCCGCATTCGCCTCGATGTCCCATCTGCACCGTTAGGTTAGGTAACTAACGGCAGAGTGGGGCAGGGCTAGCGCGGGTGTAAAACATAAGCAACGTTTATATAATATATCATATATAGTATATACAGTATCCATCTGAACAAATCACATGATCACATCACAGATAACGCAGCAGAAAATATCATATGAAATATTGGATATACTAGGACGTCCGTGTTTTATTTTGAGCCTGTATAAAACACGGATTCCACGATCGTGATGAATAGCCAATCCCACAACCCTAGACCCCTACGAGAGCGGCAAGCAACCATACCAATTCTAGAGTTAGGAGACCCGGACTCGACTCCTCGAGATGGTCTCCCACTGGACCCTAGAACCCGGTTACTTGTGCTCCCCTACTTGGGTCTATCCTAATGTAGAAAAGTAAATAATATACAATGGTGACATCAACCTCAACCCGGAAGTGCCCCAACAAAAGAATATTTCATACAAGTTTTTTTTACATGAATGAAAAAGAAAAACACCCATCTCACATAAAAAACCCCGGCTATTGAAACACGACGATCCAATATAACATAACCAGCAACACATAACATCACATGTCATCAACGTAAGAAAATATGCCCATCCCAATTGTCGTTGACATATAGCAATGAAACCGGCGATATCACATATTACACTTACGGTCGCAGAAAAGAAAGTGTAAAACTACAACAGTTGGAATCCGCAACCTCTTTAGACATCGCATGCCTAATCAAATGAATTCCTTAGACATCGCATGCCTAACAATTATAAACCCCGCATTTTAGTCTCATTATCGAAAACACTTTTCAATATAAAGTCGGGAAATTCAACAAGATTCCCGACATCCTGAACGAATGCTCGTCGCAAACTTTAGTAGACGGTCGCACCCCTAATACCGTCGACGAAGTGCACTAAGGCGGAACACCGCTGTCGCGAGCACCCGAACGGATGCTCTCGGCGATGGGGTTCTCCTACAGTCACTTTATCGGGGCTATGGGGCGTGGCTATCTATTAAGTTTACCCGGCGAGTATCCGCGTACGCAACGTGATTGCGACGGACTTTTGATCACATCAAAATTCCGTGGCAACCGATCAAGTGAGACTAAACTGCTAGATTTATAGCATTCAAATCAGTTATCGCATAACTGCTTGTGGATTCCAATTATTGTATCACATTCCAAACAAATAGACAATGTTAAACTTTCCGATCGAACAATTAAACACCCAAGTTTTCCCGAAATACTCAACACATGAAATAAGTTCAAAAACATCCACTTCATGCCACAGTACCAACGGTCTAGCCGTAGAAGGGTCAAGCCAACGCCTCACATGTGGCACGCCGTACTGCCCCAGACCCTATGGTTCAAAGGTCAGTTCAAGACGGTCACATAATCGAGTTAAGGTTTGTTGTCTTCTAGAGGGTCCATCGAGTTATTTGCACTACTTAGAACATTCTTGAACTACGGAAAAATCCAACAGTTGGAAATTTCCCGGCTGGGGAAAATGGGTATTTATGTCCGGTCGAACTTTTTAACATGTTCTAAAATTACCCGGAAAAACTAAATATACAAAATTAAATAATCCGATCGAAACATCGAGTCCCCAAAACAACCCAGAAAACTCAACAGTTGAGTATAATTTAAAAATTCCCAGAAAACACGGCACTTACAGAAAGAAATTACTGTGCAAACCACGTGGCAAGATTCGCCATTATGGCCGCGGAACCGCCGCGCAAGCAAGGGTGGGGCCGCGGTTCCGCGGCGTGTTGGTCGAGTTGAGGTCACATGCTGCACAGTAACTACTACCAAACCCTGCTGAATTTTTTGACAATTTTAAATTCACAAAAATCCACAATTTCAGAAAATGTACAGAAAGTGGTCAAATTTAGGGTTTCGGGATTCGATCGGATTTCTAACATCGTCTACACTTCGCCTAAAGCTCTAGCTAGGCTCTGATACCACTGTAGGGTTCCTAGGCACACACATGAGGTTCTACAACTGATCAACCATGCCAAAATCAAAAATTTATGTGCCGAGAAACCCTAAACAAGATCGATACTAGAGGTAAGGCGAAACTACAAGAAAGTTAACAACTTTAACTACAAGTGAAAGGGACTACAACCTTTGTAGATCTGGTCCTCCACTTCTTTAGCTCCGTGATGACGTCCCTCCGCTGCGATCATCGGGATCCCGGACTCTAGCGTTGGTTTCATCGGAGAAATGATCGGGCTAGGTCATTGACTTCGATGCCGAAGATGATCTACGTCGAGGCGACTCAAACTAAAGCTCCATCTTCACTAGGTCATGAAACTTGTAAAGATAACACCCTATACAACATGGCAAGTGGTAGAGGGTGAAGAAATAGGAAGTGGGTTCACTTTGGATTTGGATTTCTCACTTGATTTCATCACTTGAAAATTTTCAAGAAGAGTTTTCTTCACTTGAAGAAGATGAAGAAGAAGAAGAAGGAAAATGAATTAATTCTTGAAAATAATAAATCAAGTGAATACTTATCATAATGGAAACATGGGTGAAGTTAACACATGTAGAGAATAAACTAGGGTTTAGGTGTAATGGTTAGGTTAAAGGAAAAAACAAAATGGTCAAAGATGCTAAGAAGCTTCATGAAGCTTAAAGCAAAGAAAGAAAACCCCATTTTATTTTTTGCCAAAAAAGAATAAATAAAATAAATAAATAAGTTAAAACCCTAACCATTAACCTAAACATGGTTTAAAGCATACACACACCCAAGTTTGCATGTATCATCAAACATGATACAAACTAGTGCACAAACATATATCATATATACAATGTGCACAATCTAGTGAGAAAAATAATCTTAAGTGAACCAATACTAGTTAATGTAAAGTAATATATCAAATATATATAATTATACATTAAATCATTAAATCAACACTTGATTTAATGATCCGGTCATACTGCATATAACCGACTAATATCAAGTGTATCAATATATCGAATCAACATTTGATTCGGTAACCCGGCTATATCTCATATAACCGTTCGATGATACAAATCGCGAGAATAGAATTCAGTATCACATACTGGTATTATTCTCGGTCCCGCACATATCTCATATGCGCTCCTATTTCGTTTCGCTTGAGCCAGGAAACCTCTGTGTAGGACTCTAAAGACTCGTCAATACGCCGGTAGTAGGTGATGATCATATCAAACACCCACAAGCCGCAAGCGGCCTGCTAAACGTAACGGCCACCCGGGTATTGAGCGATCATATGATCAACGAGCAAGCCCACTCACACTCCTGTGAATCCAACCAGTAACACTTACCGCACAGTCCGGTCTGTTCGTCTGATATGTCGCATATCTCGCCTAGGGGTGGTAAACGTCAGACCCCAGTAGCTCGATAAGTCATGCCAATGTATGGTCAATAACAAGCATGAAACTACTGATAACACTTACCAGTCAATCAGTGCAACCCTGGCCAGGGATTTCCAGTTATGGCCAGTCGAGCATAGCGCAACATCAACCCCCAATACCGGGAGAGACGAATCCCCTCCTATCGCTCATTGCCTCCATGTGAATCGGGACTGTACCCAAAAACCACCTGTTTGGACGACTCAGTAGAGCTGTGGTAGGGTGGAAATCAAAGCACAGTGGGAGACACACAAGACTCTATGACGATCTCGGGTCAACAGACTAAGCTGTACCAATGTCACCAGAGAACTGCCATCTGACGTGAGGTATAATACCATCTGGGAGTTCTCGGCGAGTCCGTTCAGTGTACCCAGTCTCCACTGAGCACCCACATACTATCTCTGATGTCAAACACCAATGGATATAAGATCATCCATCGCCCATCACATGGTCGAGAAGATATACGCTAGTCAACTCTGGAATATCGATGCCTCGTCTCGATATTCCCACGACTAGGAACATTGAAGGATGTACTCATGGACTACCCAGGCCCCACTAGTATGATCTACATCATAGTCCTGCAAGTGGAGTACACATCCTAAGAACTTTATCAACACGTAACAGAGAGATATTAGTATACATATTAAGATAAAGAGCAACCAGATAGCGTACTATCATATCGAGCAAGAAAGTCCTACCTATATATGTCCCAGCATCCACTACAATATACATCCCATGTACAGTAATGGCCTCTAGGGCATACATATAACTAACATAGATTACATTTTCTCACACTTTTTCTCACAACTCCATTAAAGCTAGAAAGCTTTTTGAGGAGGAAGAAGAAGAAATGAATTCTTATGAAAAATGAATAATTCTCCAAATGAATAATTGCAACCATGGGTGAGTTAAGCCCTCTCATGCCTAACTCATGTAGATAATAAACCAAGGGCAAGGGTTAAGGTTGGGTTAACAAATATCTTAAGCTATGACAAAAGTGTGGACTTGGTCAATCTTCTACAAGCTTCATCCAAGCTTGAATTATTGACTATGTTCAACTAATTTGTGATAACTTAATTCATACATATCAAACCCTTACTTAACCCTTGCATGGTCTAAGTCTCATACACCCATCTTGCATGTATCATTAAGCATGACACAATACATATAAACAAATATACTTCACATATATACAATGTGCATATCAAGTGAGAAAAGAAATCAAAAGTGAGATAATACTAGTTAATGTAATGTAATATATCAAATATATAATTATACATTAGATTATCAAATCAACTATTGATTTAATAATCCGGCTATATCACATATAACCGACTAAAATCATGTGTAACAAGTTATCGAATCAACACTTGATCTGATAATCCGGCTATATCGCATATAACCGACCAATGTCATAAATCGCGAGAATAGAATACGGTATCTCATATCGTATCAATCTCGGTCCCGCATATATCACATATGTGCTCCTACTCTGTTTCTCTTGAGCCAGGAAACCCCAGTGTAGGACTCTAATGACTCGTCAATACGCCAGCAGTAGGTGATGATAATATCAAACACCCACAAGCCGCAAGCGGTCTGCTAAACGTAACGACCACCCGGGTATTGAGCGATCAGAAGATCAACAAGCAAGCCTGCTCACACTCTTGCGAATCCAATCAGTAACACTACCGTACAGTCCGGTCTCTTCATCTGATATGTCGCATATCTCGTCTAGGGGTGGTAAACGTCAGACCCGAGTAACTCGATAAGTCGTGTCGATATGAGGCTCATAACGGGTCGAGAAACTACTGATAATACTTACCATTATATCTCTAAAGCAGCCCTGGCCAGGGACTTCCTGTTATAGTCAATCGAACACAGCGCAACATCAACCCCCTATACCAGGAGAGACGAAACCCCTCCAATCGCTCATTGCCTCCATGTGATTCGGGACTGTACCCAAAAGCCACCGTTTTGCATGTTCTCTTGAACGTGGAAAGGTGGAAATCAAAGCACAGAGGGAATCACACAAGACTCTATGACGATCTCGGGTCTACAGACTAACTTATACGAGTGTCACCTGAGAACTGCCATCAGACGTTAGGTATAATACCATCTGGGAGTTCTCGACGAGTCCGTTCAGTGTACCCAGTCTCCACTGATCACCCGTAAACTGTCTCTGATGTCAAACACCAATGGATATGGGATCATCCATCACCCATATACATGGGTCGACAAGCTATACGCTGTTAGTTGTATGTATGCCCTAGAAGCCAGTATTGTACAGATGATATATATTATATTGGATGCTTGGACATATATAGAGAGGACTTTCTTGCTCGATATGATAGTATGCTATCTGGTTGCTCTTTATCTTAACATGTATACTTGTCTCTTGATACTGTCTTATAGTTACATGTTGGTAAAGCCCTAAGGATGTGTACTTGACTACCAGGACTATGATGCAGATCATACTAGTGGGGCCATGGTAGTCCATAAGTACATCCTTTAATGTTCCTAGTCGTGGGTGTATCGAGACAGGGCATCGATATACTAGTATAGACTAGCGTATACGCTTCTCGACCCATGAGATGGGCGATGGATGATCCCATATCCATTGGTGTTTGACATCAGAGATGGTATACGGGTGCTCAGTGGAGACTGGGTACAACGGACGGACTCGTCGAAAACTCGCAGATGGTATTATACCAAACGTCAGATGGCAGTTCTCTGGTGACACTTGTGCAGGTTAGTCTGTAGACCCGAGATCGTCATAGTGTCTTGTGTGATTCCCCCTGTGCTTTGATTTCCACCTTACCACGTCCAAGAGGGCATGCAAAATAGTGGTTTTTGGGTACAGTCTCGAATCCCATGGAGGCAATGAGCGATAGGAGGGGTTTCGTCTCTCCCGGTATTGGGGGTTGATGTTGCGCTGTGCTCGATTGGCCATAACAAGAAAGTACCTGGACAGGGCTGATTTAGAGATTTACTGGTAAGCGTTTCCACTGGTTTCTCGACCCGTTATGAGCCTAACATCGGCACGACTTATCGGTTATTGGGGTCTGACGTTTACCACCATTAGACTTGATATGCGACATATCAGACGAGGAGATCGGACTGTACGACAAGTGTTACCGTTAGGCTTTTACAGGAGTTGGAGCGGGCTTGCTTGCTGATCTTCTGATCGCTCAATACCCGGGTAGCCGTTACGTCCAGCTAGTACCGCTGATGGCTTGTGGGTGCTTGATGTGATCATCACCTACTGTAGGCGTATTGACGAGTCTTTAGAGTCCTACATAGAGCTTTTACTGGCTCAGGAAAAAACGCAATAGGAGCGCATATGTGATATGTGCGGGACCGAGAATAATGCGTGTATGTGATACCGTATTCTATTCTCGCGACATTTTGTATCGGTCGGTTATATGTGATATAGCCGGGTTATCGAATCAAGTGTTGATTCGATAAGTCGATACATTGGATGTTAGTCGGTTATATGAGATATAACCGGATTATTAAGTCAAGTGTTGATTTAATAATTTAGTGTATAATTGTATATATGATATACTAATTTACATTAACTAACATTTGTTCACTTCAGGATTTTTCTCACATGTGCACAACTTTAATATATATGTGATATATATTAAAATGTGTTTTCTTTTTGTATCATGGTTGTTGATACAACATTCATGGTGTATGAGACTTACACCATGCTATTTGTTATGTTAGGTTAAATATTTAAAGTAATTACAAAATTAGTGGAAGATTAGAAAAATGCATGAAGCTTGTGGAAGCTTGTGGATGCATTTACTAAGTCCACTAAGTTTGTTTTTACATTGGATATTTGTTAACCTAACCATCACACTTAGCCATGATTATGTCTCTACATGAGTTAGTATATGATACTCACTCACCCATGGTTAGCTTACTTCACTTGATCATTATCTTTCTCTCTTTATTTCTTCATCTTCTTCTTTGAGCTAAAAAGCTCTCTGGGGTTTGATCTAATATGAGATACTTTGTGAGAAAATAAATTCTAAAGTGAACACACTTCCTATTTAACCATCCTCTACTAGACCAACACTTTAGTTTAGGGTGTTAGCTTCACTAATTCTCTAGTTAGTGAAGTAGTAGCTTGAGTTGGTATTTCCACGACGTAGATCATCTTCGGCCTCGAAGACTTCAAGCAAGGACGCTTCTTTCTCCTCGTGAAGCCATGCAAGAGCCCGGGAGAACCATGATCGCAGCGAAGGGACTACGACAAGGAGCTTTAGAAGTGAAGGACCGATCTACAAAGGTTGTATTTCGTATTAACTTAGTAATAAATGTAATTTACAAGCATGTGTAACCCTAATTATCTAGCAAAGATCTTGTTTAGGGTTGTTCGGCACGGCTAAAATTTTAATCGGGCATGGTTGATGTCTTGTAGAACCTTGTTAGAGTGCCTAGTAACCCTACAGTAGTATCAGAGCCTAGCTAGAGCATTAGGCGACGTGTTTACGAAGTTAAAACTCCGATCGAACCCCGTAACGTCAAAACGACCCCCTCTCTGGACAAATTTTAAAAATGCGATTTTTTCTGTATTAAAAATACCTTAAAAAATCGGCAGGGAATTTTAAGCATGACTGTGAAAAACGAGGAGCTAAACCGTACGGACCGCCGCGGAACCGCGGCAATACCTTGCTTGCGCCACGGATCCGCAGCCGTACAGTCGGGTTTGACTTTTATTTTCGCACAGTTATGACCGTATCTGCTAGCGTATCTTTCTGGGTATTTTTAATCTGCCACAAGTGTTGAGTGTTCTGGGGATTATTTTGTATACGTTGATTCTATCGAAAAATTTAATTTCGTTTTGTTTTCCGGACAATTTAGAAAGTATTAGAATGTTCGAACGGATATCATTAACTCATTTTTCCCGGCACGAAAAACATTCAAGTGTTGAATTTTTCTTGAGTTTCAATCTTTCGGAAAAACATGCAAGTAACGCGATGGACCCTCTAGAAGAACACAAACCTTAACTCGATTATGTGACCGTCTGATCCACCTCTAAACCTTAGGGTTTGGGGCAGTACGGCATGCCACATGTGAGACGTTGTCTTGACCCTTCTACGGCTGGACCGTTGGTACTGTGACGTATTCTGGAATTTTTGAACTCCGCTCAAGTGTTGAGCTATTTAGGAAATCTTGGGTATTTGATTATTCGATCGGAAAGTTTAATACTGTCTATTTATCTGGAATGTGATACAATATGTGGAATTCATATAGTTAGGCATGAAATGCGAAGTATGTGATATTTCGGATTTACGATGCCTAAAGAGATTGTGGATTCCAAATGTTGTAGTTTTACACTTTCTTTTCTGCCACCGTAAGTGTAATATGTGATATCGCCGGTTTCGTTGCTATATGTCAAAGACAATTGGGATGCGCATATTTACTTACGTTGATGACATGTGATGTTATGTGTTGCTGTATATGTTATATTGGATCGTCGTGTTCTGAATAGCCGGGGGTTTTATGTGAGATGGGGGTTTTTATTTCCATTCATGTAAAATTCATTGTATGTAATATTCTTTTATTGGGGCACTCCGGGATGAGGTTGATATCACCATTTGTATATTATTTACTTTTCCGCACTAGGATAGACCCAAGGAGGAGAGCACAAGTAACCGGGTTCTAGAGTCCAGTGGGAGACCAACTCGAGGAGTCGAGTCCGGGTCTCCTAACTCTAGAATTAGATGGGTTGCTTGCCTCTCTCGTTGGGGTCTAGGGGTGTAGGTTTGCCTATTCATCGCGACCGTGGAATCCGTGTTTTATAGAGGCTCAAAATAAAATACGGACGTCCTAATATATCCAATGTTTCATAAGTTTCTTCTTCTGCGATATCTGTCATGTGATCATTTGATATGTTGAGATGGATAGTGTATATAGTATATATGATATATTATATCGAGGTTACTTATGTTTTACACCCGCGCTAGCCCTACCCCGCTCTGCCGTTAGTTACCTAACCTAACGGTGCACGACGGGACATCGAGGCGAATGCGGATGGCATAAGTGTACGTCGTATTTATCTGTGATATTTAGGTGACTTAAATGATGGGACTTCATTAATATGATTAATGAAAGAAAAGAAACCTAAAAGATGTTGTTGAATCAAATTTTTAAAAAGGGTAGCTACAGTTTTTTGCTTTGCATAGCGATATATATGATATATCCTGCACCTTATTCGATGAGGAAAGAGCCGAGATCCCTTCACCGGGAGTCACCTCTTTAGCAAAACTGGCAGATGCTACAACACTCGGTTTGTCTTTTGATTGCTTTTAGAGTTTTGGTTTGCATAGTGATATATATGATATGTCATGCACCTTATTCGATGATGAAAGAGCCGACATCCCATCACCGGGAATGACCTCTTTAGCAAAACTAGTGAAAGCCTCAAAAACACTCCTTTTCAAAATTCACTCGATTCTACAACGATATCAAGTTCATTACCCAATAGGTTTTCAGAAAAACCTATCATAGCCCTCCGTCATTTAAGATAAATCCTGCTTAGTATTAGTGCTGCGTTTGTTGACCTTGTCAAGGCGTAGTGTGCGGTAGCTGACCAGTATTTATCTGTTTATGCATATGATGTAGATTGGATTAGGGTAGTCGTACGGCCTTGTTGACCTTGTCAAGGGTCGTGCGGGTGTGTTTAATTCAATCAAGAAATGTCGGGTTGAACTTGACTTACGGTCTATGGTTTGTTGACCTTGTCAAGGTCATAGATCGTTTGGGGCAAAATATTATCGGGAATTTCAAGTGTTGAAATTTGCAATGAGATTGCATACCTTCTATGAGATAGTTGGATCCCGATACCCATTGCGAGTAATCGTTACTCCTGGAAGAGTTTTACACAGGACAATTAGCCGATCAAGTAGGTGTCTAGAAAGGTGTCAACGGGGTTACGCCTCTGTGAAAAATGAGGTTTACTTTAATTAGGCCCGTGCGATAGCACGGGGAACCTCTCTAAAAGTACCGACACTGGCCTGGCAGAAAGATTGGCGAAATTGTAGGGTGTAATTAATCCCAGCTAGTCTTTCCTTTTAGGGTTTGAAGGAAGATTTGATAAAAACAGTGGGAGCCATCCTGATTAGATAAAATAATAACCAATCTGATCTTGCAAGAGCATACGCTAAAGTGTTTTCTTCTCTCTCTCTCCAGGTAGAGACCATATCATGCCTTAATCAAGATAATAATATGGATGTATTGACCGAACTCGCATGTTATACTGTGCTGGGGACAGTTGGTTCAGTTCTTTCTTATAAAAGTTATAACACTGAACAGGATATAAGTGAATACCAGGATTCCCATGCCACCCGAATGAAAAAATTACATGTTGATGCATTTTCTTCTGTTGTGTTCGTTACGGAGAACTGTTTCTCCATTTGCTCTACGTCCTGGGTATTAGATACCGGGTCAGGATCCCATATATATAATCAGTTACATGGGCTGAGGAAAGGTCGAGAACTTGGAGAAGGTGATAAAGACATAAGGGTTGGAAATGGTGCAATTGTTGCAGCTAGAACCGTCGGGGAATATCACCGTAATACATTGATTCTGAACGAATGCTATTACATGCCGAACCTGATATGCAACTTTATATCGGTTTCTTTGTTGAGTAAAGAGGGATATAATTTTGTATTACAGGATAATGTTATGAAAATTTTTCTAAACCAAAAGTTGGTTGGATCAGGCACGATGTGCAATGGCATTTATGTTCTAAATCAATCAACAGTTCTAAGCATAACAAACACACAAAAGAGGAAGAGTTCATAAATGAACGAATCCTTCTTGTGGCATTGTAGACTTGGTCATATAAATGCGATACGGCTAGCTAAGTTGCATAAGGATGGATATTTGAAACCGTTCGAATTTTCATCTTATGACACTTGCCAGTCATGTCTAAAAGGCAAGATGACCAAAACTCCGTTTACGGGACACGGAGAAAGAGTTACTGAACTCTTGGGACTGATACATAGCGATGTATGCGGTCCCATGTCTACACATGCCAGGTATGGTTTTTCGTACTTCATTACATTCACTGACGTTCTCTCTAGATTCGGGTATGTGTTCCTGATGAAACAAAAATCAGAAGCTTTTGAGAAATTTAGAAAATATAAACAAGAAGTCGAGAACCAAACCGGGAAAGTATTAAAATCGTTGGATCTGATCGAGGAGGTGAATACTTGAGCAATGAATTCCCGGACTTCCTAAAAGAGAATGGGATTCTCTCTCAGCTGACTCCTCCATATACACCACAGCACAACGGTGTATCGGAACGGAGGAACCTCACCCTATTAGATATGTTGCGCTCTATGATGAGCACAACTGAGTTACCTATTTCCTTCTTGGGGTATGCGCTGGAGACAGCAACATACCTATTGAATCAAGTTCCATCTAAATCTGTAACTACCACACCATATGAGATATGGAGTGGGAAGATGCCATATCTTAAACGAGTTAAGATATGGGGTTGTCCAGCCTATGTCAAAAGACAAAATCCGGACAAACTCGAGGCACGGTCAGTTCTTTGCAAGTTTGTGGGATATCCAAAGAATTCATATGGGTATTTATTCTACCACAGTGAGGAACAAAAGGTGTTTGTTGCACAACATGCCATCTTTTTAGAAAAGGAATTTCTTGTAAAAGAAATTAGTGGCAAAGTGGTAGAGCTGGAAGAGGTTCCAGATACACAAACTGCAACTGAAGATTTAGTGGAATCAGAGGATTCGGTAGTTCCCAACGAACCTCAGCCTCTCCGCCGATCTAGTAGGGTTCCTCACCCACCTGAGAGATACTACGGTTTTCTCATGGATGGTGGGAGCAAGGATTGCATCATGGAGGATGATGACCCAACTAGCTTCGAGCAGGCCATCACGAGTAGGGACTCAGTGAAATGGCTGGATGCAATGCGGTCCGAGATGGAATTCATGTACACCAACAAAGTATGGACTTTTGAAGATGCTCCTGAAGGGGTAAAACCCATTGGGAGCAAGTGGATCTTCAAGAAAAAACTTGGAGTAGCTGGGAAAGTGGAGACTTTCAAAGCAAGACTTGTTGCAAAGGGCTTTCGTCAAAGACCAGGTGTGGACTATGACGAAACCTTTTCTCCAGTGGCTATGATTAAATCCATCCGGATCATGCTTGCCATCGCTGCATATCATGACTACGAAATCTGGCAAATGGATGTTAAGACCGCCTTTCTAAACGGTGATTTAGAAGAGAGCGTGTACATGACTCAGCCAGAGGGCTTCATTGCTAGTGGGAGCAGCGGGAAGGTGTGCAAGCTACTTAAATCCATTTATGGATTAAAGCAAGCATCGCGGAGTTGGAACATCTGCTTTGAAATCATTATCAAAGAGTTTGATTTCGTCAAAAACGTAGATGAACCTTGTATCTACAAGAAGGTGGCGAAGAGTAAGGTTGTCTTCCTCGTATTGTACGTGGACGACATACTCTTGATAGGAAATGACATTCCAATGCTGCAATCGGTCAAGCTCTTCTTATCACAAAGATTCTCAATGAAAGATCTAGGTGATGCCTCCTACATACTGGGAATTATGATCTATAGAGATAGATCTAAAAGGATATTGGGATTGTCCCAATCCAGGTACATTGACACCATACTAAAGAGGTTTAGTATGGAAGAATCCAAGCGTGGGAACTTACCCACGATCTCTGGACTCACTCTCTCCAAAGAGATGTCTCCCAAGACTGATTTGGAGAGAGCTCGCATGCAAGGGATACCCTATGCTTTGGCTGTAGGCTCTATCATATACGCGATGCTATGTACCAGACTCGATGTAGAACACTCACTAAGTGTAGTGAGTAGGTATCAAGCTGATCCTGGAGAGAGTCACTGGACAGCTGTGAAGAGCATTCTCAAGTACTTATGAAGGACTAAAGAGATGCTCTTGGTGTATGGTAACGGAGAACTCCAAGTGGAGTCCTTCACCGATTCGAGCTTCAAGAGTGATAAGGACGACTCTAAGTCGCACTCGGGATTTATCTTTACCCTTAACGGAGGGGCGGTTAGCTGGAAGACTACCAAGCAGGAAACCATGGCAGACTCGACGATGGAGGCTGAATACATCGCTGCCAACGATGCTGCCAAAGAGGCTGTCTGGATCAAGAAGTTCATTACTGAACTTGGAGTGGTTCCATCCATTGAGCATCCAATACCTTTGTATTGTGATAACAATGGACCGGTGGATTTGGCCAAGGAACCCAGTCCCATCAGCGATCCAGGCATATTCTGAGGCGGTATCACCTGATCCGGGAGATAGTAGATCGCCAGGAGATCGAGGTCAGGAGGGTTGACACGAAGAACAACACTGAGGATCCACTCACGAAGGCCATTCCCCAGATACAGTTTGAGAGACTCTTCGGGATGCTTGGTATGCGATACTACAGCAGCTGGCCCTAGTGCAAGTAGGAGATTGTTTATTGTATGTATGCCCTAGAGGCCAGTATTGTACAGATGATGTATATTATATTGGATGCTTGGACATATATAAAGAGGAATTTCTTGCTCGATATGATAGTATTCTATCTGATTGCTCTTTATCTTAACATGTATACTTGTCTCTTGATACTGTCTTATAGTTACATGTTGGTAAAGCCCTTAGGATGTGTACTTGACTCCAGGACTATGATGCAAATCATACTAGTGGGGCCATGGTAGTCCATAAGTACATCCTTTAATGTTCCTAGTCGTGGGTGTATCGAGACAGGGCATCGATATACCAGTGTAGACTAGCGTATACGCTTCTCGACCCATGAGATGGGCGTTGGATGATCCCATATCCATTTGTGTTTGACATCAGAGATGGTATACGGGTACTCAGTGGAGACTGGGTACACTGGAGGAACTCGTCGAGAACTCCAAGATGGTATTATAGCTCACGTCAGATGGCAGTTCTCTGGTGACACTTGTGCAGGTTAGTCTGTAGACCCGAGATCGTCATAGAGTCTTGTGTGATTCCCACTGTGCTTTGATTTCCACCTTATCACGTCCAAGAAGGCATGCAAAACGGTGGTTTTTGGGTACAGTCCCGAATCACATGGAGGCAATGAGCGATAGGAGGGGTTTCGTCTCTCCCGGTATTGGGGGTTGATGTTACGCTGTGCTCGATTGGCCATAACAGGAAAGTCCCTGGCCAGGGCTGATTTAGAGATTTACTGGTAAGTGTTACCACTAGTTTCTCGACCCGTTATGAGCCTCACATCGGCACGACTTATCGGTTATTGTGGTATGACGTTTACCACCCTTAGACTTGATATGCGACATATCAGACGAGGAGACCAGACTGTACGGTAAATGTTACCGTTAGGCTTTTACAGGAGTTGGAGCGGGCTTGCTTGTTGATCTTCTGATCGCTCAATACCCGGGTAGCCGTTACGTCCAGCTAGTACCTCTGACGGCTTGTGGGTGCTTGATGTGATCATCACCAACTGCCGGCGTATTGACGAGTCTTTAGAGTCCTACATAGAGGTTTTACTGGCTCAGGAAAAACGAAATAGGAGCGCATATGTGATTTGTGAGGGACCGAGAATAATGCGTGTATGTGATACCGTATTCTATTCTCACGACTTTTTGTATCGGTCGGTTATATGTGATATAGCCGGGTTATCGAATCAAGTGTTGATTCGATAAGTCGATACATTGGATGTTAGTCGGTTATATGAGATATAATCGGATTATTAAGTCAAGTGTTGATTTAATAATTTAGTGTATAATTATATATATGATATACTAATTTACATTAACTAACATTTGTTCACTTAAGGATTTTTCTCACATGTGCACAACTTTAATATATATGTGATATATATTAAAATGTGTTTTCTTTTTGTATCATGGTTGTTGATACAACATTCATGGGTGTAAGAGACTTACACCATGCTATTTGTTATGTTGGGTTTAATATTTAAAGTAATTACAAAATTAGTGGAAGATTAGAAAAATGCATGAAGCTTGTGGAAGCTTGTGGATGCATTGATTAAGTCCACTAAGTTTGTTTTTACTTTGGATATTTGTTAACCTAACCATCACACTTAGCCATGATTATGTCTCTACATGAGTTAGTATATGATACTCACTCACCCATGGTTAGCTCACTTCACTTGATCATTATCTTTCTCTCTTTATTTCTTCATCTTCTTCCTTGAGCTAAAAAGCTCTCTAGGGTTTGTTCCAAAGTGAGATACATTGTGAGAAAATAAATTCTAAAGTGAATCCACTTCCTATTTCTCAATCCTCTACTAGACTAGCACTTTAGTTTAGGGTATTTGCTTCACTAATTCTCTAGTTAGTGAAGTAGTAGCTTGAGTTGGTATTCTCTCGACGTAGATCATCTTCGGCCTCGAAGACTTCAAGCAAGGACGCTTATTTCGCCTCGTGAAGCCATGCAAGAGCCCGGGAGAACCATGATCGCACCGAAGGGACTACGACAAGGACCTTTAGAAGTGAAGGACCAATCTACAAAGGTTGTATTTCGTATTCACATAGTAATAAATGTTATTTACATGCATGTGTAACCCTAATTATCTACCAAAGATCTTGTTTAGGGTTGTTCGGCACGGCTAAAATTTTAATCGGGCTTGGTTGATGCCTTGTAGAACCTTATTAGAGTGCCTAGTAACCCTACATACGCTAGTCTACTCTGGTATATCGATACCCTGTCTCGATACACCCATGACTAGGAACATTTGAAGGATGTACTTATTGACTACACTGTCCCCACTAGTATGATCTGCATCAAAATCCTTGTTGTCAAGTACTCATCCTAAAGGCTTTATCAACATGTAACATTGAGACAATCATCGTACATGTTAAGATAAAGAGCAACCAGATAGCATACTATCATGTCGAGCAAGAAAGTCCTCCTTATATATGTCCAAGCATCCACTACATTATACACCATATGTACAGTAATGGCCTCTAGGGCGTACATATAACTAACAATCTCCCACTTGCACTAGGGCCATCTGTTGTAGTATCTCATACCCAACAATCAGCAGTGGTTGAAATATCTCATACTTAAAGGTTTTTCTCCAGCACCACTACTAGGGTTTGGTAGCAACACGCATGCCATATAAAAAATTATAGGGTGCTAAAGAAAACATCCTAAGGATCATACTAGAAAAGCTAGGGTAATGTCACGACCCGCAGGGTACGGAACGCGACTGGCACTTAAGTTACGAAACGACTCAAGACGTCCGTAAAATAAGTAAGCCAAAGCCTAGAAATCAAAACCAAAAAGCAGAAGAGTGAAGGAAAACCAATCAATTGAAAGCGAGTTTATCAAATAAGTCATATCAAGCCTTTTAAAAACAATATTAATTTTTCCGAAAATTTCGGCAGAGTCTCCTTTGTAAATACTGGCCCCCAAAATGGGTACAACAAGAATATATATGAATACAACAAATAAGGCATCCCCAAGCGGGAGCAAGCTCTTCGCCACAAGGCGGTCACAAATCCCACGCAATGTAAATCAGCAATGTGCATAAATAGACATAAGAAGCACAAGTAAAACAGCATGTCGACTCAAGTGAGCTCGACCCCGAAATACAGCAAAAAAAGCCCACCAATTTCATAGTCTCGTCTCTAGGTCAACATACAACAATAATGGTAGATACAGTAGATGGAGTACTCTAGATACAAATGATATACAAGGTGGTACAAAATAATAATGCAACCCACCTACGAGCAAAAGCCTCGAGTCCAGGCAAAAGAGGCAAAAGAAGTAAGTGCGCCCGCCGCTACTGTACTGACGGAGCGGACCTGCAAAAGGCTGTGGCACAACGGGGGTGAGTTGCCAACTCGTGAGTAAAAAATAACATCTATAGAGGCTATCGCAAGTATGCACACAAGCATCCTAGCAACTATAATACAGGTATGGCAGGATATAATAGCAGGTATGTATGCAATATGAATATACTAGCAGGTATGTATGCAATATGAATATACTCGTGATCTGCATGTGTAAATATAAGAAATCATCCTTTTCCTTTAGGCATCTCTTTTGAAATATCAGCACAATACCAATAGAATCAACCAGAATCCGTGTCCAGCAACGACACCTCAAAACTGTCTCAAATCTCATATATCCATATCGTAGTATCTCTGGCCTCAGCCGTCCGGCTGACCCATCTCAAATATCAATATCTCAACATCTCGTGGCCACGGTCGGTATCCTCTGGATATCCGCTGTGCCAAAAAGTCACCGGTAGGTAGTTTATCCCCTGCCAGGCTCGACGTCAACAACACGACCTTCTCGCTCCGGGGTACCTTACCGGGACCACCATGTACCCGAGACGGTTCATCCAACTCCTCGAAACGGGTCTCGAAAACCACAGCAAACTCATGGTGGACGACACTCACATCACTAGAAAACCGTAATTTACATATTTTTAAAAAAAGTAATAAGTTTAGAAATTTTGCTGCTTTCCCCCGAAATCCAGAAATATCATAAAATCTCAAGAAATCCTCATAAATGCATATGTCAATGATAATGAATGCATTTGGTATCAATAATCAAGTTGCGATGTATGATTAATAGACTAGGCTTTAACAAATAATATGATGTGGTACATGCACATGAATAGCAATCCTACGATTTCATTTTAAGGAATTAAAGGCAATAGCACAGGTTTAAGCATCAATTATAGTAAAAGGTTTCAAATTATAGGTTATCTAGTGTGGTGGCATGGCAATTACCAGGGCGTGTGTGTAAGCATGAATAGTGCTCGTGCTGCATATAAAAACCCTGGTAATGGTGCAGGTGTCCTATAGAATGGGTTCGCATATGTATGTCAAATAAAGTATGGATGTAGTTACTAATATTACTAGAAATCTTAAACTACTTAAACTATCGGGCGACTTGCGCCATCCAAACGATAGTCCCCCGTTGATGTTACATCTACTCACCGGAATCCTCAGCTAGCTACGTCCAATCACCGCTTTCCCTTTTCGTGTCGCGTCCGAAGTCTCCGCGACCGAACCTGGAATTTGCATCAATACAAAACATAAGCTTACATATCATGAAACGACGCAAATCCCAAACGAAAATATCCACATTCACCAGCTAGGCACAACGTGCACAAGGTGCGCGGAACACACACGAAAATCGCAAAACTAACTAGAATCGTCGTTTTGGGACGCCCGGCAAAACTAAAACAAGATCACACAAAATTCCGCACTCACACATCCTATATGTCGTAGGATATGCTAAAAATGTAATCAATTTATCATAAATAATTCATCACATAATTTTATAGAAAAACTAGTAAGCATTTACATTCCAAAAAAATTGGTGCAAACATCGCCGAATTGCGACAAAAAAGACTACAACCTAGCATAAACATCCAACCGCATAACTAGTTAGCCACAACACTATAATTACAACACAATAACCATGCTTCAAACCTATTTCCATACACAAACCCCTTTTTTGATTTTTATAACCAACAATTTAAATCCAATTTCACATTTGAAAAACCAAAATTAACACATATCGAAGCCCACTTAAGCAAAGTAATCTCCTAAATTAAGTTTGCATAAAACTAGATAACAAAATAACTTAATTAACTAATTAATGGTTTCTAAAACCCTAGTTAAAATTCAAACCATGGACTAAAAAAAACTAGATTAGAAATTAGCTATAATTTTAACACTAAAACAATTTTCAAGTTCTAATTAGCACACTTTAAACTACAAATTAGCCAAGGATTGAAATTATACCTCAAACTAGAGATCTAGCAAGAACAATATGCCTCCAAAGATGGCTTCATAGCACCATGACCCAAGTTATAAAACCCATGGAGAATGGAATAAAGAATGGGAATTAAATTGTGAGATTTAATTTTGATTTTGGAGCAATTTTTTTGATGAAATTTGAGAGAGAGTGAGAAGAGAAAATGGAGGGGATTTCCTGCAAAACTCTCGGCCATAGGGAGAGTTGAGGGATGGTGTGGGTGTTGTGATAAATGCCCAAGTCAAAGCCATCCCATACCTCGCTAAAAACCATATCAAATTAATATATTTTAATCCTACACTTGCATTCTATTCACACATAACAAATGAGTTGAAGAAAATTATTGAGGAGGGGGGAAATCCTACAGTGGGCTCGGCCCATGTGAGGTGAGGAAATTGTGAGAGGTTGCAAAAAAAAATCCAAGCAAAAAGGCCCCCCCACAAGTTCATATTTGCATGTTAAGCTTAAATAATTATATTTTTTTTTCCATAATAAAAACCCATTAAAACTTGAAATAAAATAACAAAAATTTATGTTACAACTAGATTTTAATTAACATAATTTTAAAGATAAAAATTAGCCCATTTAAATTTGTATTTATCGCTAATTTAATGTATTTTTTTTATCGGCTTAAAATAATATTAAAAATTGAAAAATTAGGGAAAAATTTTAAATGACCAAAAATTTATAAGTAACTCATTAGCTACTAAAAACTAGCAATTACCTATCCAAATTAGGTATAATTAGGCCTAAACTGCAAAATAACAAAAAAGACGATTTACGGAAAAATACCAAATTTTCACCGATTTTCGGGAAAACATCAAAACGACTTTCCAAGGCGCTACAATCTTCCCCCCTTAAAGAAATTCGGTCCCCGAATTTAAAAATCTAGCTACGCGTACCTTCAAACAGATGGGGATATTTCTTCCTCATCTCGTCCTCGGTCTCCCAGGTGACCTCCTCGCTGCTCGGGCCACGCTAAAGGATCTTGACGGTCGGTATAACTTTCGATCTTAATTTCTTCACCTGCCGATCCAGGATGACCACCGGCTGCTCTGCAAAAGAAAGGTCGCGCTCTAGCTGGACTGTCGGGTGCTGAATCGCATGCGAAGGGTCGTGAAGGTACTTGCGGAGCATCGAAACATGGAAGACGGGGTAAACATCGGGAAAGCTGGTTGGAAGAGCCAAACGATACGCAACTGCGCCAACACGCTCGAGAATCTCGAAGGGACCCAGAAATCTGGGACTAAGTTTTTCCTTTCGCCCAAAACGCATCACGCCCTTCATCGGAGAGACCCTCAGAAAAACATTATCGCCAACAGCGAGCTCTAGCCTGCGACGGCGCCTATCTGCATACGATTTCTGCCTACTCTGAGCTGCTCTCATCCGGTCTCGGATCAACTGTATCTTTGTTGTCGTCTCCTCAATAAGCTGCGGCCCCAATATACTGCTCTCGCTGAGCTCTGTCCAACAGACGGGCGATCTGCATCTCCTCCCATACAATGCCTCGAAAGGTGCCATCTGAATAGTATCCTGAAAGTCGTTATTGTAGGAGAACTCCATTAAGGGTAAATGATGATCCCAGCTACCACCAAAGTCCAAAACACACGCTCGGAGCATGTCCTCGAGAGTCTGAATAGTCCGCTCTGACTGGCCGTCGGTCTGCGGATGAAATGCTGTGCTGAAACTCAAACGGGTGCCCAATGCCTCCTGAAGCCTCTGCCATAGTCGGCTGGTAAACTGGGTGCCTCTGTCAGACACGATACACGTCGGGACTCCATGCAGTCGTACAATCTCGTCGATGTATATCTGGGCATACTGAGCAAAACCGAAAGTGGTCTTCACTGGCAGGAAGTGAGCCGCTTTCGTCAATCGATCCATGATAAACCAAATGGAGTTGTACCATTGATTGGTCCTGGGTAGACCCACCATAAAGTCCATCGAAATCTTCTCCCATTTCCACTACGGAATGAGCAAAGGCTGCAACTCTCCTGCTGGCCTCTGGTGCTCAGCCTTGATTTGCTGACAAGTCAGGCATCTCGATACGAAGTCTGTGACGTCCCTCTTCATCCCTTCCCACCAGTAAACATCTCGCAAATCGTGGTACATCTTGGTGGAACCCGGATGAACGCTGTATGTCGATCTATGCGCCTCCTCAAGAATCTCACGTCGCAGCCCCTCGGAATCTGGTATGCACAATCGAGTCCCAAATCGCAGTAATCCCTGATCATCGATCACGAACTCGGAATCTCTGCTCTGCCTAATCTGCTCCATGATCTCTGAAAGACGGTCATCGCTGGGCTGTGCCTCTCGAATACGGTCAAGTAACTGCGGACGTGCACGAACATGCGCAAGCTGTCCCCCTGTCGGAGTGAACTCGAACTCAACCCGGCTGTCGCATAAAGTCTGCCAATCTGCCGACGACTGCTTCTGTACTGCGCGCAAACAGGATAGACTGCCCCCGTGCCTCCTGCTCAAAGCATCCGCCACTACATTAGCCTTGCCCGGGTGATACAAAATCTCGCAATCGTAGTCCTTTACTAGTTCCATCCAACGGCGCTGTCTGAGATTCAGGTCTCGCTGCTGAAATATATACTTTAAGCTCTTGTGATCAGTGAATATCTGACACGACTCGCCGTATAGGTAATGTCGCCAGATCTTAAGTGCAAAGACCACTGCAGCCATCTCCAAATCGTGAGTGGGGTAATTCTGTTCATGTTTTTTCAACTGCCGTGAAGCATACGCGATCACCCTGTCATGCTGCATCAATACGCACCCTAGCCCCATTCGTGAAGCATCACAATAAACAACGAATCCGCCTGATCCTGAAGGCAAAGATAATACCGGCGCTGTAGTCAAACAAGTCCGTAGCTGCTGAAAACTGTGCTCGCACTCCTCCGTCCAAACGAAAGGAACTCCCTTCCGGGTCAATCCAGTCAAAGGTGCAGCAATACGGGAGAAATCCTGAACGAATCGCCTGTAGTAGCCAGCCAGGCCTAGGAAACTGCGGATCTCCGTAACTGATGTCGGTCTGGGCCACTGCTGAACGGCCTCAATCTTCTTCGGGTCCACACATATGCCATCTCTCGTAATCACGTGACCCAAGAATCCGACGCTGTCCAACCAGAATGCACACTTGGAAAATTTTGCGAAAAGCTGGTGCTCCCTCAAAGTCTGCAACGTAACCCGCAAGTGCTGCTCGTGCTCCTCTCTGCTCCGGGAGTACACCAAGATACCGTCGATAAACACGATGATGAACAAATCAAGATACGGCCTGAATGTACGGTTCATCAAATCCATGAATGCTGCTGGGGCGTTGGTGAGTCCGAACGACATCACCAGAAACTCATAGTGGCCATAGCGCGTACGGAAAGCTGTCTTCGGTATATCCTCCTGTCGAACTCGCAGCTGATGGTACCCTGATCGCAAGTCGATCCTCGAAAAATACCCCGCACCCTGAAGCTGGTCGAACAAATCATCAATGCGTGGCAACGGATATCTGTTCCGCACGGTAACTTTGTTCAGCTGGCGATAGTCGATACATAAGCGCAAACTTCCGTCCTTCTTCTTGACAAACAGGACCGGAGCACCCCACGGAGAAACACTAGGTCGAATAAGCCCCTTATCTAACAAATCCTGCAACTGATCCTTTAGCTCTCTAAGCTCTGCCGGGGCCATCCGATAAGGCGGTATAGAAATAGGCCCCGATCTGCGAATCAAGTCAATGCATAACTCAACGTCGCGGTCAGGCGGTAGCCCAGGCAGCTCGTCAGGGAAAACATCAGGGAACTCACAAACAATCGGGACCCGGTCCAAAGGAACCTCTGTAGCTCGAGTATCACAAATATGCTAAGAATCCCTGACATCCCTTCCGCAAGAGCTGACCAGCGCGAAGAGATGAAATCAAGCTGGGAAGGGTGACGCTGCGGTCTCCCTGAATAACAAGGACTGGCTCTCCCGGAAAGCTAAATCTGACTGCTTTCTCACGGCAGTCCAATGAAGCATAACAGGTGGCTAGCCAATCCATGCCCAGAAGAACATCAAAGTCCAACATATCGAGGAGAATCAAATCAACCGACGAATCCCTCTCCCCGATACGAACGAAACACAATCGAAACACAAAACGAGTGTCAAACGACTCGCCTACCGGGGTAATAACAACAAGCGGCTGATCTAACGATGACGACTCACGGCCCAACATCGGTGCAAAGTGTGTAGATACGTACGAATGTGTGGAACCTGGGTCGAATAATACCCATGCGTCGAAAGAGAAAACTGGCAAGGTACCTGTCACAACGGCATTGGATGCCTGCGCATCCTGTGGCGTCAAAGCAAAAACTCGGGCCTGACCCCTACCAATAACTGGCTATCCTCGGCCTCGGCCTCCTCGTCTTCTCTGGATCGGACCGCCACGCCCACGGCCTCTGGGTGCATCGAACTGTCGTGGAGCATCGCCAGTGATAGGAAGTAGGGCTCTCTGAGGAGGAGGTGGTGATGGTGGTAGGGTCACATGCGGAACTGTCGCCGCTCCCTGTCGTCTCGCTGGACAGTCCCTGATACCATGGTGCAGACTCCCGCACCCATAACATCCTGGCGACGGCTGCTGTCCCTGTGGATATGAACCATATAACTGACCCCGTCCAAATCCTCTGCCAGGACCATCTCTCGGAAAGAATCTGGCGCGCTGCCTCTGCGGCGGCACATCGGTGCGAATCCTCTTCGGCCCAGAAACGGCCGAAGTCTGTGATATGCGTGCCTCCATCCGTAAAGCCGTATCCATAGCAGCTGAATAAGTGTCGAAGTACTGGGCGCCAATAGCAAGAAATTGCTAGGTGTCATGTCCCTGCACGAACCTCTTCACTATCTTCTCTTCGGTATCCACCAAATACGGAGCATATCGGGGTAACTGCGTGAACTGGACGTCATACTCAGACACCGTCATCCCTGGGGTCTTGATCAAGGCCTCAAAACTATGAGCTCTGGCGTCACGAACGCTCTCCGGAAGGAAACGAGCTAAAAAGACTTCTGTAACTCGGCCCAAGTAATAGGTGGTAGACCTGCAGCTCGACCTCTCAAGACTGACTCCCACCATGTCTGCGCGAGGCCCTCTAGACGGAAACTCGTGAGCTCCACCCATCGATCGTCCGAACATCTGAGCGAACGACAGATCCTGGCTAAACTATTAAGGAATGTCTGCGGATCCTCTACTGCATCGGTGCCCGTGAAGACTGGAGGTCTCAGCCTCATGAAATCCTGTAGCGATACTGGGATAGCCACGGTAGTAGCAGTAGGAGCAACTGTCTGGATAGCAGGCACCATGGTAGTCTGTGATGTGGTAGGTACGTCCTCCGATCTCGGTGCACGACTGGCCGCTACTAGGGATCCCACCATCTGTCGTAACTCCTGCATACCTCCCATCATCTGTCGTAGCTCCTCCATACCAGACTCTAGCCTGTCCATGCGGCCTGGGGAAGGCGGATCAGTCTGTCCCTGAGGCGTAGGTATACCACCCAGCTCGGTCCTCGTCTCGGACGAGCCTGCTCGGACCTCATCTCGGGCGGCAGCCCTCTGCGCTCTCGTAGCCTTCGGCAGCATAGTGGCTGTTACATGAACAGGACGATAAGAACAATGCAATAGAATCATAGGATACATGGAATTGAACAAGGAATTTCAAGCAAGTATATCCTAAAGTCACCTAGGCGGAGTACCGTATCGCAAGTATGCCGCGGACATACGCACGCTACGTTACCCTGCTTAAGTCACTTACTCCATCTACCAAGGGTCATCCTACACTCAAAAAGGTAAAACCTATCGCTTTGATACCAACATTGTCACGACCCACAGGGTACGGAACGTGACTAGCACTTAAGTTACGAAACGTCTCAAGACGTCCGTAAAATAAGTAAGCCAAAGCCCAGAAATCAAAGCCAAAAAGCAGAAGAGTGAAGGAAAACCAATCAATTGAAATCGAGTTTATCAAATAAGTCATATCAAGCCTTTTTAAAAACAATATCAATTTTTCCGAAAATTTCGGCAGAGTCTCCTTTGTAAATACTGGCCCCCAAAATGGGTACAACAAGAATATATATGAATACAACAAATAAGACATCCCCAAGCGGGAGCTAGCTCTTCGCCACAAGGCGGTCACAAATCCCACGCAATGTGCATAAATAGACATAAGAAGCACAAGTAAAACAGCATGTCGACTCAAGTGAGCTCGACCCCAAAATACAGCAAAAAAAGCCCACCAATTTCATAGTCTCGTCTCTAGGTCAACATACAACAATAATGGTAGATACAGTAGATGGAGTACTCTAGATACAAATGATATACAAGGTGGTACAAAATAATAATACAACCCACCTACAAGCAAAAGCCTCGAGTCCAGGCAAAAGAGGTAAAAGAAGCAAGTGCGCACGCTGCTACTGTACTGACGGAGCGAACCTGCAAAAGGCTGTGGCACCACGGGGGTGAGTTGCCAACTCGTGAGTAAAAAATAACATCTATAGAGGCTATCGCAAGTATGCACACAAGCATCCTAGCATCTATAATACAGGTATGGCAGGATATAATAGCAGGTATGTATGCAATATGAATATACTAGCAGGTATGTATGCAATATGAATATACTCGTGATCTGCATGTGTAAATATAAGAAATCATCTTTTTCCTTTAGGCATCTCTTTTGAAATATCAGCACAATACCAATAGAATCAACCAGAATCCTTGTCCAGCAACGACACCTCAAAACTGTCTCAAATCTCATATATCCATATCGTAGTATCTCTGGCCTCAGCCGTTCGGCCGACCCATCTCAAATATCAATATCTCAACATCTCGTGGCCACGGTCGGTATCCTCTGGATATCCGCCGTGCCAAAAAGTCAACGGTAGGTAGTCTATCCCCTGCCAGGCTCAACGTCAACAACACGACCTTCTCGCCCCGGGTACGTTACCGGGCCCACCATGTACCCGAGACGGTTCATCCAACACCTCGAAACGGGTCTCGAAAACCACAACAAACTCTTGGTGGACGACACACACATCACTAGAAAACCGCAATTTACATATTTTAAAAAAAAGTAATAAGTTTAGAAATTTTGCGGCTTTCCCCCGAAATCCAGATATATCATAAAATCTCAAGAAATCCTCATAAATGCATATGTCAATGATAATGAATGTATATGGTATCAATAATCAAGTTGCGATGTATGATTAATAGACTAGGCATGAACAAATAATATGATGAGGTACATGCACATGAATAGCAATCCTACGATTTCATTTTAAGTCATTAAAAGAAATAGCACAGGTTTAAGCATCAATTATAGTAAAAGGTTTCAAATTATAGGTTATCTAGTGTGGTGGCATGGCAATTACCAGGGCGTGTGTGTAAGCATGAATAATGCTCGTGCTGCATATAAAAACCCTGGCAATGGTGCAGGTGTCCTATAGAATGGGTTCGCATATGTATGTCAAATAAAGCATGGATGTAGTTACTAATATTACTAGAAATCTTAAACTACTTAAATTATCGGGCGACTTGCGCCATCCAAACGATAGTCCCCCATAGATGTTACATCTACTCACCGGAATCCTCATCTAGCTACGTCCAATCACCGCTTTCCCTTTTCGTGCCGCGTCCGAAGTCTCCGCGACCGAACCTGGAATTTGCATCAATACAAAACATAAGCTTACATATCATGAAACGACGCAAATCCCAAACGAAAATATCCACGTTCACAAGCTAGGCACAACGTGCACAAGGTGCGCGGAACACACACGAAAATCGCAAAACTAACTAGAATCGTCGTTTTGGGACGCCCGACAAAACTAAAACCCGATCACACAAAATTCCGCACTCATACATCCTAAATGTCGTAGGATATGCTAAAAATATAATCAAGTTATCATAAATAATTCATCACATAATTTTATATAAAAACTAGTAAGCATTTAAATTCCAAAAAAATCGGTGCAAACATCGCCGATTTGCGACAAAAAAGACTACAACCTAGCATAAACATCCAACCGCATAACTAGTTAGCCACAACACTATAATTACAACACAATAACCATGCTTCAAACCTATTTCCATACACAAACCCCTTTCTTGATTTTTATAACCAACAATTTAAATCCAATTTCACACTTGAAAAACCAAAATTAACACATATCGAAACCCACTTAAGCAAAGTAATCTCCAAAATTAAGTTTGCATAAAACTAGATAACAAAATAACTTAATTAACTAATTAATGGTTTCTAAAACCCTAGTTAAAATTCAAACCATGGACTAAAAAAAACTAGATTAGAAATTAGCTATAATTTTAACACTAAAACAATTTTCAAGTTCTAATTAGCACACTTTAAACTACAAATTAGCCAAGGATTGAAATTATACCACAAACTAGAGATCTAGCAAGAATAATATGCCTCCAAAGATGGCTTCATAGCACCATGACCCAAGTTATAAAACCCATGGAGAATGGAATAAAGAATGGGAATTAAAAGGTGAGATTTAATTTTGATTTTGGAGCAATTTTTTTGATGAAATTTGAGAGAGAATGAGAAGAGAAAATGGAGGGGATATCCTGCAAAACACTCGGCCAGAGGGAGAGGTGAGGGATGGTGTGGGTGTTGTGAGAAATGCCCAAGTCAAAGCCATCCCATACATTACTAAAAACCATCTCAAATTAATATATTTTAATCCTACACTTGCATTCTATTCTCACATAACAAATGAGTTGAAGAAAATTATTGAGGAGGGGGGGAAATCCTGCAGTGGGCTTGGCCCATGTGAGGTGAGGAAATTGTGAGAGGTTGCAAAAAAAATTCAAGCAAAAAGGCCCCCCCACAAGTTCATATTTGCAAGTTAAGCTTAAATAATTATATTTTTGTTTTCCATAATAAAAACCCATTAAAACTTGAAATAAAATAACAAAAATTTATGTTACATCTAGATTTTAATTAACATGATTTTAAAGATAAAAATTTGCCCATTTAAATTTGTATTTATCGCTAATTTAATGTATTTTTTTTTACCGGCTTAAAATAATATTAAAAATTGAAAAATTAGGGAAAAATTTTAAATGACCAGAAATTTATAAGTAACTCATTAGCTACTAAAAACTAGCAATTACCTATCCAAATTAGGTATAATTAGGCCTAAACTGCAAAATAACAAAAAAGACGATTTACGGAAAAATACCAAATTTTCACCGATTTTCGGGAAAACACCAAAACAACTCTTCAAGGCGCTACAGGTAACAAGACTTTTAACACCAACACAAGTAGTAAAAGGCTAGGGTTAGAGAATACAACCTTCGTATCTCCCTACGCTAGAATCCTTGACCACTTGAGAGTTGAAAGAAGCTCGCTTGAGATCCTCTAGTTCCACAACGATCCACCCGGAGTCCTCTTTGTCCAAGCTAGATGCTTCACTACATCAAGAGAAGAAGTTGAAGCCAACACACTAAACTAATGGGCTAGAGTAGTGTAGAATGGTGATGTGGTTTGTTTTCTCACTTCAAAACCCTAACTTGATCACTCTTTTATTCATTACTAAAAGCTAGAGAGCAAGAGAGTGAGGAGGACGAAGATGGCAAGATGAAGAGCTCAAAGATAATGATAAGCTTAGAGATAAAAATGAGAAAAGAAAATATATATAATTTCTTCTTCTCACTTTTAACCCTAGTTAATAAATATCTAGATATTTCATTTGGATGCATAATCGCCATGGAAATTAACTCAAGGTTAATGCAAAGGTTAATGGGTGAATAAAATAATCATGTATGATAGAATTTCGATTTCCATTTTCTTTTATCCTTAAAGAAATATCAACAAATTTATAAGTCTGTGAGTCTGATATTGCCACCATCCATTGTATCAACAACCATGATACAAGAGTGCATGCATGCATGTGTGCATGCACATCCATATGTGCATCAATGAGAATAAATGCATACATGCATGCATACAACAAAAGACAAGAAGGGTTTAAAGTGAAAAAGCTAATGGTGAATGATAAATCAACACATGATTTAGCAAACCGGTCATATCACATACGATCTGATCAATAGCAAACCGCCCGATTAATATACGGTATCACATACGCGCATTTAATCGGGTCCCCGCTCATATCTCATATGTGCACCACATCGTTTCGCCTGGGCATGGTAACTCCATTGTGGGACTCTAAGACTCGTCAGTACGCCGGCAGTGGGTGATGATCAAATCAAGCACCCCAAGCCGCAAGAGGTCAGCTAAACGTAAGGGCAACCCGGGTATTGAGCGATCAAAAGAAAACAAGCGAATCTGTCACAACTCCCGTCGAGCCAACCGGCAACACAACCGTACAGTCCGGTCTCTTCGTCAGATATGCTGCATATCGAGTCTAGGGATGGTAACGTCGACCCCAATAACTCAATAGGTCGTGCCGAAGAATGGTCTATAACAGATCAAGAAACTACTGATAACACTTATTAGTAAATCTCAACAGCCCTAGCCAGGGACTTACTGATATAGCCAATCGAGCACATCACAATATCAACTCCCAATACCGGGAGAGACGAAACCCCTCCTATCGCTCACTGTCTCCATGTGTCTCGGGACTATACCCAAAAGTCACCTGTTTGCATGGCTCAGTAGAGCCGTGGTAGGGTGGTAATCAAAGTACAGTGGGGGAACGCACAAGACTCTATGACGATCTTGGGTCTACAGACTAACCTGTACCAGTGTCACCTGAGAACTGCTATCCGACTATAGATATAATACCATATAGGAGTTCTCGGCGAGTCCGTCCAGTGTACCCAGTCACCACTAAGCACCCGTATACGATCTCGATGTCAAACATCAATGGATGTGGGAACATCCATCGCCCATCATATGGGTCTAGTATCATATACGCTAGTCTACTCTGGTATATCGATGCCCCATCTCGATACACATACGAATAGGGACATTTCAGGATATGCTTATAAACTACAGACGTACCAATAGTATGATCTTCATCATAATCACAGTAGTCAAGCAAATATCCTCAGGGCTTTATCAACATGTGTAAATGAATAAAAGCATGATCAAGTCAACATGTCAGATAAAGAAGAACCAGATAGCATACTATCATGTCGAGCAAGAATGTACACTGAATATATATATATATAGATATATACATGTATAAATACATCCACTATCATATATGGCCTCTATGGCATATATATATCCAACAATCTGCCACTTGCACTAAGGCCAGTTATTGGCGTATCTCATACCCAACATCTCAAAAAGTCGCTCATGCTGTGGCTGAGGGAGGGCCTTGGTGAGTAGATCCGCTGTGTTATTCTTTGTGTCTACTCTCCTAATCTCGATCTCGCGGCGATCTAGAATCTCCCACATCAAATGCAAGCGCCCAGGATGTGTCTGGATCGCTGATGGGACCTTGGCTCCTTGGCTTACGCCATAGCCCCATTATTATCACAATACAATGGTATTGGATCAATAATGGTTGGAACAACTCCTAGCTCCGAGAAGAACTTCTTCATCCAGACGGCTTCCTTGACGGCATCAGATAAGTCCACGTTGCACACCCCGGTTCTTACGTGGAGGCGGAAACGGCGAAAACAATAATTTTGGCGCAAGGCAACATGGACTAAAAGCCGGATCTTTGCTAAACTTGAAACTAACAAACTACTAGAGGCTTTAACTACTATGCCGTAGAAAATATACCTCACGAAACCGGTCCTTCGGGTCTTCATTCCGCTGTCCCCCTCGTCCGTCCAAGCTCTAAGGAACGATCCGGATCTAGGTCACCTCCGCGGCCTCCTTGAGTCGAAGACGATCCACCCGAGAGTTGTACACCGAGCTCCACCTCGAGCAGAGGCAACTATGGCAACGAGATCGCTAGTCTAGATGCCCTAGGTTGTGTAGAAGAGAAAGATAAAAGTGTTTGTCTATGTGGATTCTTTTTCTCTCAACACATGAGATCAAAAGAATTTATCAAGAGGAGGAAGATGAAGGAGAAACTCTAGCAACCATGGAGCTTTTCTTTTCTTCTCACTTCAAAAGAGAGAATGAGAAAAGAATAATGAAAAGGATTAACTCAAGAAAATGAACCATGGTTGCAATAATACACAAAAACCATCATTACTAATCCTATCATGATAAAGTTGATGGCACTAATGACTTGCCCATTTTCATAACTCAAGAAATAAAAAGAAAACCAAAGAAGAGTGTAGACCTCTCTTGAAGGTCAATGGTCAACTCCGGTCAAGGGGTCAACAAAGTCAAGAGAGGTCTAGGTGGTCAAATGGTCAATGCAATTAGCCATCACTATATCATCACTAAAAGGATTAGTAAACAATGTCTCCGGCTCATAATGGTTTTCACCGAACGAATTGTCAAAACCCTAATGAGTCTGCCACATAACGGTTTTGGCCGAACCAACTGCCAAAACCCTAATGGGGCACCTCCTCCTTTATCGCTCCTCAAAACTGTGCATACACACCCGCATCCGCATTCCGTAGAATGCGAATGCACAGAAGACGAAACAAATCCATCCGTGCAATACTAGGATCCGGCTTAAACCAAAGCCCACTAGTATTGCCTGCCCGAACAGCATACGCACACAAGTGCACGTAAGTGATCGTAGCCCTGCTGTAAAACCATACGGCCTCTACACGTTTCGCTCAGTGCAGGGAAACTCTCTGTGTGGGACTCTAAAGACTCGACACTACGCTGGCATAGGGTTTAACCACATACCGCAAGCGGCACTAGCTGTACGTAACGGTCCCCAGGTAGATGTCGATAAGAAGGCTGATGAGGTAAACCCATCCGAACTCCTACTGAGCCTGTATGTGACAATCTCCGTACAGTCCGGTCTGTTCGTCTGATACATCGCATGACGGGCCTAGGGGGTGGTGAACGTCAGTCCCCTAATAGCGGTACAAGTCGTGTCGGAGTGTAGCCCAGAACACCCTGAGATAACACTGGAAACCTACCAGTATATATCGCTTGCCCTGGCCAGGGACTACTTGTGTAATGGCTCTCCTAGACACAGCGCGATGTCAACCCCCAATACCGGGAGAGACGAATCCTGTCTAACCGTAACTGCCTCCAAGTGCTCCGGGACTGCACCCAACTACTACCTGTTTGCACGACTTCTTTGAGCCGTAGTAGGGTAGTAATCTAAGTACAGTGGGAACACACTCGAGGAGAAGTGACAGTGTCAAGTCGGCGGACTAAGCTGTACTCATGTCACCTGGGAACTGATAACTGACGATAGGTATAATACCGACCAACAGTTCCCGACGAGTCAAGTCCAGTGTAATCGTAACCTAACGAGCACCCGCATAGTACTAGGGATGAGAATCACATACGCTAGTCTACTCCGGAGTATCGATGCCCTGTCTCGATAGTCCTACGACTAGGGACCTGTATAAGGATGTGCTTATGGATTACCCAGCCCCCACGAGTATGACTGCCATCACAACGCTGGTAATCAAGCAAAGATCCTAAGGGCTCTACTAATATGTATATAAGCGATATGCTAAAAGAAACACATGCACATATTGAAGTAGAGACAAACAAAGTAGCATACTACCATTTTGAGCAAGATTGTCTATAAAACTGTGAATATCCCAAGCTTCCATTAAGTAATATACAAGCTAGTATGATACAGTAATGGCCTCTAGGGCATATACACTAACAATCTCCCACTTGCACTAAGGCCATGTACTGGCGTATCGAAGACCTATCATCTCGATCAGCCGCTCGAACTGAGTCTGGGGTAGGGCCTTCGTGAGTGGATCTGCAGTGTTGTTCTCCGTATTTACTCTCTTCACCTCGATCTCCCGGCGATCTACGATCTCCCTGATCAGGTGGTACCACCTCAAAATGTGCCTGGACTTGTGATGGGACCTGGGTTCCTTCGCTAAAGCTATAACACCGTTGTTGTCGCAATACAGCGGTATTGGATCAACAATGGTAGGAACCACCTGAAGCTCCGTGAGGAACTTCTTCATCCAGACAGCTTCCTTTGCGGCATCACAAGCAGCTATGTACTCCGCTTCCATTGTTGAGTCTGCAACGGTCTCCTGCTTGGAACTCTTCCAGCAAACCGCCCCTCCATTGAGGGTAAAGACATAACCCGACATGGACTTGGAGTCATCCTTGTCACTCAGGAAGCTGGAGTCAGCAAAGGCCTCGAGCTGGAGGTCTTTTCCGCCATACACCAAGAACATCTCCTTAGTCCTTCTCAGGTACTTGAGAATGTTCTTTACCGCTATCCAGTGTTTCTCCCCTGGGTTCGACTGATACCGGCTTACAACGCACAATGCGTATGCTACATCTGGTCTGGTACATAACATCGCATACATTATAGAGCCTACCGCAGAAGCGTAGGGTATAATTGACATGCGATCCCTTTCCAAATCAGTCTTGGGAGACATCTCTTTGGAGAGGGTGATCCCGTGACAAGCCGGTAAATTACCGCGCTTGGAATCTTCCATACTGAATCTTTTCAGTATGGTGTCAATGTACCATGACTGTGAAAGTCCCAACATCCTCTTAGATCTATCACGATAGATCTGGATCCCCAGAATGTAGTTGGCATCGCCCAGGTCCTTCATGGAGAACCTCTGCGACAAGAATCCTTTGATTGACTGTAGCATAGGAATATCATTTCCTATTAGGAGAATGTCATCCACGTACAAGACGAGGAATACCAAAGTTCTCCCTACAATCTTACTGTAAATGCATGGTTCATCTGGGTTTTTGATAAAGTCGAATTCTTTGATAGTATCATCAAAGCAGATGTTCCAACTCCGCGATGCCTTCTTAAGCCCATAGATGGACTTGAGCAACTTGCACACTTTACCGCTGCTCCCACTCTGAATGAATCCTTCTGGCTGATCCATATAGACGCACTCTTCCAAATATCCACTTAAGAAAGCCGTCTTTACGTCCATCTGCCAGATTTCATAATCGTGGAAGGCAGCAAACCATTTAGGAAAGCCGTCTTTACGTCTAACTGCCAGATTTCATAATCGTGGAAGGCAGCAAAGGCAAGAAGGATCCGAATGGATTTCAGCATAGCCACTGGAGAAAAGGTCTCGTCATAGTCCAAACCAGGTCTTTGACGAAAACCCTTTGCAACAAGTCTAGCTTTATAGGTCTCAACCTGCCCATCTACACCAATCTTCTTTCTGAAGATCCATTTGCAGCCTACGGGTTTTACCCCTTCTGGAGCAAAGTCCAAAGTCCAAACTTTGTTGGTGTACATGGACTCCATCTCGGCCCGCATTGCATCCAGCCATTTTACCGAGTCGCCGCTCTGAATGGCTTGTTGGAAGCTAGTAGGCTCACCATAATCCATAGTGCAATCCTCTCTATCCCCGTCTATGAGAAAACTGTAGTATCTCTCGGGCGGATGAGACTGCCTACTACTCCTGCGGAGTGGCGCTGGGATGTCCGGTTCTCTTGAAACTTCTGGTTCCTTCAAGCTTTCAGTAATAGCTTGTGGTTCTGGAATTTCTTCCAGTTCTATTGCGCTCCAACTTATCTGATTTTCTAAAAATTCAGTTTCCAAGAAGTGGGCATGCTGAGAAACAAAAACCTTTTGTTCCTCTGCGGAATAGAAAAGATACCCCCTGGAGTTCTTTGGGTATCCCACAAACTTACACAGCACTGAGCGTGCCTCGAGCTTGTCCGCATGCTGCTTTTTTACAAAAGCTGGACATCCCCATGTCTTAAGGTACTTAAGACAGGGTTTCTTCCCACTCCACATCTGATATGGGGTGGTAGGCACAGTCTTGGTTGGAGCCTTGTTCAAGAGATATGCAGCTGTTTCTAGCGCATAACCCCAGAAAGATCGCGGCAACTCAGCCTTACTCATCATGGAACGAACCATATCCAATAGGGTTCGATTCCGCCTTTCCGATACACCGTTGTGTTGTGGTGTGTATGGAAGAGTAAGCTGAGAGAGAATTCCATTCTCTTTTAAGTAGCCCAGAAACTCGACACTCAAGTATTCACCACATCGATCAGATCTCAGTGTCTTGATACTTTTGTCTGTTTGTTTTTCAACTTCATTCTTATATTCCCGAAATTTATCAAAGGCCTCGGATTTGTGCTTCATCAAGAAGACATGCCCATACCTAGAGAAATCATCTGTGAAAGTAATGAAGTATGAATAACCACTTCGCGCATGTGTAGACATTGGACCACACACATCACTGTGTATGAGTCCCAAGAGCTCACTTGCTCTTTCTCCGTGTCCAGTGAATGGAGTCTTTGTCGTCTTTCCCATGAGACAAGATTCACAAGTGGCATAAGACTGATACTCGAACGGATCCAAGTATCCTTCTTTATGTAACTTTGTCAACCGTGTCTCATTAATGTGACCTAGTCTACAATGCCATAAGAAAGCCTGATTTGTTTCCGGAGACTTTCTTTTAAGTGTGTTCAGGACACTGAAGATCTGAGCTTGATTCAATACGTATATTCCGTTTTGTAATGTACCTGACCCAATCAGAACTTGATTTAGGTGGATGTTGACTACATCACTTACAAAAGTAAAATCATATCCTTCCTTAGAAATTAAGGATACAGAATGATATTACAAGTCGCACGTGGTACATAAAAACAGTTACGCAGAATCAATATCTGCCCAGTTGTCAGTCCTAGATGATATTCCCCTACGGATTCAGCATACATGCTCATTCCGTTAGCAACCCTGAGAGTCATATCACCTTTCCAGATAACCCTACGGTTTCTCAGAGCCTGTAACGAATTACAGATATGAGATCCTGATCCTGTATCCAATACCCAGGAAGTAGGGTTAACTGACATACAGTTCTCAATTACAAACACACCCGAAGCCGAAGCCACAACATGCTTCGAATTCTGGCTACTGGCTATACTAGCCATGCAATCCTTCTGCCAATGTTCATTCCTGTAACAATAGGAACGTCCCTCTTTCACTATATCCATTCCCGAAACTTCTTCCCTTCCCTTTCTTTCTACTTCCCTGGTTTCCTTCAGGGTAGTAGGTAGAGACTGTTGAACTAAGTCAGCATCTGACCCGTTCTTCAACATGGTCTTCAGGTCCGTGAGCTCAAAAGAGCTGGTCTCTGTAAGGACGTGGCCCCCTACAGATGACCCGATAGCCAACCTCGCTGGAAGCAATTCGTTCGAGGTCTCATATCTTGCGATACGAGATTGCTCTCCATATAAATCTTTGTTATAGAGGAAGATAGAAACTGAGTCCATCTTCTCGTGCTGCCTCTGGTATGTACCATTAACTAAGGCTAACACGAGGCACTTGGCTTTCGCACAGTCTTCTTCCGATGTCCTACGGATATCAATATCCATGACAGGGGAAACTGGACCTGAGACGGCAGGGGTTGGATCAGTCAAGAGGTGTCCCGGCTTGTCATGGGCAATGGACATTTGGACAGACCTTTTCCAGTCATAACAGTCAGATTCAGTCATTTTATTATCTAGATGTAACCTAGGTGCGGTCACTGGGTCGCTGCAATTAAGAGAGAGAGAAGAAAACACTTTAGCATGATGCTCTTGCAAGTTTAGATTGGTTTTTAATTTATCTAAACAGGATGGCTCCCACTGTCTCTCGAATCCCTCCTCAAACCATAAAGGAAGAATTAGTCGGGATCAATCTCACCGTACAATACTTGCTTAACCGTTCAGCCAAGCCAGTGTCGGTACTTCGAGGGAGGTTTTCCAACGCTTTTGCGAAGTTCCTTAATTAAGTAACCTCTTTTCCCTGTGGGCATAGCCCCGCTAACACCTTTCTAGACACCTACTGGGTTTATAGCATTGATCGTTAAGTGAGAAAGTTCCCGAGGAGTAGCATATACTCACAGTAGGATCGGGATCCAAATATCATCGCGTGACAAAACTGAAGGAATCCTACCGGAATCATCACACTCCAAATGGTATGCAGCGCTAGCAAGTTTCAGTACTTTTGAAACTCCCGATGTGGATTTTTGCCCCATGCTCTTATGACCTTGACGAAGGTCAACAAATCATAAGTCACAAGTCAAGTTCTACCCGTCGTTGTCCAGGTTAATTTGAACCCACCCGTACATACCCTTGACGAAGGTCAACAAGGTAATACGACTGTCCCAAACCAACGCATCTATTTATGCTACATATAAACACCCAACAGCTACCAATCACTATGCCTTGACGAAGGTCAACAAACATAGCTTGAATACTATTGAATATCCATACGAAATGACGGAGGGCTACGAATGGTTTTGGCAAAACCGTGAACGTAGTGAACTTGATATAATCGATGGAACGAGATAGCTCTTAAAAGCAGTGGCTCGAGCTCCGCGTTTAAAAAGCTGGTTTTTGAAAAGAACCGAGTGGTTTTGAAAGTGTTCCAACGACTTTTACTTGGTTTATTTTCTTGCATTAATTTCAATGCGTCCCATCATTTAATCCTACCGTTGCAGAAAACAACCAAAATATGGCATACGCTTATGCCATCCGCATTCGCCACGGCGTCCCGTCATCACCCGTTAGGTTACTTAACTAACGACAGAGCGGGGGCTGGACTAGCACGGATGCAAAACATAAGCAACACCTAAATAGATATCATTTATAGATATATAGGAATGATAGCCAATCCAGATCACAGATGAACACTTTGGATATACTAGGAACCCACGATTCGTTCGAGCCAGCAACGAAAAGCGGATTACACGGTCGCGATGAATAGCCAAAACCCCACCCTAGACCCCTACGGGTGCGGCAAACTACCCGCTAAGTACCCGAAGCGAAGAAACCTCCCTCATCGCGTGAGTAGGCCACTCGGCACTTCGAGATACCCGGTAGTTTGTGCACCCTACCTTGGGTCTATCCTAGGAGAAAAAACAGTAAAAAGAAATTATACAATGACGGCTACAACCCCGACCCGGTTGTGCGGCCATACAAATAATATTACATCAATTTATAATTTTTACAATGAATGAAAGAAAAAGAAACTCTCATCTCACACCCATTCTCGTCTATTCATCCGCGACAATCCAACGAGTTCATATACACAAACCATCAACATTACAGATCACAGATATGTATAACCCCCACTAATCGATGTATAGAGATTAGCGGACGTTCAATACATATATCACATCACAGAAAATATTCATTAGCCAAAGTGTACGGAATATTGATCAAAATACGAATTTGTAACCGCCCCAAAAGGTCCATTTCTTCTCTGGAAAATCTGGGTAGAAACAACATGTACTAAAAATCCCAAAACAACACAGTGAGAATACTGCAGCAAAACGGAGTTGCGGCCGAGTCAACTCGGCCGTGGATCCGCGGCCAAACCCAGGGTTTGGCCGCATTTCCGCGGTGAGTTGGCCGAGTCAGAGGCTCCGCTTTGCTGTGTGTTCTATAAAAACCCTGAGACGATTTTTCATGTATGTCCAATAATTTATTGAACAGTATAAAAAATCGACAGAAAGTTGGTTTTTGTCGGATGTGTTTTGCGACTTTTTTTCGATCGATATTCTAAATACTTTGTTAACTTGCTAGTTTATGTTTAGCTAGGCTCTGATACCACTATAATTCCATGTTGTTCACCCCGGTTCTTACGGGGAGGCGGAAACGGCGAAAAACAATAATTTTGGCGCAAGGCAACATGGACTAAAAGCCGGATCTTTGTTAAACTAGAAACTAACAAACTACTAGAGACTTTAACTACTATGCCGTAGAAAATATACCTCACGAAACCGGTCCTTCGGGTCTTCATTCCGCTGTCCCGCTCGTCCGTCCAAGCTCCAAGGAACGATCCAGATCTAGGTCACCTCCGCGGCCTCCTTGAGTCGAAGACGATCCACCCGAGAGTTCTACACCGAGCTCCACCTCGAGCAGAGGCAACTATGGCAACGAGATCGCTAGTCTAGATGCCCTAGGTTGTGTAGAAGAGAAAGATAAAAGTGTTTGTCTATGTGGATTCTTTTTCTCTCAACACATGAGATCAAAAAAATTTATCAAGAGGAGGAAGATGAAGGAGAAACTCTAGAAACCATGGTGCTTTTCTTTTCTTCTCACTTCAAGATAGAGAATGAGAAGAGAATAATGAAAAAGATTAACTCAAGAAAATGAACCATGGTTGCCATAATACACAAAAACCATCATTACTAATCCTATCATGATAAAGTTGATGGCACTAATGACTTGACCATTTTCATAACTCAAGAAATAAAAAGAAAACCAAAGAAGAGTGTAGACCTCTGTTGAAGGCCAATGGTCAACTCCGGTCAACGGGTCAACAAAGTCAAGAGAGGTCTAGGTGGTCAAATGGTCAATGCAATTAGACATCACTAAACTATCACTAAAAGGATTAGTAAACAATGTCTCCGGCTCATAATGGTTTTGACCGAACCAATTGTCAAAACCCTAATGAGTCTGCCACATAACGGTTTTGGCCGAACCAACTGCCAAAACCCTAATGGGGCACCTCCTCCTTTATCTCTCCTCAAAACTGTACATACACACCCGCATCTGCATTCCGTAGAATACGAATGCACAGAAGACAAAACAAATCCATCCGTGCAATACTAGGATCCGGCTTAAACCAAAGCCCACTAGTATTGCCTGCCCGAAAAGAATACGCACACAAGTGCACGTAAGTGATCGTAGCCCTGTCGTAAAACCATACGACCTCTAAACATTTCGCTCAGTGCAGGGAAACTCTCTGTGTGGGACTCTAAAGACTCGACACTACGCTGGCAGTGGGTTTAACCACATACCGCAAGCGGCACTAGCTGTACGTAACGGTCCCCAGGTAGATGTTGATAAGAACGCCGATGAGGTAAACCCATTCGAACTCTTACTGAGCCTGTATGTGACAATCTCCGTACAGTCCGATCTGTTCGTCTGATACATCGCATGGCGGGCCTAGGGGGGTGGTGAACGTCAGTCCCCTAATAGCGGTATAAGTCATGTCGGAGTGTAGCCCAGAACACCCAGAGATAACACTGGAAACTTACCAGTATATCTCGCTTGCCCTGGCCAGGGACTACTTGTGTAATGGCTCTCCTAGACACAGCGTGATGTCAACACCCAATACCGGGAGAGACGAATCCTGTCTAACCGTCACTGCCTCCAAGTGCTTCGGGACTGCACCCAACTACTACCTGTTTGCACGACTCCTTTGAGCCATGGTAGGGCAGTAATCTAAGTACAGTGGGAACACACTCGAGGCGAAGTGACAGTGTCAAGTCGGCGGACTAAGCTGTACTCATGTCACCTGGGAACTGATAACTGACGATAGGTATAATACCGACCAACAGTTCCAGACGAGTCCTGTCCAGTGTACTCGTAACCTAACGAGCACCCGCATACTATCTCAAGTACGACGTACTGACGGCTGTGGGACAGACCGTCTCCCCCGCTGGGATGAGAAGCGCATACGCTAGTCTACTCCGGAGTATCGATGCCCTGTCTCGATAGATTACCCAGCCCCCATGAGTATGATTGCCATCACAACGCTGTTAATCAAGCAAAGATCCTAAGGGCTCTACTAATATGTATATAAGCGATATGCTAAAAGAAACACATGCACATATTGAAGTAGAGACAAACCAAGTAGCATACTACCATTTTGAGCAAGATTGTCTATACAACTGTGAATATCCCAAGCTTCCATTAAGTAATATACAAGCTAGTATGATACAGTAATGACCTCTAGGGCATATACTCTAACACATCATTCACAGCAATGTACTCAGCTTCCATCGTAGAGTCTGCAACGGTATCCTGTTTGGAACTCTTCCAACATACCACCCCTCCATTGAGGGTAAATACAAACCTAAAGATAGATTTGATGTCATCCTTATCACTCTGGAAGCTCGAATCGTTAAAGGCTTCTATTTGGAGATCTCCGTTACCGTACACCAAGAACAATTCTTTAGTCCTTCACAAGTACTTAAGAATGTTCTTCACAGCTACCCAGTGATTCTCCCCAGGGTTAGATTGATACATGCTTACCACACTAAGTGCATAAGTTACATCTGGGCGTGTACATAACATCGCATACATTATAGATCCTACTGCCGAAGCATAGGGTATAATGCTCATGCAAGATCTCTGTTCATCGGTCTTTGGGCAAAAGTCCTTAGAGTGAGTGACCCCATGGCAAGCTGGTAAGGCACCCCGCTTGGAGTCTTCCATACTAAACCTTTTTAGGATGGTGTTGTTGTACCTGGTTTTGGACAATCCTAATAACCTCTTGGATCTATCCCTATAGATCCGAATGCCCAGAATGTATGTGGCATCACCGAGGTCCTTCATGGAGAACCTTAGTGATAAGAAAGATTTGACCGACTGTAGCATAGGAATATCATTTCCTATCAGAAGATGTCATCCACGTACAATACGAGGAAGGTGACAGCTCTCCCTATAGTCTTCTTATAAACACAAGGTTCATCTGGATTTTTGTTGAAATCAAACTCTTTGATAGAAAAAGATGTTCAAACTCCGTGATGCCTGCTTTAATCCATAAATGGATTTAAGCAATCTACATGCTTTCCCGCTTCTCCCACTATCAATGAAGCCTTCTGGCCGATCCATATAAACGCGTTCTTCTAAATCTCCATTTAGATATACTGTTTTAACGTCCATCTGCCATATTTCATAGTTGTAGTGACCAACAATAGCAAGTAGGATCCGAATGGATTTAAGCATGGCTAAGGGAGAAAAAGTTTCGTCATAGTCCAGACCTGGTCTTTAACGAAAACCCATCGCCGCAAGACTTTCCTTATAGGTCTCTACCTGCCCATCTACACCAATCTTTCTTTTAAAGATCCATTTGCACCCCACAGGTTTTACCCCAGGGGGTACAACGTCCAAATTCCATACTTTGTTGGTGTACATAGACTCCATTTCAGATCTCATGGCATTCGGCCACTTCACAGAGTCTCCACTCATGATAGCTTGCTGAAAGCTGGTAGGATCATCATCCTCCATGATGCAGTCTTCTATATCACCATCAATGAGGAAACCGTAGTACCTCTCCGGTGGGAAAGAAGTCCTACCAGACCTACGAAGTTGCCGAGGTTCGTCAGTTTCTGTTGCAACAGCCGGTTCTACCAAGTCGTCATTTGCAGTCTGTTTTTCTAGAACTTCTTCTAGATCTACCACACTGCCATCTGTATCATTTGTAAAAAACTCTTTTTCCAAAAACGTGGCATACTAAGAAACAAACACTTTTTGTTCCTCCTTGTGATAGAAAAGATATCCATAAGAATTCTTTGGATATCCCACAAAATTACACATGACTGACCGTGTCTCGAGTTTTTCCGGATTCTTCTTTTTAACATAGGCTGGACAACCCCAAATCTTTGTTCGTTTAGGAGACGGTCTCTTCCCATGCCATATCTCATATGGCGTGGTAGACACGGTTTTGGTTGGGACCCTATTCAGTAGAAACGCTGCAGTCTCAAATGCAAGCCCCCAAAATGAGACGGGTAACTCAACATCACTCATCATGGAACGGACCATATCTAATAGGGTCTGATTCCGTCGTTATTACACACCGTTGTGCTGTGGTGTGTAAGGAGGAGTGAGCTGAGAGAGAATCCTATTCACTTTTAGGAAGTCTGCAAACTCTGTACAGAGATACTCTCCACCTCGATCTGATCGAAGCATTTTGATGCTCAAGCCGGTTTGTTTTTCTACTTCGAGTTTATATTCAATGAATTTCTCGAACGCTTCGGACTTATGCTTTAATAAAAATATATGACCGAATCTTGAGAAATCATCAGTGAAAGTAATGAAGTAAGAAAAACCGCCTCTAGCCTTTGTAGACATTGGCCCGCTTACATCACTATGTAGGAGGCCTAAGAGATCAGTAGCTCTTTCTCCGTGTCCGGTAAACGGAGTTTTGGTCATTTCACCCATGATACAAGACTGGCAAGTCGCATAAGATTTATATTCAAAAGGTTTTAAATATCCATCTTTATGTAGCTTGTTCAGTCTTGTTTCGTTAATATGACCAAGTCTACAGTGCCAAAGAAAAGCTTCATTTATTTCTGAAAGTTTTCTTTTATTAGTGTGTTGTATGTTGAAAACTATGAATTGATTTAAGACGTATATCCCGTTATTAAGTGTACCATACCCAACCAACATTTTATTCAAGTGAATGTTCATAACATTGTTCTGCAATACAAAATTATATCCTTCATTGTCTAACAAAGAAACAGATATTATATTACAAAGCATACTAGGTACATAATAACATGGGTTCAAAACCAATATACATCCAGACGGCAACCGCAAGTGATACTCTCCTACTGCAACTGTATGTACATTGGAACCATTTCCAATGCGGAGAGTATGGTCACCTGTCTTCAAAACCTTTCTATTTCTCAGCCCCGACATAGAATTGCAAATGTGAGAACCTGAACTGGTATCTAATACCCAGGAAGCAGAGTTTATTGAAAAACAGTTTTCTGTCACAAACACGCCTGAAGCGGAAGCATCCCCATGCTTCTTCTTCAGATCGAAGTACTCCGTGCAGTTGTGCTTTCAATGTCCTGTTTTGTGGCAGTGATAACATTCCCCTTTCCCTAATTCCCCAGCCTTGGACTTATCTTTCCCCTTATCCTTTTTGACACCACCCTTAGGTTTGGTGGGTTTCTTCTTCATCATTCCCTTAGCCTTAGCCTTCGGGCGAGAGGAGGAAGATGGCCCAACACTCAAAACGGGAGTTTTCACTGATTTCAGCATGCTCTCTGCACTCCTTAACATACTAAGGAGTTCAAGTAGTTCCTTTTCCATGTTATGCATGTTGAAGTTAACTATAAATTGAGCAAAGGTGGAGGGGAGAGACAGCAGAATAATATCCGTATATTGCTCATTGTCCATTGTCCACCCAAGGTCCTCAAGCTCTTCTATGAGAGCTATCATCTTCAGAACATGGTCTCCTACTGGTGTGCCAGGGTCCATTCGCATCTGAAACAGCTTTCTGGATGCTTCGTATCTTAATATGCGAGATTGCTCTCCATAAAATTCCTTTGTATGCAGAAATATGGCTTGGACGTCCATATTCTCGTGTTGCTTCTGATGTGTGTTATCCATCGATGCAAGCGCGAGGCATTTGGCTGTGGCACAGTCAGCGTCCCATGTCTTGCGGACTTCAATATCCGCAACTGAGGATTTAGGACCTGGGACGGGCGGGGCTGGAGCCGTGAGGACATATGATACCTTATCATTAGTCAAGGCAACGTTAAGATTCCTCAGCCAGTCTTTATAATTGGTCCCATTCAGTTTATTTTTATTTAGAAGAAGCTTGAGTCCTGTCATTGGTATCTGCCATTAAGAGAGAAAATAATACACTCGGCGAAAGCTCTTGCAAAGATCAGATTGGTTATTATCTTATCTAATCGATTTCTCCCACTGCTTTAATCAAGTTTTTCTTTCAAACCTTAAAAAGAAAACTAGCCAGGATTAATTACAGTCTACCACTTCGCTAACCGTTCATCCAGGCCAGTGTCGGTACTTGAGGGAGGTTCCCCGTGCTTTCGCACGGACCTAATTAATATAAACCTCGTCTTCCCAGAGGCGTAGCCTCGTTAACACCTTTCTAGACACCTAATAGGTAAGCTAATTGTAAACTGTAAAACTCTCCTGGGAGCAACTATTGCCCACAGTGGGATCGGGATCTAACCATCATATGGAAGGTATGCAATCTCATTGCAAATTTCAACTTTTGAAATTCCCGATGTGGTTTTTACCCCTAGCATTCATGAACTTAACTATGGTGAACAAATCATAAGCACTAGTCAAGTTCTACCTGTCATTTCTTGATTAATTATACCCACCCACGCGACCCTTAACTATGGTCAACAAAGTCGTATGAATGTCCCAATTAATCTGCATCATATGCATTGTAGGAAGACATCACTTAGCTACCGTACAATACGCCTTAACTATAGTCAACAAACGTAGCACGAATACTAAGTACGCTTTGAACTTGATATCGTCGTAGAATCAAATGGTTTTCAAAAGGAGTGGCTTAAGCTCCGCAGTTTTGAAATGTAGCTTTTTCGTAAAAAGTCGAGTGGTTTTCTAATCTGATTCTACAACATCTTTTTAGGTTTATTTTTCTTTACATTAATCATATTAATGTAGTCCCATCATTTAAGTCCTTAAGCCACCACAGAAAAGAAACGAAAATACAACGTACGTTTATGGCATCCGCATTCGCCACAATGTTCCGTTATGCACCGTTAGGTTACTTAACAAACGACATACCTGGACGGGACTAGCACGGGTGTAAAACATAAGCAACGTATATTATATATCTCATATATAATATAGCATTCGTCTCAGATATATTAAGCGATCACATCATAGAATATAGGCATCAGAAACACAGATATGATAATATAGGATATACTAGGACGTCCGTATTTAGTATTTAGCCAACAATAGAAAATACGGATTCCACGGTCATGATGAATAGCCAATCCCATACCCTAGACCCCTACGAGAGCGGCAAGCGACCCTACCAATCCTAGAGTTAGGAGACCCGGTCTCGACTCCTCGAGATGGTCTCCCTTTGGACTCTAGAACCCGGTTACTTGTGCTCTCCACCTTGGGTCTATCCTAATGCGGAAAAGTAAATAATATACAGTAATGGTGACATCATCCTCAACCCGGAAGTGCCCCAAATAAAAGAATATTACATTACAAATGAATTTTACATGAATGAAAAGTAACACTCTCATCTCATATAAAAAAAACCCGGCTATTCGACCACGACAATCCTATACAACACAACACAGCAACACATAACATCACATGTCATCAACGTAAGCAAGTATGCGTACCCTAATTGCCGTTGACATATAGCAACGAAACCGGCGATACGCATACTACACTTACGGTCGCAGAAACAAGTATCACATACTATTAGGCAATGTTTGTAGGGTTCCTAGGCACTCTTACAAGGTCTACAAGGCATCAATCATGCCCGATTCAAAAAATAGCCGTGCCGAACAACCCTAACCAAGATCGTATACTAGAGATTACGCGAAAACTAGCAAGTTAAACATTTTAACACTAAGTGAAAAGGGATTACAACCTTTGTAGATCCGGTCCTTCACTTCTAAAGCTCCGTGTTGACGTACCTTCGCTGCGATCATCGGGATCCCGGACTCTAGCGATGGTTTCTTCGAAGAAATGAGCGGGCTAGGTCGTTGACTTCGAGGCCGAAGATGATCTACGTCGAGGAGACTCAAACTCAAGCTCCATCTTCACTAGGTCAAGAACTTTGTGAAGAGAACACCCTAAACTAAATGGCAAGTAGTAAAGGATGATGAAATAGGAAGTGGGTTCACTTTGGATTTGGGTTTCTCACTCTTTTTCTTCACTTGAAATTTTTTTAGCAAGCTTTTCTTCTTCTTGAAGAAGAAGAAGAAGAAAGAAAAGAATAAGAATTAAATTAAAAAGAATAATCAAGTGAAGACTATCGTAATGCAACCATGGGTGAGTTAACCTTTGTAGAGACTAAACCATAGTTAATTATAATGGTTTGGTTAATGAATATCTTAATCAAGACAAAATGAGTGGACTTTGTAAAAGTTGCTTCAAGCTTCATGAAGCTTCATGCCATGACAAAAGAAGCCACCATTTTGAATAATTAAGATAAATAAAAACCTGAATTATAATTAACATGGTGTATGTCACCCACCCACCCATGTTTGCATGTATCATCAATCATGATACAAACTAGTGCACAAACATATATCACATATACAACTTGTGCACGTCAAGTGAGAAAATCAATCTTAAGTGAACCAATACTAGTTAATGTAAAGTAATATATCAAATATATAATTATACATTAAATCATTAAATCAACACATGATTTAATGATACGGTCATTTCGCATATAACCGACTAATATCTAGTGTATCAATGTATCGAATCAACACTTGATTCGGTAACCCGGCTATATCTCATATAACCGTCCGATGATACAAATCGCGAGAATATAATACAGTATCACATACTGGTATTATTCTCGGTCCCGCACATATCTCATATGCGCTCCTATTTCATTTCGCTTGAGCCAGGTAACCTCTGTATAGGACTATAAAGACTTGCCAATACGCCGGCAGTAAGTGGTGATCATATCAATCACCCATAAGCCGCAAGCGGTCTACTAAACATAACGGCCACCCGGGTATTTAGAGATCAGAAGATCAACGAGCAAGCCTGCTCACACTCCTGCGAATCCAATCAGTAACATTTACCGGACAGTCCGGTCTGTTCGTCTGATATGTCGCATATCTCGCCTAGGGGTGGTAAACGTCAGACCCCAGTAGCTTGATAAGTCATGCCGATGTAAGGTCCACAATAAGCGTGAAACTACTGATAACACTTACCAGTAAATCACTGCAACCCTGGCCAGGGATTTCCAGTTATGGCCAGTCGAGCATAGCGCAACATCAACCCCCAATACCGGGAGAGACGAATCCCCACGTATCGCTCATTGCCTCCATGTGAATCGGGACTGTACCAAAAAACCACCTGTTTGCACGACTCAGTAGAGTCATGGTAGGTGGAAATCAAAGCACAGTGGGAGACACACAAGACTCTATGACGATCTCGGGTCATCAGAATAAGTTGTACCAGTGTCACTAGAGAACTGACATCTGACGTGAGGTATAATACCATCTGGGAGTTCTCTGCGAGTCCGTTCAGTGTACCCAGTTTCCACTGAGCACCCGCATACCGTCTCTGATGTCAAACACCAATGGATATAGGATCATCCAGCACCCATCACATGGGTCGAGAAGATATACGCTAGTCTACTCTGGAATATCGATGCCCCGTATCGATATTCCCACGACTAGGAACATTAAAGGATGTACTCATGGACTACCCCGGCCCCACTAGTATGATCTGCATCATAGTCCTGAAAGTCGAGTACACATCCTAAGGTCTTTATCAACATGTAACAGAGAGACAATAAGTATACATGTTAAGATAAAGAGCAACCAGATAGCGTACTATCATGTAGAGCAAGAAAGTCCTACCTATATATTTCCCAGCATCCACTACATTATACATCTCTTGTACAGTAATGGCCTCTAGGGCATACATATAACTAACAATCTCCCACTTGCACTAGGGCCATCTGTAGCAGTGGTTGTAATATCTCATACTCAACCATCCCATAATAGTCTCTCTCTGGGAATAGGCCTTTGTGAGTGGATCTGCCGTGTTATCCTCTGAGTCTACTCTCCTAACCTCGATCTCCTGGAGATCAACTATCTCCATGATCAGGTGATACTGCCTAGGAATATGTCTGGGTCACTGATAGGACCGGGGTTCCTGGGCCAAAGCCTCACCTCCATTGTCATACAATGGTAGAAACCTAGTTAATTTCATGAACTAATATACACCCAAACTTCCACTTTGGTAGTATCTTTGATAGCGATGTCACCAGTCTTTATCGTCTAGTTTGCCACGGTATCTTAGCTTGGAACTCTTCCAACATACCGTCCCTCCACTGAGGGTAAAGACAATGCCTGCGACTGACATTCAGTCGTCCTTATCACCCTGGATCTTTTCCAGTGATTCTCCCCAGGATCAACTGATACCATCTCACTACAACTAGTAAGAATCCTAACATCCAATTAGATCTTTCTTATAGATCCAAAACCTAGGATTTAGGAGGTATCACTTTGATCCTATATGGAGAATCCATGTGATAAGAGGAGATTGACCGAGCGTAGCATAGAAAACTCTTTTCTTATCAAGAGTATGTTGTCCACGTACAATACAAGGATGACCACCTTAATCGTATATACAAGTTTCATCTACTATTTTGATGAAGTCAAAATCTTTGACTATCACATCAAAACAGATGTTCCAACTCCGCGATGCCAGCTTTATCCTGTAAAGCAACTTGCACACGTTTTCGCTGCTCCCATTGTCTACGAAGCCCTCTGGCTGTGTACTTATAGACGCTCTCTTCTAAATCAATATTTAGAAAAGTAGTCATGACACCCAACCACCAGATATCGTAATCATGGTATGTAGCAATGGCAGGTAGGATCCGGATGGACTTAAGAACAGCCACTGGAAAAGGTTTCATCATTATCCATGCCTGGTCGATGATGAAAACCTTTAACAAGTCTTGCTTTGAAAGTCTCAACTTTTCCATCTACACCAAGTAATCTTCTCAAGATATACTTGCTCCTGATAGGGATTTAACCCTTCAGATATAGCATCCAAAGTCCATACTTTGTTGGTGTACATGGATTCCATCTCAGATCGCTAAGCATCCAGCCATTCTTACAGAGTCCCCACTCTTGATGGCCTGCTCGAAACTAGTTGGGTCATCATCTCATGATGCAATCCTCGCTCCCACTGTCATCGAGAAACCGAAGTATCTCTCAGGTGGATAAGGAACCCTACTAGATCGGCGGAGTGGCTGAGGTTTGTCGGAATCTATTGAATCCTTTGGTTATACCAAATCATCTGCTGTAGTTTGTATAGCTGGAACTCCTTCCAGTTCTACCTCTTGACCACTAATTTCTTCATAATAAATTCCCTTTCACAAAGGTGGTATGTTGAGAAACAAAACATATTTTGTTCCTCTGTTAGGTAGAAGATATTCCCTTGCAAATTCTTGGGATATCCAACAAATTTCTACAGAACTAACTTTGCCTCGAGCTTGTCCGGATTTTGCTTTTAGACATAGGCCGGACAACCCCAAATCTTAACAAACTTAAGATATGGGCTCTTCCTATTCCATATCACATATGAAGTGGTAGGCAATGGATTTGATTGGAACCCTATTCAATAGGTATGCATCTTCTCAAGTGCATAACTCCCAAAAGGAAATAGGAAACTCAGTAGTACTCATCATAGAGCGCACCATATCACATAGTGTGTGATTTCTCCGCCCCGATACACCGACGTGTTGTAGTGTATACGGAGGAGTAATGCTGAGAGAGAATCTCATTCTCCTTTAGAATAGTCCAGGAATCCCGTGCTCAAGTATTCTCCTCCCTGATCACATCATAGGACATAATACTTATACCCGGTTTTGGTTCTCTACTTATATCTTACATTCTTTGAATTCCTCAAAAGTTTCATACATGTGTTTCAACAGGAACATGTGCCCGAATCTTGAGAGATCATCAGTGAATGTAAGGAAGTACAAAGAACCAGTCCTGGCATATGTAGACTGGGGACCTTCATACATCACTATGTATCAGTCCCAAGAGTTCACTAACTCTTTCTATGTTTCCAGTAAACGGAGTTATGGTCATCTTATCTTTGTGACATGACTGGAAAGTTTCACAAGATGTAAATTCAAACTGATTTAAATATGCATCTAAATGTAACTTATCTAGTCGGGTAGCATAGATATGACCTAGTCTACAATGCCTCAAGAAGGATTCGTTTATTTCTAAACTCTTCCTCTTGTGTGTGTTCTGTACATTAAGAACGGTGGTTTGATTTAGAATGTCTATGCTTTTAGATAACGTGCCTGAACCGATCAACTCTTGATATAGGAAATGTGCAAAACATTATCCAACAATACAAAATTATATCCTTCTTTATCAATAAAGAGAGTGATATGATGTTTTATGTCAGGTTCGGTATCTAATAACATTCATTCAGAATCAATGTATTTGGAAATACAGGGTGATAACTGCCAACATCTTGGCTGCAACAATTGCACCATTTTCAACTCTTGAAACTTATCACCCGTTCTCAGTTCTCTACCTGTCTGTAGCCCATGTAACAAATTACATATATGGGATCCTGATCCGGTATCTCATACCCAGGACGTAAAGGATACCGAGAAACAGTTCTCTATAATGAACACACCCGAAGAAGATGCATCAGCATGCACTTTCTTCGTTTGGGCGGCACGGGAATCCTGTTGTTCCCCTAATTCCTGCTCGGTCTTATAACAATTATTAGTTGGAGCGGTGCCAACTTTCCCCAGCTCAGTATAACAAGCGGGTTAGGTCAATACATCAATATTATTATCTTGATTAAGGCGTGACATGGTCGCTACCTGGTGAGAGAGAGAAGAAAACACTCTGCGTGCGCTCTTGCAAGATTAGATTGGTTATTTATTTCTATCTAATCAGGATGGCTCCCACTATTTTTATCAAATCTTCCTTCAAACCCTAAAAGGAAAGACTAGCCTGGATTAATTACACTCTACAAGTTCGCCAATCTTTCAGCCAGGCCAGTGCCGGTACTTTAAGGGAGGTTCCCCGTGCTTTCGCATGGACCTAATTAAAATAAACCTCGTTTTCCCAGGGGCGTAACTCCGTTGACACCTTTCTAGACACCTACTTGATCGGCTAATTGTAAAGTGCAAAACTCTCCCAGGAGTAACAATTACTCGCAGTGGGTATCAGGATCCAACTATCATATAGAAGGTATGCAATCTCATTGCAAATTTCAACACTTGAAACTCCCGATAAAGGTTTTTACCCCTAGCACTTATGACCTTAACTATGGTCAACAAATCATAAGCACTGGTCAAGTTATACCTATCATTTCATGATTAATTAGACCCACCCACATGACCCTTAACTAAGGTCAACAAAGTCACGCGACTGTCCTAACTAATCGCATCATATGCGGTGTAGGAAGACATCACTTAGCTACCGTACACTGTGCCTTGACTATGATCAACAAACACAGCACGAATACTAAGTACTCTACTTTCTAAAATGACGGAGGGTTGCGGATGGTTCTTAAGAAAACCTTTAACGCTTTGAACTTGATCTCGCTGCAGAATCAAATGGTTTTAAATGGAGTGTTTTTTAGGCTTTTACTAGTTTCGCTAAAGAGGTCACTCCTGGTGAAGGGCTCTCGGCTCTTTCCTCGTCGAATGAGGTGCAGGATATTCACAATACCACTATGCAAAGCAAGAACTAGAAAAGCAATCAAAAGACAAACCGAAGGTTGTAGCATCTGCTAGTTATTGCTAAAGAGGTCACTCCCGGTGAAGGGATCTCGGCTCTTTCCTTATCGAATAAGGTGATGGATGTTCTACAAGGAACACCGCTATGCAAAGCAACAACTAGAGCTACCTAATTTTTTTTTGAAATTTGATTCCACAACATCTTTTAGGTTTATTTTTCTTTCATTAATCTCATTAATGAATGTCCCATCATTTAAGTCCACCTAAACATCACAGATAAATACAACGTACACTTATGCCATCTGCATTCACCTCGATATCCCGTCTGCACCGTTAGGTTAGGTAACTAACGACAGAGCGGTGCAGGGCTAGCGTGGGTGTAAAACATAAGCAACGTCTATATAATATATCATATATACTATATACAGTATCTATCTGAACATTTCACATGATCACATCACAGATAAAGCAGCAGAAAACAACATATGAAATATTGGATATACTAGGACGTCCGTATTTTATTTTGAGCCTGTATAAAACACGGATTCCACGGTCGTGATGAATAGCCAATCCCACGCCCCTAGACCCCTACGAGAGCGGCAAGCAACCCTACCAATTCTATAGTTAGGAGACCCGGACTCGACTCCTCGAGATGGTCTCCCACTGGACCCTAGAACCCGGTTACTTGTCCTCCCCTCCTGGGTCTATCCTAATGCGGAAAAGTAAATAATATACAATGGTGACATCATCCTCAGCCCAGAAGTGCCCTAATAAAATAATATTACATACAATGAATTTTACATGAATGGAAATGAAAAACTCTCATCTCGCATAAAAAAAACCCGGCTATTCAAACACGACGATCCAATATAACATATCCAGCAACACATAATATCACATATCATCAACGTAAGTAAATATGCGTATCCCAATTGTCGTGATGTATAGCAACGAAACCGGCGATACACCGCATATTACAGTTACGGTCGCAGAAAAGAAAGTGTAAAACTACAACAGTTGGAATCCGCAACCTCCTTAGACATCTCATGCCTAACCAAATGAATTCCTTAGACATCACATGCCTAACAATTATAAACCCCGCATTTCAGTCTAATTATCGAAAACACTTTTCAATATCAAGTCGGGCAATTCAACAAGATTCCCAACATCCAGATCGAATGCTCGTCGCAAACTTTAGTAGACGCCCGCACCCCCGGATTCCGTCGACGAAGTGCACTAAGGCGGAACACCGCTGACGCGAGCACCCGAACGGATGCTTTTGGCTACGAGGTTCTCCTACAGTCACTTGGTCGGGGCTATGTGGCGTGGCTATCTATTAAGTTTACCGGCGAGTATCCACGTACGCTACGTGATTGCGACGGGCTTTTGATCGCATCAAAATCCCGTGGAAACCAATAATTTGATACTGAAGTGCTAGATTTATAACATTCAAATCAGTTATCTCATAACTATTTGTGGATTCCAAATATTGTATCACATTCCAGATAAATAGACAATGTTAAACTTTCCGATTGAATAATCAAACACCCAAGTTTTCCCAAATAGCTCAACACTTGAAATAAGTTTAAAAACATCCATTTCATGCCACAGTACCAACGGTCCAGCCGTAGAAAGGTCAAGCCAACGCCTCACATGTGGCACGCCGTACTGCCCCAAACCCCAAGGTTCAAAAGGAAGTTCAAGACGGTCACATAATCGAGTTAAGGTTTGTTGTCTTCTAGAGGGTCCATCGCGTTACTTGCACGACTTAGAACGTACTTAAACTACGGAAAAATCCAACACTTGGAAATTTTCCGGCAGGGGAAAAAGTGAGTTATTGATATCCGGTCAAACTTTTTAACACTTTCTAAAATTACCCGGAAAAACATAAACGAAGTTAAATTATCCGATCGAATCTTTTGAGTCCCCAATACAACCCACAAAACACAACTCTTGCGTAAGAATTAAAAATTCCCAGAAGAATCAGGAAACACCTACGAAGGTAACTGTAGAAAATGGAGTTCCTAATCATCACATACGGCCGCGGAACCGCCGCTAAAAGTAAGGTATGGCCGCGGTTCCGCGACGCTACAGTGGATTTAGGTTGTCGTTTTCTGCAGTTATCCTTAGAATTCCCTGCTCTATTTTCTGAGCATTTTTAATTCATAAAAAATCATAGTTTTGAAAATTGTCGAGAGAAGGGTATTCATCGGGGTTAACGGGTTCGATCGGACTTTTAACTTCGTCTAGACTTCGCCTAAAGCTCTAGCTTGGCTATGATACCACTGAAGGGTTCCTAGGCACTCTAACAAGGTTCTACAAGGCATCAACCATGCCCGATTCAAAAAATAGCCGTGCCGAACAACCCTAACCAAGATTGTATACTAGAGATTATGCGAAAACTAGCAAGTTAAACATTTTAACACTAAGTGAAAAGGGATTACAACCTTTGTAGATCCGGTCCTTCACTTCTAAAGCTCCGTGTTGACGTCCCTTCGCTGCGATCATCGGGATCCCGGACTCTAGCGATGGTTTCTTCGGAGAAATGAGCGGGCTAGGTCGTTGACTTCGAGGCCGAAAATGATCTACGTCGAGGAGACTCAAACTCAAGCTCCATCTTCACTAGGTCAAGAACTTTGTGAAGAGAACACCCTACACTAAATGGCAAGTAGTAGAGGATGATGAAATAGGAAGTGGGTTCACTTTGGATTTGGGTTTCTCACTCTTTTTCTTCACTTGAAATTTTTCTAGCAAGCTTTTCTTCTTCTTGAAGAAGAAGAAGAAGAAAGAAATGAATAAGAATTAAATTAAAAAGAATAATCAAGTGAAATCTATCCTAATGCAACCATGGGTGAGTTAACCTTTGTAGATACTAAACCATAGTTAATTATAATGGTTTGGTTAATGAATATCTTAATCAAGACAAAATGAGTGGACATTGTCAAAGTTACTTCAAACTTCATGAAGCTTCAAACCATGACAAAAGAAGCCACCATTTTGAATAATTAAGATAAATAAAAACCAAAATTATAATTAACATAGTGTATGTCACACACCTACCCTTGTTTGCATGTATCATCAATCATGATACAAATTAGTGCACAAACATATATCACATATACAACTTGTGCACATCAAGTGAGAAAATCAATCTTAAGTGAACCAATACTAGTTAATGTAAAGTAATATATCAAATATATAATTATACATTAAATCATTAAATCAACACTTTATTTAATGATCCGGTCATATCGCATATAACCGACTAATATCTAGTGTATCAATGTATCGAATCAACACTTGATTCGGTAACCCGGCTATATCTCATATAACCGTCCGATGATACAAATCGCGAGAATATAATACAGTATCACATACTGGTATTATTCTCGGTCCCGCACATATGTCATATGCGCTCCTATTTCGTTTCGCTTGAGCCAGGAAACCTCTGTGTCGGACTCTAAAGACTCGTCAATACGCCGGCAGTAGGTGGTGATCATATCAATCACCCACAAGCCACAAGCGGTCTGCTAAACGTAACGGCCACCCGGGTATTGAGCGATCAGAAGATCAACGAGCAAGCCTGCTCACACTCCTACGAATCCAATCAGTAACACTTACCGCACAGTCCGGTCTGTTCGTCCGATATGCCGCATATCTCGTCTAGGGGTGGTAAACGTCAGACCCCAGTAGCTTGATAAGTCATGCCGATGTAAGGTCCACAACAAGAGTGAAACTACAAATAACACTTACCAGTAAATCACTGCAACCCTGGCCAGGGATTTCCAGTTATGGCCAGTCGAGCATAGCGCAACATCAACCCCCAATACCGGGAGAGACGAATCCTTTCCTATCGCTCATTGCCTCCATGTGAATCGGGACTATACCCAAAAACCACCTGTTTACATGACTCAGTAGAGCCGTGGTAGGGCGGAAATCAAAGCACAGTGGGAGACACACAAGACTCTATGAAGATCTTGGGTCATCAGACTAAGCTGTACTAGTGTCACCAGAGAACTGCCATCTGACGTGAGGTATAATACCATCTGGGAGTTCTCGGCGAGTCCGATCAGTGTACCCTGTCTCCACTGAGCACCCGCATACCGTCTCTGATGTCAAACACCAATGGATATGGGATCATCCATCACCCATCACATGGGTCAAGATGATATAGGCTAGTCTACTCTGGAAAATCGATGCCTCGTCTCGATATTCCCACGACTAAGAACATTGAAGGATGTACTCATGGGCTACCCAGGCCCCACTAGTATGATCTGCATCATAGTCCTGGAAGTCAAGTACACATCCTAAGGTCTTTATCAACATGTAATAGAGAGACAATAAGTATACATGTTAAGATAAAGAGCAACCAGATAGCGTACTATCATGTCGAGCAAGAAAGTCCTACCTATATATGTCCCAGCATCCACTACATTATACATCTCATGTACAGTAATGGCCTCTAGGGTATACATATAACTAACAATGTTAAACCCTTCGATCGAATCAACGAACACCCATATTCCCCAGCAAGCTCAACACTTGAGCACCGTTAAACAATACCCAAAATCTATGCCACAGTATTTAATGTACCGGCCGTAGAAGGGCAGACCCAAGCCTCATTTGTGGCGGCACTAACTACGGTAAACCCTAAGATTTAGTCGCGGTTTGGTGGTCACATCTCGAGTTAGGGTTACATTCTTCTAGAGGGTCCATAGGAATACCTGCATTATATATCGAGTACGTTCAACCTGGAAAATACCAGTGTTTGATAATTCGTTCGACCTGTTTAACGTCGCCAAAGTTACCAAATACAATGCTATAAAATACGAATACGAAATACTCCGCAAAGAGACCATTTCCAAACTAACATCACATGCAAATTTGGACTTCAAAACAATACCAGAAACCCTAAATTATGATGTACAGAGAACTGGTGAAAAACGAGGAGGAGGGGAGCAAACTTGGTCGGCGTCGCCGGAATTCCAGGCCTAGTCGCCGGCCAGGAACCGAGCACCCCCTCGTTTTTCCTCTGTGTTCTTATGTCATATTAAATACCACTCTGCAGTTACTAAAATAATTTTTTTAACACTTTTTAAAAATTTACAGAGAGCATTTTCATGGGGTTTCCAAAATCGTATTTTGCGGGGTTTTACGTTTTCGTATTGTCGTAATATCGTCTAGGTTTCTAGTTAGGCTCTGATACCATGAAGGTTTTTCTCCAGCACCACTACTAGGGTTTGGTAGCAACACACATGCCATTTTAGAAATTATAGGGTGCTAAAGAAAACAAACTAAGGATCATACTAGAAAAGCTAGGGTAACAAGACTTTTAACACCAACACAAGTAGTAAAAGGCCAGGGTTTGAGAATAAAACCTTTGTAGCTCCCTACGCTAGACTCCTTGACCACTTGAGAGTTGAAAGAAGCTAGCTTGAGATCCTCTAGTTCCACGACGATCCACCCGGAGTCCTCTTTGTCCAAGCTAAATGCTTCAATAGATCAAGAGAAGAAGTTAAAGCCAACACTCTAAACTAATGTGCAAGAGTAGTGTAGAATGGTGATGTGCTTTGTTTTCTCACTTCCAAACCTTAACTTGATCACTCTTTTGTTCACTACTAAAAGCTAGAGAGCAAGAGAGTGAGGAGGAAGAAGATGGCAAGATGAAGAGCTCAAAGATAATGATAAGCTTAGAGATAAAAATGAGAAAAGAAAATATATATATTTTCTTCTTCTCACTTTTAAACCTAGTTAATAAATATCTAGATATTTCATTTAGATGCATAATGGCCATGGAAATTAACTCAAGGTTAATACAAAGGTTAATGGGTCAATAAAATAATCAAGCATGATAGAATTTCCATTTCCATTTTCTTTTATCCAAAAAGAAATATCAACATATTTATAAGTGTGTGAGTTTTATATTTCCACCATCCATTGTATCAACAACCATGATATAAGAGTGCATGCATGTATGTTTGCATGCACATCTATATGTGCATCAATGAAAATAAATGCATACATGCATACATACAACAAAAGACAAGAAGGGTTTAAAGTGAAAAAGCTAATGGTCAATGTAAATCAATACTTGATTTAGCAAACCGGTCATATCACATACGATCTGACCAATAGCAAACCGCCCGATTAACATACGGTATTACATACACGCATTTAATCGGGTCCCCGCGCATATCTCACATGCGCACCACATCCTTTCGCCTGGGCAATGTAACTCAATTGTGGGACTCTAAGACTCGTCAATACGCCGGCAGTGGGTGATGATCATATCAAGCACCCCCAAGCCGCAAGAGGTCGGTTAAACGTAACGGCCACCCGGGTATTGAGAGATCAGAAGAAAGCAAGTGAACTTATCACAACTCCCGTCGAGCCAACCGGCAACACTACCGTACAGTCCGGTCTCTTCGTAAGATATACTGCATATCGAGTCTAGGGATGGCAACGTCGACCCCAATAACTCAATAAGTCGTGCTGAAGAATGGTCTATAACAGATCGAGAAACTACTGATAACACTTATCAGTAAATCTCAACAGCCCTGGCCAGGGACTTACTGATATAGCCAATCGAGCACAGCACAGCATCAACTCCCAATACCGGGAGAGACGAAACCCCTCCTATCGCTTACTGTCTCCATGTGTCTCGAGACAGTATCCAAAATTCACCTGTTTGCACGGCTCAGTAGAGCCGTGGTAGGGTGGTAATCAAAGTACAGTGGGAGAACACACAAGACTCTATGACGATCTCCGGTCTACAGAATAACCTGTACAGTGTCACCTGAGAACTGCTATCCAACGATAGATATAATACCATATAGGAGTTCTCGGCGAGTCCGTCCAGGGTACCTAGTCACCACTGAGCACCCGTATACGATCTCGATGTCAAACATCAATTGATGTGGGAACATCCATCGCCCATCATATGGGTTTAGTATCATATACGCTAGTCTACTCTGGTATATCGATGCCCCATCTCGATACACCTACGACTAGGGACATTTCAGGATATGCTTATAAACTACAGACGTTCCACTAGTATGATCTCCATCATAATCACAGTAGTCAAGCAAATATCCTCAGGGCTTTATCAACTTGTGTAAATGAATAAAAGCATGATCAACTCAACATTTCAGATAAAGAAGAACCAGATAGCATACTATCATGTCGAGAAAAAATGTACACTGAATATATATATATATATATATACATGTATAAATACATCCACTATCAAATAATGGCCTCTAGGGCGTACATATATCCAACAATACTCAACCATCCTATGAAAGTCTTTACTGAGAATAGGCCTTGGTGAGTGGATCTGCCCTGTTCTCCTCTGTGTCTACTCTCCTGACCTCGATCTCCCTGAAGATCAACCATCTCCATGATCAGGTGATACTGCCTAAGAATATGTCTGGATTACTGATGGGACGGTGGTTCCTAGGCATAAGCCACAACTCCATTGCCACACAATGGTAGGAACGAAGTTCATCTCATGACCTTATATACACCCAGACTACTTCTTTAGTAGCATCGTAGGTAACGATGTATCCAGCCTTTAATTGTCTAGTTTGCCATGGTATCTAGCTTGGAACTTTTCCAACATACCGTACCTCCACTGAGGGTAAAGACAATGCCTATGACTGACATTCAGTCGACCTTGCCACCCTGGAAGCTATCCAGTGATTCTTCCCAGGATCGATTGATACCATCTCACTACACCTAGTGAGAATCCTAACATCCACATAGATCTATCTCATAGATCCAAAACCCAAGATTTAGGAGGTATCACCTTGATCCTATATGGAGAATCCCTGTGATAAGAGGAGATTGACCGAGCGTAGCATAGGAAACTCCTTTCCTATCAAGAGTATATCATCCACGTACAATACGAGGATCACCACCATACTCCCAACTACCTTTTTTTGTATACAAGGTTCATCTAACATTTTGATGAAGTCAAACTCTTTGACTACCACATTAAAACAGATGTTCCAACTCCGCGATGCCTGCTTTAACTCATAAAGTAACTTGCACACGTGTCCGTTGCTCCCACTGTTTACGAAGCCCTCTGGCTGTGTACTTATAGACGCTCTCTTCTAAATCACCATTTAGAAAAGCAGTCATGACACCCAACTGCCAGATATCGTAGTCAAGGTATGTAGCAATGACAAGTAGTATCTGGATGGACTTAAGCATAGGGACTAGAAAAGGTTTCATCATTATCCACATCTGGTCGATGACGAGAACCTTTGCAACATGTCTTAGCTTTGAAAGTCTCAACATTTCCATGTACAACAAGTAATCTTCTCAAGATATACTTGCTTCTGATGGGGATTTAACCCTTTAGATATTGCAACCAAAGTCCATACTTTGTTGGTGTATATGGATTACATCTCAGATCGCTTAGCATCCAGCTATTCTTACAGAGTCCCCACTCCTGATAGCCTGCTTGAAATTAGTTATGTCACCATCTCATGATGCCATCCTCGCTGCCACTGTCATAGAGAAAACCGAAGTATCTCTTAGATGGGTGAGGAACCCTACTAGATCGGCGGAGAGGCTGAGGTTCGTTGGGAACTATTGAATCCTCCGATTCTACCAAACCATCAGCTACAGTTTGTATAGCTGGAACTTCTTCCAGTTCTACCTCATGACCACTAATTTCTTCACAAGAAATTCCCTTTCCAAATGGTGGCATGCTGAGAAAAACACATTTTGCTCCTCAATGTGGTAGAAGATATTCCCTTGCGAATGCTTGGGATATCCAACAAACTTCCACAGAACTGAACTTGCCTCGAGCTTGTCCGGATTTTGCTTTTAGACATAGGCCGGACAACCCCAAATATTAACATCTTTAAGAGATGGGCTCTTCCCATAGTATATCACATATGGAGTGGTAGGCACCTGATTTGGTTGGAACCCTATTCAATTGGTATGCATCTTCACAAGTGCATAACTCCCCAAAAAGAAATAGGTAACTCAGTAGTACTCATCATAGAGCACACCATATCACATAGGGTGCGATTGCTCAGCCCCGATACACCGACATGCTGTGGTGTATACGGAGGAGTAATGCTGAGAGAGAATCTCATTCTCCTTTAGAATACTCCAGGATCTCCGTGCTCAAGTATTCTCCATCCTGATCTGATCAAAAGACATAATACTTATACCCGTTTTGGTTCTCTACTTATAACTTATATTCTTTGAATTTCTCAAAAGGTTCAGACTTATGTTTCAACAGGAACATATGTCCGAATCTTGAGAGATAATCAGTGAATGTAATGAAGTACAAAGAACCGGTCCTGGCTTGTGTAGACAGGGGACCTTCATACATCATCATGTATTAATCCTAAGAGTTCACCGACTCTTTCTCTGTTTCCAATAAACGGAGCTATGGTCATCTTATCTTTGTGACATGACTGGCAAGTTTCACAAGATGTAAATTCAAACTGTTTTAAATATGCATCTTTATGTAACTTAACTAGTCGGGTCGCATTGATATGACCTAGTCTACAATGTCTCAAGAAGGATTTGTTCATTTCTGAACTCTTCCTTTTGTGTATGTTCTGTACGTTAAAAACTGTGGTTTGATTTAGAACGTATATGCTTTTAGATAACGTGCCTGAACCGATAAACTCTTGATATAGGAAATGTTCAAAACATTATCCATCAATACAAAATTATATCCTTCTTTACTAAGTAAAGAGACTGATATGATATTGTATATCAGGTTCAGTATCTAATAACATTCGTTCAGAATCAATGTATTTGGTAATACCGGGTGATAACTGCCAACAGACTTGGCTGCAACACTTGTACCATTTTTAACTCTTAAAACTTATCATCCTTTCTCAGTTCTCTACCTATCTTTAGCCCTTGTAACAGATTACATTTGCGGGATCCTGATCCGGTATCTCATACCCAGGACGTAAAGGATACTGAGAAACAGTTCTCTGTAATGAACACACCCGAAGAAGATGCATCATCATGCACTTTCTTCGTTTGGGCGGCTCGGGAATCCTGGTAATCCCTTATTTCCTTCTCGGTCTAATAACAATTATAAGTTAGAGCGAGACCAAAGTTCCCTAGCGCAGTATAACAAGCGGGTTCGGTCAATGCATCCATATTATTATCTTGATTAAGGCGTGACATGGTCTCTACCTGGAGAGAGAGAGAGAAGAAAACACTCAGCGTATGCTCTTGCAAGATTAGATTGGTTATTAATTTATCTAATCAGGATGGCTCCCACTGTTTTAGTTAAATCATCCATCAAACCCTAAAAGGAAAGACTAGCCGGGATTAATTACACCCTACTAGTTCGCCAATCTTTCAGGCAGGCCAGTGCCGGTACTTTGAGAGAGGTTCCCCGTGCTTTCGCACGGACCTAATTAAAATAAACCTCATTTTCCCAGGGGCGTAACCCCGTTAGCACCTTTCTAGACACCTACTTGATCGGCTATTTGTAATGTGTAAAACACTCCTAGGAGTAACTCTTACTCGCAGTGGGTATCGGGATCCAACTATTTCATAGAAAGTATGCAATCTCATTGCAAATTTCAACACTTGAAATTCCCAATAATATTTTTCCCCTAGCATCCTATGACCTTGACGAAATCCAACAAACTATAGGCTGCTAGTCAAGTTCAACCCGTACATTTCCTGATTGAATTAAACCCACCCGCACGACCCTTGACGAAAGCCAACAAAGTCACATGACTACCCTAACTCAATCGTATCATATGCTTATGCAGATAAGCATAAATAGATATCGCACATGACGTCTTGACGAAAGCCAACAAACGTAGCACGAATACTATGAAGTACTTATCTAAAATGACGGAGGGATACGACATGTTTTTAAGAAATCCTTTTGCGTAATGAACTTGATATCGTTGTAGAATCAAATGAATTAAATTGAGTGTTTTTAAGGCCTTTACTAGTTTTGCTAAAGATGTCACTCCCGGTGAAGGGATCTCGGCTTTTTCCTTATCGAATAAGGTGCAGGATATTTCAAAAATACCACTATGCAAAGCAAAAACTATAAAAGCAATCAAAAGACAAACCGAGTTAGTAGAATCTGCTAGTTTCGCTAAAGTGTTCACTCCCGGTGAAGAGATCTCGGCTCTTTCCTTATCGAATAAGGTGCTGGATATTCTACAAGGAATACCGCTATGCAAAACAACAACTAGAGCTACCTGTTTTTGAAAATTCGATTCCACAAAATCTTTAGGTTTCTTTTATTTCATTAATCTCATTATTGAAAACCCATCATTTTAAGTTACCTAAACATCACAGATAAATACAACGTACACTTATGCCATCCGCATTTGCCTCGATGTCCCCTCGTGCACCGTTAGGTTAGGTAACTAACGGCAGAGCGGGGCAGTGCTAGCGCGGGTGTAAAACATAAGAAACGTCTATATAATATATCACATATACTATATCCTTTATTCATCTCATCAATATATCAAATGATCACATCACAGATATCGCAGCAGAAAACAACATATGAAATATTAGATATACTAGGATTTCCTTGTTTTATTTTAAGCCTGTATAAAACACGGATTCCACGGTCATGATGAATAGCCAATCCCATACCCCTAGACCCCTACGAGAGCGTCAAGCAACCCTACCAATTCTTGAGTTAGGAGACCCGGTCTCGACTCCTCGAGATGGTCTTCCACTGGACCCTAGAACCTGGTTACTTGTGCTCCCCTCCTTGGGTTTATCCTAATGCGGAAGAGTAAATAATATACAACGGTGACATCATCCTCAACCCGGAAGAGCCCTAATAAAAGAATATTACATAAAATGAATTTTACATGAATGAAAATAAAAACTCTCATCTCACATAAAACCCATGGCTATTCAATCACGACGATCTAATATAACATATCACAGCAACACATAACATCATATGTCATCAACGTAAGTAAATATGCGTATCCCAATTGTCGTTGACGTATAGCAACGAAACCGGCGATACACCACATATTACACTAACGGTCTCAGAAAAGAAAGTGAAAACAACAACAGTTGGAATCCGCAACCACCTTAGACATCATATGCCTAACCAAATGAATTCCTTAGACATCGCATGCCTAACAATTATAAACCCCGCATTTTAGTCTCGATCTCGAAAACACTTTTCAATATCTAGTCGGGCAATTCAACAAGATTCCCGACGTCCTGATCGAATGCTCGTCGGAAACTTTAGTAGACGGTCGCACCTCCCGATGCCGTCGACGAAGTGACTAAGGCGGAACACCGCTGCCGCGACCACCCGAACAGATGCTTTTGGCGACGGGGTTCTCCTACAGTCACTTGGTCAGGGCTATGGGGCGTGGCGATCTAATAAGGTTACCCGGCAAAAATCCGCGTACACTACGTGATTGCGACGGACTTTTGATCACATCAAAATCCCGTGGCAACCGATCAAATGATACTACATTGCTAGATTTATAACATTCAAATTAGTTATCCCATAACTACTTGTGGATTCCAAATGTTGTATCCCAGCACATGATATCCGGACGAACATTAAACTTTTCGATCGATTCATCAAAGTCCCACAATTTCCCGACAGCTCAACACTTGAGCACAGTTTTAATAATACCTAGAATATGCCACAGTACCTATGCACCAGCCATAGAATGGCAAACCCAAGCCTCACTCAAGTCGCCACGGAACTACGGCAAACCATAGGGTTTGACCGCGGTTCCGCGATCCAAACGAGTTAGGGTTTCATTCTTTTAGAGGGTTCATAGGATCACTTGCTTGTTTTTCCGAATACGTTAAACTTGGAAAAATGGGTTTTTGACATTCGATCGAACTTTTTAACTTCGTATAGAAAACATGCGAATAACTCGAAACAATGTTAAAACTATGAATACGAAACACTCCGAATTGCTTATAGTGTAAGATTACATCACATGCAAAATTAGCAAAGACAAACAACACATGAAACATCAAAACCAAGTCACTGGAACACACAAAAATTTCCAGGGGGGGCTCGGTTTTGGCCGAGATGAGCATATATATGCCAGGCCATTTTTGCATGGATTTTCCTGAAATTTTTATGGTGTTCTTGATATATCTCATACATCACTTTGTACTTGTTTAAAACCTTTTTTGAACAACTTTTAAAAACGACAGAAACTTCATTTTTCGGTTTCAAGTTTCTGAGTATTTCGGTTTTGTAATCCTAACAAAATCCGTATAAATTTCTAGCATGGCTCTGATACCACAGCAGGGTTATTTAAGACGGCAACAAGGTATTGGGGGGCATCGTCCATGCCAAATTAAAAAAATCCATTTTAACTAACCCTAACTAAGAACCGTTAACTAGAAATCGACGGAAAATGAAATGCAAACACTTTGCAAGTCTAGTGAGCAAGGAATAAAACCTTTGTAGACCGGTCCTTCACTTCAATAGCTCCGTGCAGTAGTCCCTTCGTTGCGATCGTGAACTCCGGACTCTAGAGAGGCTTCCATGAAGAAACGAACATGCTTGCTTTGATGTCTTCGAGGCCGAAGATGATCTACGTCGAGGAGACACTAACCCAAGCTATCTCTTCACTAATTGTGGAATTAGTGAAGCAAACACCCTATACTAAATGGCATGTAGTAGAGGATGATGAAGTAGGAAGTGGGCTCACTCTAGATTTCATTTTCTCACACTTTTTCTCACAATTCCATTGAAGCTAGAAATCTTTTTAAGGAGGAAGAAGAAGAAATGAATTCATATGAAAAATGAATAATTCTCCAAATGAATAATTGTAACCATGGGTGAGTTAAGCCCTTTCATGCCTAACTCATGTAGAGAATAAACCAAGGGCAAGGGTTAAGGTTAGGTTAACAAATATCTTAAGCTATGACAAAAGAGTGGACTTGGTCAATCTTCTACAAGCTTCATCCAAGCTTGAATTATTGACTAAGTCCAACTAATTTGTTATAACTTAATTCATAAATATCAAACCCTAACTTAACCCTTGCATGGTCTAACTCTCATACACTTATCTTGCATGTATCATTAAGCATCACACAATACATGTACACAAATATACATATCACATATATACATTGTGCACATCAAGTAAGAAAAGAAATCATAAGTGAGCTAATACTAGTTAATGTAATATAATATATCAAATATATAATTATACATTGGATTATCAAATCAACTCTTGATTTAATAATCCAACTATATCACATATAACCGACTAATATCATGTGTAACAACTTATCGAATTAACACTTGATCCGATAACCCGGCTATATCCCATATAACCGACCAATGTCACAAATCGCGAGAATAGAATACGGTATCTCATATCTTATCAATCTCGGTCCCGCACATATCACATATGTGCTCCTACTCCATTTCGCTTGATCCAGGAAACCCCTGTGTAGGACTCTAATGACTCTTCAATACGCCGGCAGTAGGTGATGATCATATCAAACACCCACAAGCCGCAAGCGGTCTACTAAACGTAACGGCCACCCGGGTATTGAGTGATCAGAAGATCAACAAGCAATCCTGCTCACACTCTTGCGAATCCAATCAGTAACACTACCGTACAGTCCGGTCTCTTCGTCTGATATGTCGCATATCTCGTTTAGGTGTGGTAAACATCAGACCCGAGTAACTCGATAAGTCGTGTCGATATGAGGCTCATAATAGGTCGAGAAACTACTGATAACACTTACCAGTATATCTCTAAAGCAGCCCTGGCCAGGGACTTCCTGTTATAGCCAATCGAACACAGCGCAACATCAACCCCCTATACCGGGAGAGACGAAACCCTTCCTATCGCTCATTGCCTCCATATGATTCGGGACTGTACCCAAAAGCCACCGTTTTGAACGTTCTCTTGAACGTGGTAAGGTGGAAATCAAAGAACGGTGGGAATCACACAAGAATCTATGACGATCTCGGGTCTACAGACTAACCTGTACCAGTGTCACCAGAGAACTGCCATCTAACGTTAGGTGTAATACCATCTGTGTCACGACCCGAAGGTATGGAACGTGACCGGCACTTAAATTATGAAACGTCTAGAGGCGTAACGTAATCTAAGAAAGCTGAAGCCCAGAAATCTAAACCGTTTAAAAGAAGAAATGAAGGAAAACATGTTTAAAAACAACATCAAATTTTATCAAAAATTTCGGCAGAGTCTCCTTTGTAAAAACTAGCCCCAAACGGGTACAAACAAGAATATATATACCAAAAGCAACAATAAAGGCATCCCCAAGAAGGAGCTAGCTCTTCGCCAATTGGCGTTCACGACTACGCAAGCAAAATAATATACAACGCCGAAGGGCGAGAAACAAAACTCAAAGAAAACCATAATAGTACAAGCGCGACTCTAAGGTCGAAAGAATAGAAAACTGGTCTTCTAAATTTCTCAAGTAATACAAGTCTGGTTGATGGAGCTTTCTAGATACAAGTGTAATAAATAAAAATACAACGGCGGTTCTGATACAAGTGCCAGCAAGCTGCCAAGGAAACCTGTACATCGAAACTTGTAAGAAAATTTAGCACAACGGGGGTGAGTTGCCAACTCGTGAGTAGAAGACATCTGCGAGTAGAAATTGCATGCACGACGCTCTCCTAGGTCATATAATATACTTAACATAAAACTAGACAACTAGTAGTGATAGGGTAATAGGCTATGCAAAAATGTAATAATCAGTGCTCGTGTCAATGTCACTAAGTGGCAACATATCATGTATGTATGTGATGTATGAATGCATCATGAATGAAACAATCAACCATGAAATCTGTACATATCTGTATAAGAAAATCTTTTGACTTTTTTCATAGTAAAATTTGTATGGTAATCTGAAACATCATCAATGAAATCCATAGAAATCCGTGTCATGCATCGACACAAAACATATATATCTCAACGTCTCAATATCTCAAAGTCTCAATATCTCGAAATCTCAATATCTCGGGCTCCGTCTGTCCGGATCGGCCCATATCATCAAATCTCACGACAACGGTCGGTATCCTCCGGATATCCGCCGCGCCAGACATCAACGGTAGGTAGTCATTCCCTTCCAGGCTCATCGTCTACAACTCGAGCTTCTTACATGGTGGGTACCATACCGGGCCCACCATGTACCCGAGACGGTTCATCCACTCCTCTAATCGGGTCTCGAAATCCAACAGAAAACATGAAATCTCATGGTGGACGACACATACATCACGAGAAAACTGCAACTTGCATTTTAAAAATGATGATACTAAGCTTTTATTAAATTCTTGCGGTTTTCCCCCAAAATCCAGAAATCTCATAGAAATCCAAAATCCCAAAATCATGAGTGAGTAAATAATGAGTATCGGCATAAACCCCACAATACTGCATGATAATATGAATATATGATTGCATGAAGTGTCTAAGTAATAAATGCAATGTCTAAACTAGTACATGAGAGTAATCACACAATATTATATTAGACTAGCATTTAGCCGATTATATCAATAAAAGATAATATGTTCTAAAGTGTACGTGACATGGCAATTACCGATGATGATGTGTGTGAGCTGGCAAATAAGTGTACGTGGAACATGTGCATCATCGGTATTGGTGATGGTGTCCTAACAGGCAGAGTTTCATATTAGCTAAAGAAACATATGTATGAACATCCAATGCGATGAATACAACATGAATATAACGGTGAATGTGTAGTAAATGCACAACTAGAGAATACATACTAATTATGAGTCATACAGTTTGTTGTTTGAAAAAGCACGAATCATGGTTTTGAAAATAAGTATGACTCGAGCCTAAACTAAAATCTACCTAACCAACCAAGGAACTGTTAGTGTATATGCCCTAGAGGCCATTACTGTATCATACTAGTTTGTATATTACTTAATGGACGCTTGGGATATTCACCTTGTATAGATAATCTTGCTCAATATAGTAGTATGCTACTTGGTTTGTTTCTAATTTAATGTGTACATGTGTTTATTTTAGTATATCACATATACACATTAGTGGAGCCCATAGGATCTTTGCTTGATTACCAGCGTTGTGATGGCAGTCACACTAGTGGGGGCTGGGTAATCCATAAGCACATCCTTATGTAGGTCCCTAGTCGTAGGACTATCGAGACAGGGCATCGATACTCCAGAGTAGACTAGCGTATGCGCTTCTCATCCCAGTGTGGGAGACGGTCTGTCCCACAGCCGTCAGTACGTCGTACTTGAGATAGTATGCGGGTGCTCGTTAGGTTACGAGTACATTGGACAGGACTCGTTGGGAACTGTTGGTTGGTACTATACCTATCGTCAGTTATCAGTTCCCAGGTGACATGAGTACAGCTTAGTCCGCTGACTTGACACTGTCACTTCGCCTCTAGTGTGTTCCCACTGTACTTTGATTACTACCCTACCACGACTCAAAGGAGTCGTGCAAACAGGTAGTAGTTGGGTGCAGTCCAGAAGCACTTGGAGGCAGTGACGGTTAGACAGGATTCGTCTCTCCCGGTATTGGGAGTTGACATCGCGCTGTGTCTATGAGAGCCATTACACAAGTAGTCTCTGGCCAGGGCAAGCGAGATATACTTGTAGGTTTCCAGTATTATCTCAGGGTGTTCTGGGCTACACTCCGACACGACTTGTACCGCTATTAGGGGACTGACGTTTACCGCCCTCTAGGCCCGCCATGCGATGTTATCAGACGAACAGACCGGACTGTATGGAGATTGGCACATTCAGGCTCAGTAGGAGTTCAGATGGGTTTCACCTTGTCCGTCTTCTTGTCGGCATCTACCCAGGGACCGTTACGCACAGCTAGTGCCGCTTGCGGTCTGTGGTTAAACCCACAGCCAGCGTAGTGTCGAGTCTTTAGAGTCCCACACAGAAAGCTATTCGCCTTTAGGCAAAAGAGTAGAGGTCGCATGGTTTTGCGACAGGTCGCATAGTTTTGCGACAGGGTTCGGTCACATCCGTGCACTTGTGCACGTTTATTGTCCGGACAGTTTACACTAGCGGGCTTTGGTTTAAGCCAGATCCTAGTGTACGTTTTGGGATTGGTTTTATCTCGTTTGTATTCGTGTTCCTCGGAACGCGGATGCGGGTGTGTATGCACAGTTGACAGAAAGACAGAGGCAGAGGATTCTCATTGGGGTTGTTGACTGTTGACTGTTGACCGTGGACTGTTGACTTTTTGCTAAACCCTAATGAGAATAAGAAATATGATTAACAATAATATTAATTAAGTATTATAGTGACATGGTTGTTGAGGGGTTGACTTTGTTGACTTGTTGACTTTGTTGACCGGTTGACTAGGTTGGACTAGTTGACCATCATCATGACAGTGGCTATCATTTCATGGAAAAGACTTTTGCTTGCTTGTTTCTTTTTGCAAAATGAGTGCATGAAATGATATAGCCATTTTGACTTGAACCATCACATAATACTTGATTACTATTATTTGTTATGATGGTTTTGGATTATGAGAGCTTGGATGGCAAAAGACTTACTCATTCTCTCATTTGCTTTCTCTATCTTGCTTGAGCTCTCCCTCTTGCTCTTCCTTTTGCTCTCTCTCTAGCTCAAGGCAACTCCCTCTCATGAGTTGAGAAACATTGCCTTAGAGATAAAATAAAACCCATATCACTTCTCTACTCTTCCCAGTTCACAAGGTTTAGCAAACCAAGTGTTTTAGTTTCTTCAAGTTCGAAGAAGAAGCCAAAGGTAGAAGCTTTCAGGTGGATCCATCTTCGGCGCAAGGAAACGACGAGGTGAGGCCGATCCGTACACCGCAAAGAGTTAAAGACGAAGGAGTTCAAGAAAGGTATAGCCCCCTAACCGAGTAGGTAAAACTCCTAGTTAGGTTGTTAGGTAGTTGATTAACAAAGATCCGTTTTTGAGTCCATATTACCACCTCTAGAAAAATCGTTTTTCATCATTTCCGCAAGCCCGTAAGTACCGGGAGAAGTAACGTGAACTTACAGTGGTATCAGAGCCTAGTTAAACACTATCTAACATGTTAGCAAAGTAACTAGAAGTTCGATCGGAGAAAAAGTCGCGAAACGAACCCGTAAAATCAACTTTCTGCCAAATTTGTTTTCTGTTCCAAAAATGATAAATCTTATCTTAAACTTTGGCTCAGGGTTTTTAGAAGAAACTGTAGAAAAATGGTCCACTGAACCGATCAACGCGCAACGGAACCGCGGCAGGAGCTTGCTCCCGCCGCGGATCCGCGGCCGAGTTGACTCGGCCGTGGATGATTTTTCTCACTGTTTGTTCAGTAGGGTATTTTGGGATTTTTACAATATGATTTTTCTGCCCAGATTTTCCAGAAAGCAAAATTAGTTTTTGGGGCTTAAAAATCCGTATTTTGATCGAACTTCTAAAGACTTAAGCTGACGGGTATATATATGTGATGTGTTATATGTATTGAACGTCCGCTAATAGCTATACGTCGATTAATGGGGGTTATACTTATCTGTGATCTGTAATGTTGATGGTATATGTATATGAATTCATTGGATTGTCGCGGATGAATAGCCGGGGGTTGTGAGATGAGAGTTTTTCCTTTTATCTTTCAATTCATGTAATATGTAAATTGATGTAATATTATTTGTATGGCCGCACAACTGGGTCGGGGTTGTAGTCGTCATTGTATAATTTCTTTTTACTGTTTTTGCTTCTAGGATAGACCCAAGGTGGGGTGCACAAACTACCGGGTATCTCAAAGTGCCGAGTGGCCTACTCACATCGTTGAGGGAGGTTGCTCCGCTTCGGATATTTGGCGGGTAGTTTGCCGCACCCGTAGGGGTCTAGGGTGGGGTATTGGCTATTCATCGCGACCGTGTAATCCGCTTTTCGTTACAGGCTCGTACGAATTGCGGATTCCTAGTATATCCAATGTGTTCATCTGTGATCTGAAATGTCTATCATTGCAATATATCTATATATGATATTATTTAGGCGTTGCTTATGTTTTGCATCCGCGCTAGTCCAGCTCCCGTTCTGTCGTTAGTTAAGTAACCTAACGGGTAATGACGGGGCCCCATGGCGAATGCTGATGGCATAAGTGTACGTCATATTTTGGTTGTTTTCTATAATGGTAGGATTAATTGATGGGACGCATTAAAATTAATGCAAGAAAAATAAACCAAGTAAAAGTCGTCGGAACACATTGAAAACGACTCGGTTCTTTTCAAAACCAAACTTTTAAATGCGGAGCATGAACCACTCCTTTTTGAAAGCTATCTCGTTCCTTCGATTTTATCAAGTTCACTACGTTCACGGTTTCTCCAAAACCATTCGTAGCCCTCCGTCGTTTCACATGAATGGTCAATAAGTATTCAAGCTATGTATGTTGGCCAAAGTCAAGGCATAGTGATTGGTAGCTATTGGGTATTCATGTGCAGCATAGATATATGCGTTGGTTTGGGGCAGTCGTTCTACCATGTTGGACAAAGTCAAGGGTATGTGCGGGTGGGCTCAAATTAACCTGGAGAATGACGGGTAGAACTTGACATATGACTTATGATATTTAGGCCAAAGTCAAGGTCATAAGAGCATGGGGCAAAAATCCACATCGGGAGTTTCAAAAGAACTCAAACTTGCTAGGGCTGCATACCATTTGGAGTGTGATGATTCTGGTAGGATTCCTTCAGTTTTGTCACGCTATGATATTTGGATCCCGATCCTACTGTGAGTATATGCTACTCCTCGGGAAATTTCTCACTTAACGATCAATGCTATAAACCAAGTAGGTGTCTAGAAAGGTGTTAGCGGGGCTACGCCCCAAGGGAAAAGAGGTTATTTAATTAAGGAACTTCGCGAAAGCGTTGGAAAACCTCCCTCGAAGTACCGACACTAGCCTGGCCGAACGGTTAAGCAAGTATTGTACGGTGAGATTGATCCTGACTAATTCTTCCTTTTTGGTTTGAGGAGGATTCGAGAGACGGTGGTAGCCATCCTGTTTAGACAAATTAAAAACCACTCTAAACTTACAAGAGCATCATGCTAATGTGTTTCTTCTCTCTCTCCTAATTGCAACGACCAAACATCATGACCGGACTTAAGTTACTACTAGATAAAAACATACTGACAGGGCCAAACTACAAAGATTGGCTCAGGAATGTCAAAATGGCAATCACTTATGACAAGTTGGGGTATCTCCTTACCACCAAAGCTCCCCCTGTCCCAGGTCCCAAAACCAGCGTCGCGGATAGGGAAATCCATAAGACCTCGGAAATCGATTGCGCGAAGGCCAAGTGCCTCGTGCTTGCCTCTATGGACAACGAACATCAGAGGAGGCACGAGAATATGGACCTCGAATCCATATTTCTCAATACAAAAGAACTGTATAGAGAGCAATCTCGTATCGCCAGATACAAATTGTCGAAGAAGTTGTTTTCGGCAAGATTGGCCGTCGGATTATCGGTAGCGGAACACGTGCTTAAGATGATTGGCTTAATTGAGGAGCTCGCGGACCATGGGACCACGTTGGAGAATGAGCTCTATACGGACTTGATTCTTCAGTCCCTTCCTTCCACTTACGCCCAGTTCATCCTAAATTTCAACTTGCAAGAAAAGGAAGTTGAACTTTCAGAGCTCCTCAACATGCTGAGGAGTGCAGAGGGCACCCTACAGAAAGGTAGGGAAACATTCACTTTGTTTGTAGGAGGATCTTCCTCTTCTAGGTCCAAGGCGAAAGCCAAGGGAAAGAAGAAGAAAGCCCCCGCCAAACCATGGGGCGGTGTTAGTAAAGTGGATACGAAGGGAAAGGCAAAGGCAACAAAGATAGCGGGGAAGCTTGTGGGGAAGGAAGAGTGCTTTTACTGTCATAAGAGTAGACACTGGAAGAAAGATTGCAGGGCTTGGAAGGCCAGAACACAGGATCTGAAGCAAGTTGCGGCTTCAGCTTCAGGTGTGTATGTTATTGAAAACTGTCTATCAATAAACTCTACTTCCTGGGTATTGGATACCGGATCAGGATCTTATATCTATAATTCTTTGCAGGCGTTGAGAAAGCGTAGGTTTTTGAAGGCAGGTGACATGACCCTCAAAGTTGCAAACGGAGCTAGCATGGATGCTAAGGCCGTGGGGGACTATCACCTGGGAATGTCAGATGGACATGTTTTGGTTTTACGTAATTGCTTTTTTTTACCCAACGCAACTTGTAATATCAATTCTGTATCTTTGATTTCTAAAGAAGGTTATGAATTTGCGTTTGTAAGTAATGTTGTAAACATTCACCTTAATCAAGTGCTGATTGGGTCAGGTACATTGAGCAATGGTATATACGTATTAAACCAACCACAGATTTTCAATGTCCAGAATACACACAAAAGAAAGTCTCCGAAAATAAATCAGACTTTCTTATGGCATTGTAGACTGGGTCACATCAATGAGAGAAGGTTGACGAAGTTACATACAGAAGGATATTTGGATCCGTTCGAATATCAATCATATGCAACTTGTCAATTCTGTCTCAAAGGAAAGATGACAAAGACTCCGTTCACTGGACACGGAGTGAGAGCGAGCGAGCTCTTGGGACTCGTACACAGCGACGTGTGCGGTCCAATGTCTACGCATGCATGAAGCGGTTATTCATACTTCATTACTTTTACGGATGACTTTTCAAGGTACGGTTATGTCTTCTTAATGAAACATAAATCCGAAGCCTTTGGAAAATTCCAGGAATATAAGAATGAAGTAGAAAAACAAACAGGCAAAAGTATCAAAACACCGAGATCTGATCGAGGTGGTGAATACTTATGTGCCGAGTTCCTGGATTACTTAAAAGAGAATGGGATTCTCTCTCAGCTTACTCCTCCATACACCCCGCAACATAACGGTGTATCGGAGAGACGGAACCACACCCTATTGGATATGGTACGGTCCATGATGAGTAACGCTGAGTTACCGCGATCATTCTGGGGATATACACTAGAATCAGCTGCATACCTTTTGAACCGAGTTCTAACTAAGACTGTGCCTACTACACCATATTAGATGTGGTGTGGGAAGAGACCCAATCTTAATCACATTAAGACATGGGGAAGTCCAGCTTTTGTCAAAAAAGCAGCATGCGGACAAGCTCGAGGCACGCTCAGTACAGTGCAAGTTTGTGGGATATCCAAAGAACTCCAAGGGATATTTCTTCTATTGCGAAGAGGAACAAAAGGTTTTTGTTTCTCGGCAGGCCCACTTCTTGGAAATTCAGTTTTTGGAGAATCAGATAAGTGGGAGCGCAATAGAACTGGAAGAAATTCCAGAACCACGAGCTATTACTGAAAGCTTAGTAGAACCAGAGGGTTCAAAAGATCATGACATTCCTGCGCCGCTCCGCAGGAGTAGTAGGCAGTCTCATCCGTCCGAGAGATACTACGGTTTTCTCATAGACGGGGATAGAGAGGATTGCATCATTGATAGTGATGAGCCGACTAGCTTCCAGCAGGCCATTCAGAGCGTTGACTCGGTAAAATGGCTGGATGCAATGCGGACCGAAATGGAGTCCATGTACACCAACAAAGTATGGACGTTGGACGTTGCTCCAGATGGGGTAAAACCCGTAGGATGCAAGTGGATCTTCAAAAAGAAGATTGGTGTAGATGGACAGGTCGAGACCTATAAAGCTAGACTGGTTGCAAAGGGTTTTCGTCAAAGACCTGGTTTGGACTATGACTAGACCTTTTCTCCAGTAGCTATGCTGAAATCCATTCGGATCCTTCTTGCCATTGCTACCTTCCACGATTATGAGATTTGGCAGATGGACGTAAATACCGCTTTTCTAAATGGAAATTTAGAGGAGTGTGTTTATATGGACCAGCCAGAGGGTTTCATTCAGAGTGGGAGCAGCGGAAAGGTGTGCAAGTTGCTTAAGTCCATCTACGAACTAAAGCAGGCATCGCGGAGTTGGAACATCTGTTTTGATGAGACGGTCAAAGAATTTGGCTTTATCAAAAATCCAGATGAACCATGCATCTATAATAGATTTGTAGCGAGAACTGTAGTATTCCTCGATTTATACTTGGATGACATTCTCTTAATAGGAAATGACATTCCTATGCTACAATCTGTCAAAGGGTTCTTGTCACACAGGTTCTCCATGAAAGACCTGGGTGATGCCTCATACATTCTAGGGATCCGGATCTATCGTGACAGATCCAAGAGGATACTGGGACTCTCACAGTCCAGGTACATCGACACCATACTGAAAAGATTCAGTATGGAAGATTCCAAGCGCGGTAAACTACCGGCTTGTCACGGGATCACCTTTTCCAAAGAGATGTCTCCCAAGACTGATTTGGAAAGGGATCGCATGTCTATTATACCCTACGCTTCTGCGGTAGGCTCTATAATGTATGCGATGTTGTGTACCAGACCAGATGTAGCTTATGCACTGAGTGTGGTAAGCCGGTATCAGTCAAACCTTGGGGATAAACACTGGATAGCAGTAAAGAACATTCTCAAGTACCTGAGAAGGACTAAGGAGATGTTCTTGGTGTATGGTGGAAAAGACCTCCAGATCGAGGCCTTTGCTGACTCCAGCTTCCAGAGTGACAAGGATGATTCCAAGTCCATGTTGGGTTATGTCTTTACCATTAATGGAGGGGCGGTGTGTTGGAAGAGTTCCAAACAGGAAACCGTTGCTGACTCGACGATGGAAGCGAAATATATCGCTGCTGCAGATGCCGCAAAAGAAGCCGTCTGGATAAGGAAGTTCTTAACGGAACTTCAGGTGGTTTCGTCCATTGTTGATCCAATACCGCTGTATTGCGACAACAACGGGGCTATAGCTTTAGCGAAGGAACCCAGGTCCCATCAGAAGTCAAGACACATCTTGAGGCGGTATCACCTGATCAGGGAGATCGTGGGTCGCCAGGAGATCGTGGTTCGGAGAGTTTCTACGGAAGATAACACTGCTGATCCACTCATAAAGGCCTTACCCCAGACTCAGTTCGAGCGGCTGATCGAGATGATAGGTCTTCGATACGCCAGTCCATGGCCTTAGTGCAAGTGGGAGATTGTTAGTGTATATTCCCTAGAGGCCATTACTGTATCATACTAGTTTGTATATTACTTAATGGAAGCTTGGGATATTCACCTTGTATAGACAATCTTGCTCAATATAGTAGTATGCTACTTGGTTTGTTTCTACTTTAATGTGTACATGTGTTTATTTTAGTATATCACCTATACACATTAGTGGAGCCCTTAGGATCTTTGCTTGATTACCAGCGTTGTGATGGCAGTCACACTAGTGGGGGCTGGGTAATCCACAAGCACATCCTTATAAAGGTCCCTAGTAGTAGGACTATCGAGACAGGGCATCGATACTCTGGAGTAAACTAGCGTATGCGCTTCTCATCCAAGTGTGGGAGACGGTCTGTCCCACAGCCGTCAGTACGTCGTACTTGAGATAGTATGCGGGTGCTCGTTAGGTTACGAGTACACTGGACAGGACTCGTTAGGAACTGTTGGTTGGTACTATACCTATCGTCAGTTATCAGTTCCCAGGTGACATGAGTACAGCTTAGTCCGCTGACTTGACACTGTCACTTCGCCTCGAGTGTGTTCCCCCTGTACTTTGATTACTACCCTACCACAGCTCAAAGGAGTCATGCAAACAGGTAGTAGTTGGGTGCAGTCCCAAAGCACTTGGAGGCAGTGACGGTTAGACAGGATTCGTCTCTTCCGGTATTGGGGGTTGACATCGCGCTGTGTCTAGGAGAGCCATTACACAAGTAGTCCCTGGCCAGGGCAAGCGAGATATACTGGTAGCTTTCCAGTGTTATCTTAGGGTGTTCTGGGCGACACTCCGACACGACTTGTACCGCTATTAGGGGATTGACGTTTACCGTCCTCTAGGCCCGCCATGCGATGTTATCAGACGAACAGACCGGACTGTATGGAGATTGTCACATTCAGGCTCAGTAGGAGTTCAGATGGGTTTCACCTTGTCCGTCTTCTTATCGGCATCTTCCTGGGGACCGTTACGCACAGCTAGTGCCGCTTGCGGTCTGTGGTTAAACCCACTGCCAGTGTAGTGTCGAGTCTTTAGAGTCCCACACAGAAAGCTATTCGCCTTTAGGCAAAAGAGTAGAGGTCGCATGGTTTTGCGACAGGGTTCGGTCACATCCGTGCACTTGTGCACGTTTAGTGTCCGGACAGTTAACACTAGCGGGCTTTGGTTTAAGCCAGATCCTAGTGTACATTTTGGGATTGGTTTTATCTCGTTTGTATTCGTGTTCCACGGAACGCGGATGCGGGTGTGTATGCATAGTTGACAGAGAGACAGACGTAGAGGATTCTCATTGGGGTTGTTGACTGTTGACTGTTTGCTAAACCCTAATGAGAATAAGAAATATGATTAACAATAATATTAATTAAGTATTATAGTGACATGGTTGTTGAGGGGTTGACTTTGTTGACTTGTTGACATTGTTGACCAGTTGACTAGGTTGGACTAGTTGACCATCATCATGACAATGGCTATCATTTCATGGCAAAGACTTTTACTTGATTGTTTCTTTTTGCAAAATGAGTACATGAAATGATATAGCCATTTTGACTTGAACCATCACATAATACTCGATTACTATTATTTGTTATGATGGTTTTGGATTATGAGAGCTTGGATGGCAAAAGACTTACTCATTCTCTCATTTGCTTTCTCTCTCTTGCTTGAGCTCTCCCTCTTGCTCTTCCTCTTGCTCTCTCTCTAGCTAAAGGCAACTCCCTCTCATGAGTTGAGAAACATTGCCTTAGAGATAAAAGAAAACCCATATCATTTCTCTACTCATCCAAGTTCACAAGGTTTAGCAAACCAAGTGTTCTAGTTTCTTCAAGTTCGAAGAGGAAGCCAAAGGTAGAAGCTTTCAGCTGGATCCATCTTCGGCGCAAGGCGACGACGAGGTGAGGCCGATCCGTACACCGCAAAGTGTTGAAGACGAAGGAGTTCAAGAAAGGTATAGCCCCCTAACCGAGTAGGTAAAACTCCTAGTTAGGTTGTTAGGTAGTTGTTTAACAAAGATCCGTTTTTGAGTCCTTGTTACCACCTCTAGAAAAATCGTTTTTCATCATTTCCGCAAGCCCGTAAGTACCGGGAGAGGTAACGTGGACTTATAGGAACTTACTAAAGAAAGTAGTCGAAAGATAAGAAGAATCCTCCTAAAGTCTGAGTCGATATCTCTAGTAGTCGGCGATCCAGCCTCAATAGCGTCGCGTACGTAGTACGACTTCCTCGAGTCAAGAGTGCGGATCAATCATCACATCTATGCCTCGTACGGTAAAATCCATCGTACGTCATCCCAAAATCGGGATACGGGTCAACTATCACATATATATACATGATCGTTCGTATAATATCATCATCCAACAATATCATGATCAAGGGTACTGTACTATAATCGCATACATTCCAATATCATCAAACATATATCATCGTCTGTGTAAGTATACATCGTCAAATGATCCACTAAAATATCTTGCCATATATCATATCATGATTAAGTCACATATTACGTTCTGGGTTTTATTCTAGAATCTCGTTCATTTCAATGTCATCTACATATATCATCGTTTATATATTTTCTCATTACCCAACGATCCGCTAATATCGTAACACATTTCATATCATATATCCAATATCTCACGGCATCATGCCCGATCATATCGACTCATCTCCAAGTATCATATAATACCCTCATATCACATGTATATGTTGCGTATATATATATATATATACCTACACACATTCCTATATATATACACACACACACACATATACACCAAGTCAAGTTTATGTGTGTGTGTGTGTGTCTACATGAAACCTACGAATTCCCTCCAAGGCAATCATCCTCTGGTTAAGTCTTTCTAAATCAGTCTAATCCAACTTAAAGTCTTCAATAGTACCCTACTCGCCAAGAATCTAAAGTCACGTTCGACTTCCTAATAATAGTACATAATATCCTTATTCTACGTTTGCGGGGGTGCTATAAGCCATCCACCCGACTTCCCCCGTAGATATTCATCTACTCACCTGGTCCTTGTCTACCGAAGTCGATGCCACCATCCTCTTCTTCATCGTCCGAAGTCCATGTGAGGGGTACCTATACACAAATATATATAATATCGTAAACCGAAATCGCGGACAAAACCAAAACGGCGTACGAAACGCGCATAGGTTAAATCCTATGACCCGCTCATGCAAAAGAACCAAGTAACCCTCGACATTGGCGTACAAACACCGATTGATCGAGATAAAACACAAACGTACAAATCGTTGTTCCAAAAATCACTAATTATAATATAAAATAGGGTTTAAATTATCCAAAACCTTAAAAGTAATCAAATCGTTTTATTTCGCAAAAACCTAGAAAGCACTTAATTACCGTTTTAATTCGAAACTTGATGTTTTAACAAAACTAATGGCCATAATATTCACTAAATATCATAACTAGGTCTTATAAACCATTTCTATAATTTAATCTCATCAATTTGTATTAAATCTAAAACTCTAGTTTGCAAAAATATCCAATTTTAACACTTTTAAATCAAAAATTCACAAATCAACAACTAAACTTGCTTTTGCATGATCTAAAGTATAAAAATACAATTTATAATGTTAATAATGTCATGAAACCCTAATTAGATTTTAATCTCAATTATTTAATCAATTTCCAAAAACCTAGTTTGCAAAATTAGCATAATTTTAAACTAACAATTAGCAACTTGTAACTAAATTAGGTTTTGCATTCCATTAACATGTTAAACTACTCATTAAAACCATATCCTAATGATAAAAATCCTGATTTGATTTAAAACCCTTTGTTGGATTTTGAATCATAAAACTAAAACCGTAATTAAAATTCTAATTAAGCTAGACTAAAGTAATTTAGCAACAATTTGAACATGGTTTAGGATTATACCTCCAACTTGAGATCCATACATGTAAACTTGTCTCCAAAATGATCTCTTTGCTCCAAGAATTCAAGCAAGATTGATCAAAGGATAATGGGTCATGATTTAATTTAGGAATTATTAGGATTTTGTGTGATTTTTGGATGGATTTTTGTGTTGAGATGAAGTGGGAATGAGAGAACAAAGATTTTGGGGATGCCCTTGATAAGGCTCGGCCAAGAAGAGGGAGGGGAGTAGAGAGACTGAAAAATGTGTGGTATTGTGTAGAAAGTTCATTAATAATGCATCTTTTCACTTAAACCCTTTATTATTTAATTTTTTTCAATTTAATCCTTTTCCTAGAAATCTCTAGAACCATGAATAGATTTTGAGAAAGAATTTTGCATGATACACACTTGTTTTAAATTGTCATGGTTCACTTCTTGCAAAATTAACACATTCCAATTTGTATTTATCACTAATTAAATGTATAATTAAAAGCTTGTGTTAATATTGAAAATTAATTAACTACGAAAAATATTTTAGTAACTAATAATTTATAAGTGACCAAAAAATACCAAATACTAGCAATTACACAGTTAAAATAGGCGTATTTAAATCTATATTGAAAAATAATTGTAGTTGAGTTTTACGGAAAATACGGTTTATTTTACCGATTATCAGAAAATTCACCTAAAGGATTTTATTTATCTAATTATTTATTTATTTAATTTTAAAATGTTACAATCTGGGAATTCTCGGCGAGTTCTTTCAGTGTACACAGTCTCCACTGAGCACCCGTATATTGTCTCTGATGTCAAACACCAATGGATATTGGATCATCCATCGCCCATCTACATGGGTCGACAAGCTATACGTTAGTCTACTCTGGTATATCGATGCCCTGTCTCAATACACCCGCGACTAGGAACATTTGAAGGATGTACTTATCGACTACACAGTCCCTACTAGTATGATCTGCATCATAATCCTGGTCGTCAAGTACTCATCCTAAGGGCTTTATCAACATCTAACATAGAGAATATCATCGTACATGTTAAGATAAAGAGCAACCAGATAGTATACTATCATGTCGAGCAAGAAAGTCCTCCCTATATATGTCCAAGCATCCACTACATTATACATCGTATGTACAGTAATGGCCTTTAGGGCATACATATAACTAACATCATCTGCACACCTTCTCTTTGTTTAACAGGGATTCCCCCACGATTGAGGTTCCTCATGGTGTTCTACCTAGTTGCCTCCTTAACCCCTCAGCTAAAAGATCGTTCGTCCTCTCGAAATCTTGGCGGGGTGATCCTGGAGAGCGGAGGTGGAAGAAGAGTCATGGGAAGCCATGCTTCTGAAACAAAAAAATTTCGGATGACTGTATAAGATATAAAAATTAGAATAAGGTATAGAATCATCAAACGAAGCAAGAATATGTGGTGAGGTGAAATTCAATCGAGCAGAAATCATACGTAGAACTCCAAGTCACTCAAGCAGAGTGCTGCCTTGTAACCATGCAATAGTTCATAGTTACAACCACATAACTCTACTAAGTCACCTAAAACTCTAGCGGATGGAGTCAATATGTAGCTTGACAAACTATAGGGATCCCAGTCAAGGATAACAAGTTTACAATCTAGGCCGAATGGGCGACTTAAATTGTCAAGCCTTAGTCGGAAACTATAATTTCATTCTAAACCAACCTGGCTCTGATACCAACAAAACCATGTCATGCCCCGCTTCCCAAAATACGGAATACGGGAGGTGGCTAGGCCAGCCATGCTCCTACGGTCAAGGAAATATCCCGTCATAGTAACACTTCGGCTTCTAGTAGAACATGGAAAGCAGTATTCATAGAACAGGTAATGTGAAATGCACTCACTAATTCTATAAAAGCAGATATAGAACTAACCAGATATAGTCAAAGGAAATGATAGCGCCGACGTCGATGATCTAGATGTCCGCAATATTCTCGAGGTAAGGCAGGTCATTATCCGAGCTAAGTCCTCTTCTCGTTCTGAGCATGCATACTCAGGTCGTCAGAGGGACACAATAGCAATACATACATACATATATATATATGTGTGTGATATGTGCAATGATGATAAACATGAAGCAGTAAACATGGAGCAATGACGTAAGCATGAAATAACCTGTACAGGTCAACAGTAAAGAATGTGTATTGAATCAGTAATCAATGCAATGTCCATGTCATTAAACCTATCGTCAGTCCAAGTGTGAGCGTCAACTACCACGGGAGTATTCCCAACCCATGGGTAAGCCCCAGGGGCAAGAAAACACGGGCCCGAATCATGATCAGTAAGAATCAGTAACACGATTAGTATCAAAGTTATGAAATCATGAAATATGCCGGCAGTGGGACTCCTGAGATTCCGTTGATCGAACCCATACTCAAACTACCCCACACCCCACGATATACATCAAACACCGACCATGAATCTAAATACTAGACTCTCCATGACAAGTCTACGCGAGAATTGGAGATAGGGTCCCCATCAAGCATGTCTCGACTGGTATCCAAGATAAATGAACAGTGTTCAATGTATTACCTATAACACTAATACAAGTGCTTCCATACCCGTCGCATACCAGTTATAGTTACACTTTTATATGCCCCATAGGATCGACAATGCAATAACTAACCGGTTCCGCTGATTTTGTACAAGTATGTGTCACTTCCATTATTCAATCACGCTTTTACACTAACTTACTCGCCACAATCCAATCACTACCACTATCTCTCGGTAATGTAAAATAGTCACTAGAATATCGATACAAATGAATACTGTTTACAAAGTGTATAACAATCATGCAACATGATGGGGATACAGTATATGTGTTGGCTATAGTGGCCTCAAGTCAATTATTGTAATCGCAGGCACGTGATTAGATGATTGAGGGATGACCTATACAGGTAGAACAGTCTTACTCAAAATGATAGTATGCTATCTGGTTTGTCTATATCATCATGTATATGCTTTAGGTGGCATTACAGTTCACTATTACATGTTGATAGAGCCCATAGGATTCCTGCTTGACTACCAGCATTATGATGGAGATCATATACGTGGGAGCTGGGTGGTCTATAAACATATTCTTCAATGTCCTTAGTCGTGGCAGTATCGAGACTGGGCATCGATACTCCAGAGTAGACTAGTGTATCCCGATCAAGACCCCAACGAGGGGCGGTGGACGGTCTCACAAGCTATTGGTGTTAGTTTGTTCACCAAAGATAGTATACAGGTGCTCATTGGGTTATGACTACACTGGACGGACTCGCCGGGAACCTGTTAGTTGGTATTATACTTATTGTCAGATAGCAGTTCCCAGGTGACATGTGTACAGATTAGTCTGTCGACCTGAGATCGTCATTTGTCTCGTGTGAGTTCCCACTGTGCTTTGATTATTACCCTACCACGGCTCAAAGGAGTCGTGCAAACAAGTTTTAGTTGGGTACAGTCCTGAGCCATATGGAGGCAGTGAGCGGATCGTCGAGGATTCGTCTCTCTCGGTATTGGGGGTTGATGTCACGCAGTGCACGGGTGGCCATCACCAGAAATCCTTGATCAAGGTAGTCGAGAATTACTGATTTGGATCAGTAGTTTCTCAGTTTGTGATGGGCTTCATGCCGACACGAAATGTCGCGTTTTTTAGGGGTCTAACTTTATCCACCACCTATACTCGATATGCGATACTCTTAGACGAACAGAACGTACTGTACGGATATTGTCACATGACAGGCTCAGCAGGGGTCGGGATGAGTTTGCTCGTCGGCCTTCCTTTTGCTCAATACCTTGGTAGCCGTTACGTACAGCTAGTGCCGCTGACGTTCTTGTGCTAAAACCCACTGCCAGCGTATTGACGATTCTTTAGAGTCCCACACAAAGGGTTTCCCTGCTTTGGGCGAAACGATGTAGAGGACGTATGGTTTTACGGCAGGGTTCGATCATATACGTGCACTTGTGCACGTATCATGATTCAGACGGATAATACTGGTGGGCTTTGGTTTAAGCCGGATCCTAGTATTATATTGTTGGATTGTTTCGTCTCATTGTATTCGTATTTTTCGGAATACGGATACGTTTATGTATATATTGATGAGGGGCATTCTTGTAATTTATTAGAAGATTGTTTCTAGAAGAATAACACCTCATTATTGTTTATTAACAATTTTAGGTTAAATGGATAATTGAGGTGAGAGATGAGTGTGCTTAGCTTAATTCAAGCATGCTTTAATTAAGTGACTCATGGTAGTGACTCATGGGGTGACTGTCACGAACCGAAATTGGCACGTGACGTCCTTAAACTACGCAACGTCTAAAGGCGTAACACAATTTAAGTAAGCTGAAAACCCAGCAATCTAAACCATCAAAAGTAGTAAGAAATAAGAACATTGTTAAAACTTTTGAAATCTCAAGCCAAATTCTTTAAAATTCCAACTTTATTTCCTTTAAAATTTTGGCAGCACCTCCTTTGTAAAACCAGCCCCCAAAATGGGTACAACATAAATATAAGTAAAGCATCCCCAAACGGGAGCAAATACACGCCGTAGCGAAGAAATAAAAGAAGATATAAAGAAACTGCATAAAATACCTCTAAGGCATAAAATAATATACAATATCGTCCTCACATCAAGTCTCCAAGTCATACATGAAAGTGGTAAATGGAGAGTACATGGTACAAAGATATACAATGAGCAATATCGGATAACCACAAAACCCACCTATAGCAAAACTGTACACAGTCAGCCACAACGGTATCCGCTGCAAAAGATGATAGGATAGGTGAAAAGTAGCCTTGCCTCTGACTACTCTGAGGAGCAACCTGCAAAACATTGTGGCACAACGGGGGTGAGTTGCCAACTCGTGAATAGTAAATAACATAAGCAGGTAATCGCAAGTATGCACGTACAGCGCGAATCTAATATATGCAAGCTAATAGCAATAATAGTCTTATGCATGCAACAGTCATGTGAGATACTCTATCAGGTATTACTAATACATGAAGCAATAATATGACAATATGTATAGGCAACAGTCATGAAAGGTACGCTATCAGGTACAACTAATACATGAAGCAATCATATGGCAATATGTATGCAACAGTCATGAAAAGGTACTCTATCAGGTACTACTAATACATGAAGCAATGCATATAAAGTAAATGCGGAGTATGGGATAAAACATGTCATCCTCACGGAATCCTGACCTCGTGACAGGACCAAAGTCCATCCAGACAATCCAAATCCCAATTTCCTCAAATCGGCCCCCAAATTGGCTCTCATATCATGTAAGTCTCATATATCCTGAGTGTCCAATATCAAGTAAATCTCATATATCCTGAGTGTCCAATATCAAGTCAATCTCATATATCCTGTATCCAATGATCAAGTAAATCTCATATATCCTGTATCCAATATCAAGTTAATCTCATATATCCTGAATAAGTATATTTGCATGAATCATTATGATGATGTATATAAATTTGATATGTATTCATATATATTAGCGTCCCCTTCCACTAATATATATATATATATATATATATATTTATATGCATATATAACAGCGTCCCATTCCACTGTTATATATACTTAGGAGTAAAAATATCATGAAACCAAGTGTCTAGCATCGACACATTAATACTCATATCCATACGTTCCTCGAATCGTTAGTGTCCGGTATCGACACTCGTGATCCACGTATCGGTCTTCTCATATTCATACGTTCCTCGAATCGTAAGTGTTCTGTATCGACACCCATGATCCACGTATCAGTCTTTCTCATATTCATACGTTCCTCGAATCGTAAGTGTCCGGTATCGACACCCGTGATCCACGTATCGGTCTTTCTCATATTCATACATTCTTCGAATCGTAAGTGTCCGGTATCGACACCCGTGATCCACGTATCGCTTTAAAACAAATTTCTGAGTGGATGCATCCAAAATATCAAGTAAAGAATATGAATACTTGCATAATTTCCTGAAACCACCACGGTCCTCAAATTCAGAAAACATCATGTGAAATCCATATCTAAATGCAAAAATCCATGAATATAACATATGCAATATAAAACAACAATGTGATCATATGAAGGAAAAACCGTTATTTAACTGCAACAAGTTAATATATATATAATGCGATTCCTAATTTCTCCAAGTCCAATATAACATCAAATAAAGGTGAACATGTAGCTATAGCCAGATATAGGTGTAGCCATGTAGGTATAGCAAGGTATATGTATCTACCTATCAGTAATGATGTAATATACCCTCCAGGTATAAGTGTAAGTATGTATGCAAGATGTACATGTAGCTATGTCTCATATGTGTATATACCTATCACTAATGGTACAATACCATATAGGTATATGGGTAACTAGCATGTAAGCATGTCAAGGCATATGTGTAAGCATGTAGGTATACAGGTATACTATATCTCATATTCATAAAGGAATATGAATCAATATCTCAAAGTCCCTAACCAAACAATATCATATATGTATGTGTGTTGTGCGTGTCATAGCAATTATTGACGGTGTGTGTGGCATACAATCAATGCTCGTGCAACATGAGACGTCAATAATAGTGCAGTGTCCTAAGGGTACAAGTCCAAGCACAACAAGTAACTACGCAATGAGGTGTATGCGCAAACTCTATATATGCAATAGAATATGCGACAATATCGTATCATCCCTAGCACAGACGCATAACGCCATGCGGGCGATTCTCCTGTAGATGTTAAATCTACTCACCAACGCTCCTGGCTAAGTAAAGCCAACCACCTGTTTCCCCGTCTTCGCAGCGTCCGAAGTCCCCGCCTACGAACCTAAAACATAAAACAATATAACAAGCATATATTAGCAATAGACCCAAAACACGTACAACCTACGTTTGACTGACGCACCAACTCAAAACATACTCTCAAGTGTTCGTATTGTGGCTAACGTGCGTAGCGACACTACGAAACCAACCCAAGAGCAAAAACACACAAAGTGCAAGAACCGTGTCATATAACGTAACACACGTAATCGTAACACAAGAAACTAGCTATGTGATCCCAGATTTTGCAAACAGAGAAAACCCAAAAATCAAACTAGACCAAACACGCTTAAACCACTGAAGGCACCTACCCAAAAAAACCCACACACAAACTCCCTCAAAAATACGACGTCGCCGGAATTTGTTTTCTGGTCCACGGCCGAGATCCGAGCAAGGGGGTTCGTGCTCCAGGTGATGTCCTACGGTCTCAGGTACAACACAACTACATTGTTTTGTTTTCTAGTATACTCTCGGGGTCACAGCAGATCACAGATATCATAAACGACATTAAAAAATAGGATATTTGAACGAAACTTAACTTTCAACGATCAAAACTAAAACTACAAGACTACACAACAATATAACAACATAAAGAATAGATAGAGATCATTACCTACTCCCACAAGCTCAAAGATCCTAGCTTTCCAAGCTCCAAGGTATCCAAGAGGCAAAACTAGTCCAAATATGTGATTTTTGTGAGATTTTGTGAAGTTTGTGATGGTTTTGTGAAGGAATGGCCAAGTGTTCAGTTGAGATGAGAAAGGAGATGAAAAAATATAAGAAAGAGATAAAATGAGAGAGAATGATAAAGAGAGGGACAGAGGTGAGATTAAGGTGAGTGCACCTTGCATTAACTCTCCAATTAATGCAAGCATGACTCACATGTGCCACCTCTTTTCACATCCAAAAGCCAAAAGAAATATCTCACCTCACACAATAAATATCAAGAGGTTTAGGTTAAGGATAAACAAGGATTAGGATTAGGGTTAAGTTGTCATGGTCACTAATCTTGATTAGCACAAACAAACCCTCACATAAACATGCACATGTGTGTGCATGACATAAAAAATAATAATAAATTATTAATTAAATGTAAGGAACCCAAATTGGTAAACATTTTACTAAAAACCCGCATTATCGTCTAAACTAACACTAATCGAAATCTAAGGCGTTACAGTGACTTATGGGTGTGACCCATAGAAACACTATTGAATCATGCTTGATATATTTTTTGTATTGTGAGATATTTTTGTTGACTTAAGATATTTTAGTTGACTTGAGATATTTTCTTGAGTTGATAATATCCCACTCTCACATGCTCACAAGACAAGGCATTTTTTTCTCTTTTTTGAGTTGAGCTCTAAGCTTCACACTCTCATCTATAATGGCTTCTTCTTCTTACTCCACCCTAACCCTCTCATGTGTTGAGAAACCAAGGATGTTTAGAAACAAATTAATCCCTCATTAGACTCTACATCTTCTAGTCCATCAAGTTTAGCAAACTAGATACCCTGGTAACTTCGATTATGAAGTAGGAGCTCGATTCATAGGCTCTCGGGAGGATCATCTTCGATGGAGGGAGACTGACGATCAAACTTGATCGTGGTGGACACTAGGAGCTTGGGAAGCATGTTAAAGACTGAAGGACACGGATCATTCGGTATAACATTCCGAACACCCATTTTATTGCATGCAAGGTTTAGGGTTAATGGTCGATCTGTATTCGGAGGTTATGGTAGCTTCAGTTTCGTAAAATTTTTGTTCCGCATTCGGCCACGGTTTGATGGCCAGGGTGCTGCCGTAACACAACATGGTATCAGATTGTAACACCTCAGAATGTGTTTTGTGGCTAATTATATTTTAATGTATGGATTTTAATAAAAAGTTTACCAAATTGGTTTTCAATTATTTTATCTTATTTAATGAGTATTTTATTAAAAATTTTCTAGGCGCACAAACACTTGTGCATGTTAACTAGGGTGTTAATTTGGTGGTTAACCTTTCCCTAATCTAGTTTAATAAGTTTGTTCAAGTGTTATGGGTTTATTGTTCATGGTTGTTTTTAATATAAAAAGGGTTTAAATTATAGTTTGAAGTGTTGACCATGGGAGAGAGAGAGAGAGAGAGAAAGCATGGTGCTACATGGCTTGTGCCATGCTTCATTAATGAAGTGAGAGAGAGAGAGAGAAAGGGGGGGTTGAATTATTTTCCCTCATTACTCTCATTTCCCTCATTGCTCTCATTCTCTCACTCTCAAAACACTCACACCAGCAGCAGAAGCAGCAGCCCCAGAAAACAGCAGCAGCAACACCAGAAGCAGCTTCAGCAGCATCAGCAAACAACATCAGCAGCAGCTCATGCAATAGCAGCAGCAGCAACAGGAACCCCAGCAGCAGTAGCAACCCCTTGTATCCTCCTTTCAGTCATTCTCCTGCCTTCTAGGGTACCTTAGGGTATATTCTTGAACTCATTTCCCCTTATTTCTTAGCTTGTGTGTAGTTTAGCGTCGGTTTGCGTTTAAAGTAAGTTTTGTGCTAGATTATGGTGTTTTATGTGGAATATTGGTTAGAATGGGATTAAGTTGGTTAACCTAGCTTATTTTAGTGTTGTTAGAGTTACCTCAACTGAGAAATTCCCCAGATTTCACTAAAATACAATAGGGTTCTATTTTGTGCAAAATTGGTGTTTTAATACGATATATTGGGAATCTGTGATTTGCTTTTGACCCGGGACCTTCAGGTTAAAATTGAGAAAACTGGGACATGCTCACTAGGTATAGATAACACCACCTGAGCACGAAACCCTAATTCTAAACAGTGGCCGCAGATTTAATGCTTTTGGCCGCAATTTGCGGCCAAGTGGGGGGCAAGGGTGCTGGGGTTTTGTGTAGGGCTCTCTTCTGTGTTTTCTAGTGTTTTGGCATGTCTAGTTTTGTAAGATTTGACCTGTAGGAAAATCTGGGATCAAATATCGTTTTGCATGTCCGTTGTGTTTGCGCGATACGCGCGATACGTGAGTGGGTTCTGTGATCCAGCGTATCGCGGCGTGTCGCGGTAGTTTTAGACGCGTATACACACGTTTTAGCATATCGTGCATACGCGCGTTTAGTTCGCGACGCGAGTTTCTCGTTTGGGTTCGATATCGCGTTTTGCGGAATATTTGGCCTATATATGATTTCCTTGTCTAAATTGCAGGTTTGCAGGCGGGGACTACGGACACTGTTACAGGGGGAAGCAGATTGTAGGATTCACCTAGCGTGGAGCGTAGGTGAGTAGATTTTAACATCTACAGGGGAATCGCCCGCATGGCGTTATGCGTCTGGGATAGGATTCTAATACTTGTCGCATATTCTACGTCATTGTTAGAATTGCGCCTTTACCCTATTTACTTAGATATAGTTGTAATGTGACTAGTAGCCGTAGGGCACTGCACATATTATTGACGGTTCATGTTGCACGAGCACGGATTGTATGATACACACACACCGTCAATAATTGCCATTTCACACACCAACCATTATAGATACTATATTTCTTATCATACATGACATCTTGCTTATCGGTATACATATAGTGTATCATACCCTTAGTGATAGGTACATATACACCTTACGATACAGCTACAGGTATACCTTGCTCATGTTTTATTTATACCCAGGGGGTATCTTGCATATTCTACTTATAACCAGGGGGTATACGACATCAGTTCTTATAGGTAGATACCTATACATTGCTACACTTGTATGTTACACACATATTCAGTTGCAGTTACATATTTACATTTACTGATGTTACTTAGCTGTAACTTATTGGTTTCATATACATCTGGTTTCAGCTACATATTCTCATTCATATGCTCGCATTTCAGATATAACGCATATATTTATTCCTGGATTTGCGCATTGTTATTTGGATTTCACATGATGATTTCTGGATTTGGGAACCGCGGGGGTTCATGAAATTATGCATACATTGAAAAACCCGTTTTCCTTGATATGATATTTGCGCATCCACCATGAGATTTATCGGTTCTGATTATATACTCCATACGAGGTGTGGTTGCCGTATGAGGGTACATGGTGGGGCCCGGTATGGTTCCCCTCGGCAAGAAGATCGATGGATGTTGCCGATTGAGCCTGAAGGCGGGCGAGTACCTACCGGTGACAGTACTAATGACTCGGCGGGGATCATGGAGATACCGTTGGGAGTCATGCACGTATGCATACGTCGAAAGGCGAGGGTCAGAGCTAGGCACTCGTGCTTTCGGGACAGCGTATGATACGTACCTATCAGGATTTCTGTGACTATGCTTGGCACATTATTTTCATGATATTTCTTTTAAACACCTTTGTATATATAACAGGGGATTTAGCCGATATTATATATACCCTTACACCAATATTAGTGGAATGGGACGCTAATATATGTGTATTGACCCCATCATATTTATTTCTGCATATATATATTTAGGATGCCAGGATCTTACTTGAAACTTTGACTTGGGATATCAGGTGATTCATTGAGATTGGACATACATATGGGTAATTGATTTGTACATTCGTGATATAGGAGATTACTCGACATTGTACATTGAGGAGACGTAAGACTTATATGATGTGAAAGCCCAACGTGGGGGCTGATTTGAGGAATTGAGATTTGAGTGTCTTAATGCATTGTGATCCTACCACGATAATAGGATTCCGTGGGATGACATATTTCACTTCATACCTCATACCTTTTAACTTATGCACTGTTCCATGTATTAGGAGTACCTGTTAGTTTACCCTTCATGATTGCTGCATATTTTCATTCTCATATCTCTATTGCATAGTTATTGCATACTATTGTCATGTTATTATTGCTTCACATATTGATTGTACCTGCTAGTGTACTTTCCATTATTCGGTATTTTCATGACATGTTATTACTGTAATCGCAAATCTTAGATTCATGCTGTACATACATTCCTGCGATTACCTGCATATGTTATCTACTATTCACGAGTTGGCAACTCACCCCGTTGTGCCACAGGTGTTTCAGGTTGTTCCCCAGAGTAGTCGAGGCAGGCTATTCAGCTTTTCATCTATCATCTTTTGCTACAGATACCGCATCGGCTCACAATATACTATTTTGCTTAGGTGGGTTAGATGATTATCTGTATTTCATATTGTACATTCGTTGTATCTTGTACTCTCCATCTACTATTATGTTGTTGACTTAGAGACTTGGTGAGGATGATATTGTATATTATTTGTGGATTTGTTGTCTTGTATATACAGCTTTCTCTCTATTGTATTTATTTCTTCGCTACGGCGTCGTATATTTGTGTTGTATTCATCTTGGGCTAGTTTTTACAAAAGGGGGTGTTGCCAAAATTTAAAAGAAAGAAAGTAGGACTTTTAAAGAATTTGGGTTGCGATTTCAAATGTTTCAAAAACTTATATTATCTTTTCCGTATTTTCTTGGTTTAGATTTCTGGGTTTTGGCTTTCTTTTACTGCGTTACGTCTTTAGGCGTTATGTAGTATTAGGGCCGTCACGTGCCAATTTTTGGGTCGTGAAAAAGTTGGTATCAGACCGCTAGGTTTTACCTTTCGGAGTGTAGGATGACCTTAGTATGATGGAGTAGGTAGTTTAAGCAAAGTAACGTAGTGTGTGTATGTCTGCAGCATAACCACGATGCGGTACTTCGCCTTTAGTGAACTAAGTACAAATTGCTTGAAATTCCTTCCTTGATGATTCATATCCTTGAGATTCGATTCCTTATTCTCATCGAATCTTATATCTATTTATAGCCTTGCCGCCGATGGCTATGGGGACTCAGAGTGATGCAGCGAGGGCCGAGGTCAGAGTTGGCTCGGGTAAGACGAGTACTGACCAGGATGGCACTCTAGTTGCAAAGGTGCAGACGGATCAGCCTACGACATATACTATTGATAGGCTTTTGGCAGAGATGCAGGACTTCCGCCAGACGATGGGATCATTGGTTGATGTCGTTCGGGAGCTACGACAGGAGGTTGTCACCCCTGTTACTCAGTTGTCACTTACGATCAGCATGCAGTAGTCCGTCACCTACATAGCACCAGTGGTTGCAGCTCCAGTTGACGAGGCGCATATTCCAGAGGCTCAGAGAGTTCCAGGACAGTGGAGGAATCGTACCAGTGTACCAGCCCAGAGACTGAGGTTTAGTCATCGAGAAAGATTCCGTGGCCGTCGCGGGAGGAGCAGAGGCTTAGGACGAGGACAGTCGTTCGGCTCTCATCCCCAGGATGGTCAGCAGTCAGCGCGTGGATGTTTTCGATGCGGAAGCCTTCAGCACTTCGTCAGGGATTGTTCCTTAGCACGGCGTCAGGATCGTATTCAGAGAGGCCGTAGACGTGGAAGGTTCGCTCAGAGGGATCAGTCTACCAGAGGAGTTCAGCCAGTTGCGGGTAGAGGGCAGACACAGGAGTTTGCTTCTACTCATCGGGACGTGCAGGCGTCCTATGTGGAGTTTTCAGGTATCCTTAAGTTATATGTTCCTTTGGTGTACTCGTTTTGTTTTCACACTTGCACCGTGGTTGGGTAGATTAGTCATAGTTTGTGTTAATTTCTGTCAGCGATTCTTTTATTGCGCGACACGTATTTCAGTTGTGTGCCAACGGATAGGAGATAGTGATTCGTCCTTCGTTTTGATCCTTCTAGAGGTGTTGGATTTGACATTCTCCTGGGCACGGACTGGTTGACTACGTGCTAGGCGTCTGGGGACTACCGTGAGGAAACAGTCAGGAATTGTTTTCCCGGCAAGTCAGTTCTTGTTGTGCAGGTGGATAGTTGTGCCGTCTCTCACAGCTTGAATTCAGCCTTTTTCGCTAGTCGGCTACTGAGGAGATGTCATGGATTCTTGGCGTTCATTCGTGATACCATAGCCACAGAGGGTTTGTTGGACCGGTGTTCCTTTCGTGCGAGACTTTTTCCGACGTTGTTCCGGATGAGCCGGCGAAGCTTGGGAGCTAAAGGATCAGCTGCAGAGTTGTGGTTTGGGGAGTTTTGTACGTCTGACTGTTTCGCTTTTGGAAGCTCCTATTTCTGTTCGTCAAGGAGAAAGACGGCAGTTTAGGGTTGCGTATCGACAGATCGTTAATTGAACCGGCTTACGGTGCGAATAGGTATCCTTCACCTCGCCGTGACGATTTCTTCGATCAGCTCCACAGTGCGAGACATTTTCTAAGTTTGTTTGGGATCGGGTCATCATTATTGCGGTTCGGAGTGATGGCATTCCGAAGACTGCCTTATGCTTGCGATGAGCTTTGTGTGTTTTTATGAGTCGTTGGATTCACTGATGCCGTAGCAGCATTCGTAGATGTGATGAACCAGATTTCTTCAGGTCGTTCCTCGACCACTTATTGTTGTGTTATTTACGACATTCTGGTCTATTTAATGTGTCTTGAGGGACAGTAGTAGCACTTGAGGATTTGTTATGCAGATACTGGGAAAGCACCAGCAGTTTGCTAAATTCTCGGAGTGTTTCTTCAGGCTTGTTTTGTGTTGACTCCTAGGTCTTGTAGTCACGGGAGACGGTTTCGTATGGTTCCGAGGGAGATCGTGGTCGTACAGGTTAGGCCCAGACTTGTGTGCAGGACGGAGATCCGCAGATTGTTGGGCTTAGCTGGTTTTTATCGCCGTTTCATGCAGGATTGCTAGAGTAGTGCTGCACCGTCGACTGAATGGACCGGAAGGGAGGTTTCTTTTCTGTGGACTGAGGCATGTGTGCAGAGTTTTCAGCAGTTGAAGATTCAGTTAACAACTGCATCAGTTCTTTCTTTGCCTTTGGTTCGGGCGACCTTGTTGTTTAACTGTAATGTTTCTTGAGTGGGTCTCGAGTGTGTACTGAGGTGACACTATAGAGTTATCGCTTTTGCTTCCCTACAGTTATAGAAAGTACGAGAAGGATATTCCACTCATGATCTGGAGATGGCCGCGGTGGTTTTGCGTTGGAGATTTGGAGACACTACTTGTTCGGAAGTCATGTTAGATTTTCACGGACCACCAGAGCTTAATGTACATCTTCCTGCAGCGGATTTTGATTGTTGTGATAGTCTTCTGCAGATTTACAGTTCGTGTGATCGTTGAGTACAACTTAAGTTCGTCTCTACGGAGGGAACAACTTGCTCATGTCCGCGCCCGACCACTTTCCTTAAATCGCTTTCGCGAGACACTGCCCGCCGATGCTCGTTCGTCAGAGATACTCGAGCATACTCGGCTGGGTAATGATTCGGAGTCCTTGATTTGTGATAATGGTGTGCTATGTTAGGGACACGTTTGTGTAACTGATATTATCAGGTAGAGACGTGAAATCCTAGAACAGGCACATTAGTCAACTCTCTGTATTCATTCAAGTTCCACCAACATTAACGTGACTTGTGAGATAGTTACGGGTGGACAGGGACGTAAAGAGAAGTTTCATGGTTCGTTTCAAGGTGTCTTTCTTGTTGTGTGCTTGGGTCGAGCATCTGAGGCCGGCTGCAGAGTTGTAACCATTTACCGTTCCGAAGTAGGAGTGGGAGCAGATCTCCACGAATTTCGTTATGGTGTCTACCCAGGGAGTGACTCCATTCGGATTCTTGCCGTCCGGTTATACTCAGTTTGCTCAGTTGTTCTTTGTTAAGTCGTCTGTTTGTGTTTATTGTTGTCGGCAGTTGGGGATCGTCACTCGCCATCGTTAGGGTTCTCCTTGGATAGCTGCTATCAGAAGCCACCCAAATTGGCAACCTTTAGGTTTAGGGGTTAGGTCGTGTCGATCACTAGTCTGTTGTTTTTCTGACTCTGCGTAAGTAGGATTTTGGACCCCATCTTTGTCTAGAGACTTCGGATATCATCTAGTTGATTTAGGTCAGGATGAGAGTAGCCCAGTGCAAACAGTGGTCTTATACCGACCGTATTGGTCGTAGACTTAAGTGCGCAGTGGCAAACCATGTATTCCTGCGGATTTTTCCGATGAATGACGTGTTGGATTTTGGGAAGCTTGTCCCAGGATTGTAGGTCCTTTCGAGATCCTATAAGCGAGTTAGTTTCTTTGCCTTTAATTTGGCACTTCCGCCCAGATTATTGAGTATTCACCCCGTTTTCCTTATATTGATACTTTACGATTCCTTTCATAACCTTTCTCACATGATTGGCACCAGACCATTTAGCTTAGACGCGATCTTTCGTTCACCGGCAGCCAATTGTGTTAATGGCTCGGCAGGTGGAGGAACATCGGTCAAGGGTCTTGCTATCTATCAAGGGTCTTTCTTAGACGTAGCCGTATAGTGAGATAATCACTTGGGAGGCTGGGGGAGAAATTTGAGAGTTGTAATTTTCTCTTTGAAGGTATGCGTAACAGTATATTTTTAAATTCGGGGACGAATTTCTTTTAAGGGGGGGAAATTGTAACACCTTAGAATGTGTTTTGTGGATAATTATATTTTAATGTATGGATTTTAATAAATAGTTTACCAAATTGGTTTTCAATTATTTTATCTTATTTAATGAGTATTGTATTAGAATTTTTCTAGGCGCACACACACTTGTGCATGTTAACTACGGTGTTAATTCGGTGGTTAACCTTTCCCTAATCTAGTTTAATAAGTTTGTTAAAGTGTTATGGGTTTATTGTTCATGGTTGTTTTTAATATAAAAAGGGTTTAAATTATAGTTTGAAGTGTTGACCATGGGATAGAGAGAGAGAGAGAGAAAGCATGGTGCTACATGGCTTGTGCGATGCTTCATTAATGAAGTGAGAGAGAGTGAGAAAGGGGGGTTGAATTATTTTCCCTCATTACTCTCATTTCCCTCATTTATCTTATTCTCTCTCTCAAAACACTTACACCAGCAGCAGAAGTAGCAGCCCCAGAAAACAGCAGCAGCAACACCAGAAGCAGCTTCGGCAGCATCAGCAAACAACATCAGCAGCAGCTCATGCAATAGTAGCAGCAGCAACAGGAACCCCAGCAACAGTAGCAACCCATCGTCTCCTCCTTTCACTCATTCTTTTGCCTTCTAGGGTACCTTAGGGTATATTCTTGAACTCATTTCCCCTTATTGCTTAGCTTGTGTGTAGTTTAGCGTCGGTTTGCGTTTAAAGTGAGTTTTGTGCTAGATTATTGTGTTTTATGTGGAATTTTGGTTAGAATGGGATTAAGTTGGTTAACCTAGCTTATTTTAGTGTTGTTAGAGATACCTCGACTGAGAAATTCCCCAGATTTCATAAAAATACCATAGGGTTCTATTTTGTGCAAAATTGGTGTTTTAATACGATATATTGGCAATCTGTGATCTGCTTTTGACCCGGGACCTTCAGGTTAAAATTGAGAAAACTGGGACATGCTCACTAGGTATAGATAACACCACCTGGGCATGAAACCCTAATTCCAAACAGTGGCCGCAGATTTAATGCTTTTGGCCGCAATTTGCGGCCAAGTGGGGGGCAAGGCTGCTAGTGTTTTGTGTAGGGCTCTCTTCTGTGTTGTCTAGTGTTTTGTCATGTCTAGTTTTGTAAGATTTGACCTGTTGGAAAATCTGGGATCAAATATCGTTTTGCATGTCCGTTGTGTTTGCGCGATACGCGCGATACGTGAGTGGGTTCTGTGATCCAGCGTATCGCGGCGTGTCGCGGTAGTTTTAGACGCGCATACACGTTTTAGCATATCGTGCACACGCGCGTTTAGTTCGCGACGCGAGTTTCTCGTTTGGGTTCGATATCGAGTTTTGCGGAATATTTGGCTTATATATGATTTCCATGTCTAAATTGCAGGTTTGCAGGCGAGGACTACGGACACTGTTACAGGGGGGAGCAGATGGTAGGATTCACCTAGCATGGAGCGTAGGTGAGTAGATTTAACATCTACAGGGGAATCGCCCGCATGGCGTTATGCGTCTGGGCTAGGATTCTAATACTTGTCGCATATTCTACGTCATTGTTAGAATTGCGCCTTTACCCTATTTACTTAGATATAGTTGTACAGTGACTAGTAGCCGTAGGGCACTGCACATATTATTGACGGTTCATGTTGCACGAGCATGGATTGTATGCTACACACACACCGTCGATAATTGCCATGTCACACACCAACCATTATAGATACCATATTGCTTATCACACATGACATCTAGCTTATCGGTATACCTATAGTGTATCATACCATTAGTGATAGGTACATATACACCTTACGATACAACTACAGGTATACCTTGCTCATGTTTTATTTATACCCAGGGGGTATCTTGCATATTCAACTTATACCCAGGGGGTATACGACATCAGTTCTTATAGGTAGATACCTATACATTGCTACACTTGTATGTTACACACATATTCAGTTGCAGTTACATATTACCTTTACTGATGTTACTTAGCTGTACCTTATTGGTTTCGCATACATCTGGTTTCAGCTACATATTCTCATTCATATGCTCGCATTTCAGACATATCGCATATATGTATTCCTGGATTTGCGCATTGTTATTTGGATTTCACATGATGATTTCTGGATTGGGGAACCGCGGGGGTTCATGAAATTATGCATACATTGAAAAACCCGGTTTCCTTGATATGATATTTGCGCAGCCACCATGAGATTTATCGGTTCTGATTATATACTCCATACGAGGTGTGGTTGCCGTATGAGGGTACATGGTGGGGCCCGGTATGATTCCCCTCGGCAAGAAGATCGATGGATGTTGCCGATTGAGCCTGGAGGCGGGCGAGTACCTACCGGTGACAGTACTAATGACTCGGCGTGGATCATGGAGATACCGTTGGGAGTCATGCACGTATGCATACGTCGAAAGGCGAGGGTTAGAGCTAAGCCCTCGTGCTTTCGGGACAGCGTATGATACATACCTATCAGGATTTCTGTGTCGATGCTTGGCACATTGTTTTCATGATATTTCTTTTAAACACCTTTGTATATATAACAGAGGATTTAGCCGTTGTTATATATACCCTTACACCAATATTAGTGGAATGGGACGCTAATATATGTGTATTGACCCCATCATATTTATTTCTGCATATATATATATATATTTAGGATGCTAGGATCTTACTTGAGACTTTGACTTGGGATATCAGGTGATTCATTGAGATTGGACATACATATGGGATATTGATTTGTACATTCGGGATATAATAGATTACTCGACATTGTACATTGAGGAGACGTGAGACTTATATGATGTGAGAGCCCAACGTGGGTGCTGATTTAAGGAATTGAGATTTGAGTGTCTTGATGGATTGTGATCCTACCACGATGACAGGATTCCGTGGGATGACATATTTCACTTCATACCTCATACCTTTTCAATTATGCACTGATCCATGTATTAAGAGTACCTGTTAGTGTACCCTTCATGATTGCTGCATATTTGCATTCTCATATCCCTATTGCATAGTTATTGCATACTATTGTCATGTTATTATTGCTTCACATATTGATTGTACCTGCTAGTGTACTTTCCATTATTCGGCATTTTCATGACATGTTATTACTGTAATCGCATATCTTAGATTCATGCTGTACGTACATTCCTGCGATTACCTGCATATGTTATCTACTATTCACGAGTTAGCAACTCACCCCCGTTGTGGTACAGGTGTTTCAGGTTGTTCCCCAGAGTAGTCGAGGCATGCTATTCAGCTTTTCATCTATCATCTTTTGCTACAGATACCGTATCGGCTCACAGTATACGATTTTGCTTAGGTGGGTTAGATGATTATCTGTATTTCATATTGAACATTCGTTGTATCTTGTACTCTCCATCTACTATTATGTTGTTGACTTAAAGACTTGGTGAGGACGATATTATATATTATTTATGGATTTGTTGTCTTGTATATACAGCTTTCTCTCTATTGTCTTTATTTCTTCGCTACGGCGTCGTATATTTGTGTTGTATTCATCTTGGGCTAGTTTTTACAAAAGGGGTGTTGCCAAAATTTAAAAGAAAGAAAGTAGGACTTTTAAAGAATTTGGGTTGCGATTTCAAATGTTTCAAAAACTTATATTATCTTTTCCGTATTTTCTTGGTTTAGATTTCTGGGTTTTGGCTTTCTTTTACTGCGTTACGTCTTTAGGCGTTGCGTAGTATTAGGGCCGTCACGTGCCAATTTTCTGGTCGTGACACAGAGCTAACCTTTTAACCCTAATCTAGCTTGTTCTTACATAGTTAAAAGATCGTTCGAGCAAAATTCCTGAAATCACGATTTGAATTTTTCTAGTTTCTGCAGATTTTTCAAAGTTTACAAAAAAATATTTCCGAGGGCTCAAAAATTCGTGTAGGCTTTTTTAGAGAAGCGGAAGGAAATTGGGCACAGAAGCTCATCATAAAGCCGCAGAACCACGGCAGAACATGTTAGTGTTTATGCCCTAGAGGCCATTACTGTATCATACAAGTTTGTATATTACTTAATGGAAGCTTGGGATATTCACAGTTGTATTGACAGACTTGCTAAAAATGGTAGTATGCTACTTGGTTTGTGTCTACTTTAATATGTGCATGTATTTCTTTTAACATATCGCTTATACATATTAGTAGAGCCCTTTGGATCTTTTCTTGATCACCAGCGTTGTGATGGCAGTCACACTAGTAGGGCTGGGTAGTCTATAAGCAACATCCAATACTGGTCCCTAGTCGTTGGATTATCGAGATGGGGCATCGAAACTCCGGAGTACACTGGTGTATACGCTTCTCATCCCAGCATGGGGAGATGGTCTGTCCCACAGCAATCAATACGTCGTACTAGATATAGAATGCATGTGCTCGTTAGGTTACGAGTACACCGGACAGGACTCGCCGGGAACTGCAGGATGGTTCTATACCCATCGTCAGATAGCAGTTCCTAGGTGACATGAGTACAGCTTAGTCCGTCGACTTGACACTGATACTTCGCCTCGGGTGTGTTCCCACTGTACTTAGATTACTACCCTACCACGGCTCAAAGGATTCGTACAAACAGGTAGTAGTTGGGTGCAGTCCCGAAGCACTTGGAGGCAGTGGCGGTTAGACATGATTCGTCTCTCCCGGTATTGGGGGTTGATATCGAGCTGTGTATGGAGAGCCATTATGCAAAGTCCCTGGCCAGGGCAAGCGAGATTTACTGGTAGGTTCTAGTAGTTTCTCAAGGTGTAATGGGCTTCACTCCGACATGACTTATACCGCTATTAGGGGTCTGACGTTTACCGACCCCTAGGCCCGATATGCGATAATCCTAGACGAACAGACTGGACTGTACGGAGATTGTCACATACAGGCTCAGTAGGAGTTCGGATGGCTTTCGTCATCGTCCTTCTTATCGACATCTACCTGGGGACCGTTACGTACTGCTAGTACCGCTTGCGGCCTGCGGTTAAACCCACTGCCAGCATAGTGTCGAGTCTTTAGAGTCCCACACAGAGAGTTTCCCAGCACCGGGCAAAAGGTGTAGAGGCCGTATGGTTTTACGGCAGGGCCACGATCACTTATATACACTTGTGCACGTACTATGATCGGGCAGGTAATACTAGCGGGCTTTGGTTTAAGCCAGATTCTAGTATTATACAGATGGATTTATTCAGTCAAAGATTATCCGTGTTTTTCGGAAATACGGATGGGAGAGGAAGTCTCGTAATTTGTCGGGAAGCTTCTAGAATGAGGTGACTCATTTGTGTTTATTTCTTTTTAGATTTAAACTAAATAAGGTGGAGGAGATGAGGTGTAGTTAACATTAAATGCTTAATGACTCATGAGGTGATTCACCCTTAGAATTAAATGAAGCATGCTAGATATTATCTTGATATTATCAAGAGAGATATTTGTATGCTTCATATTATTCCAGCATGAGATATTATTCATTCATAATCACAAAACACTTCTCTCTCCTCAAGTCTTCATCTTCTTCCTCAAACCCTAAAAGCTCTCATGAGTTGAGAATCCTAGGGTTTAAAGTGACTAAGTAATCCATCTAAATACTAGTACTTCTAGATTAGCAAACTAGAAGCCGTAGTTATCTCAGATTCGAGATAGGAGCTCGGACTATAGACTCTCGGGTGGATCGTCTTTGACTCGAGGAGGCCGTTGAGGAGCCCATGTTCCATAGAGCCGACGAGGTGTGGAGGACAGCAATGAAGACCCGAAGGACAAGTAACGTGAGGTATAACTTCAAATCCGAGTAGTTAAACCTCTCGTAGTTTGCTAGTAATGGTTTAGACATGATCCGTGTGCTCAAGTCCGTGTTACGAAGCTTTGATAAATGTTTTTCATATATTCCGCCTCCCCGCGAACACGTGGGGTGCGTGACATGGACTTACAGTGGTATCAGATCCTACTAAACCTTTACTATCTTGTTAGCAACTAATTAGAACTTCGATCGTCGGAAAAACACGAAAACTTAACCCCGGACCCCTCAAGTTTCTGTCGATTTTATACCTGTCAAAAAAATTATTTCAGAAGTATGAAAATTCACTGCAAAGAATTATAAGAATACTGGAGAAATACGAGTTGCTAACTCAGTGAGACGACCACGGAAGCGCGGCGGATTAGTGCAACTCGCCGCGGATCCACGGCCGAGTCGACTCCGAGTTGACTCGTATTTAAACAGTTTGTTTTATTTTTGGGTGTTATGTGTTCCTGTATATTTTGTTTCTGCCCAGGTTTTTTCAGTGCTGGCTTGCATTTGGGGTAGACACGGAAAAATGTTGTCGATCGAAATTCTAAGTTATTTGCTATTCGGGTTTTATCTGTGATGTTTAATTTGTTCGTAAACCTCCGCTAATTGCTAGTATGTCGGTTAGTTGGGGGTTGCACATTTCTGTGATGGATATTAGTTTGTGTATATGAACTCTATTGGATCGTCATAGATGAATAGCCGGGGATGTGAGATGGGTTATTTTTATCTTTCATTCGATGTAAATTGTAATATGTTGTAATATTCTTTTGCGGGGCACATCCGGGTTGAGGTTGTAGCTACCGTTGTATTATTTCATTTACTGTTTTATGCTCCTAGGATAGACCCAAGATGGGGTGCACAAACTACTGGGTACTTTGAAGTGTTTAATGGCCTACTAACATCGTTGAGTGAGACTGTTTCACTTCTCGTGCTTGGCAGGTAGTTTGCCGCACTTGTAGGGGTCTAGGGTGGGGTTTGGCTATTCATCACGACCGTGTAATCCATCTTTTGTTGCAGGCTCGAACGAAACGCGGATTCTTAGTATATCCAATATGTTCATCTATGATCTGGAATGCCTATTATTACGTATGACGAATGTACAATATCTATATATGATATCTAGTAGGCGTTGCTTATGTTTTGCATCCGCTCTAGCCCAGCCCCCGCTCTGTTGTTAGTTAAGTAACCTAACGGGTGAATGACGGGGCCCAGTGGCGAATGCGGATGGCATAAGTAGACGTTGTATTTTCGTTGTTTTCTGCAATGATAGGATAAATGATGGGACGCATTATATTAATGCAAAGCAAACAAACCAAAGCTGAATCGTTGGAACAAATTTAAAAGAAACCACTCGGTTATTTTAAAAGAGCAGAATTTTTAATTGCGGAGCTTTAACCACTTCTTTTAAAAAGCTATCAGGTTCCTTCGATTATATCAAGTTCACTACGTTCACGGTTTCACCAAAACCAGTCATAGCCCTCCGTCATTTCATATGGATGGTCAGTAGTATTCAAGCTATGTTTGTTGGCCTTCGTCAAGGCATAGTGTTCGGTAGCTGCTGGGTATTCATATGTAGCATAGATAGATGCGTTGGTTTGGGACAGTCGTATTACTTTGTTGGCCTTCGTCAAAGGTATGTACGGGTGGGTTCAAATTAACAAGGATAAGGATAGGAAAAACTTGACATATGACTTATGATTTGTTGGCCTTCGTCAGGGTTATAAGAACATGGGGCAAAAATCCACATCGGGAGTTTCTAAAGAAACTGAAACTTGCTGTTGCATACCATTTGGAGTTTGATAATTTTGGTAGGATTCCTTCAGCATTATCACACGATGATATTTGGATCCCAATCCTACTGTGAGTATCCGCTACTCATCAGGAGATTCGTCACTTAAAGATCAATGCTATAAATCAAGTAGGTGTCTAGAACAGTGTCAGCGGGGCTACACCTCCAGAGAAAAGATGTTATTTAATTAAGGAACTTTGCGAAAGCATTGTAAAACCTCCCTCGAAGTATCGACACGAGCCTAGCTGAACGGTTAAGAAAGTATTGTATGGTGAGATCAGTCCTGGCTAATTCTTCTTTTATGGTATGAGGAAGGATTCGAGAAACAGTAAGAGCCATCCAGTTTAGATAAACTAAAAACCAATCTAAACTTGCAAGTGCCTCATGCTAAAGTGTTTTCTTCTCTCTCTCAACTGCAGCGACCATGTGACCATGACTAGGTTACATCTAGATAACAAATTGACTGAATCTAACTTCTATGACTGGCAAAGGTCTGTCCAGATGTCCATTACCTATGACAAGCTGGACCACCCTATTACTACTCAAGCCCCCACCGTCCCAGGTCCAGTTTTCACCGTCACGGATATGGATATCCGTCACACAAAGGAAAAGAACAGTGCGAATGCCAAGTGCCTCGTGTTGGGTTCAGTTGATGGTGTAAACACAAGATATGAGATCTCGAACGAATTGCTTCAAGTGAGGTTGGCTGTTGGGTCAGCTGTAAGGGACGACGTCCTTACGATGACTAGCTATATTAATGAGCTCACGGACCTGGAGACCACATTAGGAAACAGGTCATATGATGACTTATTTCCACAGTCCCTACCCTCTACTTACACCCTGAAAGAAACCAGGGAGACATGCGCTCTGCTTAATGGGGGACATTCTTCTTCTGCATCCAAGGCGAAAGCAAAGGGTGAAAAGAGGAAAACCTCCACAAAGCCGATATACGATGTCAGTGAAGTAGAAGGAAAGGGAAGAGCAAAAGTTTCGGAAATTGGTGTAGAGAAGGATGGATGATCCTATTGTTATGGGAAGGGGCATTGGCAGAAGGATTGCAGGGCTTTGGAAGCCAGTAGCTAGGATACGAAGCATGTTGTGGCTTCAGCCTCGGGTGTGTTTGTAATTGAGAACTGTTTGTTAATTAACTCTACTTCCTGGGTACTAGATACCGGAGCATGATCTCATATCTGTAATTCATTACATGCTTTGAGAAACCGTAGAGTTATCAGGGTAGGCGATTTGTCTCTCAGAGTTGCGAACGGAATGAGCGTGGACGCTGAATCCGTGGGAGAATATCGCCTAGGTTTGACAAGTGGGCAGATATTGATTCTACGTAACTGTTTGTATGTACCTAGTTTGACTTGTAATATCATATCAGTGTCCTCACTTTCGAGAGAGGGATATGATTTTACATTCGTAAGCGATGTGGTTCACATCCTCCTAAATAAAGTTCTGATTGGGTCCGGTACATTAGATGACGGTATATACGTATTGAATCAAGCTTAGGTTTTGAATGTCCAGAACACACTTAAAAGAAAGTCTCCGGAAATAAATCAGACTTTCTTATGGCACTATAGACTAGGTCACATCAATGAAACACGGTTGACTAAGTTACATAGAGAAGGATATTTGAATACGTTGGAATATCAATCTTATTCTACTTGTGAATCTTGTCTCATGGGAAAGATGACAAAGACTCCGTTTACTGGGCACGGAGTAAGAGCGAGCGAGCTCTTGGGACTCATACACAACGATGTGTGTGGTCCAATATCTACAAATATGAGAGGAGGTTATGTAGGGTTACTAGGCACACTAATGAGGTTTCATAAGTAATCAAACATGCCCAATTCAAATTTTTCATGTGCCTACAAACCCTAATACGGATCGTTAACTAGATGTAAGGCGATGCAAGATGCAAGATGCAAGTTACCAACTTTAACTAAAAGGAAGTGACTACAACCTTTGTAGACCCGGTTCTCCACCTCCATAGCTCCGCGTTGACGTCCCTCCGCTGTACCAATCGGAATCCTAGACTCTTGCGGTGGTTTCATCGGAGAAAAGATCGGGCTAGGTCGCCGACTTCGATGCCGAAGATGATCTACGTCGAGGCATCTCAAGATCAAGCTCCAACTTCACCAAGTCATTGTAACTTGTGAAGAAAACACCCTATACTACTTGGCAAGTGGTAGAGGATGAAGAAATAGGAAGTGGGTTCACTTTAGAATTGGATTTCTCACTCTTTTTCTCAAGTTGTCATTGATGGAAGCAAGGTTTTCTTCTTTGTTGAAGAAGAAGAAGAAGAAGAAAAAGAATTATGATAAGTATAAAAAGAATTATCTTATCATATAGCAATCATAGTTAGGTGTAGTGAAGTAACTAAGGTTAGGTTGAATGGTTAGGGTTAAGCATGAAACAAAAATAGAAGACTTATTCAAAGCTTCATGAAGCTTCAACTAGCAAACAAAGAAAGCCACCATGATTTATTTATCTTTCAAAAATGAATAAATAAATAAATGAAAAGATAAGTAAATCAAAACCCTAACCATTAACATAACCATGGTTTAAACTAAACATACACCCAAACATTCATGTATCATCAAACATGATACAATCTTGTGCACAAAAATATATCATATATACAATGTGCATTTCAAGTGAGAAAATCAATTTAAAGTGAACCGATACTAGTTAATGCAAAGTAATATATCAAATATATAATTATACATTAAATCATTAAATCAACACTTGATTCAATGATCCGGTCATGTCGCATATAACCGACTAGTATCCAATGTATCGACTTATCGAATCAATCCTGGATTCGATAACTAGGTTATATCGCATACAACCATTCGATACATTCATCGCGAGAATAGAATACGGTATCACATAAACGCATTATTCTCGGTCCCGCACATATCTCATATGCGCTCCTATTTCGTTTCGCTTGAGCCAGGAAACCTCTGTGTAGGACGCTAAAGACTCGTCAATACGCCGACAGCAAATGATGATCATATCAAGCACCCACAAGCCGCAAGCGGTCTGCTAAACATAACGGCCACCCGGGTATTGAGCGATCAGAAGATCGACGAGCAAGCCCGCTCACACTCCTGTGAATCCAACCAGTAACACTTACCGTACAGTCCGGTCTGTTCGTCTGATATGTCGCATATCTCGCCTAGGGGTGGTAAACGTCAGACCCCAGTAGCTTAATAATTCATGCCGACGTAAGGTCCATAACAATCGTGAAACTACTGATAACTCTTACCAGTATATCACTGCAACCCTGGCCTGGGATTTCCTGTTATGGCCAGTCGAGCATAGCGCAACATCAACCCCCAATACCGGGAGAGACGAATCCCCTCCTATCGCTCATTGCCTTCATGTGAATCGGGACTGTACCCAAAAACCACCTGTTTGCACGACTCAGTAGAGCCGTGGTAGGGTGGAAATCAAAGCACAGTGGGAGACACACAAGACTCTATGACGATCTCGGGTCAAGACTAAGCTGTACCAGTGTCAGCAGAGAACTGCCATCTGACATGAGGTATAATACCATCTGGGAGTTCTCGGCGAGTCCGTTCAGTGTACCCAGTCTCCACTGAGCACCCGCATACCATCTCTGATGTCAAACACCAATGGATATGGGATCATCCATCTCCCATCACATGGGTCGAGAAGATATACGCTAGTCTACTCTGGAATATCGATGCCCCGTCTCGATATTCCCACGACTAGGAACATTGAAGGATGTACTCATGGACTATCCAGGCCCCACTAGTATGATCTACATCATAGTCCTGGAAGTCTAGTACACATCCTAAGGGCTTTATCAACATGTAACAGAGAGACAGAAAGTATACATGATAAGATAAAGAGCAACCAGATAGCGTACTATCATGTCGAGCAAGAAAGTCCTACCAATATATGTCCCAGCATCCACTACAATATACATCCAATGTACAGTAATGGACTCTAGGGCATACATATAACTAACAATCTCCCACTTGCACTAGGGCCATCTGTAGCAGTAGTTGTAGTATCTAATACTCAACCATCCCCTAAAAGTCTCTCTTTGGGGAAAAGGCCTTTGTTAGTGGATCCGCCGTGTTTTCCTCTGAGTTTACTCTCCTAACCTCGATCACCCTGGAGATCAACTATCTCCATGGTCAGGTGATGCTGCCTCAGAATATGTCTGGGTCACTGATGGGACCAGGGTTCATGGGCCAAAGCCACACCTTCATTGTCATACAATGATAGGAACCTAGTTCATCTCATGAACCAATATACACCCAAACTTCCTCTTTGGTAGTATCTTTAATAGCGATGTTACCAGCCTTTATCGTCTACTTTGTCACGGTACCTAGATTGGAACTCTTCCAACATACCGTCCCTTTACTGAGGGTAAAGACAATGCCTGTGACTGACATTCAGTCGTCTTTATCACCCTGGAACCTTTCCAGTGATTCTCCTCAGGATCGATTGATACTATCTTACTACAGCTAGTGAGAATCCTAGCATCCATTTAGATCTATCTCATAGACCCGAATCCCAGGATTTAGGAGGTATCAATTTGATCCTGCATGGAGAATCCTTGTGATAAGTGGAGATTGACCGATCGTAGTATAGGAAACTCTTTTCCTATCAAGAGTATGTCGTCCATGTACAATACGAGGATGAGCACCTTACTCTCTACTACCGTTTTGTATATACAAGGTTCATCTATTATTTTGATGAAGTCAAACACTTTGACTACCACATCAAAACAGACGTTCCAACTATGCGATGCCTGCTTTATCCTGTAAAGCAACTTGCACATATTTCCGCTGCTCCTACTGTTTACGAAGCCCTCTGGCTGTGTACTTATAGACGTTCTCTTCTAAATCATAATTTTAGAAAAGCAGTCATCCAACCACCAGATATCGTAGTCATGGTATGTAGCAATGACAAGTAGGATCTGGATGGACTTAAGTATAGTCCCTGGAAAAGGTTTCATCATTATCCACGCTTGGTTGATGACGAAAAACTTTAACAAGTCTAGCTTTGAAAGTCTCAACCTTTCCATCTACACCAAGTAATCTTCTCAAGATATACTTGCTCCTGATAGGGATTTAACCCTTCAGATATAGCAGCTAAAGTCCATACTTTGCTGGTGTACATGGATTCCATGTCAGATCGCTAAGCATCCAGCCATTCTTACAGAGTCCCTAATCTCGATGGCCTGCTCGAAACTAGTTGGGTCATCATCTCATGATGCATTCCTCGCTCCCACTGTCATCGAGAAACCAAAGAATCTCTCAGGCAGGTGAGGAACCCTGCTAGATCGGCGGAGAGGCTGAGGTTCGTTGGGGACTTTTGAATCCTTTGGTTCTGTCAAATCATCAGCAGTTTTGTATAGCTGGAACCTGTTCATAACAGAATACTGCATTTTATACCGCCCATTCTTATGCTCGAGTGTTTATAGGCAGGTGCTTTTAATCTGTGTTTGTTACATATTTACAGAATACAGGTTTCCAGTACAAATATTGCAAATCAAGACAAAATCTCCACAGTTACGCCAAATACAGATTATCTGTTGACAGCAGATAAAAGCCGGGTTCCGGTCATCCATATCCGTCCATTGCCGAGTACCAGTTCCTGAGACAAGACATATGGCAATGGTCATTCGTGTCTGGGACAAGCACAGAGCACGAGGGGGGCTGCACAAGAATCAATGGGTGCGCGGAGCTCGAGGGAGATAAAGTCAAATGTGTTGAAAAATGAAGCCATCATTGTTGACTATTGGAACCTGAAGCAATCATGGAAGAATATTGAAAATCTGTACATGTTTAACAGTATAATACAGCAAACCAGGGATCCCCACAAAAGACGAAGACCCGATTCCCCTATACGGCCGCGGAACCGCGGCCTAAGCAGGCTTAGGCCGCGGAACCGCGGCCATTTGGTCTCCTTGACTTGTCGGTTTTTGTGGGCAGTTGGGTAATTTTATGTAGTGGCAGATTCTTGCCCTAGTTTTTCAGTTCACCTCCTATAAATACCCCAGAACTTGCCAAGCTTTAGGTGGTCATTCTTTGTTCTTTTTTTTGTTAGGATTTAGTCTTTTTCTTCTTCTTCTTCATCTTTTCTCCATGAAAATTGTAGTGAGAGCTTTTTGAGTGGAAGACCAATGAAGATGAGGGCTTTTGTATCATTCTCTTTTGTTTAACTTCCCCTTGAGATTCTTGCTTTCTCTTGATCTTTCAACCTCTTCATTGAGCTTGAAAGGTTAAGAGTTTGTTATTGATCTCAAGGGTCGTATTTTCTTATGGAATTAGTGCTTCATTTCACATGCGTTCTTTACCCTTCTCTTGATCATGCAACCTCTTAATTGAGCTTGCAAGTTTAACGGTTGGCTATTGATCCCATGCTTGTCTTGAGTTCTATGTTCTTGTATTTACTTTCTTGTTCTTTTTATTGCTTATTTATTACTTGCTTTTTATTACCTTGCTTTACTTTCTTGCAATTTATATTCATGCACTTAATTACTTGTAATCTTTTCTTTTCTTTGTTCTTTTCTTTTGCTCTTTTTGATTTGTTTTGTGAATGGTTGTAATTATTATTGTTAAGAAGAAATACGATATTATAAGTTAACGTATCTTTGCCCATTTCCTTTTCCCGTATTTTCCATTGAACTCCGCCCAAACGATACGCAAGCGCTCCGTTAGGCACCCTACCCTAACAAGGTAACGGTGATTCCTAACCGCGACCGGTTGCGTTCGGTTTGGCCGGAGGCGAAAGCAAGAGATAAGAACGGAAGGACAAGGGTAAATAAGCCATATTCCACGAATAACGCGCTTAAATCCCCTAATCCACGTTGTTGCCGATTGCTCTAGCTTCAATTAGTCAAGACTCGGCTCAAAGGTTTTGAGTACGGATTTCTTTAGCTTATAATCTCGTATCTTTTTCTTAACAACTTTATACTTGCAAATAATACACTTTGGATAGAATCGAACAAACACATACAAATTCTTTATTGACTCTTCTAAAACAAGAACGGACATACAACCATCTCCCTGTGGATCGACCCGTGCTCAACCGGCTAGCTGCATAGCGACACCGTCTTGAATGCGGTTAACTTTAATTCTTCCAATCAAATGGCGCCGTTGCCGCAGAGACGGTAGCGTATTTTCTTTCTTGTTATTCGGGTTAATATTCTTTTTGTATATATTTATAAAAAAAATAAAAAAATCTTTTTGTTTTTTTTTTATCATTTTTGTGGGCAAGAGTGCAGATTTTTGCTGATTTGCAAACTGCGATTGTGGGGAGTAAAGTGTACGTTCAAGGCTAAGGTGTTTACGAAGTACAGTGCCAAAGATCCGGGTAGTTTGACCCGCGCAAGCGAACTTTTCAAGCTTACCAGATTTGATTCAACGGGGGTTTCCTAACCCAAAAACTTAACGGTACGTACTTTACTAACACCTTCTTCTCAAATCCGACGCATCCAATATACTATTCTTTGCAGGATTCTTTGCAAGTTCGCTAGCAAACGCTAAAAATTGACTAACCCGTATTTGTTGCAGTGCCGCGCTTAAACTAAAAAACGATTGTTTGATTCTTTATAGAATTTTTATTTAATTACGCATTGCATACATTAATACGGACTTAAGGGCAAGCGAACCCCACAATATACGGTAAAGGATTTCATTACCTTTTCCGTGGCCCACAAATCACAAACTTGAGCATAACGTTTACCCGCACAAAAATTTAAAAGAAACTAGACTTTAAGCCTTAAGGACTTCGCGCTCACTAGGAGAAGTTAACTGTGTTTAGAACCTCGCTTAACGGTATATTGCTTACGGGGTGTCTAGGAAAGTGTTAACGGCGAAACCGCCAAAAGAGAAAGGGTTATTTAATTAAGGAACTTCGCGAAAGCGTTGGAAAACCTCCCCTTATCTCTGCACTTACCTGGCCTCATGATCAGTGTATCTTGAGCCCGTTTCTCAACACAGTTTTACTTCGACAATCAAGTTCTGGAGCAGGTCTAGTTGACCTAGGTGAACCCTAGAACGATTAGGTGTGTGGTATTTTTTGTGTCGTGATTGTTTTTGTCCATATTCTTTTTGTGTGTATATTTCATTCTTCTGTTAATATATAAACTATATTAAAAAAATATCACATTCTTTTTCCCCTCCTTTTCTCTGCCTTTCTTTCTTTCTCTCTTCATATCATGGGTACTCCACCTCGCAAAACTCTTGCCGAACTTTGGTACCCACAACCAGACATTACTTCTTACGGTTCTTGCTTTGGCCGAACTTCGAACGATTCCTCCATGCCAAAAATTTCATTGAGAGATCGGATAGACGCGTCTAGGACAAACAATTTGACTCCGCGATCCACTTCGTATCAACCATTTAAAACATTCACCCCTTCTTACGTTGATACCCCTTCTTCGAGTCATGTTGCAACTCCAAGACCTATGTCTATTGCAGAACGTATTGAACAATCTCATAGCCGATCTTTCACTCCTGTCACCACTTCAAATTCTTGGGATCAACAATTTCATTCACCTTCTTATCCAAATGTTGATCCTACCCCTGTCCAACCATTCAATTCCTACCAATCCTACTCTACTTTTGCACCTTCCCTAGACATTGCTTCAGAACCGCCATTTGGGAGTTTTCAGTATCCAAACAACTTTGCATCTTTTACTGAAACCCCTTCACAACCCATGTCTAGTCTGGAACAGTCGTTGGAAAACTTTAGGGTAGCGTCAAGCCAACAGATGATGGATTTGAATGCGTCCATGGCCGCCCTCGTACAACTTAGTGACCCGGTACCTAGTTTTCAACTAGCTCCAAAATTTTCAATGTATGATGAGGCGGCAGGACAGGCTGTGAATTTGAGTGGAGAGAGTGAGATGTACCCCCTTCCAAATCAAACCTACCCGTCCCAAATTGAATCCCACAACTCCTGTTTTGAAAGTCTATCGAGTATCCCACATGATTTATCAATTGAAGATAGAATGATGAATGAGTTGTGCGACTTCGTAGTATTTGATTTGCCCGATTGTGAAGGGTCTCTTCCAAGTGAAACTGATCCTAAACCTTTTGACCTCAACACCTCCACTTTAGAACCTGAATCGATTGATATCCATGCTTTTGTTGAGGTGTCAGAGAATTTTGATTTTCACTTGATTAAGGATATTGACGCCGGGAATATTTTGGATGATGAACCCGTAGATTTGGCTGAGTTTGTCTCTTCAAATCATCATCCCGAGTCAATAAATGTTTTTTCCGAACCCCATATGCGTCTGGATTTTGAAGAGAAGTGCATGGATGTGCTAAATTTTGAGGAGAATATTGAGGATAGTTTTGAGGATGAACCAGTTTTGCTTGATGAGTCGGATTTTCCAATTCATCCTGTTCCTTCCACTGACTGTGTACACCCTCCTGAACCTTTAACCGATAACCTTCCTCAACCACTCCCCTCCACCCTTTCCATCGTTCCGACCATGCAAGAAACCGTCTCACTTTCATTTCGTATGTCTGGTTTACCAAGTTCGGCGTACCCATGGTTTCTCACGAATCTTGAAGGATTTGACCCCATTTCTCGACGGATAAATATATTAGCACAATCGCTTTTCACACATCGGTCATCACAAATTTTGCTAATCTATTTACTCCATTTGCACCCTCAAGTTCGTATTCCACTTCTATTTCCCTTCCGCCATTCTTCTTCCTCTCATATACCGAGACCGTATACCACTTCTATCTCCATACGGTCTCGCGTATTCTCCATCTCTTTTCTCTACGCCTTCTTTCACCAGCCACTGCTTTATCGAGATAAAATCTTTGAATGGTTGGTATTAACTTTTGGCCTGTGTAAGGCCTTGTATAGCTTGATACTGTTCTTTCCCCCCTAATCCTGAACTTCAACGCTTAACAGTGGAAACACTGTTTAACTTAAGTTTGGGGGGGGACACGTTTTTTTGTATATATTTTTTGTTTTCCTTTTTGTATATAATTTGATTTTAGGGGCAGCGCCGATAATTTTGCCTCTTGGTATACCCTGACAGTGAGGGCACTGTCAAGTTTAAGTTTGGGGGTGTGCTCGGTAAGCTTTCTTCCTTCGCATTCATTTGTATATTTTGCATTTGCATACCTTATTAAAAACCCACAAAAATCGAAAATTTTCCAAAAATATAAAAACTTTGTCGTCAAGTTAGCTAATAGGGTAACTTAGATCTTTATTCCGAAAGATTAGTTGATATAATAGAAATAACTAAATTTTAGGCTTAGGAATTGAAAACCCTAAAAATAACCCTCATTCTGTTTAAACTTGGTAAGTATACGTCCTTACAGTTTTTTTGAGAAATAGGTAATCTTGAGTTCAGTTCTTTAGTTAAGTCAAGATGAAAGGAAAGTATTGATGCTTTACTGAAGGATAAGTCTGAAAAATAGTTTCTTTTCTTGAGTTCAAATTTAGAAAGTATATACCCTACAAACTGCACATACACGCACCTTGAAACTTGGGATAGTAGAGGATACCTAGAAATACTCTTGCCTGAAAGCCTAGTATGAAAGAAAAAAACGGTATTTAAAGCTAAACACCAAAAGAGCATGTTGAAAAATATATCCGGTCTTGAAAAAGAAAAAGAAAAAGAAAAAGAAAAAATAGAATAAAGTCAAGACCTGGAAACTGCTATTTACGCTTTAAAGTTCACACATTCAGCAATCGGTCGTTAGTGCCTCAAGAAGCATTAATAGTCGCATGAAAGATGTGTGAGCAAATCCGTCCATCCTTAATGAAAAGAAGTAGTATTAGGTATTAGGGCAAGGGTATTATAGCTTGAATTGAATTCTTAAGTGTAGGGGTGCAAATGTACACACACGTAAGGATATACAATCGATGTTGGGATAAAAGATAGAAATAAAGAATAAGACTTGTGTTTTCTGTAAAGTTGATAAAAATCCCTGGTTTGAGGCCTCACTTTAGAAGGAAAACTCATGAGAACCAACATCTTTCTAAACTTTTTTGGAACGTATATGATCTAAGGCTAAATAGATAGGAGGTGTGAAAAATAAGGGTTGGATATTTCTAACTTAGGATGATAGAATTTCTAACGTAAATACTAAACTGTAGGAGTAGAATCGATGTTAACTTATGACACTAGCTTGACGGGATTTTGTGGGTGTAATCCGTTGAAAACCCTCAGGAGACAACACTCCTCCTACTAGGGACACCTAGAGGTTTAACGGCTTATTGCACGTGCTCAGTGCAATCGCGTTCCCTGCGAAAGTGCGGTTAGGATTTTATTTTTGTGAATAATTGGTTTTGCTCGGGACGAGCAAAAGTTAAGCTTGGGGGTATTTGTTCATAACAGAATACACCATTTTATACCGGCCATTCTTATGCTCGAGTGTTTATAGGTAGGTGCTTTTAATCTGTGTTTGTTACATATTTACAGAATACAGGTTTCCAGTACAAATATTGCAAATCAAGACAAAATCTCCACAGTTACGCCAAATACAGAACATCTGTTGACAGTAGATAAAAGCCGGGTTCCGGTCATCCATATCCGTCCAGTGCCGAGTACCAGTTCCTGAGACAAGACATATGACAGTGATCATTCGTGTCTGGGTCAAGCACAGAGCACGAGGGGGGCTGCACAAGAATCAATGGGTGCGCGGAGCTCGAGGGAGATAAAGTCAAACGTGTTGAAAAATGAAGCCATCATTGTTGACTATTGGAACCTGAAGCAATCATGGAAGAATATTGAAAATCTGTACATGTTTAACAGTATAATACAGCAAACCAGGGATCCCCACAAAAGACGAAGACCCAATTCACCTATACGGCCGCGGAACCGCGGCCTAAGCAGGCTTAGGCCGCGGAACCGCGGCCATTTGGTCTCCTTGACTTGTCGGTTTTTGTGGGCAGTTGGGTAATTTTATGTAGTGGCAGATTCTTGCTTTAGGTTTTCAGTTCACCTCCTATAAATACCCCAGAACTTGCCAAGCTTTAGGTGGTCATTCTTTGTTCATCTTTTTGTTAGGATTTAGTCTTTTTCTTCTCCTTCTTCATCTTTTCTCCATGAAAATTGTAGTGAGAGCTTTTTGAGTGGAAGATCAATGAAGATGAGGGCTTTTGTATCATTCTCTTTTGTTTAACTTCCCCTTGAGATTCTTGCTTTCTCTTGATCTTTCAACCTCTTCATTTAGCTTGAAAGGTTAAGAGTTTGTTATTGATCTCAAGGGTCGTATTTTCTTATGGAATTAGTGCTTCATTTCACATGCGTTCTTTACCCTTCTCTTGATCTTGCAACCTCTTGATTGAGCTTGCAAGTTTAAGGGTTGGCTATTGATCCCATGCTTGTCTTGAGTTCTATGTTCTTGTAATTACTTTCTTCTTCTTTTTATTGCTTATTTATTACTTGCTTTTTATTACCTTGCTTTACTTTCTTGCAATTTATATTCATGCACTTAATTACTTGTAATCTTTTCTTTTCTTTGTTCTTTTCTTTTGCTCTTTTTGATTTGTTTTGTGAATGGTTGTAATTATTATTGTTAAGAAGAAATACGATATTATAAGTTAACGTTTCTTTGCCCATTTCCTTTTCCCGTATTTTCCATTGAACTCCGCACAAACGATACGCAAGCGCTCCGTTAGGCACCCCACCCTAACAAGGTAACGGTGATTCCTAACCGCGACCGGTTGCGTTCGGTTTGGCCGGAGGCGAAAGCAAGAGACAAGAACTGAAGGATAAGGGTAAATAAGCCGTATTCCACGAATACCGCGCTTAAATCCCCTAATCCACGTTGTTGCCGATTGCTCTAGCTTCAATTGGTCACGACTCGGCTCAAAGGTTTTGAGTACGGATTTCTTTAGATTATAATCTCGTATCTTTTTCTTAACAACTTTATACTTGCAAATAATACACTTAGGATAGAATCGAACAAACACATACAAATTATTTATTGACTCGTCTAAAACTCGAAAGGAAATACAACCATCTCCCTGTTGATCGACCCGTGCTCATCGCGGCTAGCTGCAAAGCGACACCGTCTTGTTAAAGCACATAGAAAAAGATTCCCATCTCCCTGTGGACGACCCGTACTCAACCGGCTTGTGCTCGGTAAGCTTTCTTCCTCCGCATTCATTTGTATATTTTGCATTTGCATACCTTATTAAAAACCCACAAAAATCGAAAATTTTCCAAAAATATAAAAACTTTGTCGTCAAGTTAGCTAATAGGGTAACTTAGATCGTTATTCCGAAAGATTAGTTGATATAATAGAAATAACTAAATTCTAGGCTTAGGAATTGAAAACCCTAAAAATAACCCTCATTCTGTTTAAACTTGGTAAGTATACGTCCTTACAGTTTTTTTGAGAAATAGGTAATCTTGAGTTCAGTTCTTTAGTTAAGTCAAGATGAAAGGAAAGTATTGATGCTTTACTGAAGGATAAGTCTGAAAAATAGTTTCTTTTCTTGAGTTCAAATTTAGAAAGTATATACCCTACAAACTGCACATACACGCACCTTGAAACTTGGGATAGTAGAGGATACCTAGAAATACTCTTGCCTGAAAGCCTAGTATGAGAGAAAAAACGGTATTTAAAGCTAAACACCAAAAGAGCATGTTGAAAAATATATCCGGTCTAGAAAAAGAAAAAGAAAAAGAAAAAATAGAATAAAGTCAAGACCTGGAAACTGCTATTTACGCTTTAAAGTTCACACATTCAGTAATCGGTTGTTAGTGCCTCAAGAAGCATTAATAGTCGCATGAAAGATGTGTGAGCAAATCCGTCCATCCTTAATGAAAAGAAGTAGTATTAGGTATTAAGGCAAGGGTATTATAGCTTGAATTGAATTCTTAAGTGTGGGGTGCAAATATACACACACGTAGGGGTATACAATCGATATTTGGATAAAAGATAGAAATAAAGAATAAGACTTGTGTTTTCTGTAAAGTTGATAAAAATCCCTGATTTGAGGCCTCACTTTAGAAGGAAAACTCATGAGAACCAACATCTTTCTACACTTTTTTGGAACGTATATGATCTAAGGCTAAATAGATAGGAGGTGTGAAAAATAAGTGTTGGATATTTCTAACTTAGGATGATAGAATTTCTAACGTAAATACTAAACTGTAGGAGTAGAATCGATTTTAACTTATGACACTAGCTTGACGGGATTTTGTGGGTGTAATCCGCTGAAAACCCTCAGGTGACAACACTCCTCCTACTAGGGACACCAAGAGGTTTAACGGCTTGTTGCACGTGCTCAGTGCAATCGCGTTCCCTGCGAAAGTGCGGTTAGGATTTTATTTTTGTGAATAATTGGTTTTGCTCGGGACGAGCAAAAGTTAAGTTTGGGGGTATTTGTTCATAACAGAATACTGCATTTTATACCGCCCATTCTTATACACGAGTGTTTATAGGTAGGTGCTTTTAATCTGTGTTTGTTACATATTTACAGAATACAGGTTTCCAGTACAAATATTGCAAATCAAGACAAAATCTCCACAGTTACGCCAAATACAGAACATCTGTTGACAGCAGATAAAAGCCGGGTTCCGGTTATCCATATCCGTCCAGTGCCGAGTACCAGTTCCTAAGACAAGACATATGACAGTGGTCATTCGTGTCTGGGACAAGCACAGAACACGAGGGGGGATGCACAAGAATCAATGGGTGCGCGGAGCTCGAGGGAGATAAAGTCAAATGTGTTGAAAAATGAAGCCATCATTGTTGACTATTGGAACCTGAAGCAATCATGGAAGAATATTGAAAATCTGTACATGTTTAACAGTATAATACAGCAAACCAGGGATCCCCACAAAAGACGAAGACCCAATTCCCCTATACGGCCGCGGAACCGCGGCCTAAGCAGGCTTAGGCCGCGGAACCGCGGCCATTTGGTCTCCTTGACTTGTCGGTTTTTGTGGGCAGTTGGGTAATTTTATGTAGTGGCAGATTCTTGCCCTAGGTTTTCAGCTCACCTCCTATAAAAACCCCAGAACTTGCCAAGCTTTAGGTGGTCATTCTTTGTTCTTATTTTTGATAGGATTTAGTCTTTTTCTTCTTCTTCTTCATCTTTTCTCCATGAAAATTGTAGTGAGAGCTTTTTGAGTGGAAGATCAATGAAGATGAGGGCTTTTGTATCATTCTCTTTTGTTTAACTTCCCCTTGAGATTCTTGCTTTCTCTTGATCTTTCAACCTCTTCATTGAGCTTGAAAGGTTAAGAGTTTGTTATTGATCTCAAGGGTCGTATTTTCTTATGGAATTAGTGCTTCATTTCACATGCGTTCTTTACCATTCTCTTGATCTTGCAACCTCTTGATTGAGCTTGCAAGTTTAAGGGTTGGCTATTGATCCCATGCTTGTCTTGAGTTCTATGTTCTTGTAATTACTTTCTTGTTCTTTTTATTGCTTATTGATTACTTGCTTTTTATTACCTTGCTTTACTTTCTTGCAATTTATATTCATGCACTTAATTACTTGTAATGTTTTCTTTTCTTTGTTCATTTCTTTTGCTCTTTTTGATTTGTTTTGTAAATGGTTGTAATTATTATTGTTAAGAAGAAATACAATATTATAAGTTAACGTTTCTTTGCCCATTTCCTTTTCCAGTATTTTCCATTGAACTCCGCCCAAACGATACGCAAGCGCTCCGTTAGGCACCCTACCCTAACAAGGTAACGGTGATTCCTAACCGCGACCGGTTGCGTTCGGTTTGGCCGGAGGCGAAAGCAAGAGACAAGAACGGAAGGACAAGGGTAAATAAGCCGTATTCCATGAATACCGCGCTTAAATCCCCTAATCCATGTTGTTGCCGATTGCTCTAGCTTCAATTAGTCAAGACTCGGCTCAAAGGTTTTGAGTACGGATTTCTTTAGCTTATAATCTCGTATCTTTTTCTTAACAACTTTATACTTGCAAATAATACACTTAGGATAGAATCGAACAAACACATACAAATTCTTTATTGACTCGTCTAAAACTCGAAAGGAAATACAACCATCTCCCTGTGGATCGACCCGTGCTCATCGCGGCTAGCTGCAAAGCGACACCGTCTTGATTGAGGTTAACTTTAATTCTATCAATCAGAACCTTTCCAGTTCTACAGAACTTTCCTTGCCTCGATCTTGTCCAGATTTTGCTTTAGACATTGGCCGGACAATCCTAAATCTTAACTTACTTAAAAGATAGGCTCTTCCCATACCATATCTCATATGGAGTGGTAGGCACTGATTTGATTCGAACCTAATTCAATAGGTATGGAGCTTCTCAAGTGCACAACCCCAAAAGGAAATAGGTAACTCAGTAATACTCATCATAGAGCACACCATATCTAATATTGTGCGATTGCTCCGCCCCGATACACCGTTGTGCTGTGGTGTATTCAGAGGAGTAATACTGAGAGAGAATCTCATTTTCTTTTAGAATAGTCCGAGAATTCCATGCACAAGTATTCTCCTCCCTGATCTTATCGTAGGACATAATACTTATACCCGTATTGGTTCTCTACTTCTAGCATATATTCTGTGAATATCTCAAAAGGTTCGGACTTGTATTTCAACAGGAACATATGTCTGAATCTTGAGAGATTATCAGAGAACGTAATGAAGTATAAAGAACCAGTCCTGGCATATGTAGACAGGAGACTTTATATACATCATCATGTATAAGTCCCAAGAGTTCATTAACTCTTTCTCTATTTCCAATAAACAGAGCTATGGTCATTTAATCTTTGTGACATGAATGGCAAGTTTCACAAGATGTAAATTCAAACTGATTTAAATATGCATCTAAAATGTAACTTCAGCCAGTCGGGTCACATTGATATGACCTAGTCTACAATGCCCCAAGAAGGATTCGTTCATTTCTGAACTCTTCCTCTTGTGTGTGTTTTGTATATTAGGAACTGTAGTTTGATTTAGAATTTCAATGCTTTTAGATAACGTGCCTGAACCGATCAACTTTTGATATAGGAAATGTTCAAAACATTATCCATCAATACAAAATTTTATCATTTCTTTACATATAAAGTGACTGATATGATTTTTTATATCAGGTTCGGTATCTAATAGCATTTGTTTAGAATCAATGTATTGGTAATACAGGGTGACAGTGACCAACAGACTTGGCTGCAACACTTGCCCCGTTTTCTGTCTCATGAAACTTATCACCCGTTCTCAGTTTTCTACCTTTCTGTAACCCTATGTAACATATTACATATCTGGGATCCTGATCCGGTATCAAATACCCATGATGCAGAGGATACTGAGAAACAGTTTTTTGTAATGGACACACCCGAAGGAGATGCATCATATGCACTTTCTTCGTTTGGGCGGCATAGGAATTCTGGTATTCCCCTATTTCCTGCTCTGCCTTATAACAATTATAAGTTGGAGCGGGACCAACGTTCCCCAGCTCAGTATAACAAGCGGTTTCGGTCAATACATCCATATTATTATCTTGATTAAGGTGTGATATGGTCGCTACCCGGCGAGAGAGAGAGAAGAAAACACTCTGCGTGCGCTCTTGCAAGATAAGATTGGTTATTTATTTTATCTAATCAGGATGTCTCCCACTGTTTTTATCAAATCTTCCTTCAAACCCTAAAAGGAAAGACTAGCCGGGATTAATTACACTCTACAAGTTCGCCAATCTTTCAGCCAGGCCAGTGTCGATACTTTGAGGGAGGTTCCCCGTGCTTTCGCCCGGATCTGATTACAGTAAACCTCGTTTTCCCATAGGCGTAACCCCGTTGACACCTTTCTAGACACCTACTTGATCGGCTAATTGCAAAGTGCAAAACTCTCCCAGGAGTAACAATTACTCGCAGTGGGTATCGAGATCCAACTATCACATAGAAGGTATGCAATCTCATTGCAAATTTCAACACTTGAAACTCCCGATAATGGTTTTTACCCCTAGCACCTATGACCTTAACTATGGTCAACAAATCATAAGTACTAGTCAAGTTCTACCCGTCATTTCGTGATTAATTAGACCCACCCACATGACCCTTAACTAAGGTCAACAAAGTCACGCGACTGTCCTAACTAATCGCATCATATGCGGTGTAGGAAGATATCACTTAGCTACCGTACACTGTGCCTTGACTATGGTCAACAAACACAGCACGAATACTAAGTACTCTACTTCCTAAAATGACGGAGGGTTGCGAATGGTTTTTATGAAAACCTTTAACGCTTTGAACTTGATCTCGTTGCGGAATCAAATGGTTTTTAAATGGAGTGTTTTTGAGGCTTTTCTAGTTTTGCTAAAGGGGTCATTCCCGGTGAAGGGATCGTCGGCCCTTTCCTCGTCGAATGAGGTGCGGGATATATCATATATATCACTGTGCAAAGCAGAAACTATAGAAGTGATCAAAAGACAAACCGAGTGTGTAGCATCTTCCAGTTATTGCTAAAGGAGTCACTCCCGGTGAAGGGATCTCGGTCCTTTCCTTATCGAATAAGGTGCAGGATGTTCTACAAGGAACACCGCGATGCAAAGCAAGAACTGTAGGTACCTATTTTATTTTGAAATTCGATTCCACAACATCAATTAGGTTTATTTTCTTTCATTAATCTCATTAATGAATATCCCATCATTTAAGTCCACCTAAACATCACAGATAAATATAACGTACGCTTATGCCACCCACATTCGCCTCGATGTCCCGTCTGCACCGTTAGGTTAGGTAACTAACGCCAGAGCGAGGCAGGGCTAGCGCGGGTGTAAAACATAACCAACGTCTATATAATATATCATATATACTATATATAATATCTATCTGAATAAATCACATGATCACATCACAGATAACGCAGCAGAAAATATCATTTGAAATATTGGATATACTAAGACGTCTGTGTTTTCAATACGAGCCAGTATAAAACACGGATTCCACGGTCGTGATTAATAGCCAATCCCACACTCCTAGACCTCGACGAGAGAGGCAAGCAACCCTACCAATTCTAGGGTTAGGAGACCCGGACTCGACTCCTCGAGATGGTCTCCCACTGGACCCCAGAACCCGGTTACTTGTGCTCCCCTCCGTGGGTCTATCCTAATGCGGAAAAGTAAATAATATACAAAAGGTGACATCTTCTGCAACTTGGAAGTGCCCTAATAAAAGAATATTACATACAAGTTTTTACATGAATGAAAATGAAAAACACTCGTCTCACATAAAAAAACCCGGCTATTCAAACACGACGATCCAATATAACATATCCAGCAACACATAACATCACATGTCATTAACGTAAGTAAATATGCGCATTCCAATTGTCGTTGACATAAAGCAACGAAACCGGCGATATCACATATTACACTTACGGTCACAGAAAAGAAAGTATTAAACTACAACAGTTGGAATCCGCAACCTCTTTAGACATCGCATGCCTAATCAAATGAAATGCTTAGACATCGCATGCCTAACAATTATAAACCCCGTATTTTAGTCTCATTATCGAAAACACTTTTCAATATCAAGTCGGGCAATTCAACAAGATTCCCGACATCCTGATCGAATGCTCGTCGCAAACTTTAGTAGACGGCCGCACCCCCGATACCGTCGACGAAGTGCACTAAGGCGGAACACCGCTGCCGCGAGCACCCGAACGGATGCTTTCGGCGACGGGGTTCTCCTACAGTCACTTGGTCGGGGCTATAGGGTGAGGCTGTCTATTAAGTTTACCCGGCGAGTATCCGCGTACGCTACGTGATTGCGACGGACTTTTGATCACATCAAAATTCCGTGGTGTAGCGTTTTGAAAATCGTTTCGGTGAAATTTTGGAAAATCGGTAAAATAAGGGGGGTTTTATGTAAAAAGTCAATACAAATATCTTATTATAAAAATTAAATATACATATTCTAGTTATGTAATTGCTAGTATTTGGTGTTTATTGAGCCACTGGTGAAATTTCAAATTTTCTGAAATTTTTTCCGAAATTAATTATTTTAATATTATTTTAAGCCGTTACTAATATATTTAATTAGGGAAAATTACAAATTGGAATGAGTTGAAACAAATTTTGTGCATCATGACACATTAAATAAAATTTTATCATGTGGTTTTTGAAACGAAATCGTTTGCCAAAACGGTTTAGAAATTATTGAAGAAAAAAAAGAGGCTTTTTTTAGTGTAAATGGAGATTTGGGGTATAATATTTATCATTTTCCCTCATCCCACACACACACCCACACTCACCCACCCCCACTTCCATTGTGGCCGAACCCTTGCTGCCCCAATTCCCCACTTGTGAAAAGAAAAGTCCAAGCATACAACAAAAGAGAAGAATGAACAAAGAAAAAAGTGTATAAGAGTTGACTTTGGGGTATGGGTTTTGTTTGACTTTTGCCACAAAACCCTATTCTCTCTCTCTCTCTCCTCACTCATCCCCTCTCCCATTTCAGCCGAGCCCTATGGCTGCAACCCCCCTCATCTTCTCCTTCTCTTTTCACTACAAAATTCATCACAAAATGCCTCAAAAATCCATATAAAACCTCATTAATCTCCTAATTTAAATCCTACCCATTATTCCTTGACCCATCTAGCTTGGATTCATGAAGCAAGAAGCCATTTTGGAGACCAAGATTTTCATGCTAGCTCTCTAGCTATGTGAGGTACAATCTTACTCTAATTGTTACCTTGTTAATAATTGTTGTAATCCAAGCTAATTAGGTGTTTTATTATGGGTTTAATTGAAAGTTGAAATCTAAAGTAAGGGTTTTGAAATTCAAGTGAGAGTTTTGATTTGGAGTTAGGGTTTGATCACTTGAGGTTGGTTGTGATGTGTGGTTTCACATCTTTAGTATGCTAAAACCTAACCTAATTGCTAAATTTCGAATTGTTACAACTAATTTGTCCAAATTGCTTAATTGTTGCAAACTAGGTTTTTAGATTTAATTCGAAAATATGAGATTAAAATATGGAGTTTTTATCACATTATTAGCTATATAATGTGTAGATCAACATTTTAGAGCATGCAAAACCTAGTCTAGTTATGGATTTGTGGATTGTTGCTTCGAAATGGTTAAAATTGGGTTTTTGTGCTAACTAAAAAATTTGGTTTAATACAGTTTAGTGTGATAAAATCTAGTTAAAGTTATGTAGCCTAATTAAGCTAATTAGTGAACATTGCGGCCGCTAGATTTGTTTAAATAGCAAGTTTTGTACTAAAACGGTTAAATTTTGCTTACTAGAGTTTCGGGAAAATAGCTTTTAAAGCGAATTTGAAGTTTTGATGAAGTAAACCCTATTTTATATATATATATATATTTTGTGGGTTGTGAAACCACGAATGGCGCGTTTGTGTTTTCTCGATCACTCGGCATTTGTACGCCAATGTCGAGGGTTTTGGGTTGATTTGAGAGAGCGAACCATAGGTTTTGACCTATGTGGGATTCGTGTGTCGTTTTGGTCATGAGTCGGATTTTAATGCGATACGCTGCATTATGATATGTAGGTACCCCATGTGGACTTCGAGACGACAAGCAAGCGCGTGGCGACGTCGGCACCGGCGAGCGAGGACCAGGTGAGTAGATTTATATCTACGGGAAGAAGTCGGGTGGATGGCGTATAGCACCCCCGCAGTCCGTGGTGGTGTATACGGATGCGTATACACACCAACAATTATTATATGCTATTTGGGATTAATAACGATGTTTAGGATGGATATTGGTGTGTTGGATTATTTTAGTGTTGCGAACCCTAGGGTAGTGTTGCACTACACATACACACATACATACTTGCATACATTCCTATTTATATTTTCTCATGGGATTCTTTATAGTTATGTTCACATGGGTATGGGACTATGTGTTCACATACGGATTTGAGGATGATACTTGGGATTGAGCTGAGTCGATGAGATTTGTTTTGTGGTTGTGATATCGGTGATAGGGCAGGATTCGTACTTGAGGTACGTCCTGGTTTTATAGCGGATCTTGGGGCGGCGATATGGGTGAATAGTGTTATAAATAAAATGGTCGACATGTGATCGTGATATGAGGCATGATATGCTAGGATATTGATCCTATGCTGTATTGGGCGATGTATACCCCTTGATGATGCTATGTGCTGACAGTATCGGTTTGTACGAGATTGTCGATCTGTAGTCAGATCATGACTATATTGATGATATTAGTATTGTATTAGACATAGGTCAGTACCTTAGACCATGATCTTTGATAAAGAGGATACCGGATGAATAGTGTGATGAATATGATTTTGACCCGTACCCAGATTTGGGATGCCGTACGACGGTTTTACGTACGAGCTATATATTGATGATTGATCCGCACTCTTGACTTGGGATGTCTGGTTATAGATATGATATTATTGAGGCGGGATCACCGACTATACATATACAAGTATGTATATGTATCGACTCAGATGATAGGCGGTTTCCTTACCTGTAGTTCAGCTTGTTAGTTCAGCCGTATAGTTTAGTGTAGTTGTTAGATTAGATTAGACTTCTTACCTATTTCAAAAACTAACGAATCGTGGGTATTTTAAAAGACAGCCCAAGGGATCCTACGGATATTTCAAAAGACGTATCTTTTCATAAAAACACCGTAGCCCCTATTTTCAAAACCCCATGATTCGTGCTATTTCAAAAGGCACCATTTGTAGGACTTATATTAGATTAATGCAGGTTAGTTACAGTTGCGTCTAGTATTCAACTTCCGCTTATTATTGTGGTTCGCTTCGCATCGCATACTTATGTTATAATTTCTTATTGCAATGTTGATATCATATTGTTAGGACACCAACACCATTACCGATGATGCGTATGTACCACGTACACTTACTTGCCGGCTCACACACATCTTCATCGGTAATTGCCATGTCACGTACACCTTAGAAAATATTATTGCTTGACTTAGCTTGTTAGTTAGTAATTTGACATGATATTAGAGTACCTGCCTTATATGCCAGCTTAACATTGTAGTTATTACTTGTCACTTCATGCATATTGTTTTTCATTGTTATGCCTATATTCATGGTTTTACATGCGATTGATAATTTGGATTCGGATTTCCATGAAACTTTCTGGATTTGGGGGGAAAACCGCAAAACTTATATAAACTGATTTCGCTCTTTTAAAATAAAAAGTGCGGTTTTTCCCATGATGTATGAGTCGTCCACCATGAGTTTGCTGATGGATTTCGAGACCCGATTCGAGGAGGCGGATGAACCGTTTCGGGTACATGGTGGACCCGGTAAGGTACCCCGGGGCAAGAAGCGCGTGATGATGACGATGTGAGCCTGGCAGGGGAGCACCACCTACCGGTGATTTTACCCGACGCGTCGGATATCCGGAGGATACCGTCGTGGTCTTGAGATGGATGGTAGGGGCCGGTCTGGACTGACGGCGCCCTAGATATTGTGATTGGGACATTGAGATTTCGAGATATTGAGGTATCGAGACTGTGATACAGAGATATCGAGATTTTGGGATTACGTTTTGTGCCGATGCTAGGCACTGTTTTATGCTGATTTCATTATGATAGCTCATTTTAAAAATACAAGGAAATCTCACTAAATTATGAAAACAGTTTCTTCATTTACATGTATTCTGTTTTCATGCATTCATACCTCATTCATATGTTATATTGCTACCTGAGGCACTGACACAGGCACATGAGATTACACCCAGGTTAGATATTTACCCTAGCCATTGCTATAGGCTGCATGTTATGCATATATTTGAGGATATATTATGATCAATTGACCTAGGTTGCGTTATTTATGCGATTTCTGTGCGTAGATATTTTCTACTCACGAGTTGGCAACTCACCCCCGTTGTGCCACAGTTCTTGCAGGTTTCGCCGTACAGGTTTCATTACGGCTTGCTGGCACTCTTTCCATTTCCGGGTGATTTGCTAGTAGGTGGGTTTATTTGTATCACACCCATCATTATATCTTGTATATCATTATTTTGTTGTATCTAGAAGTTCCATCAACCAAAACATGTATTTATTTGAGATAGAGACCAGTGATGTTATTCCTTCGACCTTAGAGTCGCGCGTTATATTTCTGTGGTTTTCTTGTGGTTTTGAGTTTCCTTTTGAATTTTGATCCTCGCCTTTGGCGTTGTATATTATATTGCTTGTGTGGTTGTGACCGTCGATTGACGAAGAGCCAACTCCCGCTTGGGGATGCCTTTTTATTGATTTCGTATACTATTCATGTTGTATCCCGTTTGGGAGCCAGTATTTACAAAGGAGACTCTGCCGAAATTTTCAGGAAATGCTTGATGTTTTTAAAACCGCATAACTCGGCTTTGCTATTAAAGCTACTTGATTTTAAATTGGTTTTCCTTCACTCTACTACTTTTCTTGGTTTGGATTTCTGGGTTTTCGGTTTACTTAGATTACGTACGCGTCGAGACGTTCATAGTTTAAGTGCCGGTCATGTTCCGTACTTTCGGGTCGTGACAAAGTTGGTATCAGAGCGTTAGGTTTTATCTTCGGAGCGTAGGATGACCCTTGGTTGATGGAATAGGTGACTAAAGTTGAGTGACGTACCGTGGGTATGTTCCGCGGCATACTTACGACACGCCACTCCACTTAAGGAGCCTTAGGCTGTACATTTCTTTGCTCAGTATTATATTCATTCCGATCTAGCCTCATCGGTACCAGTTATGGTTTTGCTGCCATGATTACGGGCAGGGAGAGCTACGGCTAGAGTTGCGGTCAACACGAACTCGTTACGAACGAGGACTGACCAGGGCGTGATTCTGGCGACACACGATTGCAGAGATGTGTCTTTTTATTGTGTTTTCACGCCACGAGCGTTGATGGATCGCTGTATGAGATTACTCGGACGGGAAAATCAGCACCAGAGGGTTGAGCCAATGATAGAAGGTCGCTATTCACCCATGGATGAATGACTGAGACATGTGGTTCGTTCGCCTAACCGATGAGAGGTCATCAGATAGATTGATTCCAGCCAGAGACGACTTCACGCGGAGACGTTGGGAGTCGACAGAGGCGATCGAATGTCAGAAACCTATTATTCCAAGTTTAAAGTAGTCGGAAGGACATGCATGCAATTCTATGGTCCCTCTAGAAGAATGAAACCCTAACTCGACTTAATGACCGTGTGAAAGCCTTTGAACCTTCGGGTTTGCGGCAGTTCTACGGCGCCATTAGTGAGGCTTGGGTTTGCCCTTCTACGGCTGGACCATCGATGCTGTGGTATGTACTCGATACTATTAAACTGTGCCCAAGATGTTGAGCTCTTGGGGGATTATGAGGTTTTGACGACTCGATCGGATGGCTCGTCTTAATTCGGATGCTAGGTGGTGAGATGCATTCTTGGGAGACTTCAGATACGAGGATAGTCGTTGGAGCTCAGTCCATGTAGCCACGATGAGACGAGTCCGAAGTAGTCGACATTAGAGAAAGTGGAGTAAAGAGGTCCGTACAAGATCTGGATAAGACGACGTTCCACTCCGCCGACATCAGAGATGCGATGCGCATGCCGAGGCATGGTACTTGGATTTACCTTCCAGAAGGAGTCGCGATGAGTATGCAGTCGTTCTAGAGCAAGATGCAGATATAGGAAAGGACGATGACTTCCGGACAGTTGGCAGAGACGAGACATGGAAGAGACCGTGAGCAGGATTCCTTCCAGGACACTGCTGCAATGATACTTGCACCCAGGATCAGATGTGTCACGTACATTCAGAGAGCCAGAGGCCGACGCCAGTGATATGCTGTCTTACAAGTGGTCACGATGATTGACCGAGAGATGACCAGAGAAGTGCCAGAACGGGATCATCCCCGTTAGCACACCTGACAGTGCCGATGAGCCGATGGACCGAGAGATTGGTAATTCCCAGTGAAGACCTTGACCCAGGAGTGGCCATTGTTACGCACACCAGCAGGCCAGAGTTCATGATCATCGACGAGACGTCCCACTAGTGACCGCGACAGTTGGCCCGAGATTCTTAGAGGATGCGCTTGAGCGGTACTATGCCGCCATTATTGATTTCGAGGTTTTGAGTGATTTATTCGAATGATTTGATTTTGATGATTAAGGATTTACGATCTTTGCAAAGTGTTGCACTTGATATTGTTTTCGTGCTTGGGTTTCACATGTTTGTGATTTTACGGTTTTAGACATTTGAGTTGATTTTGTGCGTATGTACGCACACGATTTGGTTCCTGCACTCTGTATAGTTTATATATGCTTGCAGTGCAGTGATACGCCTTTTGTACACTTAGATGCACTGGACTTCGATTTCGATTGCGATACTCGATATTTGTTTTGTGCACCTGATTTGATTTTGCGCATGTTCGGCGCTTGATATTGGATTTCATGATTTCGTGCATGATGGATGCACCTGCCTTGGATTTTCGCACATGTTGGGCGCACGTTTTGAGATGTGATTTTGGTGCACACCAGATGCACTAAATCGAGATTTTTCGTGCATGTCAGATGCACCTGATTTTGCTGTCAGGCACACATGTTGCCTACGACAGATGTTTCATGCACACCCGATGCACTTGGATGTTGTTTCTGTGCATATGTATGACACATATTTGGATTTTGATTTCCGTGCGCACCAGACGCACGTAGTACTCATACGCGTATTTTGGGATTGATTTTTCCTATAGAGCAGGACGTTTTTATGATATTTACATATATAGATTTGATATTTACGTGTGTAGTTCCGATTATAACATATTGGTTTTGTATTGGATTTGACATTGTGTCTTTACCATGACTCCAATGATGGCGGGATGCTTGACGGAGTTTGATTTTGAGTTATATGCTCATTGCTCATGCGCATGCATTGCGCTATGATGCGTATTATGTACTTATGGTTTCGGAGCCCCGACAGCTTGATGATTTTGCTTAGATGTTTTTGTATTTGGGGGGAGTTTGAATTTAAATTCGGGGACCGAATTTCTTTAAGGGGGGAAGATTGTAGCGTTTTGAAAATCGTTTCGGTGAAATTTTGGAAAATCAGTAAAATAAGGGGGGTTTTATGTAAAAAGTCAATACAAATATCTTATTATAAAAATTAAATATACATATTCTAGCTATGTAATTGCTAGTATTTGGTGTTTATTGAGCCACTGGTGAAATTTCAAATTTTCTGAAATTTTTTCAGAAATTAATTATTTTAATATTATTTTAAGCCGTTACTAATATATTTAATTAGGAAAAATTACAAATTGGAATGAGTTGAAACAAATTTTATGCATCATGGCACATTAAATAAAATTTTATCATGTTGTTTTTGAAACGAAATCGTTTGCCAAAACGGTTTAGAAATTATTGAAGAAAAAAAAGAGGCTTTTTTTAGTGTAAATGGAGATTTGGGGTATAATATTTATCATTTTCCCTCATCCCACACACACACCCACACTCACCCACCCCCACTTCCATTGTGGCCGAACCCTTGCTGCCCCAATTCCCCACTTGTGAAAAGAAAAGTCCAAGCATACAACAAAAGAGAAGAATGAACAAAGAAAAAAGTGTATAAGAGTTGACTTTGGGGTATGGGTTTTGTTTGACTTTTGCCACAAAACCCCATTCTCTCTCTCTCTCTCCTCACTCATCCCCTCTCCCATTTCAGCCGAGCCCTATGGCTGCAACCCCCCTCATCTTCTCCTTCTCTTTTCACTACAAAATTCATCACAAAATGCCTCAAAAATCCATATAAAACCTCATTAATCTCCTAATTTAAATCCTACCCATTATTCCTTGACCCATCTAGCTTGGATTCATGAAGCAAGAAGCCATTTTGGAGACCAAGATTTTCATGCTGGCTCTCTAGTTTTGTGAGGTACAATCTTACTCTAATTGTTACCTTTTTAATAATTGTTGTAATCCAAGCTAATTAGGTGTTTTATTATGGGTTTAATTGAAAGTTGAAATCTAAAGAAAGGGTTTTGAAATTCAAGTGAGAGTTTTTATTTGGAGCTAGGGTTTGATCACTTGAGGTTGGTTGTGATGTGTGGTTTCACATCTTTAGTATGCTAAAACCTAACCTAATTGCTAAATTTCGAATTGTTACAACTAATTTGTCCAAATTGCTTAATTGTTGCAAACTAGGTATTTAGATTTAATTCGAAAATATGAGATTAAAATATGGCGTTTTTATCACATTATTAGCTATATAATGTGTAGATCAACATTTTAGAGCATGCAAAACCTAGTCTAGTTATGGATTTGTGGATTGTTGCTTCGAAATGGTTAAAATTGGGTTTTTGTGCTAACTAAAAAATTTGGTTTAATACAGTTTAGTGTGATAAAATCTAGTTAAAGTTATGTAGCCTAATTAAGCTAATTAGAGAACATTGCGTCCGCTAGATTTGTTTAAATAGCAAGTTTTGTACTAAAACGGTTAAATTTTGCTTACTAGAGTTTCGGGAAAATAGCTTTTAAAGAGAATTTGAAGTTTTGATGAAGTAAACCCTATTTTATATATATATATATTTTGTGGGTTGTGGAACCACGAATGGCGCGTTTGTGTTTTCTCGATCACTCGGCATTTGTACGCCGATGTCGAGGGTTTTGGGTTGATTTGAGAGAGCGAACCATAGGTTTTGACCTATGTGGGATTCGTGAGTCGTTTTGGTCATGAGTCGGATTTTAATGCGATACGGTGCGTTATGATATGTAGGTACCCCATGTGGACTTCGAGACTACAAGCAAGCGCGTGGCGACGTCGGCACCGGCGAGCGAGGACCAGGTGAGTAGATTTATATCTACGGGGAGAAGTCGGGTGGATGGCGTATAGCACCCCCGCAGTCCGTGGTGGTGTATATGGATGCGTATACACACCAACAATTATTATATGCTATTTGGGATTAATAACGATGTTTAGGATGGATATTGGTGTGTTGGATTATTTTAGTGTTGCGAACCCTAGGGTAGTGTTGCACTACACATACACACATACATACTTGCATACATTCCTATTTATATGTGCTCATGGGATTCTTTATAGTTATGTGTTCACATGGGTATGGGACTATGTGTTCACATACGGATTTGAGGATGATACTTGGGATTGAGCTGAGTCGATGAGATTTGTTTTGTTTTTGTGATATCGGTGATAGGGCAGGATTCGTACTTGAGGTACGTCCTGGTTTTATAGCGGATCTTGGGGCGGCGATATGGGTGAATAGTGTTATAAATAAAATGGTTGACATATGATCGTGATATGAGGCATGATATGCTAGGATATTGATCCTAGACTGTATTGGGCGATGTATACCCCTTGATGATGCTATGTGCTGACAGTATCGGTTTGTACGAGATTGTCGATCTGTAGTCAGATCATGACTATATTGATGATATTAGTATTGTATTAGACATAGGTCAGTACCTTAGACCATGATCTTTGATAAAGAGGATACCGGATGAATAGTGTGATGAATATGATTTTGACCCGTACCCAGATTTGGGTTGCCGTACGACGGTTTTACGTACAAGCTATATATTGATGATTGATCCGCACTCTTGACTTGGGATGTCTGGTTATAGATATGATATTATTGAGGCGGGATCACCGACTATACATATACAGGTATGTATATGTATCGACTCAGATGATAGGCGGTTTCCTTACCTGTAGTTCAGCTTGTTAGTTTAGCCGTATAGTTTAGTGTAGTTGTTAGATTAGATTAGACTTCTTACCTATTTCAAAAACTAACGAATCGTGGGTATTTTAAAAGACAGCCCAAGGGATCCTACGGATATTTCAAAAGACGTATCTTTTCATAAAAACACCGTAGCCCCTATTTTCAAAACCCCATGATTCGTGGTATTTCAAAAGGCACCATTTGTAGGACTTATATTATATTAATGCAGGTTAGTTACAGTTGCGTCTAGTATTCAACTTCCGCTTATTATTGTGGTTCGCTTCGCATCGCATACTTATGTTATAATTTCTTATTGCAATGTTGATATCATATTGTTAGGACACCAGCACCATTACCGATGATGCGTATGTACCACGTACACTTACTTGCCGGCTCACACACATCTTCATCGGTAATTGCCATGTCACGTACACCTTAGAAAATATTATTGCTTGACTTAGCTTGTTAGTTAGTAATTTGACATGATATTAGAGTACCTGCCTTATATGCCAGCTTAACATTGTAGTTATTACTTGTCACTTCATGCATATTGTTTTTCATTGTTATGCCTATATTCATGGTTTTACATGCTATTGATAATTTGGATTCGGATTTCCATGAAACTTTCTGGATTTGGGGGGAAAACCGCAAAACTTATATAAACTGATTTCGCTCTTTTAAAATAAAAGGTGCGGTTTTTCCCATGATGTATGAGTCGTCCACCATGAGTTTGCTGATGGATTTCGAGACCCGATTCGAGGAGGCGGATGAACCGTTTCGGGTACATGGTGGACCCGGTAAGGTATCCCGGGGCAAGAAGCGCGTGATGATGACGATGTGAGCCTGGCAGGGGAGCACTACCTACCGGTGATTTTACCCGACGCGTCGGATATCCGGAGGATACCGTCGTGGTCTTGAGATGGATGGTAGGGGCCGGTCTGGACTGACGGCGCCCTAGATATTGTGATTGGGACATTGAGATTTCGAGATATTGAGGTACCGAGACTGTGATACAGAGATATCGAGATTTTGGGATTACGTTTTGTGCCGATGCTCGGCACTGTTTTATGCTGATTTCATTATGATACCTCATTTTAAAAATACAAGGAAATCTCACTAAATTATGAAAACAGTTTCTTCATTTACATGTATTCTGTTTTCATGCATTCATACCTCATTCATATGTTATATTGCTACCTGAGGCACTGACACAGGCACATGAGATTACACCCAGGTTAGATATTTACCCTAGCCATTGTTATAGGCTGCATGTTATGCATATATTTGAGGATATATTATGATCAATTGACCTAGGTTGCGTTATTTATGCGATTTCTGTGCGTAGATATTTTCTACTCACGAGTTGGCAACTCACCCCCGTTGTGCCACAGTTCTTGCAGGTTTCGCCGTACAGGTTTCATTACGGCTTGCTGGCACTCTTTCCATTTCCGGGTGATTTGCTAGTAGGTGGGTTTATTTGTATCGCACCCATCATTATATCTTGTATATCATTATTCTGTTGTATCTAGAAGTTCCATCAACCAAAACATGTATTTATTTGAGATAGAGACCAGTGATGTTATTCCTTCGACCTTAGAGTCGCGCGTTATATTTCTGTGGTTTTCTTGTGGTTTTGAGTTTCCTTTTGAATTTTGATCCTCGCCGTTGGCGTTGTATATTATATTGCTTGTGTGGTTGTGACCGTCGATTGACGAAGAGCCAACTCCCGCTTGGGGATGCCTTTTTATTGATTTCGTATACTATTCATGTTGTATCCCGTTTGGGAGCCAGTATTTACAAAGGAGACTCTGCCGAAATTTTCAGGAAATACTTGATGTTTTTAAAACCGCATAACTCGGCTTATGCTATTAAAGCTACTTGATTTTAAATTGGTTTTCCTTCACTCTACTACTTTTCTTGGTTTGGATTTCTGGGTTTTCGGTTTACTTAGATTACGTACGCCTCGAGACGTTCATAGTTTAAGTGCCGGTCATGTTCCGTACTTTCGGGTCGTGACACGTGGCAACCGATCAAGTGAGACTAAACCGCTATGTTTATAACATTCATTCAGTTATCTCATAACTATTTGTGGATTCCAAATATTGTATCACATTCCGGATAAATAGAAAATGTTAAACTTTCCGATCAAACAATCGAACACCCAAGTTTTCCCGATACAGCTCAACACATGATATAAGTTTAAAAACATTCAGTTCATGCCTCAGTACCAATGGTCCAGCAGTAGAAGGGTCAAGCCAACGCCTCACATGTGGCACGCCGTACTGCCCCAAACCCTAAGGTTCAAAGGGCAGTTCAAGACGGTCACATAATCGAGTTAAGGTTTGTTGTCTTTAGAGGGACCATCGCGTTACTTGCACTACTTGGAACGTCATTAAACTATGGAAAAAATCCAACAATTGGAAATTTCCCGGCAGGGGAAAAAGTGGGTATTTATATCTGGTCGATCTTTTTAACATATTCTAAAATTACCCGGAAAAACACATAGACAAAGTTTGATAATCCGATCGAATTTACGAACTCCCAATACAACCTAGAAAACTCAACTCTTGAGTGATATTTAAAAAATCCCAGAAAATCCAGAACCAAAATGTAGGAATTACTGTGCAAAAATTATTGGGCAATGTGACCATACGGCCGCGGAACCGCCGCAGAAGCCATGCTTCTGCCGCTGTTCCGCGGCGGTTTAGATGATTCAGGAGCTCGTTTTGCACCATAATTCTTAGATCTTCCTACTGAATTTTTTAAGAATTTTTAATCTGGAAAAAACCCAGTTTTGGAAAAAGGTACAGAGATCAAATTTGAATTAGGGTTTCGGTTCGATCGGACTTCTAACTCCGTCTACGCATCGCCTAAGGCTCTAGCTAGGCTCTGATACCACTGTAGGATTACTAGGCACACTAATGAGGTTTCACAAGTGATCAAACATGCCCAATTCAAATTTTTCATGTGCCTACAAACCCTAATACGGATCGTTAACTAAATGTAAGGCGATGCAAGATGCAAGTTAACAACTTTAACTAAAAGGAAGTGACTACAACCTTTGTAGACCCGGTTCTCCACCTCCATAGCTCCGCGTTGACGTCCCTCCGCTGTACCAATCAGAATCCTAGACTCTTGCGGTGGTTTCATCGGAGAAAAGATCGGGCTAGGTCGCCGACTTCGATGCCGAAGATGATCTACGTCGAGGCATCTCAAGATCAAGCTCCAACTTCACCAAGTCATTGTAACTTGTAAAGAAAACACCCTATACTACTTGGCAAGTGGTAGAGGATGAAGAAATAGGAAGTGGGTTCACTTTAGAATTGGATTTCTCACTCTTTTTCTCAAGTTGCCACTGATGGAAGCAAGGTTTTCTTCTTTGTTGAAGAAGAAGAAGAAGAAGAAAAAGAATTATGATAAGTATAAAAAGAATTATCTTATCATATAGAAACCATAGTTAGGTATAGAGAATTAACTAAGGTTAGGTTGAATGGTTAGGGTTAAGCATGAAACAAAAATAGAAGACTTATTCAAAGCTTCATAAAGCTTCAACTAGCAAACAAAGAAAGCCACCATGATTTATTTATCTTTCAAAAATGAATAAATAAATAAATGAAAAGATAAGTAAATCAAAGCCCTAACCATTAACATAACCATGGTTTAAACTAAACATACACCCAAACATTCATGTATCTTCAAACATGATACAATCTTGTGCACAAAAATATATCATATATACAATGTGCATTTCAAGTGAGAAAATCAATTTAAAGTGAACCAATACTAGTTAATGCAAAGTAATATATCAAATATATAATTATGCATTAAATCATTAAATCAACACTTGATTCAATGATCCGGTCATGTCGCATATAACCGACTAGTATCCAATGTATTGACTTATCGAATCAATCCTTGATTCGATAACTAGGTTATATCGCATACAACCATTCGATACATTCATCGCGAGAATAGAATACGGTATCACATACACGCATTATTCTCGGTCCCGCACATATCTCATATGCGCTCCTATTTCGTTTCGCTTGAGCCAGGAAACCTCTGTGTGGGACTCTAAAGACTCGTCAATATGCCGTCAGCAGATGATGATCATATCAAGCACCCATAAGCCGCAAGCGGTCTGCTAAACGTAACGGCCACCCGGGTATTGAGCGATCAGAAGATCGACGAGCAAGCCCGCTCACACTCATGTGAATCCAACCAGTAACACTAACCGTACAGTCCGGTCTGTTCGTCTGATATGTCGCATATCTCGCCTAGGGGTGGTAAACGTCAGACCCCAGTAGCTTGATAAGTCATGCCTACGTAAGGTCCATAACAATCGTGACACTACTGATAACTCTTACCAGTATATCACTGCAACCCTGGCCAGGGATTTCCTGTTATGGCCAGTCGAGCATAGCGCAACATCAACCCCCAATACTGGGAGAGACGAATCCCCTCCTATCGCTCATTGCCTCCATGTGAATCGGGACTGTACCCAAAAACCACCTGTTTGCACGACTCAGTAGAGCCATGGTAGGGTAGAAATCAAAGCACAGTGGGAGACACACAAGACTCTATGACGATCTCGGGTCAACAGACTAAGCTGTACCAGTGTCACCAGAGAACTGCCATCTGACGTGAGGTATAATACCATCTGGGAGTTCTCGGCGAGTCCGTTCGGTGTACCCAGTCTCCACTGAGCACCCGCATACCATCTCTGTTGTCAAACACCAATGGATATCGGATCATCCATCGTCCATCACATGGGTCGAGAAGATATACGCTAGTCTACTCTGGAATATCGATGCCCCGTCTCGATATTCCCATTACTAGGAACATTGAAGGATGTACTCATGGACTATCCAGGCCCCACTAGTATGATCTACATCATAGTCCTGGAAGTCGAGTACACATACTAAGGGCTTTATCAACATGTAACAGAGAGACAGAAAGTATACATGTTAAGATAAAGAGCAACCAGATAGCGTACTGTCATGTCGAGCAAGAAAGTCCTACCTATATATGTCCCAGCATCCACTACAATATACATCCAATGTACAGTAATAGCCTCTAGGGCATACATATAACTAACAGGTTATTCCTACTTCATTACTTTTACGAATGATTTCTCTAGGTATGGACATATCTTCTTGATGAAGCATAAATCCGAGGCCTTTGAGAAATTCCGGGAATACAAAAATGAAGTGGAAAACCAAACTGGCAAAAGTATCAATACACTGAGATCTTATCGAGGTGGTGAATACTTAAGTGCCGAATTTATGGGTTACTTAAAAGAGAATGGAATTCTCTCTCAGCTTACTCCTCCATACACACCACAACACAACGGTGTATCGGAAAGGCGGAATCGAACCCTATTGGATATGGTTCGTTCCATGATGTGTAAGGCCGAGTTACCATGATCTTTCTAGGGTTGCACTAGAATCAGCTGCATATCTTTTGAACAAGGTTCCAACCAAGACTGTGCCTACCATACCATATCAGATGTGGAGTGGGAAGAAACCCTATCTTCAGTACTTGAAGACATGGGGATGTCCAGCTTTTGTTAAAAAGCAGCATGCTGACAAGCTCGAGGCACGCTCAGTACAGTGTAAGTTTGTGGGATATCCAAAGAACTCCAAGGGATATTATTTCTCTTACTCGAAGGAACAAAAGGTTTTTGTTTCTCGTCATGCCCACTTCTTGGAATCTGAATTTTTAGAAAATCAGAAGAGTGGGAGCGCAATAGAACTGGAAGAAATTCCAGAACCATAAGCTGTTACTGAAAGTATGGTAGAACCAGAAGTTTCAGAAGAAAGGGACATCCCAGCTCCTATCCGCAGAAGTAGTAGGTAGTCTCATCCGCCCGAGAGATACTACGTTTTTCTCATAGATGGGGATATAGAAGATTGCATCATTGACAATGATGACCCTACTAACTTCCAGCAATCCATTCAGAGCGGAGACTCAGTAAGATGGCTGGATGCAATGCGGACCGAATTGGAGTCCATGTACACTAACAAAGTATAGACTTTGGACATTGCTCCAGATGGGGTAAAACTCGTAGGATGCAAATGGATCTTCAGAAAGAAGATTAGTGTAGATGGACAGGTTGAAACCTATATGGCTAGACTTGTTGCAAAGGGTTTTTCTTCAAAGACCTGGTTTGGACTATGACGAAACCTTTTCTCCAGTGACTATGCTCAAATCCATTTGGATCCTTCTTACCATTGCTGCCTTCCACGATTATGAGTTCTGGTAGATGGACGTAAAGACGGCTTTTCTAAATGGTAATTTAGAAGAATGCGTCTATATGGATCAGCCAGAGGGATTCATTCATAGTGAGAGCAGCGATAAAGTGTACAAGTTGCTTAAGTCCATTTATGGACTAAAGCAAGCATCACGGAGTTGGAACATCTGTTTTGATGATACTGTCAAAGAATTCGACTTTATCAAGAATCCAGATGAACCATGCATATACAGTAAGATTGTATGGAGAGCTGAAGTATTCCTCGTCTTGTACGTGGATGACATTCTCACTAATAGGAACCAAGTCCTATCAGAAGTCCAGACACATCTTAAGGCGGTATCACCTGATCAGGGAGATCATAGATCGCTGGGAGATCTAGGTGAAGAGAATAGATACGGAGAATAACACAGCTGATCCATTCACAAAGGCCATTCCTCAGACGCAGTTCGAGAGGCTATTCGAGATGATAGGTCTGCGATATGCCTGTACAGGGCCCTAGTGCAAGTGGGAGATTTTTAGTGTTTATGCCCTAGAGGCTATTACTGTATCATACTAGTTTATATATTACTTAATGGAAGCTTGGGATATTCACAGTTGTATTGACAGTCTTGCTAAAAATGGTAGTATGCTACTTGGTTTGTGTCTACTTTAATATGTGCATGTGTTTCTTTTAACATATCGCTTATACATATTAGTAGAGCCCTTAGGATCTTTGCTTGATTACCAGCATTGTGATGGTGGTCACACTAGTGGGTGCTGGGTAGTCTATAAGCAACATCCTATACAGGTCCCTGGTCGTAGGATTATCGAGATGGGGCATCGATACTCCGGAGTAGACTGGTGTATACGCTTCTCATCCCAGCATGGGGAGATAGTCTATCCCACAGCCATCAGTACGTCGTACTGGAGATAGTATGCAGGTGCTCGTTAGGTTATGAATACACTGGACAGGACTCGCCGGGAACTGCAGGTTGGTTCTATACCAATCGTTAGATAGAAGTGTAACACCTTAGAATGAGATTAGTGGTAAGTGTGTTTTGATGTGGGGGTTTTGGTAAAAAGTTTACCAAAACGGTTTTCAAATAATTTATCTGGTTTTATGAATATTTTATTAGAATTTTATTTGGACTGCACACACTTGTGCATGTTAACTAGGGTTAAGTCTAGGGTTGAACCATGATTTGATAACCATGGTAGACTAACCCAATTGTTTAGTTAAATTGTTTTTAATTAAAGGGTTTTAGTTTTTAAATTGAATTAGTGTAGGGGTTTACTAGTTTATGGTGAGAGAGAGATGCCATGATGGCTTGACCATGTTTGGCATTTAATGAAGAGAGAGGGTGAGGGGTTGACTCCCATTTTATTTTCAAAAACTTTATATTTTCTCTCACACTCATTCTCACTCATATCTCTCCCTCTCACTCTCACACAACACCACACAACAACAACAACAACAGCTAAAACAGCAGCAGCCTTGGCAGCAACAGCAACAGCAACAATAGCAGCAGCATCAGCATCAGCTGCAACAGCAACAACAGCATCAGCTCAGCAGTAACAGCAGCACTTCAGCAACAACAACACCTTCTTCTCCTTCTTCTTCTCCTCTTCTCCTACATCCTAGGATCTCTAGAGGTATAATCTTTTAACTTGATTCCTTGCTTGCTTAACCTAGGTATTATTTAGTTTCGTTTAGTGTTTGTTATGTGAATTAGTGCTAGTTTTGGGTAATTTGAGTGAGATTTGGCAAAGTGATGGTTTTAAATTGTTAATATAGCTTGACTAAGTGCTGTTAAGACCCGCTAACCTAAGATTTATCCCAGATTTCATTAAAATACCAGATTGTTTCGAATTGGTGTAATTTAGCGTTAAAATTGGACTTTTAGCCTTTCTGGGATCTGCTCTTGACCCTGGCCATTCAGGAAAAAGTTGTGAATACTGTAGCATTGTGACCATGTCAGACACACACACAATGCACGGGGACCCCTCTCCCCTTCCCGGCAGCAGATTTAATGGATCTGGCCGCAAATTACGGCAGAGGGTGTGCTTCGGTGCTGGGGGTTTTCCAGTAGGTGTCTGCTAGGTAGCTAGGGTTTTTGGTATGTGCAACTTTTTCTGTTTTGACTCGAGTCAAAATCTGGAGTATTAAACCCTATATCGATGTTTTTAACCTTATGTGACACGTGTGTGATCTGAGTTGGTTCTGTAGTGCGCTGCGCGACACAGCGTGTCGGGTTGGTTTCTGGTGAGGTTACGCTTGTCGCGACGTATCGAGTGCACGCGCGTTTAGATTCACACACGAGTTATTCTTTTGATCGATATATCACGTTTTTGCGGGATTTACCTTATGTGTGTTACTTTATGTAAATTCTATGTTCGCAGTCGGGAACTTCGAGCACCGCGGAGAAAGGAAAGCAGGTGGTCGGACACACCTAGCGCGAAATCACGGGTGAATAGATGTAAAATCTACGGGGGACAATCGTTTGGATGGAGCAAGTTGCCCGATAGCTTAAGTAATTTAAAGATTCCTAGTGACATTAGTAATTATGAGTTAATACTTGCATAACATCTTGCTACATTCATGCTCTATGTTGACCTACATATGTGAACTCATTCTATAGGACACCTGCACCATTGCTAGGGTTTTTATATGCAGCACGAGCACTATTCATGCGTACACACACGCCTTGGTAATTGCCATGCCACAACACTATATAACTTATAATCTGAAACATTTTCACTATATTTGATGCTTAAACCTGTGCTATTGCATTAAATCCTTAAAATAAAATTGTAGAATTGCTATTCATGTGCATGTACCTCATTACCTCATTTATTCATGCCTAGTCTATTAATCATACATTGCAACTTGATTAGTGATACCATATGCATTCATTATCATTGACATATGCACTTATGATGATTTCTTGAGATTTATGATATTTCTGGATTTCGGGGGAAAGCCGCAAGAATTTCTAAACTTATTACCCTTTTAAAATATGCAAAGTTGCGATTTTCTAGTGATGTAAGTGTCGTCCACCATGAGTTTGCTATGGTTTTCGAGACCCGTTTCGAGGAGTTGGATGAACCGTCTCGGGTACCTGGTGGGCTCGGTAAGGTATCCCGGGGCAAGAAGCTCGAGTAGTAGACGATGAGCCTGGCAGGGGATAGACTGCCTACCGGTGACTTTTTGGCACGGCGGATATCCAGAGGATACCGACCGTGGCAATGAGATGTTGAGATATGGATATTTGAGATGGGTCAGCCGGACGGCTGAGGTCAGAGATACTGTGATATGGATACATGAGATTTGAGACAATGCTGGACACGGATTCTTGATGATTCTAGTGATGTTTTGCTGATATTTCAAAAGAAATACATAAAAAGGAAAATAATGATTCTTATACCTAAATATTCAGATCACGAGTTGATTCATGTTGCATACATACCTGCTAGCACTTTCGTGTTGCATACATACCTGCTTGTATATCCTGCCTTATCTGTATTGTAGATGCTAGGATACTTGTGTGCATGCTTGCGATAGCCTCTATAGATGTTATTTATTAGTCACGAGTCGGTAACTCACCCCTGTTGTGCTACAGCCTTTTTGCAGGTCCGCTCCGTCAGCACAGTAGCGGCGGGCGCACTAGCTTCTTTTGCTTCTTTTGCCTGGACTCGAGGTTTTTGCTCATAGGTGGGTTGTGTTATTATTTTGTACCACCTTGTATATTCATTGTATCTAAAGTACTCCATCTACTATATCAGCTGCACCTGTTATTTGTATTGTTGTATATTGACCTAGAGACGAGACTGTGAGATTTGTGGACTTTTTATGTTGTATTTGTGGTCGAGCTCACTTGAGTCGACATGATATTGTACTCATGCTTCTCATGTTTATTTTATGCACATCACTGTTTTACATTGCGTGGGATTTGTGACCGCCTTGGGGCGAAGAGCTAGCTCCCGCTTAGGGATGCCATATTTCATGTTATTCATTTATACTCCTGTTTTGTACCCGTTTGGGTGCCTGTTTTTACAAAGGAGACTCTGCCGGAATTTTTGGAAAAAGGGATGTTGCTTTTAAAAAGCTTGATATGACTTAATGGATTGAATTTCTTTCAATAAATTGGTTTTTCCTTCACTCTATTTCTTAATCGGGTTTTGATTTCCGAGCTTTGGCTTACTTTTTTTACGTACTCCTTGAGAAGTTTCGTAACTTAAGTGCCAGTCACGCTCCGTACCCTGCGGGTAGTGACAAAGTTGGTATCAAAGCGATAAGTTTTACCTTTCTGAGTGTAGGATGACCCTTGGTAGATGGAGTAAGTGACTTAAGAAGGGTAACGTAGCGTGCGTATGTCCACGGCATACTTGCGATACGGTACTCCGCCTAGGTGACTTTAGTATATACTTGCTTGAAATTCCTTCTTCAATTCCGTGTAATCTATGATTCTATTGCACTGTTCTTATTCTCTTGTTTCATGTACCGGCCACTATGCCACCGAATGCTACGAGAGCGCATAGGGCTGCCGCCCGAGATGAGATCCGAGCAGGCTCGTCCGAGACGAGGACCGAGCAGGGTGGTATACCTACGCCTTAGGGACAGACTGATCCGCCTTCCCCAGGCCGCATGGATAGGCTAGAGTCTGGTATGGAGGAGCTACGACAGATGATGGGAGGTATGCATGAGTTATGACAGATGGTGGGATCCTTAGTTGAGGCTTGTCGTGCAGCGAGATCGGAGGACGTACCTACCACATCACAGACTACCATGGTACCTGCTGCCCAGACAGTTGCTCCTACTACCTACTACCGTGGCTATCCAAGTATCGCTATAGGATTTCATGAGGCTGAGACCTCCGGTCTTCACCGGCACAGATGCAGCGGAGGATCCACAGACATTCCTTGACAGATTTGCCAGGATTTACCGTTCGCTCAGATGTTCTGACGATCGATGGGTGGAGCTTGCGAGTTTCCGTCTAGAGGGCCTTGCACAGACGTTGTGTGAGTCCGTCGAGAGAGGTCGAGCTGCAGGTTTACCTCCTATGATTTGGGCCGAGTTCACAGCGGTATTTCTAGCTCGTTTCCTCCCAGAGAGCGTTCGTGACGCCAGGGCTCGTAGCTTTGAGGCTTTGATCAAGACTCCCAGGATGACGGTGTCTGAGTATGGTGTCCAGTTCACGCAGTTGTCAAGATATGCTCCGTATTTGGTGGATACTGAAGAAAAGAGTGTGAAGAGGTTCGTGCAGGGACTTGACACCCAGCTATTTCTTTCCATCGGCGCCAAGCACTTCGACACTTATTCAGCTGCTATGGACACGGCATTACGAATGGAGGAACGCATTGCAGCGACTTCGGCCGTTTCAGGGCCGAAGAGGATTCATAACGATGTGCCAGCTCAGAGGTATCGTGCCAGATTCTTTCCGAGAGATGGTGCCAGCAGAGGAGTTGGATGGGGTCAGTTATATGGTTCATATCCGCAGGGACAGCAGGCATCGCCAGGATGTTATGGGTGCGGGAGTCCTCACCATCTTATCAGAGACTGTCCGGTGAGACAGCAGGGAGCGGCGACAGTTCCACATGTGACCTTACCACCTTCACCACCTCCGCCTTAGAGAGCTCTACTTCCTACCCCAGGCGATGCACCACGTCAGTTTGATTCACCCATAGGCCATGGAAGTGGCAGTCCGATCCAGAGAGGACGAGGTGGCAGAGGCCGAGGCAGGGGTCAGCCAGCTATTGGTGGGGGACAGGCCCGAGTATTTGCTTTGACACCGCATGATGCACAGGCATCCGACGCCGTTGTGACAGGTACCTTGCCAGTTTGTTCTTTCGACGCACGAGTATTATTCGACCCAGTTTCCACACATTCGTATGTCTCTATACACTTTGCACCGATGTTGGGCCGTGAGTCATCGTCGTTAGATCAGCCGCTTGTGGTTATTACTCCGGTAGGCGAGTCGTTTGTGGCTCGTTTTGTGTTTTGTCTGTGTTCCGTTCCTATCGGGGAGAGGGATTCATCAGTAGATTTGATTCTCCTCGATATGTTGGACTTTGACGTGCTTCTGGGCATGGATTGGCTAGCCACTTGTTATGCTTCTGTGGACTGTCGTGAAAAGGCAGTCAGATTTAGCTTTCCGGGAGAGCCAGTCCGTGTTATTCAGGGAGACCGCAGTGTCACCCTTCCCAGTTTGATTTTTTCTCTTCACGCTGGTCAGCTCTTGTGAAAGGGATGTCAGGGATTCTTAGCTTATGTTTGTGGTACTCGAGCCGCGGAGGTTCCTTTGGACCGGGTCCTGATTGTTTGTGAGTTCCCTGATGTTTTCCCTAATGAGCTGCCTGGGCTACCGCCTGAGCGCGATGTGGAGTTCTGCATTGACTTGATTCCCGGTTCGGGGCCTATTTCCATACCGCCTTATCGGATGGCCCCAGCAGAGCTTAGAGAGCTGAAGGATCAGTTGCAGGATTTGTTAGATAAAGGGCTTATTCGACCTAGCGTTTCTTCGTGGGGTGCTCATGTCCTGTAAGTCAAGAAGAAAGACGGCAGTTTATGTTTGTGTATCGACTACCGCCAGCTGAATAAAGTTACCGTACGGAACAGGTATCCCTTACCACGTATCGACGATTTGTTCCACCAGCATCATGGGGCAGGATATTTTTCGAGGATCCACATGCGATCAGGATACCATTAGCTACGAGTTCGACAGGAGGATATACCGAGGACAGCTTTCCGCACGCGCTACGGCCACTATGAGTTTTTGGTGATGTCGTTCGGACTCACCAACGCCCCAGCATCATTCTTGAATTTGATGAACCGTATATTCAAGCCGTATCTCGACTTGTTCATCATCGTGTTTATAGACGTTATTTTGGTGTATTCCCGGAGCCGGGAGGAGCACGAGCAGCACTTGTGGATTACGTTGCAGAATTTGAGGGAGCACCAGCTGTTCGCGAAATTCTCCAAGTGTGCGTTTTGGCTTGACAGCGTTGGTTTCTTGGGCCATGTGATTACGAGAGATGGCATATGTGTGGACCCGAAGAAGATCAAGGCCGTTCGGCAGTGGCCCAGACCGACAACAGTTACTGAGATCCGCAGTTTCCTAGGCCTGGCTGGCTCTTACAGGCGATTCGTCCAGGATTTCTCCCGTATTGCTTCACCTTTGACCGGATTGACCCGGAAGGGAGTTCCTTTCGATTGGACGGAGTAGTGCGAGCATGGTTTTCTGCTGCTACAGACTTGTTTGACTACGGCGCCGGTGTTATCTCTGCCTTCAGGATCAGGCGGATTTGTGGTCTATTGTGACGCTTCACGAGTGGGGCTAGGGTGCGTATTGATGCAGCATGACAGGGTGACCGCGTATGCTTCACGGCAGTTGAAGAAACATGAACAGAACTACCCCACTCATGATTTGGAGATGGATGTAGTGGTCTTTGCACTTAAGATCTGGCGACATTACCTATACGGCGAGTCGTGCCAGATATCCACTGATCATAAGAGCTTAAAGTACATTGATTGGTAAGGTTTTTGCGTGCTAAGTTTGTTACCGCAATCAAGACGGTTTCGCTTGTGGCTAGCCGGTTGAGTACGGGGCGTCCGCAGGGAGATGGGAATCTTTTTCTATGTACTTTAACGAGTTAAGTCCAAATGTCCAGGTTTGTTTTTAGATTACTTATGTGCTAAAATGATATATAAAGAGAGCTTGTTAGGGTTAGGATTAGGTTAGTTTGAGTTAGGAGACGCTCACTTCTTTCGTTGCCACTCTTAATATCGGTGTTACGGTAATCGGCAACAACGGGGATTAACACGACTAGGAAGGAACTTGCGAGTATAAGCTAGGCTTTCCAACGCATATGTTCTTCCTTTTGGTGCTTGTCCGTCCGTTCTTGGCTCTTAGCCTTAACCTTCGGTTAATTCAACCACAACCGGTCTCACTAAAGAATCACCGCTATCATGTAGGATAGGGTACCGTAGGGAGCGGATTGTGGTTCAATTAACGGGAGTCCGAATTAAGATGTTAGGCAAGAAAAGAGTGAGAGAGATTTCCTTCTCTCAAACTTTCCTTATCCTACCCTAACAAGTATGAAAACTACTCACCCATTATAAGGAAAAGAAAATAAAACAAAGGAGGAAGATAGAAAGAAAGAGGTTAGAAGATTACAACTAGCTATTTGAGACCTCACCTTGGCAAGGATCAAGCTTAAGCATCATAGTTGTTTTAAGGATAAAGAAAAAGAGAACAAGAAAGAAACAAACAACAAATAACAACAACTAGATTAGCAAATGAAAAATACATGCAAATATAATTAACAATTACAACAAGATAAGCATGGTCAGAACAAGAACTCCTTTATTCATTCTTCACTCACAAAAGCTCACTACAAGTTTTTAATGGAGAAGAGATGAGAGGAGGAAGAAGAACAACACATGTATTCTAAAATATAAATACAAGAATGGGGACCCTTGGCTTTGGCAAGTTCTGGACTATTTATAGGCAGGAAACAGAAATTCTAGGGCAACATTATGGACCAACATGAAAAGACAAAACAGCCACTGAAATTTCATCATTTGATACGCCAGTACGGCCGCGGAACCACGGCCTAGACCCTCTATTGGCCGCAGATCCACGGCCCTATAGGGGAGTTGGGTCATGGGCTTTTGTGTGCTTCCCTGGTCTGCTGTGCCCTTTATTCTGGTATATGTTTTTTTCTCAGATTTGCTTCACGATTTTTCTAGAATTTCTGCCGATCAAAAGGTGATGTGATGTGGATCTTTTGCCATGATTTCCTCGAGCTCTACGTAGATATGTTGGATCTTGTGTTGCCATTGAGCTTTGTGCATGAAAATGACATTGATTTGCCATTTTGTCTCTTAAACTGGTGTGCGGCAACATACGGATAGAGAGCGGAGACCCTTGTTTTATCTGTGGTTGGCAGTAATCCGGATTTTGTCGTGTTTTTCCATGAATTTCACCGTTTAGAGCCGAGAACATGTATCCTGCAATTGACTAGCAAACACGGCTCAAGAGTACCTACCGATACGCAATGTGATAAAAATTGGGCGGTATAAAAATGCAAAAATCTGATATGAACAAATACCCCCAAACTTATCATTTACTCGTCCCGAGCAAAGCCAATTTATTCACAAAAAATTTCCTAACCTCACTTTCGCAGGGAACGCGATTGCACTGTGCATGTGCAACAAGCCGTTAAACCTCTAGGTGTCCCTAGTAGGAGGAGTGTTGTCTCCTGAGGGTTTTCAGCGGATACTACCCACAAAATCCGGTCAAGCTAGTTTTGCAAAATAACTATGATTCAAACCCTGAAGTTTTGTTTCAGAAAATAACACTTCTATTATCCTAAGTCTAGACTATCGAACCTTTATTTTTCACATCTCGCTTCTTATTTAACTTAAGATTTTATATGTCTTTACGTGTAGTGCAAATAGTGTCGTTAAGTTCCAGAAGGGTCGAATAAAGTCATCATGTCACATAATAAAGCCCAGATAAGAATTTTGAAAGGATCACATAAATTTAATAAAGAGTTAAGCATTTTTCAAGTTTCGTTTTCCAGTAAAGTTTCAACTTCAGAATTTCTATCTTCCTTAATAGGAAACTAGGTCTTATTTTTCACTCCACCTTTTTCTTGTTTTCATTTCATACACACCTCTGTGAACGTGCAATAGTCTTTATCATAAAATAAAACCTTCATATCTCCGCTAGAAATATTTTTTATAAAAACCTGTCTTTTGTCAAGATTATTCACACACAAAGAACCGTTAGGAAATTTAACTCGGAGAGAACACTTGCTTGACTTTGTTTTAATCTGGACTTTTTAGGCTTCTTAGCGAGCTTTGGGCCAATGCACCCAAACCAGTTGGCTTTAGGGCATTAGGTGTAGAAACACCCCAGCGGACTTAATTACTCAAGTTACCTAGGTCCGGAAACAAAATATAATTTAGCGTGAAAATCATGATGATTCAATATGAACGGAGATATAACCGGCAGTTCAGTTATTTTTAAAAGACGTGTTTAGTGGGTTAGGTGTGTAATCATTCCAATCAAGTTCCAGATGGGTTATTTTTCAGACTTAGTTCCAATTAAGGCATCAATAACATTCTTTCATATTCACTTCACTTCATAAACTATTCTTGATATTACTTATTTCAGAAAAAATCATATTTGATCCTCAGAAAATCATTTACCATTTAAAACTTTTAAGACATAAAAGACTTGTCGTCTAATTTCCAAAACTCACGACACGTGTAGTGTGATGTAAAGACGTATATCAGCTATAGTTAACTTCAAAGGAGAGTTATCTTTCAGGTTTTCAAAATCTAAAAATAGGATTTAGTTATTCTTATCTTATCAAACAAAAGGTCGAAATGTTGAATCAGAGTTCTCCCACTAGCTAACTTGACAGAAAAGTTTTTATGTTTTTAGAAAATTTTCTGATTTTTATGGATTTTATGGATTTTAGTATGCAGATGCAAAATATACATAAGAATGCGAAGGTTAGAAATGCGTACCGAGCGTACCCCCAAACTTCAACTGGACAGTGTCCTCACTGTCTTTGCAGGAAGAGATCATTTGCAGGGTCAAAATTGTTGGTTAGATATACACAAATTTTTTTTTTTTACTTTTTTTAAAGAGTAAAAATAGAAAAGAATATCCACAAATAAATACAAAATGGTATATACGTACCCCCAAACTTATTTGGAACAGTGTCTACTGTTCTTGGCTGGATAACCGAAGTTTGGTGGTAGGCAGAGGAAGATTATGCAGGGTAAACCGGCTCCTGTAAGACCAGGAGCTCCTCTGTTGGTTCGGTGGTAAGGTACGGTTTAATTCGATGTCCATTTACTTTAAAAAATGAACCGTCCTTTGGATTCTCCAAATCCACAGCGCCCTGCGGATACACATTCCGCACAAAATACGGCCCTTTCCAACGAGATCTGAGCTTTCCTGGATGGAAGTGTAGCCGGGTGTCGTAAAGCAGTACCTGTTGACCAGGTACGAAAGTTTTGCGCAAAAGGTGTTTATCGTGAAAAACCTTCGTTCGGTTCTTAACGACAACCGCGTTATCATAAGCCTCATCCCTAAGCTCGCTCAATTCGTTCAACTGCAGCTTCCGATGGCTGCCCGCATCTTCGAGAGACAGATTCAGCCCTTTTATCGCCCAAAATGCGCGATGCTCTATTTCGACAGGGAGGTGGCAAGCCTTTCCGTACACAAGCCGATAGGGAGACATGCCAAGATCGGTCTTATAAGCCGTTCGAAATGCCCAAAGGGCATCAGTGAGTTTCAACGACCAATCCTTTCGGTTCTTGGAAACCGTTTTCTCCAGTATCTGCTTGATTTGCCGATTTTAAACTTCGGCTTGCCCACAGGTTTGGGGGTGGTAGGGCGTAGATAGCTTATGATTAATGGAATATTTCCGCATCAAGGCATCGAAAGTCTTATTGCAGAAATGAGTTCCATTGTTGCTAATGATCACTCGGGGGTGCCTAAACCGGGAGAAAATGTTTTCTTAAGAAACCTAACGACAACCTTGTTGTCGTTAGTCCGGCTGGGCACAGCCTCGATCCACTTAGAGACGTAATCAACAGCGAGAAGGATGTATAAGTTCCCGAAAGAGCTGGGAAACGGCCCCATGAAATCTATCCCCCAAACGTCGAAAATCTCCACAACCAAGATTGGTTGGAGTGGCATCTCGTTCCTCCGGGATATCCGGCCCAAGTGTTGGCACTGGGAGCAAGTCTTGCAATAGTCATGAGCATCTTTGAAGAGTTGTGGCCAGTAGAAACCATATTGCGAGATCTTCTCAGCTGTCTTTCTGGGGCCAAAATGCCCGCCACATGCTTGATCGTGGCAAAATGACAGCTCACTCTTGAATTCATCGTCAGGGACACACCGACGAATAATCTGGTCGGGACAGTACTTGAACAGATAGGGTTCATCCCAGTAATAGTGTTTTACTTGGGATAAGAATCGAAGTCTGTCCTGACTTGACCATTCAGTCGGTAGTAGCCCTGTGGCCAAATAGTTCACAATATCTGCGAACCAGGGTTCGCGAGATACTGTCAAGAGTTGGTCATCCGGAAAAACGTCATTGATCGGAAGTTGAGGCGACGGGGAAGAAGGAAGTCGTGAGAGATGGTCGGCGACTACGTTTTCACATCCTCTTTTGTCCTTAATGACAAGGTCAAACTCTTGAAGCAAGAGGATCCAACGTATTAGCCGAGATTTTGCATCTTTCTTCGCAAAAAGATGGCGCAGAGCAGAATGGTCTGTATAGACAATGACTAGAGAGCCGATGAGGTAGGGCCTGAACTTTTCTAAAGCAAATACAACTGCTAAGAATTCCTTCTCAGTTGTTGTATAATTAAGTTGGGCGTCGTTGAGGGTTCGGCTAGCATAATAGATTACGTGCAGCATCTTGTTGATGTGTTGTCCAAGGACAGCACCAATGGCAAAGTCGGATGCATCACACATAATCTCAAATGGGTGCGTCCAGTCAGGTGAAGAAAGAACGGGAGCAGAAGTGAGTGAGCTTTTTTATGACTCGAACGCAGTCACACAGCTCGAGTTGAAGTCGAATGGCGTGTCCTTGGCCAGTAGAAGAGTCAAGGGCCTAGCAATCTTGCTAAAGTCCTTGATGAACCGTCTATAGAAACTGGCATGGCCAAGGAAGGCTCGGATGTCTCTGACGCATCTGGGAGGAGGGAGAATGGAAATGACCTCAATCTTCGCTTTGTCAACCTCTATGCCATTTTGCGAAATGATATGTCCTAAGACAATACCTTTGCGCACCATGAAGTGGCACTTCTCCCAATTCAATGTGAGGTTCTTGTCCTTACATCGGGTAAGAACAGCGTCAAGATGCAGCAAACACTCGTTAAAGGAATCGCCGAAGATGGAGAAATCGTCCATGAAGATCTCCAGGAATTTCTCCACCATGTCTGAGAAGATTCCCATCATACACCGTTGGAAGGTAGCGGGCGCATTGCATAACCCAAAGGGCATGCGACGATATGCAAACGTGCCGAAAGGACAAGTGAATGTGGTATTGTCCTAGTCTTTTTTGGCGATGGGAATCTGATTATTGCCGGAGTAGCCATCAAGAAAGCAGTAGTACTCGTGTCCGGCCAATCGTTCAAGCATTTGGTCAATGAAAGGTAGCGGAAAGTGGTCTTTCCGCGTTGCGGCATTGAGTTTTCTGTAATCGATGCAGACTCGCCACCCAGTTTGTGTGCGAGTAGGGATTAACTCATTTGCCTCGTTAGTAATGACCGTTATGCCTGATTTCTTGGGGACAACGTGAATGGGGCTAACCCACTGGCTATCAGAGATAGGGTAAATGATACCACTATCCAGACACTTCACGATTTCCTTTTTCACAGCCTCCTTCATGACTGGGTTGAGTCACCTTTTTGGATCTCTGGCTGGTTTGGCATCATCCATCAGATGAATGTGATGTTCAACGATCAGGGGACTAATCCCCTTGATGTCCGCCATGGACCAGCCAAAAGCTTGCCTATTGCCGTGCAAGACCGCAAGAAGGGATTTCTCTTGCTCTGGAACAAGAGAAGCCGAGATGATAACAGGGAGGGTCTCGTTCTCACCCAAGTAAGCGTACTTAAGGTGAGACGGCAAAGGCTTGAGTTCAAGCGTTGCAGGTGAAACGATTGAAGGCAAGATTGGTGAAAAGGTCTCGAACTCAAAGGATTCCAGCAAAGGTTCAAAACGAGTGTAAGCGACCGAGTTGGATGGTTCAGGTGACTCATCTGGAAATTCGAAGGATTCAAACTCGGGTGGTGAGCGGCTAAGATCGTTCGAGAACGTGAAACACTCGTAGTCATTATCGGACGCAGAAACAGCAGCAGGTTCGAAGAGGAACGCACTAGTGGCGTTAAGGTTATCGTGATCGAACAAAAACTCCTCGAATTCACACTCTTCAGGGGTGATCTCCTGGATTGAGTAAACGTCTAGTATATGAGCATTAGGTTCGGAGGGCTGATTCCCCAACCTAAAAATGTTGAGTTCAATTGTCATGTTTCCAAAAGACAGGTTCATCGAACCATTGCGACAATTGATCACTGCATTTGAGGTTGCAAGGAATGGGAGACCGAGCATCACCGGAATTTGATTCCGGGGGTTAGCTACAGGCTGTGTGTCTAATACAATGAAGTCAACGGGGAATATGAAGTCCCCAACCTTGATTAACACATCCTCTAGCTCACCCCTAGGATGGGTGATTGATTGGTCGGCCATTTGGAGAGTATAGTGTGTGGGTTTCAGCTCTGCTACACCTAATTGCTCATATACTGAGTACGGAAGCAGGTTAACACTGGCACCAAGATCTAATAGTGCGCGGTTGATGTTCTTATCTCCAATGGTAATAGAAATCGTAGGACAGCCAGGGTCCTTCCATTTTTGTGGTAAAGATTGGGTAAGAGCATCACTCACAGCACTAGCCAAGAAAACTTTCTTGGGTACCTGAGACTTCCTCTTTTTCGTGCACAAGTCCATTAAGATTTTCGCGTAGGACGGGACTTGTTGGACAGCATCTAAAAGGGGAATGTTAATGTTAACCTGCTTAAACAACTCCACAATCTTCTCTATTTGTGGATTTTGTTTATTGGACCTCAACCGGTTTTGAAATGGAACATTTTTAAAATTGGTTCAGTCCAATGCTTGTGGAGGAGATTGTGGAGCTGGAGCGGATCCCAGAGCTGGTGTTTTCGTGGAGTGAGAAGTGGGTCCGTTCAGAGAAGAAGAAGAAGAAGAGCCTTTTGACGAATGGAGAATAGGCTAAGAAGACGAAGAAGAAGAAGAAGAAGAAGAAGAAGAAGCGACCGGGGTGTCATTATCCTCATTTACTGTGTCGATGTTGTTGTGCAGCATCCTTCCCGATCTCAATGTAGTCACGGCACTCACATTATGGTTCTGTTGTTCAAGAGCAACATGTACATTATGTGGGTGACCGGGATTTGGGAGTGGTTGAGATGGAAGCTTCCCCTTTACTCGCTCTCTTAACGCCGCATTCAGCTGTGCAATCTGGGCTTCGATGGTCTTGATGCTTTGCCCGTGTGCAGCAGTGTGTTGCACCAAAGACTGAATAGACGACTGGATGTTGGCGGTGGATTATGTCGATTGTTTAACGAACGCCTCCAGACTTCGTTCTAGCGAGGAAACCTTATCGTTGTTAGACGGAACAAAGTTGTTTTGTGGAAAAGAATTGTTGGGTGCAAAGTTGTTCGTCTGATTTTGAAAAGGTTGGGGTTGGAAGGGCTGCTGAAATTGTTGTTGAGTTTGTTGTTGCGCTTGTTGTTGCGGAGGAGGAGGTCTTAGGAAATTGTTGCCTTGGAATTGATGCTGATTCTGATTCCAGGCGAAATTGGTGTGGTTCCTCCAACCGGGATTGTAGGTGGAAGAGTATGGATCATTTCTTGGTCTTTGCTGAAATGCAGCATTAACATGATCCTGTCCTTGAGATGGTGGATTGTAAGGACACTCTTCAGTTAAGTGAGAAGGATCGGAACAACAAGCACAAATGGTACGAAGGGGATGAACAGGGGAAGGAGCAGGAGATGAAAATTTTCTTTCTATCGCTTCAAGTTTTCTCGTTATTGCAGCCATTTCAGCTTTCATCGCAATAGAGACATCGAGTTGGTGAATTCCTACCCTAGACTGACCAGTAGAAATGGAGGAAGAAGAAGAAGTAGTTGGTCTAGTGCTCTCCCATTGAAGCGTTTGTTCCGCAAGGTCGTCGAAAAATTGCCACGCTTCCTCATCAGATTTCGATAGGAAGTGGCCCTGACAAATGGTTTCCAACAACTGCTTGGTTGCTGGGTTCAGGCCCTCGTATAAGGTTTGGCAAAGTTTCCATTTCTCAATACCGTGGTGAGGGCACTGAACAAGAAGGTCTTTATACCGGTCAAAGCACTTCCAGAAGGGTTCAGTAGGAAGTTGAGAGAATTGGTTGATTTCGTTACGGATCCTTGCGTTTTTATGATTCGGATAGAATTTCTTGAGAAACGCTTTCACAAACTCGTCCTAACTGGTTATGGAGTGGGAAGCGGTGCTATACAGCCATTTTTCAGCAAGATCGCATAAGGTGAACGGAATGACCCGTAGCCGTATAGCATCGTCCGACAGCTAGGTAGTTTTCATCATGGCACAAACATTTTGAAACTTGTTGATGAAGATATAGCCATCTTCAGATTCAAGCCCATGAAATTTTGGAAGCATGTTAATGAAGTGGGGCTTAATTTCAAAATTATCCCCATTGGCCGGTGGAAGGGAAAGACAAGTGGGAAGTGCAGAACGGGTGGGATAGAAACGATCCTGGAGCGCGATTCACTGCGGCGCTAAAACAATCGGTGGTGGTGGGTTATTCACCTCCATAGGAGGTGGAGTCAATCTCGGGGGAGTCAAAGAGATGTTTGGATTAAATCCTGACATCGCGGAAGAAGAGGTTGGTGATGGTGAAGGTGAAGATGTATGAACAAAATTCCGGTCAACGTCGGAGTTGGCCGGCAAAGGTAAGGGTGAAAGAGGTGCGGACGGAGTTTCGACATCTGAGTCGATCGCGTAGTCGGTAGCAACTAACGTAACGCAGACTAGGCAGGAGCTAGTTTCCCGAGTCCAAGCGGACATACACTAAATGAGTTTAGTATAGTCAAAGCGGATAAGGTGAGGGTAAGAAAACGTCAATGGAGAAATCCGATGGGTGGTGGGTAAAAAAAAATGGATTCTGGCGACAAAGGGCAAGTTTTTATAAAAGTTTTTGGTTTTGTGTTTTTTTTTTAATTTTTAGAAAGAGCTTTACAGAAATATGTATGGGCTTACGGCTTCAAGCAATCACAAACAAGATATGCACAATCACACCTTGATCTAGGGTCACCCAGGTCAGCTAGACAGCTCCTAACTGTTCCAAAGGGCTAGAAATAGGACCTCAAACCGCCTCTTCTCCAACAATTGCGGCCAGGTATGTTAGTTATATGTATGCCCTAGAGGCCATTACTGTACATTGGATGTATATTGTAGTGGATGCTGGGACATATATAGGGAGGACTTTCTTGCTCGACATGATAGTATGCTATCTGGTTGATCTTTACCTTAACGTGTATACTGATTGTCTCTCTATTACATGTTGGTAAAGCCCTTAGGATTTCTACTTGACTACCTGGACTATGATGCGGATCATACTAGTGGGGACATGGTAGTCCATAAGTACATCCTTCAAAGTCCCTAGTCGTGGGTGTATCGAGACGGGGCATCGCTATACCAGAGTAGACTAGCGCGTACCTTCCCAACCCATACAGATGGGCGATGGATGATCCCATATCCATCGGTGTTTGACATCAGAGATGATATACGAGTGCTCAGTAGAGACTGGGTACACTGGACGGACTCGCCGAGAACTCCCAGATGGTATTATACCTCACGTCAGATGGCAGTTCTCTGGTGACACTGGTACAGAGTAGTCTGTTGACCCGAGATCGTCATAGAGTCTTGTGTGGTTCCCACTGTGCTTTGATTTCCATCTTACCACGTCCAAGAGGGCGTGCAAAACGGTGGTTTTTGGGTACAGTCCCGAGTCACATGGAGGCAATGAGCGATAGGAGGGGATTCGTCTCTCCCGGTTTAGGGAGTTGATGTTGCACTGTGTTCGATTGGCTATAACAGGAAGTCCCTGGCCAGGGCTGATCAGAGAATTGCTGGTAAGTGTTACCAGTAGTTTCTCGACCCGTTATGAGCCTCATATCGACACGACTTATCGAGCTTTTGGGGTCTGACGTTTACCACCCCTAGGCAAGATATGCGACATATCAGACGATCAGACCGGACTGTACGGTAGTGTTACTGGTTGGATTCACTGGAGTGTGAGCAGGCTTGCTCGTCGATCTTCTGATCGCTCAATACCCGGGTGGCCGTTACGTTTAGCAGACCGCTTGCGGCTTGTGGGTGTTTGATATGATCATCACCTGCTGCCGGCGTATTGACTAGTCTTTAGAGTCCTACACAGAGGTTTCCTGGCTCAAGCGAAACAAAATAGGAGCGCATATGAGATATGTGAGGGACCGAGAATAATGCGTGTATATGATACCGTATTTAATTCTCGCGATGAATATATCGATTGGTTGTATGCGATATAACCTAGTTATCGAATCAAGTATTGATTCGATAAGCCGATACATTGGATACTAGTCGGTTGTGTGCGACATGACCAGATCATTGAATCAAGTGTTGATTTAATGATTTAATGCATAATTATATATTTGATATATTACTTTGCACTAACTAGTATTGGTTCACTTTAAATGGATTTTCTCACTTGATGTGCACATTGTATATGTGATATACTTTTGTACACTAGATTGTATCATGTTTGATGATACATGTTTTCTTGTATTTGTGTGAAGGTTGAACCATGGTTATATGAATGGCTAGGGTTATGATTATTTATTCATTTATTTATTTATACATTCATTTTGGAAATTATTTAAGGATGGTGGCTTATTTTGTTTTATGTTGAAGCTTCTTGAAGCTTTGATCAAGTCAACCATTCTTATCTCATCCTTAACCCTAACCATTCCAACTAACCTTGGTTTAATCTCTACACTTGACCATGGTTCTATTATGATAAGAGTTCATTATTCTTTTCATTTGAGAATTAACTTATCATAATATTCTTCTTCTTCTTCTTCATTTCTTCAAGTGAAGAAAGCTTGCCTCCATCAATGGCAAGTGATGAATTAGAGTGAGAAATCCAATTCTAAAGTCTACCCACTTCCTATTTCTTCATCCTCTACCTCTTGCCAAGTAGTAGAGTGTGTTTCCTTCACAAGTTTTCATGACTTGGTGAAGGTGGAGCTTGATTTAGCGATGCCTCTACGTAGATCATCTTCGGCACGTCGTCGATGACCTAGCCCGCTTCTTCTCTGATGAAACCGACGCTTTAGCCCGGGTTTTCGATTTGGACAGCGGAGAGGACCTCATTACGGAGCCGGGGAGGTGGAGGACCGGATCTACAAAGGTTGTATTTCCTATCCCATAGTTAAAATGTTAACTAGTTTCTTGTTTCGCCTAGATTTCTAGCCAACGATCCGTAGTCGGGTCTCTCGGCACCTAGAATTTTTGAAATTGGCATGGTTGATGCCTTGTGAGACCTCACTAGAGTGCCTCGAAACCCCACAGTGGTATCAGAGCCTAGCTAGAGCCTTAGGCGAAGTCCAGACAGAGTTTGAAAGCCGGACGAACCGAAAACCTAACCCCAAAATAGCTCTCTGGACTTTTTCTAAAATCTGGAGTTTTTCCAAATTAAAAATGCTTAAAAAATTCAGCAGGGAATTATAAGAATTACGGCGCAAAATGTTTTTCATGAACAGTGTATACGGCGGTGGAACCGCGGCAGAAGCCTGGCTTCTGCGGCGGTTCCGCGGCAATAGTTTGACGTCACAGTCCCATTTTTGCACAGTAATTCATTTTTTTCAGTGCTGAGTTCTCTGGGTATTTTTAAATTTTATTCAAGAGTTGAATATTCTGGGTTGTTTTGGGGATTCGTTGATTCGATCGGATTATCAAATTTTGTCTGTGTGGATTTCCGGGTATTTTTGAATATGTTAAAAAGTTCGACCGGATATAAATACCCAATTTTTCCCCTGTCGGGAAATTTCCAAGTGTTGGATTTTTCCGCAGTTTAACGACGTTCTAAGTAGTGCAAGTAACTCGATGGACCCTCTAGAAGACAACAAACCTTAACTCGATTATGTGACCGTCTTGAACTGCCCTTTGAACCTTCGGGTTTGGGGCAGTACGGCGTGCCACATGTGAGGCGTTGGCTTGACCCTTCTACGGCTGGACCGTTGGTACTGAGGCACGAACTGAATGTTTTTAGACTTGTTTCATGTGTTGATCTGTATCGGGAAAACTTGGGTGTTCGGATGTTCGATCGGAAAGTTTAACATTTTCTATTTATCCGGAATGGGATACAATAATTGGAATTCACAATAAGTTATGAGATAACTGAATGAATGTTATAAACATAGCAGTTTAGTCTCACTTGATCGGTTGCCACGGAATTTTGATGTGATCAAAAGTCCGTCGCAATCACGTAGCGTACACGGATAATCGCCGGATAAACTTAATAGACAGCCTCACTCCATAGCACCGACCAAGTGACTGTAGGAGAACCCCGTCGCCGAAAGCATCTGTTCGGGTGCTCGCGGCAGCGGTGTTCCGCCTTGGTGCACTTCGTCGGCGGTATCGGGGGTGCGACCGTCTACTAAAGTTTGCGACGAGCATTCGATCAGTATTTCGGGAATCTTGTTGAATTGCCCGACTTGATATTGAAAAGAGTTTTCAATTTTGAGACTAAAATGCGGGGTTTATAATTGTTAGGCATGCGATGTCTAAGTAATTCATTTGATTAGGCATGCGATGTCTATGCAAGTTGCGGATTCCAACTGTTGTAGTTTTACACTTTCTTTTCTGTGACCGTAAGTGTAATATGTGATATCGCCGGTTTCTTTGCTATATGTCAACGACAATTGGGATACGCATGTTTACTTACGTTGATGACATGTGATATTATGTGTTGCTGGATATGTTATATTGGATCGCCGTGTTTGAATAGCCGGGGCTTTTTATGTGAGATGAGTGTTTTTCATTTTTATTCATGTAAAAAACTTGTATGTAATATTCTTTTATTGGGGCACTTCCAGGTAGCGGATGTTGTCACCATTTGTATATTATTTACTTTTCCGCACTAGGATAGACCCAAGGAGGAGGGCACAAGTAACCGGGTTCTGGAGTCCAGTGGGAGACCAACTCGAGGAGTCGAGTCCGGGTCTCCTAACTCTAGAATTGGTAGGGTTGCTTGCCGCTCTCGTAGGGGTCTAGGGGTGTGGGTTTGGCTATTCATCACGACCGTGGAATCCGTGTTTTATACTGGCTCGTACTGAAAACACGGACGTCCTAGTATATCCAATATTTCATATGTTTCTTCTGCTGCGATATCTGTGATGTGATCATGAGATGTTCTGTGATAGATACAGTATATAGTATATATGATATATTATATAGACGTTACTTATGTTTTACACCCGCGCTAGCCCTGCCCCGCTCTGCCGTTAGTTACCTAACCTAACGGTGCATGAGTGGACATCGAGGCGAATGCGGATGGCATAAATGTAAGTCGTATTTATCTGTGATGTTTAGGTACTTAAATGATGGGACTTCATTAATGTGATTAATGAAATAAAAGAAACCTAAGATGTTGTAGAAGCGAATTTCAAAATAAACAGGTGGCTACAGTTCTTGCTTTGCACAGCGGTATATATGATATATCCTGCACCTTATTCGATAAGGAAAGGACCGAGATCCCTTCACCGGGAGTGACTCCTTTAGCAATAACTGGCAGATGCTACACATTCGGTTTGTCTTTTGATTGTTTTTAAGAGTTTTTGCTTTGCACAGTGATATATGTGATATATCCCGCACCTCATTCGACGAGGAAAGGACCGACGATCCCTTCACCGGGAGTGACTCCTTTAGCAAAACTAGAAAAGCCTCAAAAGCACTCCATTTCAAAACCATTCGATCCTACAACGATATCAAGTTCATTACGCAATAGGTTTTCAGAAAAACCTGTCGTAGCCCTCCGTCATTTCAGATATGTACTGGTTAGTATTCGTGTTGCGCTTGTTGACCTCTGTCAAGGCGTAGTGTGCGGTAGCTGATTAGCGCTTATCTGCATAAGCATATGATGTGATTGATTTAGGGTAGTCTTGCGACCTTGTTGACCTCTGTCAAGGGTCGTGCGGGTGGGTTTATTTCAATCAAGAAATGACGGGTTGAACATGACTAGCAGCCTATGGTTTGTTGACCTCTGTCAAGGTCATAGGACGCTTGGGGCAAAATATTATCGGGAATTTCAAGTGTTGAAATTTGCAATGAGATTGCATACCTTCTATGAGATAGTTGGATCCCGATACCCCCTGTGAGTAAGAGTTACTCCTGGGAGAGTTTTATACATTACAATTAGCCGATCAAGTAGGTGTCTAGAAAGGTGTCAACGGGGTTACGCCTCTGGGAAAACGAGGTTTACATTAATTAGGTTCGTGCGAAAGCACGGGGGACCTCCCTCAAAGTACCGACACTGGCCTGGCTGAAAGATTGGCGAACTTGTAGCGTGTAATTAATCCCGGCTAGTCTTTCCTTTTAGGGTTTGAAGGAAGATTTGATAAAAAGCAGTGGGAGCCATCCTGATTAGATAAAATAATAACCAATCTATTCTTGACAGAGCGCACGCTGAGTGTTTTCTTCTCTCTCTCTCCAGGTAGCGACCATATCACGCCTTAATCAAGATAATAATACAGATTATTGACCGAACCCGCTTGTTATACTGAGCTGGGGAACGTTGGTCCCGCTCCAACTTATAATTGTTATAAGACAGAGCAGGAAATTGGGGATTACCAGAATTCCCGTGCCGCCCAAACGAAGAGAGTGCATGCTGATGCATCATCTTCGGGTGTGTTCATTATACAGAACTGTTTCTCAGTATCCTCCGCATCCTTGGTATATGATACCGGATCAGGATCCCAGATATGTAAGATGTTACATAGGGCTACAAAAGGATAGAAAATGTTAGTTATATGTATGCCCTAGAGGCCATTATTGTACATTGGATGTATATTGTAGTGCATGCTGGGACATATATAGGGAGGACTTTCTTGCTCGACATGATAGTATGCTATCTGGTTACTCTTTACTTTAACGTGTATACTGATTGTCTCTCTGTTACATGTTGGTAAAGCCCTTAGGATGTGTACTTGACTACCTAGACTATGATGCGGATCATACTAGTGGGGACATGGTAGTCCATAAGTACATCCTTCAAAGTCCCTAATCGTGGGTGTATCGAGATGGGGCATCGATATACCAGAGTAGACTAGCGTGTACCTTCTCGACCCATACAGATGGGCGATGGATGTTCCCATATCCATTGGTGTTTGACATCGGAGAAGATATACGGGTGCTCAGTAGAGACTGGGTACACTGGACGGACTCGCCGAGAACTCCCAGATGGTAATATACCTCACGTCAGATGGCAGTTCTCTGGTGACACTGGTACAGAGTAGTCTGTTGACCCAAGATCGTCATAGAGTCTTGTGTGGTTCCCACTGTGCTTTGATTTCCATCATTTAAGTACCTAAACATCACAGATAAATACGACGTACACTTATGCCATCCGCATTCTCCTCGATGTCCCCTCGTGCACCGTTAGGTTAGGTAACTAACGACAGAGCAGGGCAGGGCTAGCGCGGGTGTAAAACATAAGTAACGCCTATATAATATATCATATATACTATATATTGTATCTATCACAGAACATCACATGATCACATCACAGATATCGCAGCAGAAGAAACATATGAAATATTGGATATACTAGGACGTCCGTGTTTTCAATATGAGCCAGTATAAAACACGGATTCTACGGTCGTGATGAATAGCCAAACCCACACCCGTAGACCCCTACGAGAGCGGCAAGAAACCCTACCAATTCTAGAGTTAGGAGACCCTGACTCGACTCCTCGAGTTGGTCTCCCACTGGACTCCAGAACCCGGTTACTTGCGCTCCCCTCCTTGGGTCTATCCTAGTGCGGAAAAGTAAATAATATACAAAAGGTGACTACTTCCGCAACCTGGAAGCGCCCCAATAAAAAGAATATTACATACAAGTTTTTACATGAATGAAAATGAAAAACACTCATCTCACATAAAAACCCCCGGCTATTCAAACATGACGATCCAATATAACATATCCAGCAACACATAACATCACATGTCATCAACGTAAGTAAATATGCGCATCCCAATTGTCATTTACATATAGCAACGAAACCGGCGATATCACATATTACACTTATGGTCACAGAAAAGAAAGTGTAAAACTACAACAGTTGGAATCCGCAATGAGCATAGATATCGCATGCCTAATCAAATGAATACCTTAGACATCACATGCCTAACATTTATAAACCCCGCATTTTAGTCTCAAAATAGAAAACTCTTTTCAATATCAAGTCGGGCAATTCAACAAGATTCCCGACATTCTGATCGAATGCTCGTCGCAAACTTCAGTAGACGGCCGCACCCCCGATACCGTCGACGAAGTGCACCAAGGCGGAACACCGCTGCCGCGAACACCCGAACGGATGCTTTCGGCGATGGGGTTCTCCTACAGTCACTTGGTCGGGGCTATGGAGCGAGGCTGTCTATTAAGTTTACCAGGCGAGTATCCGCGTACGCTACGTGATTGCGACGGACTTTTGATCACATCAAAATTCCGTGGCAACCGATCAAGTGAGACTAAACTGCTATGTTTATAACATTCATTCAGTTATCACATAACTTTTGTGAATTCCAATTATTGTATCCCATTCCAGATAAATAGAAAATGTTAAGCATTTCGATCGAACATTCAAACACCCAAGTTTTCCCGATACAGATCAACACATGAAATAAGTCTAACAACATTCAGTTCGTGCCTCAGTACCAACGGTCCAGCCGTAGAAGGGTCAAGCCAACGCCTCACATGTGGCACGCCGTACTGCCCCAAACCCGAAGGTTCAAAGGGCAGTTCAAGACGGTCACATAATCGAGTTAAGGTTTGTTGTCTTCTAGAGGGTCCATCGCGTTACTTGCACTACTTAGAACGTCGTCAAACTACGGAAAAATCCAACACTTGGAAATTTCCCGACATGGGAAAAATTGGGTATTTATATCCGGTCGAACATTTTAACATATTCTAAAATTTATCCGGAAAGCCAAATAGACAAAATTTGATACCCCGATCGAAACACCGAATCCCCAAAACAACTCCAGAAAATTCAACTCTTGAAAAAATATCAAAAATACCCAGGAAAACCAGCACTGCATATTATTGATTACAGTACAAATTTGGATGCCACAAACGACAAAACGGCCGCGTTTCCGCCGCACGAGCCATGCTCGTGCCGCGGAAACGCGGCGCATTGATGGAATCAGGCACACGAATTTTGCAGAATCCCTTAGAATTTCCTGCTGATTTTACTGAATATTTTTAATATGGAAAAATCCCAATTTTTGAAAAAAGGACAGAGAGCATGTTTTGAGATGGGTTTCGAGTTCGTTCGGGTTTCAGATTCTGTCTGGACTTCGTCTAAGGCTCTAGCTAGGCTCTGATACCACTGTAGGGTTCCTAGGCACTCTAGTGAGGTCTCTAAAGGGATCTACCATGCCAATTTCAAAAATTCGGTGCCGAGAAACCCTAATGTACGGATCGTCTGCTAGATTTCTAGGCGAAACTATAAACTAGTTAACACTTAACTAAGGGAATACGGAAATACAACCTTTGTAGATCCGGTGCTCCACCTCCATAGCTCCGCAACGAAGTCCTCTCCGCTGTCCAATAAGAATCCGGGCTCTAGCGTCGACTTCATCGGAGAATAAGCGAGCTAGGTCGTCGATGTCCATGCCGAAGATGATCTACGTCGAGGCATCGCTAAATCAAGCTCCGACTTCACCAAGTCAAGAAACTTGTGAAGAAAACACACTCTACTACTTGGCAAGAGGTAGAGGATGAAGAAATAGGAAGTGGGTAGACTTTAGTTTTGGATTTCTCACTCTTTTTATCACTTCACCATTGATGAAGTGAAGGTTTTCTTCATGAAGATGAAGAAGAAGAAGAAGATATATATTATGATAAGAATAATAGAATAGAATATGAATAATCATTTCTTATCATAATTAAACTATAGTAATGTGTAGAGAGTTGACCATAGTTAAATAAATGGTTAGGGTTTAATAGATGAAGACAAAAGGGTTTGATTGGTCAAAGCTTCATGAAGCTTCACTTAGCTTCATGAAAGAAACCCTTTTGTTTTCTTTTTCTCATTTATCTTTTAAATCCAAATGAAAAGATAAATGAATGAATAAAAGAAAACCCTAATTATTTATTTAACTTAGGTTTACTTCATTACACAAACCCTAGCAGTCTTGCATCATCAAACATGATACAAACAAGTGCACAAAATCATATCGCATATGCAATGCGCACACCCGAGTGAGAAAATCCATTTAAAGTCAACCGATACTAGTTGATGCAAAGTAATATATCAAATATATAAATATGCATTAAATCATTAAATCAACACTTGATTCAATGATCCGGTCATGTCGCACACAACCGACTAGTATACAATGTATCGGCTTATCGAATCAACGCTTGAATCGATAACTAGGTTATATCGCATACAACCATTCGACACATTGATCGCGAAAATGAAATACGGTATCACATATACGCATTATTCTCGGTCCCGCACATATCTCATATGCGCTCCTATTTCGTTTCTCTTGAGCCAGGAAACCTCTGTGTAGGACTCTAAACACTCGTCAATACGCCGGCAGCAGATGATGATCATATCAAGCACCCACAAGCCGCAAGCGGTCTGCTAAACGTAACGGCCACCCGGGTATTGAGCGATCTGAAGATCGACGAGCAAGCCCGCTCACACTCCAGTGAATCCGACCAGTAACACTACCGTACAGTCCGGTCTGATCGTCTGATATGTCGCATATCTTGCCTAGGGGTTGTAAACGTCAGACCCCAATAGCTCGATAAGTCGTGTCGATATGAGGTCTATAACAATTCAAGAAACTACTGGTAACACTTACCAGTAAATCTCAGCAACCCTGGCCAGGGATTTCCTGTTATAGCCAATCGAACACAGCGCAACATCTACCCCCTATACCGGGAGAGACGAATCCCCTCCTATCGCTCATTGCCTCCATGTGACTCGGGACTGTACCCAAAAACCACCGTTTTGCACGCCCTCTTGGACGTGGTAAGATGGAAATCAAAGCACAGTGGGAACCACACAAGACTCTATGACGATCTCGGGTCAACAGACTACTCTGTACCAGTGTCACCAGAGAACTGCCATCTGGCGTGAGGTATATTACCATCTGGGAGTTCTCGGCGAGTCCGTCCAGTGTACCCAGTCTCTACTGAGCACCCGTATATCATCTTCGATGTCAAACACCAATGGATATGGGATCATCCATCGCCCATCAGTATGGGTCGAGAAGGTACACGCTAGTCTACTCTGGTATATCGATGCCCCATCTCGATACACCCACGACTAGGGACTTTGAAGGATGTACTTATGGACTACCATGTCCCCACTAGTATGATCCGCATCATAGTCTAGGTAGTCAAGTACACATCCTAAGGGCTTTACCAACATGTAACAGAGAGACAATCAGTATACACGTTAAAGTAAAGAGTAACCAGATAGCATACTATCATGTCGATCAAGAAAGTCCTCCATATATATGTCCCAGCATCCACTACAATATACATCCAATGTACAGTAATGGCCTCTAGGGCATACATATAACTAACAATCTCCCACTTGCACTAGGGCCATCTGTAGCAGTGGTCGAAGTATCTCATACTCAACCATCCCATAAAAGTCTCTCTCTGGGAACAGGCCTTTGTGAGTGGATCCGCCGTGTTGTCCTCTGAGTCTACTCTCCTAACCTCGATCACCCTGGAGATCAACTATCTCTATGATCAGGTGATGCTGCCTTAGAATATGTCTGGATCACTGATGGGACTTGTGTTCCTTGGCATAAGCCACAACTCCATTGTCTCACAATGGTAGGAACGTAGTTCATCTCATGAACTAATATACACCCAAACAGCCTCTTTGGTAGCATCTTAAGTAGCGATGTATCGTGCCTTTATCGTCTAGTATGCCACGGTATCTAGCTTGGAACTCTTCCAACATACCGTCCCTTTACTGAGGGTAAAGACAATGCCTGGGACTGACATTCAGTCGTCTTTATCACTCTGGAACCTTTCCAGTGATTCTCTCCAGGATCGATTGAGACCATCTCACTTCTCCTAGTGAGATTCCTAACATCCAATTAGATCTATCTCATAGATCCAAAATCCAGGATTTAGTAGGTATCATTTTGATCCTATATGGAGAATCATTGTGATAAGCGGAGATTGATCGAGCGTAGCATAGGATCTCCTTTCCTATCATGAGTATGTCCTCCACGTACTCTACGAGGATCACCACCATACTCCCTACTACCTTTTTGTTTATACAAGGTTCATCTACCATTTTGATGATGTCAAACTCTTTGACTAATCCATCAAAACAGATGTTCCAACTCCGCGATGCCTGTTTTATCGTATAAAACATCTTGCACGCGTTTCCGCTGCTCCCACTGTCTACGAGGCCCTCTGGCTGTGTACTTACAGACTTTCCCTTCTAAATCAATATTTAGAAAAGCAGTCATGGCACCCAACCGCCAGATATCGTAGTCATGGTATGTAGCCGTGGCAAGTAGGATCTGGATGGACTTAAGCATAGGTACTGGAAAAGGTTTCATCATTATCCACACCTGGTCAATGATGCAAACCTTTAATAAGTCTAGCTTTGAAAGTCTCAACTTTTCCATGTACACCAAGTAATCTTCTCAAGATATACTTGCTCCTGATGGGGATTTAACCCTTCAGATATAGCAACTAAAGTCCATACTTTGTTGGTGTATAAGGATTCCATCTCAGATCGCTAAACATCCAGCCATTCTTACAGAGTCCCTACTCTTGATGGCCAGCTCGAAACTAGTTGGGTCATCATCTCATGAAGCAATCCTCGCTCCCACTGTCATAGAGAAACCGAAGTATCTCTCAGGTGGGTGAGGAACCCTACTAGATCGGCGGAGAGGCCGAGGTTCGTTGGAATCTACTGAATCCTTTGGTTGTACCAAATCATCTGCTGTAGTTTGTATAGTTGGAACGTTTCCAGTTCTACATAACAGACGTTGCCTCGAGCTTGTCCGGATTTTTCTTTTAGACATAGGCCGGACAACCCCAAATCTTAACTAACTTAAGATATGGGCTCTTCCCTTTCCATATCACATATGAAATGGTAGGCTTTGATTTGATTCGAACCCTATTCAATAGGTATGCAGCTTCTCAAGTGCATAACCCCTTAAGGAAAAAGGTAACTCAGTATTACTCATCATAGAGCACACCATATCAAATAGGGTGTATCTGCTCCGTCCCGACATACCATCGTGCAATGGTGTATACGGAGGAGTAATGCTGAGAGAGAATCTCATTCTCCTTTAAAATAGTCCAGGATTTCCGTGCTCAAGTATTCTCCTCCTCGATCTCATCAAAGGACATAATACTTATACCCGTATTCTGGTTCTCTACTTCTAACTTATATTCTGTGAATATCTCAAAAGGTTCGGACTTGTGTTTCAACAGGAACATAGGTCTGAATCTAAAGAGATCATCAGAGAACGTAATGAAGTATAAAGAACCAATCCTGGTATGTGTAGACAGGGGACCTACATACATCAACATGTATCATCCCAAAAGTTCATTAACTCTTTCTCTGTTTCCAATAAACAGAGCTGTGGTCATCTTATCTTTGTGACATGACTGGCGAGTTTCACAAGATGTAAATTCAAACTAATTTAAATATGCATCTATATGTAACTCTAGCTGGTCGGGTCACATTGATCTGACCTAGTCTACAATACCTCAAGAAGGAATGGTTCAATTCTGAACTCTTCCTCTTGTGTGTGTTCCATATACTAAGAACTGTAATTTGATTTAGAACATCAATGCTTTTAGATAACGTGCCTGAACCGATCAACTTTTGATATAGGAAATGTTCAAAACATCATCCAACAATACGAAATTTTATCGTTTCTTTACTAATAAAGAAACAGATATGATTTTGTATCTCAGGTTCGGTATCTAATAACATTCGTTCAGAATCAATGTATTACAATACAGGGTGACAGTGACCAATAGACTTGGCTGCAACAGAAAAACTGAGAACGGGTGATAAGTTTCATGAGGCAGAAAACGGGGCAAGTGTTGCAGCCAAGTCTGTTGGTCACTGTCACCCTGTATTGTAATACATTGATTCTGAACGTATGTTATTAGATACCGAACCTGATATACAAAATCATATCTGTCTCTTTATTAGTAAAGAAACGATAATATTTTGTATTGTTGGATAATGTTTTGGACATTTCCTATATCAAAAGTTGATCGGTTCAGGCACGTTATCTAAAAGCATTGATGTTCTAAATCAGACTACAGTTCTTAGTATACAGAACACACACAAGAGGAAGAGTTCAGAAATGAACGAATCCTTCTTGAGTTATTGTAGACTAGGTCATATCACTGCGACCCGACTAGCTGGAGTTACATTTAGATGCATATTTAAATTAGTTTGAATTTACATCTTGTGAAACTCGCCAGTCATGTCACAAAGATAAGATGGTCATAGCCCTGTTTATTGGAAACAGAGAAAGAGTTAGTAAACTCTTGGGATGATACATGTTGATGTATGTAGGTCCCCTATCTACACATGCCAAGACCGGTTCTTTGTACTTCATTACATTCTCTGATAATCTCTCGAGATTCAGACACATGTTCCTGTTGAAACACAAGTCCGAACCTTTTGAGGTATTCATAGAATATAAGTTAGAAGTAGAGAACCAAAATACGGATATAAGTATTATGTCCTTTGATGTGATCAAGGAGGAGAATACTTGTGCATGGAATTCCTGGACTATTCTAAAGGAGAATGAGATTCTCTCTCAGTGTTACTCCTCCGTATACACCATAGCACGATGGTATATCGGGGCGGAGCAATTACACCCTATCTGATATGGTGTGCTCTATGATGAGTAATACTGAGTTACCGATTTCCTTTTGGGAGTTATGCACTTATAAAGTTGCATACCTATTGAATATGGTTCGAATCAAATCAGTTACCTACCACTTCATTTGTGATATGGTAAGGGAAGAGCCCATGTCTTAAGCTAGTTAAGATTTGGGGTTGTCCGGCCTATGTCTAAAAAGCAAAATCCGGACAAGCTCGAGGCAATGTCAGTTATGTACAACTGGAAATGTTCCAGCTATACAAACTGCAGCTGATGATTTGACAGAACTAAAGGATTCAGTAGATTCCAACGAACCTCAGCCTTTCCGCCGATCTAGTAGGGTTCCTCACCCACTTGAGAGATACTTCGGTTTCTCTATGACAGTGGGAGCGAGGATTGCATCATGAGATGATGACCCAACTAGCTTCGAGCTGGCCATCAGGAGTACGACTCTATAAGAATGGCTGGATGCTTAGTGATCTGAGATGGAATCCTTATACACCAACAAAGTATGGACTTTGGTTGCTATATCTGAAGGGTTAAATCCCCATCAGGAGCAAGTATATCTTGAGAAGATTACTAGGTGTATATGGAAAAGTTGAGACTTTCAAAGCTAGACTTGTTAAAAGTTTGCATCATTTACCAGGCATGGATTATGATGAAACCTTTTTCAAGTAGCTATGCTTAAGTCCATCCAGATCCTACTTGTCACGGCTACATACCATGACTACGATATCTGGTGGTTGGGTTTCATGACTGCTTTTCTAGATGGTGTTTTAGAAGAGTGCGTCTGTAAGTACACAGCCAGAGGGCTTCGTAGACAGTGGGAGCAGCGGAAACGTATGCAAGATGTTTTATGTGATAAAACAGGCATCGCGGAGTTGGAACATCTGTTTTGATGAAGAAGTCAAAGAAGTTGACATCATCAAAATGGTAGATGAACCTTGTATAAACAAAAAGGTAGTAGGGAGTATGGTGGTGATCCTCGTAGAGTACGTGGATGACATACTCTTGATAAGAAAGGAGTTTCTTATGCTACGCTCGATCAATCTCCGTTTATCACAATGATTCTCCATATAGGATCAAACTGATACCTTCCATATCCTGGTTTTTGGATCTATGAGATAGATCTAATTGGATGTTAGGATACTCACTAGTAGTAGTGAGATGGTATCAATCGATCCTGGGGAGAATCACTGGAAGTGTTCCAGGGTGATAAAAACGACTGAATGTCAGTCGCAGGCATTGTCTTTACCCTCAGTAAAGGGACGGTATGTTGGAAGAGTTCCAAGCTAGATACCGTGACATAATAGACGATAAAGGCTGGATACATTGCTACTTAAGATGCTACCAAAGAGGATGTTTGGGTGTATATTAGTTCATGAGATGAACTACGTTCCTACCATTGTGAGACAATGGAGTTGTGGCTTATGCCGAGGAACGCCGGTCCCATCAGTGATCCAGACTGATTCTAAGGCAGTATCACCGGATCATGGAGATGGTTGATCTCCAGGGTGATCGAGGCAAGGAGAGTAGACTCAGAGGACAACACGGCGGATCCACTCACGAAGGCCTATTCCCAAAGAGAGACTTTTATGGGATGGTTGAGTATGAGATACTACAACCACTACTACAGATGGCCCTAGTGCAAGTGGGAGATTGTTAGTTATATGTATGCCCTAGAGGCCATTACTGTACATTGGATGTATATTGTAGTGGATGCTGGGACATATATAGGGAGGACTTTCTTGCTCGACATGATAGTATGCTATCTGGTTGATCTTTACCTTAACGTGTATACTGATTGTCTCTCTATTACATGTTGGTAAAGCCCTTAGGATTTGTACTTGACTACCTGGACTATGATGCGGATCATACTAGTGGGGACATGGTAGTCCATAAGTACATCCTTCAAAGTCCCTAGTCGTGGGTGTATCGAGACGGGGCATCGATATACCAGAGTAGACTAGCGTGTACCTTCTCGACCCATACAGATGGGCGATGGATGATCCCATATCCATCGGTGTTTGACATCAGAGATGATATACGGGTGCTCAGTAGAGACTGGGTACACTGGACGGACTCGCCGAGAACTCCCAGATGGTATTATACCTCACGTCAGATGGCAGTTCTCTGGTGACACTGGTACAGAGTAGTCTGTTGACCCGAGATCGTCATAGAGTCTTGTGTGGTTCCCACTGTGCTTTGATTTCCATCTTACCACGTCCAAGAGGGCATGCAAAATGGTGGTTTTTGGGTACAGTCCCGAGTCACATGGAGGCAATGAGCGATAGGAGGGGATTCGTCTCTCCCGGTATAGGGAGTTGATGTTGCACTGTGTTCGATTGGCTATAACAGGAAGTCCCTGGCCAGGGCTGATCAGAGAATTGCTGGTAAGTGTTACCAGTAGTTTCTCGACCCGTTATGAGCCTCATATCGACACGACTTATCGAGCTATTGGGGTCTGACGTTTACCACCCCTAGGCAAGATATGCGACATATCAGACAATCAGACTGGACTGTACGGTAGTGTTACTGGTTGGATTCACTGGAGTGTGAGCAGGCTTGCTCGTCGATCTTCTGATCGCTCAATACCCGGGTGGCCGTTACGTTTAGCAGACCGCTTGCGGCTTGTGGGTGTTTGATATGATCATCACCTGCTGCCGGCGTATTGACGAGTATTTAGAGTCCTACACAGAGGTTTCCTGGCTCAAGCGAAACGAAATAAGAGCGCATATGAGATATGTGCGGGACCGAGAATAATGCGTGTATATGATACCGTATTTAATTCTCGCGATGAATGTATCGATTGTTTGTATGCGATATAACCTAGTTATCGAATCAAGTATTGATTCGATAAGCCGATGCATTGGATACTAGTCGGTTGTGTGCGACATGACCGGATCATTGAATCAAGTGTTGAATTAATGATTTAATGCATAATTATATATTTGATATATTACTTTGCACTAACTAGTATTGGTTCAATTTAAATGGATTTTCTCACTTGATGTGCACATTGTATATGTGATATACTTTTGTATACTAGATTGTATCATGTTTGATGATACATGTTTTCTTGTGTTTGTGTGAAGGTTGAACCATGCTTATATGAATGGTTAGGGTTATGATTATTTATTCATTTATTTATTTATATATTCATTTTGGAAATTATTTAACGATGGTGGCTTATTTTGTTTTATGTTGAAGCTTCTTGAAGCTTTGATCAAGTCAACCATTCTTATCTCATCCTTAACCCTAACCATTCCAACTAACCTTGGTTTAATCTCTACACTTGACCATGGTTCTATTATGATAAGAATTCATTATTCTTTTCATTTGAGATTTAAATTATCATAATATTATTCTTATTCTTCTTCATTTCTTCAAGTGAAGAATGCTTGCCTCCATCAATGGCAAGTGATGAATTAGAGTGAGAAATCCAATTCTAAAGTCTACCCACTTCCTATTTCTTCATCCTCTACCTCTTGCCAAGTAGTAGAGTGTGTTTCCTTCACAAGTTTTCATGACTTGGTGAAGGTGGAGCTTGATTTAGCGATGCCTCGGCGTAGATCATCTTCGGCACGTCGTCGATGACCTAGCCCGCTTCTTCTCCGATGAAACCGACGCTTGAGCCCGGGTTTTCGATTTGGACAGCGGAGAGGACCTCATTACGGAGCCGTGGAGGTGGAGGACCGGATCTACAAAGGTTGTATTTCCTATCCCATAGTTAAAATGTTAACTAGTTTCTTGTTTCGCCTAGATTTCTAGCCAACAATCCGTAGTCGGGTCTCTCGGCACCTAGAATTTTTGAAATTGGCATGGTTGATGCCTTGTGAGACCTCACTAGAGTGCCTCGGAACCCCACAGGCTAAGTGCCAGGTAAGTGGGAGGCTCCCCACTACGTAAGTGGTGGTCCTAATTAAGTAACCACTTGCCTTGGACACACTTGCCTAGACACCGCAAAAGTCAGGATAGGATAAACGGCCGATGCCTGTAACTAGTCCTCTGTCCTATTGAGCGCGAAGTCCTTAGGGCTGAGTCTAGTATTTTTTTAATTTAAGCAATGGTCAATGCATATGCTTTTTGTGATTTCTGGGGTCCTGGGAAGGGTGATGAAATCCCCACCCAATCTGGATTGGTTTCAAGCCCCTTAAAGTCCGTATTAATATATGCAAAGCACTAACAATCAACTGCAAACAATTTTTATTTTTAAGCACGGCGCAAAGAATCCTGCACAAGAACAATTTATTGGAAGGGGGAAGAGAATTTGCGCAAAGAATGCTGCAGAAAACACAGTTCAGTGGAGTTCAGAGGAGTGGGGGAGGGAAGAGAAAGACTCACAGAAATTTTGAGATGCAGAGGGCACTAAGTGGCCGCGGTTCCGCGGCCTAAGCTTGCTTATGCCGCGGTTCCGCGGCAAGATAGTGGAGTTGGGGCTCTGGAATTTTGGTGTGTGCTGCCTTGTCTGTACTCTTCTTTTCTGAAGCTCCTGAATCTTGATTTGCTTACTGGATCTGCTCCAGAATCTTTCAATAGACCGTTTTTTCCGTCTTGTTCACCCGCGGTGTAGCCGCAAACATATGGGTCTAACTTCCCACGTCTTTGGCACTGAACTTGAAGTTCGTTTTATCCTTCACACTTGCACAAAAACTAATCAAAAATAACAAGATGATTTTTTTTACAATGTATATTTTTTTGTTTTGGTTTTTTCGGTTAGCTTTATATCACAAATTTACCCGAAATTACACAAAGAAATAAACTACCGTCTCCCCGGCAACGGCGCCATTTGATTGGTAAGGTTTTTGCGTGCTAAGTTTGTTACCGCAATCAAGACGGATTCGCTTGTGGCTAGCCGGTTGAGTACGGGTCGTCTGCAGGGAGATGGGAATCTTTTTCTATGTGCTTTAACGAGTTAAGTCCAAATGTCCAGGTTTGTTTTTAGATTACTTATGTGCTAAAATGATATATAAAGAGAGCTTCTTAGGGTTAGGATTAGGTTAGTTTGAGTTAGGAGTCGCTAACTTCTTTTGTTGCCACTCTTAATATCGGTGTTACGGTAATCGTCAACAACGGGGATTAACAGGACTAGGAAGGAACTTGCGAGTATAAGCTAGGCTTTCCAACGCATAAGTTCTTCCTTTTGGTGCTTGTCCGTCCGTTCTTGGCTCTTAGCCTTAACCTCCGGGTAATTCAACCACAACCGGTCTCACTAAGGAATCACCGCTATCATTTAGGATAGGGTGCCGTAGGGAGCAGATTGTGGTTCAATTAAAGGGAGTCGGAATTAAGATATTGGGCAAGAAAAGAGTGAGAGAGATTTCCTTCTCTCAAAGTTTCCTTATCCTACCCTAACAAGTATGAAAACTACTCACCCATTATAAGGAAAAGAAAATAAAACAAAGGAGGAAGATAGAAAGAAAGAGGTTAGAAGATTACAACTAGCTATTTGAGACCTCACCTTGGCAAGGATCAAGCTTAAGCATCATAGTTTTTTTCAGGATAAAGAAAAAGAGAACAAGAAAGAAACAAACAACAAATAACGACAACTAGATTAGCAAATGAAAAATACAAGCAAATATAATTAACAATTACAACAAGATAAGCATGGTAAGAACAAGAACTCCTTTATTCATTCTTCACTCACAAAAGCTCACTACAAGTTTTTAATGGAGAAGAAATGAGAGGAGGAAGAAGAACAACACATGTATTCTAAAATCTAAATACAAGAATGGGGACCCTTGGCTTTGCCAAGTTCTGGACTATTTATAGGCAGGAAACAGAAATTCTAGGGCAACATTCTGGACCAACATGAAAAGACAAAACAGCCCCTGAAATTTCATCATTTGATACGCCAGTATGGCCACGGATCCGCGGCCTAGACCCTCTATTGGCCGTAGATCCGCGGCCATATAGGGGAGTTGGGTCATGGGCTTTTGTGTGCTTCCCTGGTCTGCTGTGCCCTTTAGTCTGGTATATGTTTTTTCTCAGATTTTCTTCACGATTTTTCCAGAATTTCTGCTGATCAAAAGGTGATGTGATGTGGATCTTTTGCCATGATTTCCTCGAGCTCCGCGTAGATATGTTGGATCTTGTGTTTCCATTGAGCTTTGTGCATGAAAATGACATTGATTTGCCATTTTGTCTCTTAAACTGGTGTGCGGCAACATGCGGATAGAGAGCGGAGACCCGTGTTTTATCTGTGGTTGGCAGTAATCCGGATTTTGTCGTGCTTTTCCATGAATTTCACCGTTTAGAGCCGAGAACATGTATCCTGCAATTGACTAGAAAACACGGCTCAAGAGTACCTACCGATAAGCAATGTGATAAAAATTGGGCGGTATAAAAATGCAAAAATCTGATATGAACATATATATTTCAGCAGCGAGACCTGAATCTCAGACAGCGCTGTTGGATGGAACTAGTAAAGGACTACGATTGCGAGATCTTGTATCACCCGGGCAAGGCTAATGTAGTGGCGGATGCTTTGAGCAAGAGGCCCAGGGGTAGTCTATCATGTTTGAGCGCAGTACAGAGGCAGTCGTCAGCAGATTGGCAGATTTTATGCGATAGCCGAGTTGAGTTCGAGTTCACTCTGACAGGGGGACAGCTTGCGCATGTTCGTGCATGTCCGCAGTTACTTGACCGTATTCGAGAGTCACAGCCCAGTGATGACCGTCTTTCAGAGATCATGGAGCAGAGTTTCCGAGTTCGTGATCGATGATCAGGGAGTACTGTGATTTGGGACTCGATTGTGCGTACCAGATTCGGAGGGACTGCGACGTGAGATTCTTGACGAGGCGCATAGATCGACATACAGCGTTCATCCGGATTCCACCCACATGTACCGTGATTTGAGAAATGTTTATTGGTGGGACGGGATGAAGAGGGACGTCACAGACTTCGTGTCGAGATGCCTGACTTGTCAGCAAGTCGAGGCCGAGCACCAGAGGCCAGCAGGAGAGTTGCAGCCTTTGCCCATTCCGGAGTGGAAATAGGAGCAGATTTCTATGGACTTTGTTGTCAGTCTACCCAGGACCAGGAGAGGGTACGACTCCATTTGGGTGATCGTGGATCGATTGACGAAAGCGGCTCACTTCCTGCCAGTGAAGACCACTTTCAGTTTTGCTCAGTATGCCCAGATTTACATCGACGAGATCGTATGGTTGCATGGCGTACCGACTTGTATCGTGTCAGACCGAGGCACCCAGTTTACCAGCCGACTATGGCAGAGACTTCAGGAGGCGTTGGGCACCCGTTTGAGTTTCAGCACAACGTTTCATCCGCAGACCGACGGCCAGTCAGAGCGGACTATTCAGACTCTCGAGGACATGCTCCAAGCGTGTGTTTTGGACTTTGGTGGTAGCTGGGATCATCATTTACCTTTAGTGGAGTTCTCCTACAACAACAGCTTCCAGGATACTATTCAGATGGCACCTTTCGAGGCTTTGTATGGGAGGACATGTAGATCACCCTTTTGTTGGACTGAGCTTAGCGAGAGCAGTATTTTAGGGCCGCAGATCGTGCAGGAGACGACCGAGAAAGTACAGTTGATTCGAGGTCAGATGAGAGCGGCTCAGAACAGGCAGAAATCGTATGCAGATAGGCGCTGTCGCAGACTAAAGTTCGTAGTTGGCGATCATGTTTTTCTGAGGGTCTTTCCGATGAAGGGCGTGATGAGATTTGGGCGAAAAGGAAAGCTTAGTCCCAGATTTGTGGGTCCCTTTGAGATTCTCGAGCGTGTCGGCGCAGTTGCATATCGTTTGGCTCTTCCACCCAGCATTCCAGATGTTCACCGCGTCTTCCACGTGTCGATGCTACGCAGATATCTTCATGACCCTTCTCACACGATTCAGCATCATCCCGTTTAGCTTGAGCGCGATCTTTCGTTCACCGTGCAGCCAGTAGTGATATTGGATCGGCAGATGAAGAAACTTCGATCAAGGGTCCTGCCATCTGTGAAGGTTCTTTGGCGCAGCCCGAATGGTGAAGAGATCACTTGGGAGGCCGAGGGAGAGATGCGGAAGAAATTCCCTCATCTCTTTGAAGGTACGCGTAGCTATATATTTTAAATTTGGGGACGAATTTTCTTAAGGGGGGAAGATTGTAACACATTAGAATGTGATTAGCGGTAAGTGTGATTTAATGTAGGGTTTTTGGTAAAAAGTTTACCAAAACGGTTTTCAAATAATTTATCTGGTTTTATGAATATTTTATTAGAATTTTATTTGTACTGCACACACTTGTGCATGTTAACTAGGGTTAAGTCTAGGGTTAAACCATGATTTGATAACCATGGTGGACTAACCCAATTGTTAAGTTAAATTGTTTTCAATTAAAGGGTTTTAGTTTTTAAATTGAATTAGTGTAGGGGTTGACTAGATTAGGGTGAGAGAGAGAGGCCATGATGGCTTGAGCATGCTTGGCATTTAATGAGGAGAGAGGGTGAGCGGTTGACTCCCATTTTATTTTCAAAAACTTTGTATTTTCTCTCACACTCATTCTCACTCATATCTCTCCCTCTCACTCTCACACAACAACACACAACAACAACAGCCACAACAGCAGCAGCCTTGGCAGCAGCAGCAACAGCAACAAAAACAGCAACAATAGCAGCAGCATCAGCATCAGCTGCAACAGCAACAACAGCAGCAGCTCAGCAGTAACAGCAGCAGCTCAGTAGTATCAGCAGCACTTCAGCAGCAGCAGCACCTTCTTCTCCTTCTTCTTCTCCTCTTCTCCTACATCCTAGGATCTCTAGAGGTATAATCTTTTAACTTGATTCCTTGCTTGCTTAACCTAGGTATTATTTAGTTTCGTTTAGTGTTTGTTATGTGAATTAGTGCTAGTTTTGGGTAATTTGAGTGAGATTTGGGAAAGTGATGGTTTTAAATTGTTAATATAGCATGACTAAATGCTGTTAAGACCCGTTAACCCAAGATTTATCCCAGATTTCATTAAAATACCAGATTGTTTCGAATTGGTGTAATTTAGCGTTTAAATTGGACTTTTAGCCTTTCTGGGATCTGCTCTTGACCCGGGCCATTCAGGAAAAAGTTGTGAATATTGTAGCATGGTGACCATGTCAGACACACATACACAAAGCACGGGGACCCCTCTCCCCTTCCCGGCCGCAGATTTAATAGATCTGGCTGCAAATTGCGGCCAGAGGGTGTGCTTGGTTGCTGGGGTTTTGACTGTAGGTGTCTGCTGGGTAGCTAGGGTTTTTGGTATGTGCAACTTTTTCTGTTTTGACTCGAGTCAAAATCTGGATTATTAAACCGTATATCGATGTTTTTAAACTTGTGTGACACGTGTGTGATCTGAGTTGGTTCTGTGGTGCGCTGCGCGACATAGCGTGTCGGGTTGGTTTCTGGTGAGGATACGCACGTCGCGACGGATCGAGTGCACGCGCGTTTAGATTCACACACGAGTTATTCTTTTGATCGATATATCACGTTTTTGCGGGATTTTCCTTATGTGTATTACTTTATGTAAATTCTAGGTTCGCAGTCGGGAACTTCGAGCACCGCGGAGAAAGGAAAGCAGGTGGTCGGACACACCTAGCACGAGATCATGGGTGAGTAGATGTAACATCTACGGGGGACAATCGTTTGGATGGCGCAAGTCGCCCGATAGTTTAAGTAATTTAAAGATTCCTAGTGATATTAGTAATTATGAGTTAATACTTGCATAACATCTTGCTACATTCATGCTCTACGTTGACCTACATATGCGAACTCATTCTATAGGACACCTGCACCATTGCCAGGGTTTTTATATGCAGCACGAGCACTATTCATGCGTACACACACGCCTTGTTAATTTCCATGCCACAACACTAGATAACTTATAATCTGAAAAATTTTCACCATATTTGATGCTTAAACCTGTGCTATTGCATTAAATCCTTAAAATAAAATTGTAGAATTGTTATTCATGTGCATGTACCTCTTTACCTCATTTATTCAAGCCTAGTCTATTAATCATACATTGCAACTTGATTAGTGATACCATATGCATTCATTATCATTGACATATGCACTTATGATGATTTCTTGAGATTTATGATATTTCTGGATTTCGGGGGAAAGTCGCAAGAATTTCTAAACTTATTACCCTTTTAAAATATGCAAAGTTGCGGTTTTCTAGTGATTTAAGTGTCGTCCACCATGAGTTTGCTGTTGTTTTCGAGACCCGTTTCAAGGAGTTGGATGAACCGTCTCGGGTATATGGTGGGCCCGGTAAGGTACCCCGGGGCAAGAAGCTCGAGTAGTAGACGATGAGCCTGGCAGGGGATAGACAACCTACTGGTGACTTTTTGGCATGGCGGATATCCAGAGGATACCGACCGTGGCCACGAGATGTTGAGATATGGATATTTGAGATGGGTCAGCCGGACGTCTGAGGCCAGAGATACTGTGATATGGATACATGAGATTTGAGACAGTTTTGAGGTGTCGATGGTGGACACGGATTCTTGATGATTCTAGTGATGTTTTGGTGATATTTCAAAAGAGATACATAAAAAGGAAAATAATTATTCTTATACCTACATATTCAGATCATGAGTTGATTCATGTTGCATACATACCTGCTAGCACTTTCATGTTGCATACATACCTGCTTGTATATCCTTCCTTATCTGTATTGTAGATGCTAAGATGCTTGTGTGCATGCTTGCGATAGCCTCTATAGATGTTATTTATTACTCACGAGTTGGCAACTCACCGCCGTTGTGCCACAGCCTTTTTGCAGGTCCGCTCCGTCAGCACAGTAGCGGCGAGCGCCCTAGCTTCTTTTGCCTCTTTTGCCTGGACTCGAGGTTTTTGCTCATAGGTGGGTTGTGTTATTATTTTGTACCACCTTGTATATTCATTGTATCTAGAGTACTCCATCTACTGTATCAGCTGCACCTGTTATTTGTATTGTTGTATATTGACTTAGAGACGAGACTGTGAGATTTGTGGACTTTTTATGCTGTATTTGGGGTCGAGCTCACTTGAGTCGACATGATATTGTACTTATGCTTATCATGCTTATTTTATGCACAACACTGTTTTACATTGCGTGGGATTTGTGACCGCCTTGGGGCGAAGAGCTAGCTCCCGCTTGGGGATGCCATATTTCATGTTATTCATTTATACTCTTGTCTTATACCCGTTTGGGGGCCTGTTTTTACAAAGGAGACTCTGCCGGAATTTTTGGAAAAGGGGATGTTGCTTTTAAAAAGCTTGATGTGACTTAATGGATTAAATTGCTTTCGATAAATTGGTTTTTCCTTCACTCTATTTCTTAATCGGGTTTTGATTTCTGGGCTTTGGCTTACTTATTTTACGTACACCTTGAGACGTTTAGTGACTTAAGTGCCAGTCAAGCTCCGTACCCTGCGGGTCGTGACAAGCAGTTCCCAGGTGACATGAGTACAGCTTAATCTGTCGACTTGACACTGCTACTTCGCCTCGCGTGTGTTCCCACTGTACTTAGATTACTACCCTACCACGGCTCAAACGAGTTGTACAAACAGGTAGTAGTTGGGTGCAGTCCCTAAGCACTTGGAGGCAGTGGCGGTTAGACATGATTCGTCTCTCCCGGTATTGGGGGTTGATATCGCGCTGTGTATGGAGAGCCATTACGCAAATTCCCTTGCCAGGGCAAGCGAGATTTACTGGTAGGTTCCAGTAGTTTCTCAAGGTGTAATGGGCTTCACTCCGACATGACTTATACCACTATTAGGGGTCTGACGTTTACTGCCCCCTAGGCCCGATATGCTATAGTCCTAGACGAACAGACCGAACTGTACGGAGATTGTCACATACATGCTCAGTAGGAGTTCGGATAGGTTTCCTCATCGTCCTTCTTATCGACATCTACCTGGGGACCGTTAAGTATATCTAGTACCGTTTGCGGCCTGTGGTTAAACCCACTGCCAGCGTAGTGTCGAGTCTTTAGAGTCCCATAGAGAGTTTCCCTTCACTGGGCAAAAGGTGTAGAGGCCGTATGGTTTTACGGCAGAGCCGCGATCACTTACGTACACTATGCACGTACTATGATCGGGCAACTAATACTAGCGGGCTTTGGTTTAAGCCAGATTATAGTATTATACAGATGGATTTATTCAGTCAAAGATTATTCGTGTTTTTCAGAAATACGGATGGGAGGGGCAATCTCGTAATTTGTCAGGAAGTTTCTAGAAGGAGGTGACTCATTTGTGTTTATTTCTTTTTAGATTTGAACTAAATGAGGTGGAGGAGATGAGGTGTAGTTAACATTAAATGCTTAATGACTCATGAGGTGATTCACAGTTAGAATTAAATGAAGCATGCTAGATATTATCAAGAGAAATATTTGTATGCTTCATATTATTCTAGCATGAGATATTATTCATTCATAATCACAAAACACGTCTATCTCCTCAAGTCTTCATCTTCTTCCTCAAAGCCTAAAAGCTCTCATGAGTTGAGAATCCTAGGGTTTAAAGTGACTAAGTAATCCATCTAAATACTCTACACCCACTAGAACTTCTAGATTAGCAAACTAGAAGCCGTAGTTATCTCAGATTTGAGATAGTAGCTCGGACTATAGACTCTCGGGTGGATCGTCTTTTACTCGAGGAGGTCGTTGGGTGCCCATGTTCCATAGAGCCGACGAGGTGTGGAGGACAACAATGAATACCCGAAGGACAAGTAACGTGAGATATAACTTTGAATCCGAGTAGTTAAACCTCTCGTAATTTGCTAGTAATGTTTTAGAAACGATCCGTGTGCTCAAGTCCGTGTTACGAAGCTTTGATAAATGTTTTTCATATATTCCGCCTCCCCGCGAACACGTGGGGTGCGTGACATGGACTTACAGAACATACAAGTTTGTTGCGGTTGCACGGCCATAATGAGGCTTTTGTGTACAAAAATTTCTCTGGTGCTCTATTGTTTAAAAATTTGATTTATGAGATATTTTGTTTTCTGGCCCAGATTTGTTTGAGTACTGGAATGCACTTAGGGCCAATACAAAAAGTTTTTGTCGATCGAAATTTTATATGCGTAAGTTTATAGTGCATGCATTACTATTTGCGACCGTGAATGTCATTAGAGCGGTACAACTCGTCTAATTGCTATATGTCTTTTAGAGGGGTTTGCGAACATGACATTCACGTTGATGTTATGTGTTGTGCTGTGGTTGTGGTTGGATTGTCGTAGGGATAGCCAGGTGGTGCAATGATAGTACAGTTTAGTTTCATTTGTACATTTGATATTGCAGGGCAAGTGTCCGAATTGTGGACTGCCGTCACTGCCTGTTTGCATAATATTTTTTTGGGGCACGACTGGGTTGAGGTCGATGTCACCGTTGTACATATATTTTCTTTTCTGTACTAGGATTACCCCAAGGAGGAGTGCACGGATAGCCAGATTCTAGAGGGAAACCGGCCCGCATATCATGGCATTGAGATAGATGGGGCCTCACTCTAGAATTGCCGGGATATTCGCCGTACTCGTAGGGGGTATAGGTTGACCCACGAAGGGGTTCTCAAGTTACCGGATTCCGCGAAGTGCTAGGTGGCCCATTCACTTTGTTGATTGGGGTTGCCTCACTTCTGGGATTGGCAGGTAACTTACCGCACTCGTAGGGGTCTAGGTTTTCATTGCACAGGCTATCCACACGACAGGAAACATCGGGTCTCATTTGCGGCTCAAGTGAAACCCGGGGCTCCAGGATTATCCACCACTCTGTGTTGATTGGCTGAGATTCTGTGTTGCTTCTGTGATGTTGCTTCATATCATGCCTGGGACGTTTGTTATATATATTTATATATATACTAGTAGATGTTGTATATGTTTTGCACCCGCGCTAGTCCAGTCCCCACTCTGCCATTAGTTAAGTAACCTAACGGCTGATGACGGGACCCCAGTGGCGAATGTGGATGGCATATACGTACATTTTATTTTCGTTCCTTCATCTGGTATGATATGTTTAATTGATAGGACTGCGTTGATTCTGATCAATGCAAGAATAAAACAAACCTATATGATGTTGTTGGAACCATGTTTTTGAAAAACATACATTACAGACGTTTACTTTTGCTTTGCACAGTGGTATTCGATTGGGAATATCCTGCACCTCATTCGACGAGGCAAGGTCCGAGATCCCTTCATCGGTAGTGACCCCTACGGCAGAAGTTTGTGTCATCGTAATAACTTTACTATAGTCGATTCTTTTGCTTTGCATCGTGGTATTCTGTTTGGAATATCCTGCACCTCATTCTACGAGGAAAGAGCCGGGATCCCTCCACTGGGAGTGACCTTATTAGCAAAAGTTTGCACCACTATATATTTGTAAAACCACTTGGATTCCTTCAACGATATCAAGTTCATTACGTTAAAGTTTTTTTTCCAAAAACCAGTCGTAGCCCTTCGTCATTTCTTATAGGTATTACTTAGTATTCATGTTGTGTATGTTGACCTCTGTCAAGGCACAGTGCTTGGTAGCTGGGTAATGCTTGTTTGTTGCATAGATATGCGATTATTTAGGACAGTCGTTGTAGGGTTCCTAGGCACTCTTGTGAAGGTTCAAAAGGCATCAAACATGCCCGGATTAAATTTTAGACGTGCCGAACAACCCAAAGCCGGGATCTTTGCTAGATTATTAGGGTTTAACATGCATTAAGATAACTTTTATCTAAGTGTGAGGGATTACAACCTTTGTAGTCCGCTCCTTCACTTCACAAGCTCCGAGTAGAAGTCCCTTTGCCGCGATCCACGATCTCCCGGACTCATGAGAGGCTCCACGACTCGAACGATCCATTCTAGCTCGTCGTATTCCAAATCTCCGATGATCTACCTCGAGGTTGCTTCGACTCAAGCTTTCTCACTCAAAAGAGAAGAACACCCTAATCCCAAGGGCTAGATGAGATGAGGATGAGAGAGTAGTGATTTAGCTTTCTTTTTATATCATTTTCTCATAATCTTTCATCACATAAGGATTTTCAAGAGAGCTTCTTCAAGAAGAAGAAGAAGAAGATAATGGATAATCAAAAAGATAATGAATAATCTTTTCCTTTTGTGATGAATAGAAATATAAACATATGATTTAATTATTAACCATGGTCAAGGATGATTGGATGAGAACAAGTAGAGAAACAACTAGGGTTAGGGTTTGGTTGAGTTTATAATGTGTCATCACAAAATATCTTTACAAATGACAAAAGAAAATTGCTTCTAGAAGGAACTTGAAGCAACTAAACCTAATCAAACCCTAACCTCAATTAATCATCCTTAAACATGTTTAACAATTAATCATATCATGTCACAATAATATATATCATATATATATTATATATTTGCAACAAAAGAAAATAATACAATTAACATATATCGCATATATATCAATGTATCATCCACTGAGAAAATGAAATAATAAAGTAAGCCAATATTAGTTAATATAATAATATATCATATATATTATTATATATTAAATCATCGAATCAACACTTGATCCGACGATCCGGCTATATCGAATATAACCGGCTAATATATCATGTACCGATTCATCGAATCAACACTTGATCCGATGACCCGATTCGTATCCATAAATCACGAGAATATAATACGGTATCATATATCGCATTATTCTCGCTCCTGCGCATATCACATATGTGCCACTACTCTGTTTCGCCTGAGCCAAGAAACCTCTGTGTAGGACTCTAAAGAATCGTCAATACGCCGGTAGCAGGTGATGATCATATCAAACACCCACAAGCTGCAAGCGGTCAGCTAAACATAACAGCCACCCAGGTATTGAGCGATCAGAAGATCAACAAGCTAGCCTGTGCGTTCTCCTGTGAATCCTATCAGTAACACTTCCGTACAGTCCGGTCTGTTCGTCTGATATGTCGCATATCAAGTCTAGGGGTGGTATACGTCAGACCCCAGTAACCGATAAGTCGTGTCGATGTATGGCTCATAACGGGTCGAGAAACTACTGGTAACACTTACCAGTATATCTCTATATCAGCCCTGGCCAGGGACTTCCAGTTATAGCCAATCGAACACAGCACAACATCAACTCCCTATACCGGGAAAGACGAATCCCCTCCTATCGCTCATTGCCTCCATGTGATTCGGAACTGTACCCAAAAGCCACCGTTTTGCACACCCTCTTGGACGTGGTAAGGTGGAAATCAAAGCACAGTGGGAATCACACAAGACTCTATGACGATCTCGGGTCTTCAGACTACCCTGTACCTGTGTCACCGGAGAACTGCCATCTGACGTGTGGTATATCACCATCTGGGAGTTCTCGGCGAGTCCGTCCAGTGTACCCAGTCTCCACTGAGCACCCGTACACCATCTCTGATGTCCAACACCGATGGATATGGGATCATCCATCGCCCATCATATGGGTCAAGATGCGTATACGCTAGTCTACTCTGGTGTATCGATGCCCTGTCTCGATATACCCTCGACTAGGAACAGTTATAGGATGTACTCATCGACTACCGCGGCCCCACTAGTATGATCTCATCATAGTCCCAGTAGTCGAGTACAGATCCTAAGGGCTTTATCAACATGTGAGAGTAAAACAGTAAACCAATACAAGTCAACATGTTAAGATAAAGTGAAACCAAATAGCATACTATCATGACGAGCAAGAAAGTCTTCTCTATATATAACCAAACATCCATTATAATATACATCAAATGTACAACAATGGCCTCTAGGGCATATACATAACTAACAATCTCCCACTTGCACTAAGGCCAGCTGCTGTAGTATCTCATACCTAGCATCCCGAATAATCTCTCAAACTGTATCTGGGGAATAGCCTTCGTGAATGGATCCGCAGTGTTGTCCTTCATATCTACTCTCCTGACCTCGATCTCCCGGCGATCAACTATCTCCCTGATCAGGTGATACCGCCTCAGAATATGTCTGGACTTCTGATGGGACCTGGGTTCCTTGGCCAAAGCCACAGCTCCATTGTTATCGCAATACAGAGATATTGGATGCTCATTGGATGGAACCACACCAAGTTCACTAATGAACTTCTTGATCCAGACAGCTTCTTTGGCAGCATCGTTGGCAGCGATGTATTCAGCCTCCATCGTTGAGTCCGCAACGGTATCCTGTTTGGAACTCTTGCAACATACCGCCCCTCCATTGAGGGTAAAGACAAAACCCAAATGCGACTTAGAGTTGTCCTTATCACTTTGGAAGCTGGAATCGGTAAAGGACTCCACCTGGAGTTCTCCATTACCATACACCAAGAACATCTCCTTAGTCCTTCGTAAGTACTTGAGAATGTTCTTCACTGCTGTCCAATGACTCTCTCCAGGATCTGCTTGATACCGACTCACTACACTTAGTGAGTATGCTACATCGGGTCTGGTACATAGCATCGCATACATGATAGAGCCTACTGCCGAAGCATAGGGTATCCCTTGCATGCGAGCTCTTTCCAAATCAGTCTTGGGAGACATCTCTTTGGAGAGAGTGAGTCCAGAGATCGTGGGCTGATTCCCACGCTTGGATTCTTCCATACTAAACCTCTTTAGTATGGTGTCAATGTACCTGGATTGGGACAATCCCAGTATCCGTTTAGATCTATCTCTATAGATCATGATTCCCAATATGCAGGAGGCATCACCTAGATCTTTCATTGAGAATCTCTGTGATAAGAAGAGCTTGACTGATTGCAGCATATGAATATCATTTCCTATCAAGAGTATGTCATCCACGTACAATACGAGGAAGACTACCTTACCCTCTGCCACCTTCTTATAGATACAAGGTTCATCTATATTTTTGATGAAGTCAAACTCTTTGACTACAACATCAAAACAGATGTTCCAACTCCGCGATGCTTGCTTTAACCCATAAATGAATTTAAGCAGCTTGCACACCTTTCTGCTGCTCCCACTATCTACAAAGCCCTCTGGCTGAGTCATGTACATGCACTCTTCTAAATCACCGTTTAGAAAGGCGGTCTTAACATCCATTTGCCAGATTTCGTAGTCATGGTATGCAGCAATGGCAAGTAAGATCCGGATGGACTTAAGCATAGCCACTGGAGAAAAGGTTTCGTCATAATCCACACCTGGACGTTGACGAAAACCCTTTGCTACAAGTCTAGCTTTGAAAGTCTCAACTTTTCCATCTACACCAAATTTCTTTTTAAAGATCCACTTGCTCCCAATGGGTTTTACCCCTTCAGGAGCATTTTCCAAAGTCCATACTTTGTTGGTGTACATGGATTCCATCTCAGATCGCATTGCATCCAGCCATTTCACAGAGTCACTACTCGTGATGGCCTGCTCGAAACTAGTTCGTTCATCATCATCCATGATGCAGTCCTCGCTTCCACCATCAATGAGAAAACCGTAGATCTCTCAGGTGGATGAGAAACCCTACTATATCGGCGGAGAGGCTGGGGTTCGTCGGGTACTACTGAATCCTCTGGTTCTACTAAATCTTCAGTTGCAGTTTGTATTACTGGAACTTCTTCCAGTTCTACCTCAGAGCCACTAATCTCTTTTGCAAGAAATTCCTTTTCTAAAAAGGTGGCATGTTGAGCAACAAACACTTTTTGTTGTTCACTGTGATAGAAAAAATATCCATTTGAATGTTTAGGATATCCTACAAACTTACATAGAACTGACCGTGCCTCGAGTTTGTCTGGATTTTGCCTTTTGACATAGGCCAGACAACCCCATATCTTAACTCGTTTAAGACATGGTCTCTTCCCACTCCATATCTCATATGGTGTGGTAGGTACAGATTTAGTTGGAACTTGATTCAATAGGTATGCTGCTGTCTCAAGCGCATACCCCCAGAAGGAAATAGGTAACTCTGCTGTACTCATCATAGAGCGCACCATATCTAATAGGGTGAGATTCCTCCGCTCCGATACACCGTTGTGCTGTGGTGTATAAGGAGGAGTAAGCTGAGAGAGAATCCCATTCTCTTTTAGATAATCCAGAAAATCATTGCTCAAGTATTCTCCTCCTCGATCAGATCGAAGGATCTTAATACTTTTGCCCGTTTGTTTTTCTACTTGGTGTTTATATTCTCTGAATTTCTCAAAAGCTTCAGACTTGTGTTTCATCAGGAATACATGTCCGAATCTAGAGAGATCGTCAGTGAATGTAATGAAGTAGGAAGAACCGTTCCTGGCATGCGTAGACATGGGACCGCATACATCACTATGTATCAGTCCTAAGAGTTCATTAACTCTTTCTCCGTGTCCACTAAACGGAGCTTTGGTCATTTTTCCTTTGAGACATGAATGGCAAGTATCATAAGATGATAATTTGAACGGATTCAAATAACCATCCTTATGTAACTTAGCCAGTCGTGTCGCATTGATATGACCAAGTCTACAATGCCACAAGTAGGATTCGTTCATATCTGAACTTTTCCTCTTGTGTGTGTTTTGTATATTTAGGACTGTATTCTGATTTAGAATGAATATATCATTATGTAACGAGCCTGATGCAATCAAATTTTGATCTAGGAATATGTTCATAACATTATCCTGTACTACAAAATTATATCCCTCTTTACTCAATAAAGAAACTGATATAATGTTGCACATCATGTTCGGTATATAATAGCACTCATTTAGAATAAGTGTATTACGACTTCGTAATACAAGGTGATATTCGCCAACTGCTTTGGCTATAATACTTGCACCGTTCCCTACTTGAACGGAATGATCACCTTTTCCCAGTTCTCTACCTTTACGTAGCCCATGTAACTGTTTACATATGTGGGATCCTGATCCGGTATCTAATACCCAGGACGTAGGGTGAACTGAGAAACAGTTCTCAATAACTAACACACCTGAAGAAGATGCATCAACATGCATGTTCTTTTGGGCGGCGTGAGAATCTAGATATTCTCCTGTTTCCTGTTCAGTCTTATAACGCTTATAAGAAAGAACGGGTCTGACGTTCCCTTGCTCAGTACAATAATCAGGTTTAGTCAATACATCCATATTATTATCTTGATTATGGCCTGAAATGGTCGCTACCTGGAGAGAGAGAAGAAAACACTTTAGCGTATGCTCTTGCAAGATTAGATTGGTTATTATCTTATCTAATCAGGATGTCTCCCAATGTTTTTATCAAATCTACCTTAAAACCCAAAAAGGTAAGATTAGCCGGGATTAATTACACCTTACAACTTCGTCAATCTTTCAGCCAGATCAGTGTCGGTACTTTGAGGGACGTTCCCCGTGCTTTCGCACGGACCTAATTAAAGTAAACCTCGTTTTCCCAGAGGCGTAACCTCGTTAACACTTTTCTAGACACCTACTTGAATGACTAATTGTCCTGTGTAAAACTCTCCCAGGAGTAACTCTTACTCGCAGTGGGTATCAGGATCCAACTATCTCATAGGAGGTATGCAATCTCATTGCAAATTTCAACACTTGAAATTCCCGATAACATTTTGCCCCTAGCGTTCCATGACCTTGACAGAGGTCAACAAACCATAGTGCACTAGTCAAGTTCAACCCGTCATTTCTTGATTGAATCAAACCCACTCGCCCGACCCTTGACAGAGGTCAACAAGGTCGTACGACTACCCTAATCCAATCACATCATATGCTACACAGATAACTACTAGTTAGCTACCGCACACTACGCCTTGACAGAGGTCAACAAACGCAGCACGAATACTAAATAGTCTTTATCTGAAATGACGGAGGGCTACGCAGGTTTTTCTGAAAACCCTGAGCGTAATGAACTTGATATCGTCGTAGAATCGAGTAATTTTGAAAAGGAGTGTTTTTGAGGCTTTTCTTAGTTTCGCTAAAGGGGTCACTCCCGGTGAAGGGATCGTCGGCCCTTTCCTCATCGAATAAGGTGCAGGATATATCATATATACCGCTGTGCAAAGCAAAACACTTAAAGCAGTCAAAAGACAAACCGCGTTTTGTAGCATCTGCCAGTTTCGCTAAAGGAGTCACTCCCGGTGAAGGGATCTCGGTCCTTTCCTCATCGAATAAGGTGCTGGATATATCGTATATATCACTGTGCAAAGCAAAACTGTAGCTACCCCTTTTTATAAAGTTTTTGATTCTACAACATCTTTAGGTTTCTTTTCTTTTATTAATCTCATTAATAAAAATCCCATCAGCTTATGCTTCCTAAGCATCACAGAAGAAACGAAAGCAGTAATATTTATATATCAGCATATATATATAGTATAAGCATTCGTCTCAGGCAGTAATATGATCTCATCACAGAACATTGCAGCAGAAGAATATATATGAAATATTAGATATACTAGGACGTCCGTGTTTTCAATACGAGCCTGTATAAAACACGGATTCCACGGTCGCGACGAATAGCCAAACCCACATCCCAAGACCCCTACGAGAGCGGCAAGTAACACTGCCAATTCTAGGGTTAGGAGACCCGGTCTCGACTCCTCGAGATGGCCTCCCACTGGACCCTAGAACCCGGTTACTTGTGCTCCCCTCCTTGGGTCTACCTAATGCGGAAAAGTAAATAATATACACTGGTGACAGCAACCGCAACCTGGAAGTGCCCCAAATAAAAGAATATAATATTACAAATGAATTTTACATGAATGAAAATAAAAAACCCTCATCTCACATAAAACCCCCGGCTATTCTGATCGCGACGATCCAATATAACATATCACAGCAACACATAATATCTCATATCATCAACGTAAGCAAGTATGCGTATCCCGATTGTCGTTGATGTATAGCAACGAAGCCGGCGATACACCACATACTACGCTTACGGTCACAGAAAAGAACGTGTAAAACTACAATATTTGGAATCCACAATCACTTTAGACATCGTAAATCCGAAATATCACATACTTCGTATTTCATGCCTAACTCTATGAATTCCACATATTGTATCACATTCCAGATAAATATACGGTATTAAACTATTTGAACAGATAATCAAACACCCAAAATTTCCCGAAGTGCTCAACTCTTGAGCGGAGTTCAAATAATCCCAGAATATGTCACAGTACCAGTGATCCAGCCGTAGAAGGGCCAAGCCAACGCCTCACATGTGGCACGCCGTACTGCCTCAAACCCGAAGGTTCAAAAGGCAGTTCAAGACGGTCACATAATCGAGTTAAGGTTTGTTGTCTTCTAGAGGGTCCACCGCTTAACTTGTACAATTTTCCGAAAGATTTAAACCCAATAAAAATTCAACGCTTGAAAGTTTGCCGTGCCGGAATAAAGTGGGTTAATGATATCCGTTCAACTAGTTTAACAGTTTCTAAATATCCGGAAAGAAATACGAATTTAAATATTCCGATCGAATCTACGATTACAAAATAAACCCCAGATTTTATAAACACCTGAGACAGATTAAAAATATCCAGAATACTCAGCAAGTAACTACGAGCAATACCATGAAGCCACGTGTCCCAATTCAACAGTGCCGCCGCGCAAGCGCCGCGCGAACCTCCTTTCTGCCGCGGAACCGCGCTCTGTTGGTCGAATTGTGGGCACGTGTTTCATGGTAATTCTTAGAATTACCTGCTGATTTTTTTACACATTTTTAATTCTGAAAAATCCTAAAATTTAAAAAATTTCCAGAGAGGGGTCCATTTTGTCCGTTTCGGGTTCGATCGGAGTTTTAACTTCGTAAACACATCGCCTAATGCTCTAGCTAGGCTCTGATACCACTGTAGGGTTCCTAGGCACTCTTGTGAAGGTTCAAAAGGCATCAAACATGCCCGGATTAAATTTTAGACGTGCCGAACAACCCAAAGCCGGGATCTTTGCTAGATTATTAGGGTTTAACATGCATTAAGATAACTTTTATCTAAGTGTGAGGGATTACAACCTTTGTAGTCCGCTCCTTCACTTCACAAGCTCCGAGTAGAAGTCCCTTTGCCGTGATCCACGATCTCCCGGACTCATGAGAGGTTCCACGACTCGAACGATCCATTCTAGCTCGTCGTATTCCAAATCTCCGATGATCTACCTCGAGGTTGCTTCGACTCAAGCTTTCTCACTCAAAAGAGAAGAACACCCTAATCCCAAGGGCTAGATGAGATGAGGATGAGAGAGTAGTGATTTAGCTTTCTTTTTATATCATTTTCTCATAATCTTTCATCACATAAGGATTTTCAAGAGTGCTTCTTCAAGAAGAAGAAGAAGAAGATAATGGATAATCAAAAAGATAATGAATAATCTTTTCCTTTTGTGATGAATAGAAATATAAACATATGATTTAATTATTAACCATGGTCAAGGATGATTGGATGAGAACAAGTAGAGAAACAACTAAGGTTAGGGTTTGGTTGAGTTTATAATGTGTCATCACAAAATATCTTTACAAATGACAAAAGAAAATTGCTTCTAGAAGGAACTTGAAGCAACTAAACCTAATCAAACCCTAACCTCAATTAATCATCCTTAAACATGTTTAACAATTAATCATATCATGTCACAATAATATATATCATATATATATTATATATTTGCAACAAAAGAAAATAATACAATTAACATATATCGCATATATATCAATGTATCATCCACTGAGAAAATGAAATAATAAAGTAAGCCAATATTAGTTAATATAATAATATATCATATATATTATTATATATTAAATCATCGAATCAACACTTGATCCGACGATCCGGCTATATCGAATATAACCGGCTAATATATCATGTACCGATTCATCGAATCAACACTTGATCCGATGACCCGATTCATATCCATAAATCACGAGAATATAATACGGTATCATATATCGCATTATTCTCGCTCCTGCGCATATCACATATGTGCCACTACTCTGTTTCGCCTGAGCCAAGAAACCTCTGTGTAGGACTCTAAAGAATCGTCAATACGCCGGTAGCAGGTGATGATCATATCAAACACCCACAAGCTGCAAGCGGTCAGCTAAACGTAACAGCCACCCAGGTATTGAGCGATCAGAAGATCAACAAGCTAGCCTGTGCGTTCTCCTGTGAATCCTATCAATAACACTTCCGTACAGTCCGGTCTGTTCGTCTGATATGTCGCATATCAAGTCTAGGGGTGGTATACGTCAGACCCCAGTAACCGATAAGTCCTGTCGATGTATGGCTCATAACGGGTCGAGAAACTACTGGTAACACTTACCAGTATATCTCTATATCAGCCCTGGCCAGGGACTTCCAGTTATAGCCAATCGAACACAGCACAACATCAACTCCCTATACCGGGAGAGACGAATCCCCTCCTATCGCTCATTGCCTCCATGTGATTCGGGACTGTACCCAAAAGCCACCGTTTTGCACGCCCTCTTGGACGTGGTAAGGTGGAAATCAAAGCACAGTGGGAATCACACAAGACTCTATGACGATCTCGGGTCTTCAGACTACCCTGTACCTGTGTCACCGGAGAACTGCCATCTGACGTGTGGTATATCACCATCTGGGAGTTCTCGGCGAGTCCGTCCAGTGTACCCAGTCTCCACTGAGCACCCGTACACCATCTCTGATGTCCAACACCGATGGATATGGGATCATCCATCGCCCATCATATGGGTCAAGATGCGTATACGCTAGTCTACTCTGGTGTATCGATGCCCTGTCTCGATATACCCTCGACTAGGAACAGTTATAGGATGTACTCATCGACTACCGCGGCCCCACTAGTATGATCTCATCATAGTCCCAGTAGTCGAGTACAGATCCTAAGGGCTTTATCAACATGTGAGAGTAAAACAGTAAACCAATACAAGTCAACATGTTAAGATAAAGTGAAACCAAATAGTATACTATCATGACGAGCAAGAAAGTCTTCTCTATATATAACCAAGCATCCATTATAATATACATCAAATGTACAACAATGGCCTCTAGGGCATATACATAACTAACAGTCGCACGGTCATTTTGACCTCTATCAAGGACACGTGCGAGTGGGTCTAAGTTAATCCAGGATAATGACGGGTTGAACTTGACGTGCGACTTATGATATGTTGACCTCTGTCAGGGTCATAAGCCGCTTGGGGTCAAAATTACATCGGGGGTTTCAAACATACAGGAAACTTGCCAGGCATGCACATACCTTCTGGAGTGTGGTGACTTGAGTGGATTCCATCAAGTTATCATGCGATGATAGTTGGATCTCGATTCCCACTGATGAGTAAGTATTACTCCTCGGGTGATTTTAGATGATCCCGACTAATTCTCCTTTTGGGTTTGAAGGAGAATTCGAGAAAAAAGTGGGAGACATACTGATTAGATAAATAAATAACCAATCTAATCTAGTTTAGAGGTCATGCTGAGTGTTTCTTTTCTCTTTCTATTTGGCAGCTACCTTGACCCGACCTAAACTAAAACTCATGAACCAAGTTAACCGAACCTTCTTAAAACACTTTGGATTTTGGATTGTCAGAGTCGCATATATCATTGCCACTCCTACTTTTACCCTTTGCATTTCTCCGGAACATTCCGTATCACTACGAAGATCCATATTTATTGGATGTGACATCGTATAGTTACATACGAACTCGAAGAAACTTGTTTCAGGTCGAGGATGGTTTCCGGTTCTGGAGAAATAGAATATGACTATTCAGTTATCTTTTCCCATTACCTTCTCTCAGGTTGCGAGAGCTCCTGGTATTTAGGAGAGTACACCTATTGCGCTTATTGGATAGTCTTCTTCCAAACCATAGGCTGGTGCCGAAAGGTAGGGAAGGAAGAAAACCAATTAGCCTAAGTGTGGTGCACAGAAGGTAATAAGTAAAGACATATAAAGGGATTAGAAAAATGGCAAAAAAAAATTGCGACTGCTGTCATTCACGACGATGCTGCGTATATCTTCGCCACTCCTACTTCACCTTTGCATTTCTCCGAAACATTCTGTATCACTACGAAGATCCACATTTATTGGATACGCCATCGTATAGTTACATACGAGCTCGAAGGAACTTGTTCCAGTTCGAGGATGGATTCCGGTTCATGAGAAATCGAATAGGATTATTCGGGTTGTCTTTTATCTTTACCATCTCACAGGTTGCGAGGGCTCCTAGTATTAGGAGGGTACACTTAGTATGCTTATTGGATAGTCTTCTTCCAAAACTTAGGCCGGTGCCGAAAGGTATGGAAGGAAGAAAACCACTTAGCCTAAGTATTGTGTACAGAAGGTAATATATATAAAGACAAATAAAGGGATTGGAGAGATAGAAAGGAAATACACGGTTATAATCATGAATAAGGATAGTGGAAGGGGCATTACTTGGAATACTCGGATACCCCTTCGAAATATTTTCATGTTTCAGTTGTACTGTGCGGTGTTAATTGAAAATTGATTTTTTATTTAGATTCTGACTCCAGGGTATGTATTTACCAGATTTGATTCTCACATCTGTATAGTGTTATAGATGATGAGTGGGAGTAGAATATTGGGAATTAGGTGAATATATCCTCATTATATCGGAATTCTTTGTAATTGGTGATATTTGAGGAAATCACCTGGGTTTTGCCTGACGGCAAATATTTGGCTTTGAATATCCGATGTTATGCACCAATTTCAAACTGATATATCTGTACGTTTATTTTATAATGTGAGATATAACTTTTTGAAATTATGTTTATGACATTTACCTATATCAGTTGGTGATTGGGTAAGGAGCATTCAACAGCGGTATAATTCTTCTTAACCATTGTACAATTTTCAACCTACGACGCACAGGGTATGAGTTATCTAACTCAGGGGATTTATTCAAAGTATTGTATCTTGTCCAGTGTCCAATAAGACAAAGGGGATGGTACTCATACTATATTCTATATACTTGTGACTTCTCTGTTTTTAGACAAGTATTTCGTTGAAATGCAAGGTCCAAGTTTTAAGAAGTTAAAGGTATGAGAATAAAGCTGAGAACCATATGTTGCAAAGTATCAAGATTCTTCAAGATGATCGAAGATATAGATACTTGTGCTAGGTATTCCGTTGATAGTAATAGTTTTGAGAACTTGCTTCTCTTTCAGGTTACTCATATGTGGATGCACTCCTAGATGAGTAATGCTGATTGGCCTCTTTCTTTTTAGTTGATATGCACTGGAGACAGCTGCATGATTTTGAATCTGGTTCCAATTAAATTAGTGCCCTTATTTCTATAGTAGATATAGAATGGATCGTATCTTAACAAAGTTAAGGTATATGGAGTTGTCCGACTTATGCTTAAAACTAGAATCCGGATAAACTCAAGTCACGTTTCAGTAATGGCAGTTTGTGGGTTATCCCGGGCTTTGACGAGTGTTAACATTCTACCACCTGCAAGATCGATAGTAATATTGTTCTTGACTCGCCACTAGTATTAGTAAAATGGATTCTTTTTAGAAAACATTAGTGGGAGTATGGTAGAAGTGGAGGTGATTCCAGAACCACAAACGATTACTGAAAATTTTGTATGACCTAAAAATTTAATTGGATTCGACATCCCATTATCCACTCCACAGATTTGGTGGGTAATCTCAGGTACCCGAGAGGTACTTCGGTCTTCTCAGAGACGGTGACAGGGAGGTTTTTGTTTACCCTAACTTGCCACTGCTGCTGTTCTAGACTATGAAATCCGGCAGGAGGATGAGTATAACGTCGTTCTAAACTAGCTTTAGAAGTGCACGGGTATATGACTCTGCCAGAGGGTTGTTGTGGTCAGTGGGAGCAGCAGAAGCATAGTGGGCAAGTAGCTTATGTCAATTTATAGACTAAAGCAGGTATAGCGGAGAAAGATCATCTATTTTTGATGTGATAGTCATAAAGTTTGACTTCATCAGAATAAGAGATGGATCTGGTGAGAGGGTAGTAGGGAGTGATGTCCTGGTATTTGGATGACATGCACTTGATAGGAAGTGAAATTCATATACTACGACCGGTTATATACTGTGGTTGTCACAAATGTTTCTCCACATAGGATCTGGATAAAATATCAGGATTCTGGTCACTAGATCTAGGATTTTAGATCTAGATTTGGGAAGTGTCCCAATCTGGGTACTTTGACATTGTTCTAAAGGTGTTTTAGAATGGTTGACTCCTGGCGAGGTGGTGTACCTTCAGGTGATGGAGTCACCCCTCTCTAAAGGGTGTCTTTCAGAGTAAAGGGGAGAGGCATTTGCATGATTGGCATATCACTTGCTTAGGCAATTGAGTCAATCATGCAATGTCAAGTACCACACCAGATATTATTTTGGCACTAGCTGCAATAAGTATATATATTAATCCAATCCTGGAGAAATGGAGGGAAGCAGTTTTGAACACAAGTGGATGTTCTTTGGTAATTGGTAACGACGGCCTCCTTCGGGAGGCGGTTATCAGTTCAGGCTTCACAGATGACCTGGATAACAGAGAGACTGTCTGAGTTATAGTTTTCCCTATTTTGAGGGACAATATGTTTGGACAGGTGGTCCAAGCGGATACGGAGGAGGGCACGGCACATGATACTGTCTAAGAAGTATGTTGGATTTGGAGTTCACTTGTGAACTAGGTCTCATCAGATACCTAGAAAAATTCTAAGACAGGTATTGCTCATTTCGGAAGATAGTGGTTCTCCGCGAAGTTGAGATATAGAAAGAAACATTGGAGCGGATCCACTCACTAAGACTATTTTTCGAACGCAATAGTTTCACAAACAGGCTTTGCAAAACTAATTAGTAGAGGAGTTGGGTGTTCGGTATCACACGGGCTATGAGTATGCGACACCGCAATAATTAGCCTTAAGTGAAAATGGGAGATTGTTGGCTATAGTGCCCTCAAGTCAATTATTGTAATCGTAGGCACGCGATTAGATGATTGAGGGAAGACCTATACAGGTAGAACAGTCTTACTCAAAATGATAGTATGCTATCTGGTATGTCTTTATCATCATGTACATGCTTTAGGTGGCATTACAGTTCACTATTACATGTTTATAGAGCCCAGATGATTCATGCTTGACTACCAGCATTATGATGGCGATCATATACGTGGGATCTGGGTGGTCTATAAGCATATCCTTAAATGTCCCTAGTTGTGGGAGTATCGAGACTGGGCATCGATACTCCAGAGTAGACTAGAGTATACTGATCGAGACCCCGATGACGGGCGGTGGACTGTCACGACTCGAAATAGCACGTGACTGGTACTTGAATCAGATGAAGTCTATAGGACCACATCTAATTCAAGTAAGCCAAAAGTCGAGAAATCTAAAACCATTTTAAAGAATAAATGAAGGAAAACTTGTTCAAAAGCAAGGTTTTTTTATAGCATAGGCCGAATTATGAGTTTTTAAAATATCAAGTCTTTTCTGAAAATTTTGGCAAAGTTTCCTTTGTAAATACTGGCCCCGAACGGGGTACAACATGATAAATATATGCATCAATGATAAAAGGCATCCCCAAACGGGAGCTAGCTCTTCGTCAATTGACGGCCACATCGACGCAAGCAATATAATATACAACGCCGAAGGGCGAGGATCAAAACTCAAAAGGCAACTCAAATCAACAACAAAACCATAATAATACAAGCGCGACTCTAAGGTCGAAATAATAAACAACTGGTCTCTAAGTCTGAATAAATATACAAGTTTGGTTGATGGTGTTTCTAGATACAACTGAATAAAATAAAATACAATGGTGGTCACGATGCAAATGAAACCACCTACCAAAGCAATCACCCGAAATGAAGGCAGTGTGCCAGCAAAGCAACAATGAAACCTGTACGGCAAGATTTGCAAGAAACTGTGGCACAACGGGGGTGAGTTGCCAACTCGTGAGTAGAAAACATCACAGAGCAGAAATCGTATGTATGACACAATCCTAGGTCAATACGATCAATAATATATATAACCTCAATAATGATAAGGTCTGAAGCATGAAAAGGTGGCAAGGGTAAACGCCGATCAAAAGCGATCATCTTGCCCCGAGGTACCGCACCGGGTCCACCATACACCCATAGACGGACTCTACTCCTCCTCGAATTGGGTGTATGATATCGCTCAAGAGCCGAGAAAACTCATGGTGGACAATCTTAAATCATATCATGAGAAAACCGCAACATTCATTTTAAAATGATAATCAGTTTTATAAAATCTTAAGGTTTCTCCAAATTCATAAATCTCATGGGAAACCCAAATCTCGAGAGTAAATCAAAATGAATTTAAAATTATTGGGCTCCGGCAAATCTGGACTGGCCCTTAATAAAGATGCATGACAGCGAATGATAATATGCATGAAATAGCAAGTAATAAATGCAATGTCTAAACTAGCATATAGAAACAAGTACGCTAATACCACGTCGAAACTATCAGCTAAAAATTATACACATGAATAGTATTTATAATGTGTGCGCGACATGGTAATTACCGATGATGATGTGTGTGAGCCGGCAAGTAAGTGTATGTGGAACATACGCAATCATCGGTAATGGTGCTGGTGTCCTGACAGGATAATTTCAATACTAACATATGGAAACACAATATAAGCATGCAATTCGATGCGAACAGAAATAATATGCGGGAGTTGAATAAGAAACACAATGATAACTAATCTGCATTTATATAATTTTGAGTCATACAGTTTGCCATTTGAAATAACACGATCGTGGTGTTTTGAAAATAAGGGATACGGTGTTTTTAAGAAAAGATACGTTCTTTGAAATATCCGTAGAATCCCTTGACCTATCTTTAAAATACTCATGAATCGTTAGTTTTGAAATAGGTATGAATCGAGTCTAATCTATCATTTACAAGTAAACTACCGGACTAAACTAAGTAGGCTGATCGAAAGGTAAGGAAATAGCCTAACATCTGAGTCGACACACACACACATATATATATATATATAATAGTCGGTGATCCCGCCTCAATAGTATCCCATACGATACCTTAATATAATATGACATCCTCGAGTCAAGAGTGCGGATCTATCATCAATATAGCTCGTACGGTAAATCCACCGTACGGCCTCCCAAATCTGGGTACGGGTCAAATATCATATTCAACACATCATTTATCTGGTATCCTCTTTATCATATATCATGATCTGGGAATTCTGATCTACGTCTAGTACAATACTGATACCATCTATATATATGCATGCGTGTGTATGAAAATACCACGCCAAAAGGATCCTCTAAAATATCAAGTCATATCTCAAATACGAACCATGTCACATCACCGATCTCATGGCCTCAAGCCCAAACTCATCGACTCATCTCCAAATATCAAGTACTATCCTCATAGTCCATGTATACACACACACACACACACATAGTCCTATACCCATGTGTGTGTGTGTCTATATATATATATACACACACACACACAGGTAAATAAAATGAATGTATGTGTGTGTGTGTGCGCGTGTGTATGCAAAACTCTACTCTAGGATTCACAACTAAACCCTAACTTACAAGTACACTATACTAATCCAAAGTCACTCCATATCACATCCGTATATGTATATATATATATAATTGATATAATGCATTCGCGTTCTAATACGAAACTGCGGGGGTGCTATACGCCATCCACCCGACTTCCCCTGTAAATATATCTACTCACCTTCATCTTGCTTGCCGAAGTCGATGTCACCACGCCCTTGCTTACCATCCCAAAGCTCACACGGAGGTACCTACATATACACAAATCGCAAATGCATATAAAAATCACATCGGAAAACCAAAACGACACACTAAAGGCCTGTAAGTTAGAACCTATGGACCACGCCTTCAAAACCACCACCAACCATCGATATCATCGTACAAACATCAAGTGATCAAGGTAAAACACAGATACTAAAATCCAGAATTCAAAATAAGAGAAACGAAACCCTGAATCAAAACAGCAACTCTTGATAATGGTCCCAGATTTTACCCTAGGTCAAATTGGCCAATTTTGCATATGCCAAGGGTCTAAGTTTACTGGAGGTGGAACTACAGACCAAACACGAACCAGTTCCAACCTACCCTGGCCGCAAATTGCGGCCAGAATGATTAAATCTGCAGCCATAGGGTGGTGTCAGGGGCTGGGGTCTTGGGTGATACTTCCTAGGTGCCTGCATGACTCTCTGTGATCGCTAAATATTTTTCGGGTGTCCCGGGTGATAGCACATTTCATATTCCATACAGAATTCCATGAAAATACGGATATTGGGGATTTCGAAGTTCACTAATTAGGGCTTAAGTCTCTGGTTTAGGTCTAATATGATATCCCCAATAGGGGTTTAGGGTCACCACTAACCCAATTACACTATCACAACTCAATTCAAACCCTAACCTCTTCTAGAATTTTCAAAGTTTCACTAAACTTCGCCAAATCGATTTCAAACTTGAAGAGAGGCTTAAGAAAATGAAACGCTACACTATTTGTGAAAGGATTACCTCATTTGACACTCATGAATCCTCTACAGCGCCAAAATGCAGACTTTCTTGGTCCAAAGTGTAGCTTGAGAGCTTGTGCACATTTTTTGTGAACTGGGGATGGACTTTTGGTGAGTTTTTGGTGATGAAGTGAGGATTGAAGATGGGGAGGGAGGAGGTGCTGCCATGTGAGAGGGAGAGGGAAAGAAGATGATGAAAAATGATGAAGAGGGAATGAGCCAAGACTATGGTTGACCCCTCACCCTCTCTCTCATGCCCATACCCATTATTCTAATGTTTTCCATTTTCTTTTCTTTTCATCTCACTTAAAATAAAACAACCATGCATGATAAGATGAAGAAAGACCATGATGAAAAAGCAACAAGTGCTAAAAATGACATATGCATGTCATGTGCACAAAACACGCTTAGTGCCCGTTTGGCGATATTTAATCGCGATTAGCACAAAATTAGTGTATAATAAATCATAAATTTTCATAATTTGCTTAATTCACATAAAGCACCCTTATTTCAGTAATTTTCATAATTTTTCCAAATTTTTCCCAATTTATCGGTATTTAATTATACCGCCTTATTAAAATATTCAATATAATATTATTTAATTATAAAAATTCCCAAAAATAATATTTTATTTTTCTGAAATGTTATAATCTTCCCCCTTAAAGAAATTCGGTCCCCGAATTTAGATTTAAACCCCTCGAATACTAAAACATTTCAGTAAAAAGTCCAAGTCGTCGTGGCTCCGAAATCATCAATACATAAAACGCATCATAGCGCAATGCTTGTGCATGAACAAAGAGCAGATAACTCAAAAAAAAACTCCGTCAAGTATCCCGCAATCATCGGAGTCATGGTGAAGACACCAATGTAAAATCCAATACTAAAACCGACATGATATACATCAAAACCATACATGTAAACTTCTGAAGGAAATGCATGCCAAACTTTCACGTTGCTGTGCGATTCGCATAACACTGCACAGTGGAGGACGTCTATTGTAGAAAATAACTATATATATACCCTTTATTTAACATGCACGTCCCGCCGTGTTGAAAAATAATTTAGAAGGGTTCCCTTGTTTTAAATGTTTCGTGTCATATCAGACACGTAGGTAAATACTGAGACTATAACTCTCTTTTTGGAAATCCCTTCGATAGATATCAATGCATGCAAAGTATATATCCTGGTACTGTCCTCTGAATAGTCCTTCTTAGTACGAAAACAAATAGTAAATATCATAAAAACGTAATGCTCCATATGAAATCAATCTAAAAATATGCATAAGAATGTCGCGTGCGTCTGGTGCGCACGGAAATCAAAATCCATAAATGTGCCATACATGTGCACAGAAACAACATCTAAGTGCAACGGGTGTGCACAAAACACTTGTCAAGGGCAACGGGTGTGCCTGACAGCAAAATCAGGTGCATCTGATATGCACAAAGAATCCCGATTTAGTGCATCTGGTGTGCATTGATTGATCTGTTTTTTATGTGTATTAGTTAACCGCAATCAATAACGGTGTCGCGTGTAGCTAGACCGAGATGAGTATGGGTCGTCCTCTGGGAAACGTTGAATCTTTTAATCTTATTCTCGACGTGTTGAAAAAGGAAGGAGGAAGAATAAAGAGCGGTGAAGAATGGTTGTAGGTTCTAGATCTACGCCAAACACGGATGCAGAATATAGATTTAGATTAACTACGGATGTAGGTTTTATAGTGGAAGGGGGATTGTAGGGTTCGTTAAGATTTAGTAGTCATGGATGATTAATTAAAGATTACTCGTTTTATCCTTTAATAGATTTAAACTAGATCGACAGTGATGCATGTAGATTAGGGTTTCTGGAGGGAATAGGGTTCCCACTCTTAACCCCTATCTTGACATGGATCTCCGTTCATGTCTAGCCTTTACTAAAATAATCGTTAATCTAATTTCTAATTGCGGTCGAGGCTTGCAATAAATTGTTAGCGCGCCCGATTAAGATGTTAAGGATTCTTTTGGTAAAGTTCATAAACTTTATAGGACGTAAAAAGAGTTTAAGGATCTTTATTATCCATTAATCTACCCTAATCCTACGAAACCTAACAAGCGGAGAATTACTCGCACATGATGGAGATAAAAGAACAGATAGAGATCATGATGTAAATAATAAAATGCAATAAGAATAAAGACAACTACCTTTATTAATCAACTTGATCAAATACACTTTGTTTCCTTTAGAAAATGATTACAAAAACCTAGTTTGCTTCTCGATCTCTTCTAAGGAGGTAGATGAATAGTTGATGATCAGCCTGGATGCGTGAGCCATCTTGGACTTCATGATCTCGTCGGCTTGACGATTTTTCCAAGAGGCTCTCGGTCCTTATTTATAGTCACAGTGCCAGAACCCTAGTTTCCTAATATGGAAACTAGTTGTTAGGATCCTAACCACCAAAATCCCATATCTCAACTCCTCAAATCCGCGGCGGAACCGCGGCCATTGGATACGTTTGGCCGCGGATCCACCCCCTTTTGGTGAGATCATAGCCTCTAATTTTTTTAGCATCATATCTGTAACACTTGGTAATCTTTTGGGTAAATAGACTTTGAAAATCTTTTCTACATTTTACCAGAATTAGTTTCTTCAATTTACTTGAATATCTTCGGCGGATTTGATCTCGATAATTTGGATTTCCTTGATTCCAGTCCTGAAATAATTTCTGCACAATTATCTCAATAAATAATGTTAGTAGAATTTGTTTTTATTGAGATATTTTCTTTAACCATTTGTCATGATATTTTAGTTTTAAAGAATTGGTCAAAGGTATTTAATAAGGTAAGCATATTAAATGGGCCAGATGTTACATGGATATTATATGCTTACTTTTTCCTTCATAATGTTAATTATAATATAAAAACACATGAAAATAGTATTTTTACAGATAAACCCTCATATGTGTCATATATTATAATAAACACCTTTTTAATATAGAAACAGTAGGAAAAATGTCATATTAAAAGTGCAGTTTTATCAACTGAACAAATCCCCCAAACTTAACTTTGATCGTCCCGAGCAAACTAGTTATTCAAGAGAAGGAGAAAGAAGAAAAAAGAAAAATCCTTATTAGCACACTTTCGTAGGCAACACGATTGCACTGAGCACGTGCAACAAGCCGTTAAACCCCTAGGTGTCCCTAATAGGAGGAGTGTTGTCTCCTGAGGGTTTTCAGCGGATTACACCCACAAAATCCTATAATAAAATAAAGATAGTGAAAATTACATACAAAGATAAGAACTATAAAAGAAAAAACTTGAAAATATGAGTTTTCAGCTACACCAGTTTTTCATTTGCTATGAGCCCTATCTTAATGGTCGTGAAAAAATGTTAGAAATGACATCATCGCCTTTAGTTTTCCTCCCTATCTTTCTTCCAAACATTGATCATATACCCCTACGTGTGTGGATTGGACATCCTTACACTCGGAGAATTCAATTCAAGCAATCATGCTCTTGTCCATCTACCTTAGTACTTTTTAGTCAGTGAATATTTAGATGAAATATGCTCACACATTTTTCATGCGACCGTTAATACTTCTTGAGGTACTAACCAACCGATTACTCATGTGCTTGCTGATTAGGCGTAAGTAGTATTTTCCTCGTCTTGCAACACCTAAGGCTTAGCAGTGATTCCCAAACCAGTTGGTCTAAGGCACTAGGTGATGAAGCACCCTCGCTATATTTTTTTAATTCTTCCTTGGTGATAACAGAACCAGTGTTCATTTTTTTTCTTCACCACATATATTTTATTTTATTTTCCTTAATACTAAGGCTTTTAAACAAGAGGATTTCAAGGTATCATCTACTATCCCAAGTTTCAAGATGTGTGTAAGAGTGTATAGTAGGGTATCAACATTCAGATGTTTGGCTTCTAGAGTACGGACTATTTTTCAGACTTATTTTTATCGTCAGTTTGGCAATTTCCTTCATCTTACTAACCCTTGGGACAACAGCTCAAAACTACTTATTACTAGTTTTGTTTAAGAAAACCTCTAACTTTTTTGTTTTTCTCAAACTATTCCTATCTTTCATATATAAATTTTCACTTTCAAACTTTTATTATCAAATTTTTTTGTGTGCTTATATATAGTATAATACAAAGTAATGCGTAGATAAGCACAAACCTCCCCCAAACCTGTTTGCAGCAGTGTCCTCACTATTGTTTCTTTTAAATCTCAAAAACCTGTAGACTTGGGAGGAAAGGTTATTAACGGGGGCAACAAAAATTGAAAGTGAAAATCCTCCCCTAAACTTATTTTTGGCTCACAATTTTGAGGACAAATTTTATTTTCAAGAGCCGAAATATACCCCCCCAAACTCAAGTAAAATAGTATTAAGCATTTAAAATTATTAGGGAGGGTAAAAATTATTGGTCAAAGTAAAGCCTTGCAAAGACAAAAAGTCAAAACCAACCATTCAAAAATTTTATCGATGAAGCACCAAGGTTGGTGGAAGAACATGTCGCCAATTAACGTGAAGAAGTGGAGAGGAGATAAGAGGTGTAATGGAAAAGTTTTACGTCTCGATCTGTAGAGACAAAACAATGATGATGGATTACTTGCATTCTCATTCTTGATAAGAAGAAGATGTGGCGGTTTAATTTCTTTGGGTTGGGGTTGATTCATCAGAACGCCCATATTTGCTAAAAATGCGAGTTCATCAGCGAAGATTTCCTCAAAGCTTTCATCGATACCCCGAAGAATAATGCCATAAGAAAAAAATGGGGTGATCGTCAGACTCTAAAAAAGTTCCTCATCAGCGTTAGATGTTGACCCAGACAACTCGGTGGAAGAGTCCGTGTATATATAATACATAGTTAGGTCAAACAACAACATATGAAAAGAGTCAGTATCATGAGGCTGATCAAATTCGCTGTTGTCGACATCCATTAATTCGACAGAACATGCTTGAGCAGTAGGTTCGGAGGGTACACTTCCTAACTTGTAAATGTTCAGCTCAATTGACATCTTCCCGAAGGATAGGGTCATTTAGCCGTTACGACATTTGATTATAGCATTGGAAGTGGCTAAAAAGGGTCGACCGAGAATCACCGGAATTGGATTCCGTGGGTTCACTACAGGCTGTGTAACCAGAACAATAAAGTCCACAGGGAATACAAATTCCCCGACTTTTATTAACACATCCTCAAGCTCACCCCTAGATTTAGTGATTGATCGGTCGGCCATCTGGAGAGTTGTGTTCGAGGGCTTTAACTCTCCGATCCCTAACTACTCATAAACTGAGTAAGGAAGCAGGTTAACACTTGCGCCAAGGTCAAGTAGAGCACGGTTAATGTGTTTAACCCCAATAGAAATAGAAATTGTAGGACAGCCAGGGTCCTTACGTTTTCTAGGTAATTGTTAGGGAAAAGCTGTGTATACAGTACTCGACATTAACACATTTTTTGGCACTTGAGTCGTCCTTTTCCTAGTGCACAAGTACTTGAGAATTTTCGCATAAGTCGGGACTTGTTGTACAGCATCTAGAAGAGGGATATTGATGTTAACCTGTTTTAAAATTTCAGTGATCTTCTCCATTTGCGGACTTGGTATGTTTCCCCTTAACCGATTCGGATAAGGAGCTTTAGCAATAATAGCTGGGTCCAACATTGGAGAAGATCGTGGTGGTAGGAAAGATCAATGAATAGGAGTGGGGATCATCTTTGGTGGACTATAAGAAGTGTGCTGAGGGTTCGAGCCTTAGGGAAAATCGAGAATATGCTCGGATGAAAATGGTGGGGTAGACGAACTGGGGTCAGAAGGAGAAGTAGAAATGGAAGGAAAAGTCTCAGCCGGGGTATGATCGATTGATTCTTCATTATTATCAATCTCTTCACCAACATGGTTGTCAAGCAATCTTCCAGATGTCAACGTGGTGATAGCCTTCACATGATGTGAATTGCCAGGGTTGGGTAAAGGTTGAGCTGGAAGTTTCCCTTTCTCTCTAGCACTCAATTCGGCATTTATTCGGGCAATTTGTGCTTCCATCGATTTAATACTCTCACTTTGGGAGTCAGAGTTTTTCTGTATTTTATCGACGGAAGACTTCATCTCAGCCGAAACTTGCATGAAATTTGTCAGAAGAAAATTCATGGATTGTTCGAGTGAAGAGGAAATATCAGTACCGGTCAATTGCAAGGAATTGTTGTGCGGTGCAGAAGTGTTGACCGGATTTTGAAAATTTTGTGATTGGTATGGGTGCTGACTTATTTGAAGTGATTGCTGTTGTGGTGGAGGACCCATTTGGAAATTGTTTTGATTTGGAACCGTGTTTTGAATTTGTGATTGGTTCCAAGCAAACTTAGGGTGATTCCTCCAACCCTGATTATAAGTGGAAGAATAAGGATCGTTTCTAGGTCTTTGTTGGAAAGCAGCATTGGTATGCTCTTGACCTTAAAACGGAGAATTTAAAGGTCATTCTTCCGTAAGATGAGATGGATCAGAACAGCATCCACGGACAGTTTTGGAGAGTGACATCTGATTTAGTGAGGCTGCTAAAAATTTATGTTCCATAGCTTCGATTTTCTTTTGTATTGCTGCCATTTCAGCTCTAACTCCTATTGAAACATCAGATTGGTGATTACCACCCCTAGACGATGATAGAATAATACTCTCCCACTGTAAAGATTTTTCAGCGAAATCTTCTAAAAATCTCCAGGCTTCACCATCATCTTTATTCATGAAGGTGCCTTGACACATGGATTCAAGGGTCTGTTTTGTTATAGGATTAATGCCCTCATATATGATTCTGCACAGATCCCATCTAGGAATTCCGTGATGAGGACATTGAACTAACAGATCCTTGAAGCGTTCAAAACACTTCGAGAATGGTTCATTGGAAAGCTGGGTAAATTGATTTATTTCGCTACGGACTCGAGCTGTCTTATTATTAGGGTAGAATTTCTTTAGGAAAGCTGTTACGAATTCTCCCCAGTTTGAAATAGAATGTGCGGCTGGGTTATAAAGCCACTTCTCGGCTATATTGCACAAAGTGAATGGGAGAAGACGTATACGCATAGCATCCACAGAAAGCTGTGAAGTACCCATCATAGCTCATACATTTTCAAATTTGGTAATAAAGACGTATGCGTCTTCAGACTCGAGACCGTGATATTCTGGTAAAAGATTGATATATTATGGTTTGAATTCAAAATTTTCCCCATTGGCTGGTGGAATAGATAAGCAAGTGGGAAGTGGAGTACGGATAGGATAGCATCTTTCTTGGAGAGAGATGCGCGGTGGATTCTGCTCACCTACGGGCGGTGGCAGCGTGGTATTATAATTTGATGGAGTACTGTCCATCTCGATCGATGTGGTGGGTGGTGGGGGAAAAGAAAATGAAGAAGTACCGACTTCGGAGTCGATAGCAGGAATGCGGACAAGACGGGCACTAGAATCACGTGTCCAGCCGAGCATGCACTAAGCGGGTTTAGCACAAGTGGCAGCTTGTGTGTGATTTAAAATTGTTTTTTTTTATTTAAAAAAGTGGCACTTTAAAACAAATCACAAACTACACAAACAGCCCTAGAAATGAGGTTACCTAGGTCAAGTCTCTAGACCGCTTCTAGACTTCCAAAGGACAAGCCGCAGGATCAATCCTCTACCACCTCTTTAATACTTTTGTGGCCAGGTAAGTGCCAGGTAAGTGGGAGGTATCCGCTGTACGAATCACCGAAAATAGTGGGCCTGATTAAGTAACCACTTGCCTTCGACACACTTGCCAAGACACCATAAAAGTAATGCGGATAAGTGATAGATTACCCACGACCTTTCTCTGTCCTTATTGAGCGCGACAGTCCTTAGAGTCTTGTCTAGATATTTTTAAAATTAATGTACGGTTGATGCGGATACTCGTTTTCTGATTTGTGGGGCTTAGGAAGTGTGATGAAATCCCCACGTAATCTGAATTTTGGTCTTGCCCCTTAAAATCCGTATTAAAATATGAAATAACAAACCAATAACAAAACTTTGCAAAAAGATTTTTGGGCAGCGATATTTTGCAAAGAATCCTGCAAAAAAGATATTTTATTGGATTTCAGAGGAGAGAGAATGAGTTGAAAATTTCACCAGAGAAGTTTGGAACCCTAATTCCTCACGTATGCCGCGGATCCGCTGCTAAAATAGCCTTTCTGCCGCGCTTCCGCCGTTCTTTGAGGGAATCTTTTGATGATTTTTGCTATGTGGCCTCCTTTGCTCCTCTAGATCTTGATGAATGTCTCTGAATCTCTGTTTCCTCAAATCTGTGACTCCAGATTCCCTCGCAAAATTCTCACAATAATCGTTAAATTTACAATTTGCAGTTTTGTTTATTTTTATGATATAGATCGAATAAGAATTCAACACGAATAGTAAGAAAAAAATATTACGCACGTATCCCCGGTAACGGCGCCATTTGATTGATCTATTTTTTATGTGTAGTAGTTAACCACAATCAATAACGGTGTCGCATGTAGCTAGACCGAGATGAGTACGGGTCGTCCTCTGGGAAACGTTGAATCTTTTAATCTTATTTTAGACGTGTTGAAAAAGGAAGGTGGAAGAATAAAGAGCGATGAAGAATGGTGGTAGGTTCTAGATCTACGTAAAACACGGATGCATAAAATAGATCTAGATTAACTACGGATGTAGGTTTTATAGTGGAAGGGGGCTTGTAGGGTTCGTTAAGATTTAGTAGTCATGGATGATTAATTAAAGATTACTCGTTTTATCTTTTAATAGATTTAAAACTAGATCGACAGTGATGCATGTAGATTAGGGTTTCTGGAGGGAATAGGGTTCCCACTCTTAACCCCTATCTTGACATGGATCTCCGTTCATGTCTAGCCTTTACCAAAATAATCGTTAATCTAATTTTTAATAGTGGTCGAGGCTAGCAATAAATTGGTAGCGCGCCCGATTAGGATGTTAATGATTCTTTTGGTAAAGTTTATAAACTTTATAGGACGTAAAAAGAGATTAAGGATCTTCATCATCCATTAATCTACCCTAATCCTACGAACCCTAACAAGCGGAGAATTACTCGCGCATGATGGAGATAAAAGAACAGATAGAGATCATGATGTAAATAATAAAATGCAATAAGAATAAAGACAACTACCTTTATTAATCAACTTGATCAAATACACTTTGTTTCCTTTAGAAAATGATTACAAAAACCTAGTTTGCTTCTTGATCTCTTCTAAGGAGGTAGATGAATAGTTGATGATCAGCCTGGATGCGTGAGCCGTCTTGGACTTCATGATCTCGTCGGCTTGATGATTTTTCAAAGAGGCTCTTGGTCCTTATTTATAGTCACTGAGCCAAAACCCTAGTTTCCTTAATATGGAAACTAGTTGTTAGGATCCTAACCACCAAAATCCCATATCTCAACTCCTCAAATCCGCTGCGGAACCGCGGCCATTAGATAGGTTTGGCCCCGGATCCTCCCCCTTTTGGTGAGATCATAGCCTCTAATTTGTGTAGCTTCATATCTGTAACACTTGGTAATCTTTTTAGTATCTAGACTTTGAAAATCTTTTCTACATTTCTACCAGAATTAGTTTCTTCAATTTACTTGAATATCTTTGGCAGATTTGATCTCGATAATTCGGATTTCCTTGATTCCAGTCCTGAAATAATTTCTCCAGAATTATCTCAATAAATAATGTTAGTAGAATTTTTTTTATTGAGATATTATCTTTAACCATTTGTCATGATATTTTAGTTTTAAGAGAATTAGTCAAAGGTATTTAATATGGTAAGCATATTAAATGGGCCAGATGTTACATGGATATTATATGCTTAATTTTTCCTTCATAATGTTAATTATAATATAAAAACACATGAAAATAGTATTTTTACAGATAAACCCTCATATGTGTCATATATTATAATAAACACCTTTTTTTATATATAGAAACAGTAGGAAAAATGTCATATTAAAAGTGCAGTATTATCAACTGAACATGCATCGAAATCGCATCTCATATCATAAGCCGAACATGCGCGAAAATCCAAATCAGGTGCACAAGGTGTACAAAACAAATATCGAGTATCACAATCGAAATCGACGGTATACAGCACATTTCAATCCAAATCAGGTATACCGTGATATATAATCTCACAACCATGTGCATCATCATGTATAAAAGAAAATCAAATTACTAAAAGTGCATGAAAACTATGCTGAAAGCATAAGTCAATTCATGTGCATGCCCTAAGCATGAAATCACAATCAATATCTCAAATGACATCAAAACGAAGTCAGGTGCAACAGTGGTGCACAAAATACATATCAGTGCACTGCAAGCATATGTGAACTATACCGAGTGCAAAACCAAATCGTGTGCGTACCATATGCACAAAATCAACCCAACTGTATGAAATCCATGAAATCATAAACATGTGCAGCCAAGGCACAAAACGATATCAAGTGCAATAACTGTGTACAAATCATAAATATCCAGTATGTGCAACCATGGCGCATGAAAACAAATATCATGAAACTTGGTCATCAACACTCAATCATGCGAATAGATCGCCAAAAATACCGAAATTAAGTATGGCGGAATAATCCCGCTCAAGCACATCCTCTCAAAATCTCGGGCTAACGGTCGTGGTCACTCATAACATGTCTCGTCGACCGTGACGAACTGTGGCCTACTGGGTGTGCGTAATATGACTACTCCTGGGTCCAACTCTCCTCATATAATATTCCAGAAAGGTCCCGTCGAAGTCTCTCCCAAATCTCGTTTCTGCCGCACTGTCCGGAGGTTATCACCCTTTACTATATCAATCTCTGGTTTCGGAACAGCTGCATACTCATCACGAATCCTTCTGGAAGATATATCTATATATAACGCCTCTGTATGCGTGTCACATCTTTGATGTCAGTGGAGTGGAACGTCATCTCATCAAGATCCTGTATGAACCTCTTGCTCCACTTTTCTCTACTTTCGACTGCTTCGGACTTGTCTCTTTGTGGTTGCATGGACCGTGCTGCAACGGCTATACTCGTATCTGGAGTCTCCCAGCAATGCATCCCATCATAAGATATCCGAAAGATGTCGAACCATTCGATAGATTCGTCAAAACCTCATAATCCCCCAAGAGCTCAACATCTTGGGTACAGTTTAATAGTATCGAGTACATGCCATAGCACCGGTGGACCAGCCGTAGAAGGGCAAACCCAAGCCTCACTAATGGCACCGCGGAACTACCGCAAACACTAAGGTTCAAAGGCTTTCACATTGTCATTATGTCGAGTTAGGGTTTCATTCTTCTAGAGGGTCCATACAATTGTTTTCATGTCTTTCTTAATAATTTAAACTTGTAAAATGGGTTTCTGACATTCGATCGTCTCTATCGACTCCCAACGTACCTGCGTGAAGTCGTCTCTAGCTGGAATCAATCTATCTGATGACCTCGCATCTGGGTAAGCGAACGAACCACATGTCATAGTCATTCATCCTCGGGTGACTAACGAACTTCCATCATATCTCTAAGTATATACTCTTGCTGCAGTAGCTCCAACATCTGGGGCGATATCTCGTCGTTCGCAACAACAACTGGTTAATTCGTCTACACGCTAACCAGTGCCTAAATCATCATGAACAAGCGATACATCAATGGTCATCAAAATTTGGCTGGCCTCTATCAGTGGCTCAATCCTCAAGTGCTGATCTGCACATCCGAGTAATCTCATATAAGCGATCCATCAAACGCCCACGGCGCGAAAACACAACAAAACGACGCCTCTATGCAATCGTATGTCACTGGAATCACGCCCTGGTCAGTTCTCGTCCGTGACGAGCTCATGTTGACCACAACTCTAGCCGTAGCTCTCTCTGCCCGTGTAATCGTGGCCGCAAAACCATAAACCAATATCGATGAGGATAGATCATGAATGAATATAACAATGTGCAAGGAAATGTATATCCTAAGGCTTCTTAAGCGCAGTAGCGTATCGTAAGTAAGCCGCGGAACATACACACGGTACGTGTAACGTTTTAGAAATCGTTATGCGAATTTTTCCGTTTTAGGGTAAAATAGTCGGTATTTTCCGTTTTAACCCGATTGTGATCAAACGTTCGTAGAAACTTGCCGGCACCTAGTTTAGCTAAAATAAAGCTAGTGCACAAGTTTTGGGGGTATATGGGAAGTTTTGGTTCAGATAGAATTTTTCCTTAATAAAATATTTTTTTAAGTGGTAAATTAAACACTTAAATTGGGGTAATTACTTCTAAATGAGAATCATTGGAAATCATCACTACAATTATTTTGGAAGCTTCTCTTCAAATATCTAGATTTTTTTAGTGCAAAAGGATTTGAATTTTAAAAGCAAAGAAAAGAAAGAAAGGTGGCCATTTATTGAAGCATTTAATGATTTTTTTGCTAGAACTTTCTTCACTAAATTCACAAAACTACCCCCCCCCCCATTTCCTTATATGGCCGAGCCTCCCCATTTCTGTCCAAAAATTTTCCTAACTCAATTTCTTCATTTTCCAAGATCAAAAACTCATCAAAAAATTCAAAAATAAATCCATAAAAGCCTAAACAAAAATAAAACCATCATTTTCATTCACTAACTAGATTGGATCTTCTTGAAAAACATCTTTTTTGGAGGAAAAGTTTGATGGAGCTAGTTGATCTTTTGTGTTCTTAAGAGGTATAATTTCTAAATCAAGTCTTTAATTTTTATTGTATTAAAGCTTTAAGTTAGTTAATTAAATGAGTAATATAGCTTTAAACTCTTGATTAATTCATTATTCATAATTTTTTTAGAAATTCAATTTAGGGTAAAACTTGATGAAGTGTTTAATGTTAATTGAAGTTTAAGAAAACTTATTCTAGTGGTAGAAAATGATAATTTTTGTTAATTACTACTTTGTCTAATTAAGGGTTTTTGCTTACTAGGTTTTGCTAAAACCTAATTGGGTGGGTTTAAAAATTATGGAAACAGTTTGGATATCATAGTTAAGCCGCTTTGCGATGCTTGGAACCGCTAGAATGGTTTTAGTTTTAGACTTCTGCAAAATATTGCGATAAGTTGCTTATTACGTTTCGGTGTGTTTCCGACGTGGGTTCAATTGGTCGTTGCGAGGATATATCTATTATATTCCTCATATTTGATTGTGTTGTGTTTGTGCGATCGGAATGATCGGAGTCTTGACTTGGTGTTACGTAGTTTAACAACCCTAGTTAGGGTTTTTGCTGGTGTCGTGCATGTTTAGTGCGCTAGGTGCACCGTTTAATTTTCTGGCCGCTGTCCTTGCGTTTCGTTGTCTTTACGTCGATGTAGGATATTTAGCTTATGTGATTTGTTTGTGAAATTTTAGGATCGCAACCGAGGACTTCGGGCGCTGCGAATAAAGGGAAGCAGGTGGTCGGATTTTCATAGCTCGAGAACATCATATGAGTAGATTTAACATCTACGGGGAAATCGCCCGTATGGCGTTATGCGTCGGGGCTGATATGATATAGTAGCTGCATGTTATTGCATATTAGTTGATTTGATAAGAACGTCATTGCATAGTATTATCGGTTGTACCTTGACTTGTACCTTTGGATATAACACATTACTGACGGTTAATGTTGCACGAGCACTAATTTGTATGCTACACCCACACCGTCAGTAATTGCCATGACACGCACAAACCACCTATATACGTGATATGGTAGTGGATAGGGATAGTTGAGGTTGTGACTCTTATTCCATTGTGCATATGAAATACTGTGGACGCATACATACATGATCTTGCATTGGGCAGGGATAGTTGAGGTAGTGACCCTTATTCCATTTCAAGTATACCTTGCTATAGCTACTTTTACATCATGCATACATATTGACATGTACACCCACATACTCGGTTACAACTACTTGTACATCATGCATACATATAGACATGTATACCCATATATTTTTTTTATAGTTGCATATACCCTAAGTGGTATTGTTTTGGACATGTGATATGGAGACGTTGATTATTGCGCTTATGAAATGCATCATACATACTTGCTTTCATGTAGACACTTAAACCTTGTTACAATTACATGTACACCTCATATGATGCTGCACTTGATTTCGGAGGATTTGGGAACCACATGATATATTTTAAAGCTGGATTCATTTTAAAGAGTGGTTTTCCCTTTATATGGTTATATTACTGTTTTATGTTGCATATATCAGTTTTCATGGATTTTCGCATTGAGATATGGATTTCATGTGATTTATGGATTTGAGAACCGTGGGGGTATTTTCAAGAAACCAAGTATTGTTTGAAAACCTGGTTTCTCTTGTCATGATATTTTGATGCGTCCACCATGAGATTTCTCGGTTCTGAGATTTGTGATATATACCCGATGCGAGGAGTGTAGTGGGCCGTGTGCGGGTACATAGTGGAGCCCGGTAAGGTTCCCCTCGGCAAGATGATCGCAGACGATAGGCAATGAGTCTGGTAGGCGGGCAAGTACCTACCGGTGATTTTATTTGGACTCGGCAGTTATCGTGGGGATACCGACCGGAGTGATGTACGACATATCGTCAGGGCCAGTCATGGTGACAGCGCCTGAGTTTTGAGGATTTACGTGTCGATACTAGACATGGGTTTCATGATGTTTCGAGTGTCGGTGTTTGACGCTCAGGTTTTCCATGATTTCTACGTATCGTCGGTGGATATACGAGGTTGATATCCTCATACTTATATATATATATATATACACACACACACACACATACATACAGGTATATGTTTTCATGATGTTTTGGGTGTCGATGTTTGACACTCAGGTTCCATGAGACTTACAGGATATGAGGGCCGATCTGTGGATGCGGTGCCTGAGGATTTGGGATTTGATGTGTCAGTGAGGGACACAGGTGTTTTTTCATGCTGATGATTTTTGCATTAGGTTTTATTATATCATCCCACACTCAGGATTATTTTTGATATGCATTGCTTCATGTAGTTGTAGTACCCTGATGATGTACCTTTACATGATTGTTGCATATTCATATTGTCATACTTATGCTATCGGATTACATGTGATAGATCAATTGCTATTCGTGCATACTTGCGATTACAGTATGATGTTAATTACTATTCATGAGTTGGAAACTCACCCCCGTTATGCCACAGTGTTTTGCAGGACTTACCCTCTGAGTAGTCGCGGCAGGGCGTCTTATCATCTCTACTTTTGCGGATACCGCTACGGTTGGCTGTGAGGCCTTTGCTTTTAGGTGGGTTTGCAGTTATCCTTTTGTGCATTGTATATCTTTTTGTTGGATCTAGTATTCTCCATCTACCACTTCTTGTATTTGACTTAGAGACGAGTTAGGAGGATTCAGTGTTGTATTACTATTTTGGTGACTTTGGGTGCCGTGCTCGTGGGAGCCGGTTTTGATGAAAAGTTTTACTTCTTTATGCAGTTTTCTTTTATATTTCTTCGCTTCGGCGTCGTATATATGCTTGTGGTGGTTGTCTCCGCCGTTGGGCGTGATTTGCTCCCGTTTGGGATGTTTTTTTATTATCTATGTTGCACCCGTTTTCGGGGCTAGTTTTTATAAAGGAGGTGCTGCCGAAATTTTCAAGAAAGAAAACTAAAGTTAATTATTTTTACTTAAGATTTTCCGAAGTTTTAAACTATGTTTTTCTCCATTTATCCCTTTTGGGGTTGTTTAGATTTCTGGGTTTCGGCTTACTTAAATTACGTACGCCTGTAGATGTTACGTGGTTTAAGGGCCGGTTATGTGCCTACTTTTGGGCCGTGACAAAGTTGGTATCAGAGCGCTAGGTTTTACCTTTCGGAGTGTAGGATGACCTTGGTATGATGGAGTAGGTAGCTTAAGCAGAGTAACATAGCGCGTGTATGTTCCGCGGCATACTTACGACACATTACTCCGACTAAGTGACCTTAGAACTTATTGATTGAAATTCCTTCCGTGATTTATATACATTCTTGTGATTTGATTTCCGTGTCCTTATCGAATCTTGTTTCAATTTCCAGCCTATATGCCGCCGAAGACTACGAGGGCACAGAGAGCGGCCGCGAAGGCCGAGGTCAGAGTCGACTCATCTGAGGCGAGGACTGACCAGGGCGGTACGCCTGTTGTACCGGAGCACATTGCTATGTTTGGGGCTGGTATGCAGGACCTGCGTCAGATGATGGGGACTTTAGTGGAGGCCATTCGAGCACAGGAGCAGGCAGTTGTTCCACCCATTGCAGGGACTACGATGGTACCTACTGTTCCGGCAGTCGCAGTTACAGCTTCGGAGGTTATTGTCGTGTCACTGACATAGTTCATGAGGCTGAGGCCTCCGGTGTTCACTGGCACAGATGCTATTAAGGATCCGCAGTCGTTTATCGATCGGATGGCCAGGATTTGTCGTTCTCTCCGATGCTCCGACGAGAGATGGGTGGAGTTCGCGAGCTTCCGTCTGGAGGGTCTGGCCCAGAAGTGGTGTGAGTCCATGGAGAGGGGCAGAGCCGCAGGTCTTGCTCCTATGACCTTGGCTGAGTTTGTGACGGAATTTCTCGCCCGTTTTCTTCCACCAAGCGTTAGGGATGCGCGAGCGCACCGATTTGAGTCGTTACGCCAGACTCCGGGGATGACGGTGTCTGAGTATGATGTACTGTTTACCGAGCTGTCTGTGTATGTTCCGTACTTAGTGGCGACTGAGGAGATGAGGGTGAAGAGGTTTGTTCGAGGCCTGCTTACCCAGTTGTTCCTAGCCATCAGCATTCAGCATTGCGCCACGTATGCGGCAGCTGTGGATGCAGCCTTATTGGTGGAGGAGCGTCTATCTGAGTCAACGGTTGTTCTGGAACCGAAGAGGGCTCATACTGGTATAGCAGCCCGGAGGCAGAGGTTTAGATTCCGAGACAGAGTTCGTTCAGATACTGGGAGTAGCAGAGACGTGGGACGTGGCCATTTTTTCAGCACTTTTTCCCAGGAGGGCCAGCCGTCGACACGTGGGTGTTTTGGATGTGGCGGTTTACAGCACCTTGTGAGGGATTGTACCGTGATACGTCAGAGAGGGCAAGCCGTACCCTAGGTTACCTTACCACCTTCTCCGCCTCAGAGAGCGTTGCCTCTTATGCCTGTTGTTGCGCCTCATCATACTCCTGCTCAGAGAGGTCGTGGTCGTGGTGGTTTTGTGCCGAGAGTACGAGGTGGCGGAGGTAGAGGACAGCAGTAGCCGGTAGAGGGCAGGCTCGGGTTTTTTCCTTGACTCACCAGGACACACAGGTGTCCAATGCCGTGGTTTCAGGCACCCTTTCTGTATGTTCTTATGATGCACATGTTCTTTTTGATTCGGGATCTACGCATTCGTATGTTTCTACGCACTTCGTGCCAAGGTTAGGCCGAGAGTCGTGTTTGCTAGATCAGCCGCTTGTCTTGACTACTCCTGTTGGAGAGTCGTTTGCTGCACTATACGTGTTCCGGTCGTGTGCTGTCCATATAGGAGACAGAGATCTGTCTGTCGACTTGATCCTTCTTGAGATGCTGTACTTCGACGTTCTACTGGGAATGGAATGGTTAGCTACTTGATACGCGTTCGTGGACTGCCGCGAGAAGACAGTTAGGTTTTGTTTTCCCGGCGAGTCAGTGTTTGTTGTGCAGGGGGACCGTGGTGCCACCCCTCACAGTTTGATTTCTTTCCTTTGCGCTAGTCGGCTTTTGAGGAGAGGATGTCTGGGATTCTTGGCTTTCATTCATGATACTGGAGCCACAGTGGAGTCGTTGGACCTGGTTCCTACTGTGCGAGAGTTTCCCGACGTTTTTCCAGATGAGTTACCTGGGATGCCGCCAGAGCGCGATATTGGGTTCTGCATTGATCTGATTCCTGGCACGGAGCCTATTTCTATACCGCCTTATCGGATGGCTCCGGCAAAGCTTAGAGAGGTTAAATATCAATTGCAAGAATTTCTTGATAAGGGACTTATGCGTCCGAGTGTTTTGCCGTGGGGAGCTCCTGTTCTGTTCGTCAAGAAGAAGGACGACAGTTTGAGTCTGTGTGTGGATTATCGTCAATTGAACCGAGTTACGGTGCGAAATAGGTATCCTTTACCTCGCATTGACGATTTATTTGATCAGCTCCAGGGTGCGAAACTTTTTTCTAAGATTGATTTGCGTTCGGGTTATTATCAGTTGCGTGTTCGGAATGATGACATTCCGAAGACTGCTTTTCATACGCGCTATGGGCATTATGAGTTTTTAGTGATGCCGTTCGGACTCACAAATGCGTCAACAGCGTTCATGAATCTAATGAACCGGATTTTCAGGCCGTTCCTCGACCAGTTTATTAAAATAAGTAGGGTTTACCAACACAATCATCAATTAGCCACAACATCTCACAAATCACCATAATTAGCACTAAACTAGCTAATTTACACTAACCGACACCAATTAACACATAAACTAAGCAACTAGGAGATTGGGTTGAGAAGTATACCCTGTAGAACCCTAGAGAGCAGGTGAAGAAGAAGATGAGGGGTTGCTACTGCTGCTGGGGCTCCTGCTGCTGCCAAGGCTGATGCTGTTGCTGCTACAGCTGCTTGCTGCTGATGCTGATGTTGTTGTTGCTGCCACTGCTGCTTGCTCCTGGGGCTGCTGCTGCTACTGCTGTTGTTTGCTGCTGCTGGAGCTGAAGCATGTAAGTGTGTGTGTGTGTGTGAGTTTGAGAGTGAGAGGATGAGAGAAATGAGTGAGAATGAGAGAACACCAACAAGTCAACCCCCTCCTCTTTCTTTCTCTTCATTAAATGAAGGCATGGGCAAGCCATCATGCCTCATCATGCTCCCTCTCTCTCTCACCAAGTCAACACAAAGCAATCATTTAAAAAAAATCCTTTTTAAATTCATTTTATTTTTGAAAAGAACCATATACAATTAAAAACCCAAAAGCACCTAATACAAAATTTAAAATGGCTTAAGGAAATGTTTAGTCCACCATGGTTGCCAATCATGGTTAAACCCCAAAAACAACCCTAATTATCATGCACAAGTGTGTGCAAGCCTAGGAAAAATCTAATAAAATACTCAATAAATAGGATAAAATAATTGAAAACTAATTTGGTAAACTTTTTATTAAAAACCATACATAAAAATATAATTAGCCACAAAACACATTCTAAGGTGTTACAATCTCCCCCCTTAAAAGAAATTCGTCCCCGAATTTAAAAATATACTGTTACGCGTACCTTCAAAGAGAAGATTATAACCTTCAAATCTCCCTCGCTGCCCCCAAGTGATTTTCTCACTATACAGCTATGTCCAAGAAAAACCCTTCACAGATGGCAAGACCCTTGACCGACGTTTCTCCACTCGCCGGGCCATTAACACAAATGGCTGCTGGTGAACGAAAGATCGCGTCCTAGCTACACGGTCTGATGCTAAATCATGTGAGAAAGGTCAAGAAGGTAATTGTAAAATATCATCACAAGGAATACGGGGTGAAAACTCAATAATCTGGGCGGAAGTGCCAAATTAAAGGCAACGGAACTAACTCGCTTATAGGATCTCAGAAGGACCAAAATTCTGGGATAAACTTCCGAAAATCCAACAAGTCATTCACCGGAAAAATCCGCAGGAATACATGATTTGCCACTGCGCACTTAAGTCTACGACCAACACAGTCGGCATAAGACCTCTATTTGCGCTGGGCTACTCTCATCCTGACCTGAACAACCGGATCATCTCCGAAGTCTCAAGACACAGTTGGGGTCCAAAATCCTACTTACACAGAGTTAGAAAAACAACAGACTGGTGATCGACACGACCTAACCTCTAAACTTAAAGGTGGCCAATTGGAGTGTCTCCTGATAACGGCTATCGAAGGAGAACCCTAACGATGGCGAGTGACGATCCCCAACTGCTGACAATAAGCAATACAAACACACAACTTAACAAAGAACAACTGAGCAAACTGAGTAAAACCGGACGACAAGAATCCGAATGGAGTCACACCTTGACTAAACTTGGGTAGAAACCATAACGAAATTCGTGGAGATCTGCTCCCACTCCTACTTTGGAACGGTTAAAGGTTGCAACTCTCCAGCTGGTCTCAGGTGCTCAACCCAAGCACACAACAAGACAGACACCTTGAAATGAAACTTGAAACTTCTCTTTACATCCCTGTTCACCCGTAACTATCTCACAAGTCACGTTAAATGTTGGTGGAACTTGAATGCATATAGAGAGTTGACAGATGTGCATGTGCTAGGATTACACGTCTCTACCTGATAACATCAGGTACACCCACGTGTCCCTAACTTAGCACACCGTGTCACAAATCAAGGACTCCGAATCATTACCCAGCCGAGTATGCTCAAGTATCTCTGACGAACGAGCATCGGCGGGCAGTGTCTCGCGAAAACGATTTAAGGAAAGTGGTCGGGCGCGGACAAGAGCAAGCTGTTCCCTCCGTAGAGACGAACTTAAGCTGTAATCGACGATCACACAAGAACTGTAAATCTGCAGAAGACTATCACAACAATCAAAATCCGCTACAGGAAGATGCACATTAGCTATGGCGGTCCGTGAAAATTGGACACGACTTCCGAACGAGTAGTGTCTCCAAATCTCCAACGCAAAACCAACGCGGCCATCTCCAGATCATGAATGGAATATCCTTCTCGTACTTCCTCCAAATGTAGGGAAGCAAAAGCGATAACTCTATAGGGTCACCTCAGTACACACTAGAGCCCCACTCAAGAAGCATTACAATTTAAACAACAAGGTCGCCCGAACCAAAGGCAAAGAAAAAACTGATGCAGTTGTTTAACAGAATCTTCAACTGCTGAAAACTCCGCACACATGCCTCAGTCCACAGAAAAGAAATCTCCATCTCGGTCAATTCAGTCGACGGTGCAACACTACTCTAGTAATCCTGCACGAAACGGCGGTAAAACCTGCTAAGCCCAAAAATCTGCGGACCTCCGTCCTGCACACAAGTCTGGGCCTAAGCTGTACGGCCACGATCTCCCTCGGAACCATACGAAACCGTCTCCCGAGACTACAAGACCTAGGATTCAACACAAAACAAGCCTGAAGAAACACTCCGAGAATTTAGCAAACTGCTGGTGCTCTCCCAGTATCTGCATAACAAATCCTCAAGTGCTACTATTGTCCCTCAAGACACATTAAATAGACCAGAATATCGTAAATAACACAACCAAAAACTGGTCGAGGAACGGCCTGAAGAAATCTGGTTCATCACATCTACGAATGCTGCTAGGGCATCAGTGAATCCAACGACTCACAAAAACACACAAAGCCCGTCGCACGCATAAGGCAGTCTTCGGAATGCCATCACCCCGAATCCGCAATAATGATGACCTGATCCCAAACAAACTTAGAAAAAATGTCTCGCACTGTGGAGCTGATCGAAGAAATCGTCAATGCGAGGTAAAGGATACCTATCCGCACCGTAAGCCAGTTCAATTAACGATCCGTCGATGCACAACCCTAAACTGCCGTCTTTCTCATTGACGAACAGAAATAGGAGCTTCTAAAAGCGAAACACTCAGACGCACAAAACTCCCCATACCAAAACTCTGCAGCTTATCCTTAAGCTCCCTAAGCTTTGCCGGCTCATCCCGAACAACGTCGGAAAACTCTCGCACGAAAGGAACACCGGTCCAACAAACCCTCTGTGGCTACGGTATCACGAATGAATGCCAAGAATCCACGACATCTCCTCAGTAGCCGACTAGCGAAAAAGGGTTGAATTCAAGCTGTGAGAGGCGGCACGGCTATCCGCCTGCACAACAAGAATTGACCTGCCGGGAAAACAAAACTGACTGTTTCCTCACGGTAGTCCACAGATGCCTAACACGTAGCTAAACAGTCCGTGCCCAGGAGATCGTCAGATCCAACATCTCTAGAAGGATCAAAACGACGGACGAATCTTTATCTCCTATCCGATTAGCACACAACTGAAACACGTGTCGCGCAACAAAAGAATCGCTGACAGAAGTTAAAACAACAAACTACGACTAATCTACCCAACCACGGCACAAGCATGAAAAACAAACGAATACATCAAAAGAACCTGCGAAATAAGGATACCTAAAAACTCTGCATTGGACGCCTGCGCGTCCCGATGAGTAGAAGAAAACTCCTGTGTCTGCCCTCTACCCGCAGCTGGATGAACTCCTCTGGTAGACTGAGCCCTCTGAGCGAACCTCCCATGTCCACGGCCTCTCTGAAAACGATCCTGACGAGGTGCTAAGGAACAATCCCTGATGAAGTGTTGAAGGCTCCCGCATCGAAAACATCCACGTAGTGACAGCTGACCATCCTGGGGATGAGAGCTGAACGGATGTCCTCGTCCTAAGCCTCTGCTACTCCCGCGATGGCCACAAAATCTGTCTCGATGACCAAACCTCTGTCTCTGGGCTGGTACACTGGTACGAGTTCTCCACTATCCTGGAACTCTCTGAGCCTCTGGAATATACGCCTCGTCAACTGGAGCTGCAACCACTGGTGCTATGTAGGTGACGGACTGCTGCACGCTGATCGTAAGTGACAACTGAGTAACAGGGGTGACAACCTCCTATCGTAGCTCCAGAATGACATCAACCAATGAACTCATCGTCTGGCGAAAGTCATGCATCTCTGCCAAAAGTCTATCGATAGTATATGTCGTAGGCTGATCCGTCTGCACCTGTGCAACTAGAGTGCCATCTTGGTAAGTACTCGTCTCACCCGAGCCAACTCTGACCTCGGCCCTCGCTGCATCACCCTGAGTCCCCATAGTCATCGGCGGCAAGGCTATAAATAGATATAAGATTCGATGAGAAATAGGAATCGAATCTCAAGGATATGAATCATCAAGGAAGGAATTTCAAGCAAATTGTACTTAGGTCACTTAAGGCGAAGTACCGCATCGTGGGTATGCTGCAGACATACACACACTACGTTACTTTGCTTAAGCTACCTACTCCATCATACTAAGGTCATCCTACACTCCGAAAGGTACAACCTAGCGCTCTGATACCAACTTTGTCACGACCCAAAATTGGCCCGTGACGGCCCTAATACTGCGCAACGCCTAAAGACGTAACGCAGTAAAAGAAAGCCAAAACCCAGAAATCTAAACCATAAAAATACGGAAAAGATAATATAAGTTTTTGAAACATTTGAAATCGCAACCCAAATTCTTTAAAAGTCCCACTTTCTTTCTTTAAAATTTTGGCAACACCCCCTTTTTGTAAAAACTAGCCAAGATGAATACAACACAAATATATGACGCCGTAGCGAAGAAATAAAGACAATGGAGAGAAAGTTGTATATAAAAGACAACAAATCCATAAATAATATACAATATCGTCATCACCAAGTCTCTAAGTCAACAACATGATAGTAGATGGAGAGTACAAGATACAACGAATGTACAATATGAAATACAGATAATCATCCAACCCACCTAAGCAAAAGTAGTAAACTGTGAGCCGATGCGATATCTGTAGCAAAAGATGATAGCTGAATAGCGGAATAGCCTGCCTCGATACTCTGGGGAACAACCTGAAACACCTGTGGCACAACGGGGGTGAGTTGCCAACTCGTGAATAGTAGATAACATATGCAGGTAATCGCAGGAATGTACGTACATCATGAATCTAAGATATGCGATTTCAGTGATAACATGTCATGCAAATGCCGAATAATGGAAAGTACACTAGCAGGTACAATCAATAGGTAAAGCAATAATAACATGACAATAGTATGCAATAGGGAAATGAGAAAGTAGATATGCAGCAATCATAAGGGTACACTAACAGGTACTACCAATATATGAAACCGTGCATAAGTGAAAAGGTATGAGGTATGGAGTGAAATATGTCATTCCCACGGAAACCTGACATCGTGGTAGGATCACAATCCATCAAGACACCCAAATCCCAATTCCTCAAATCAACCCCCACATTGGGCTCTCACATCATATATGTCTCACATCTCCTCAATGTACAATATCGAGTAATCTCCTATATCCCGAATGTACAAATCAGTAATCACATAGGTATGTCCAGTATCCAATCTCAATGAATCACCTAATATCCCAAGTCAAATCTCAAGTAAGAATCTAACATCCTAAAGGTATATATATACAGAAATAAATATGATGGGGGCAATACACATATATTAGCGTCCCATTCCACTAATATTGGTGTAAGGGTATATATAACAACGGCTAAATCCCCTGTTATATATACAAAGGTGTTAAAGAAATATCATGAAAACCATGTGCCAAGCATCGACACAGAAATCCTGACCACGTATCATACGCTATCCCGAAAGCACGAGTGCCTAGTTCTGACCCTCGCCTTTCGACTTATGCATACGTATATGACTCCCAACGGTGTCTCCGTGATCCCCCGCCGAGTCATGGGTACTGTCACCGGTAGGTACTCGCCCGCCTCCAGGCTCAATCGGCAAAGTCCATCAATCTTCTTACCGAGGGGAACCATACTGGGCCCCACCATGTACCCTCATACGGCAACCACACCTCGTATGGAGTATATAATCAGAGCCGATAAATCTCATGGTGGCTGCGCAAATATCACATCAAGGAAACCGGGTTTTTCAATGTATGCATAATTTCATGAACTCCCGCGGTTCCTAAATCCAGAAAACATCATGTAAAATCCAAATAACAAGGTGCAAATCCAGGAATAAATATATGCGATATATCAGAATGTGAGCATATAAATGAGAACATATAGCTGAAACCAGATGTATGCGAAATCAATAAGGTACAGCTAAGTATAGGTGTCTACCTATAAGTAAAAGATGTCGTATACCCCCGTGGGTATAAGTAGAATATGAAGGGTACCCCCTGGGTATAAGTAAAATATGTGCAAGGTATACCTATAGCTGTATCGCAAGGTGTAGAAGTACCTATCACTAATGGTAAGATACACTATAGGTATACCGATAAGCTAGATGTCAAGTATGATAAGCAATAAAGTATCTATAAGGGGTTGTGTGTGACATGGCAATTATTGACGGTGTGTGTGTAGCATACAATCCGTGCTCGTGCAACATAAACCGTCAATAATATGTGAAGTGTCCTACGGCTGCTAGTTACAGTACAACTATACCAAGGAAATAAAGTAAAGGCGCAATTCTAACAATGACGTAGAATATGCGACAGGTATTAGAATCCTAGCCCAGACGCATAACGCCATGCGGGCGATTCCCCTGTAGATGTTAAATCTACTCACCTACGCTCCACGCTAGGTGAATCCGACCATCTACTCCCCCCTATAGCCGTGTCCGTATTCCCTGCCCGCAACCCTACAAATAAGACATGGAAATCAAATATAAGCCAAATATTCCGCAAAACGCGATATCGAACCAAAACGAGAAACTCGCGTCGCGAACTAAACGCGCGTGTGCACGATACGCTAAAACGTGTGTATACGCGTCTAAAACCATCGCGACACGCCGCGATACGCTGGATCACAGAACCCACTCACGTATCGCGCGTATCGCGCAAACACAACGGACATGGAAAACGGTATATTGTCCTAGATTTTCCTACAGGTCAAATATTACAAAACTATGCATGCCAAAACACTAGACTACACAGCATAGAACCCTAGCCAAGACCCCAACACCCCAGCCCCCAACTTGGCCGCAATTTACTGCCAAACCCAATAAATCTGCGGCCAGAAACTAGAATGAGGGGCTCGTATTCTTGTGGTGTGTTCTATACCTAGTGTGCATGCCCCAGTTTTCTCAATTTTAACCTGAAGGTCCCGGGTCAATAGCAGATCACAGAAAGCCAATACATCGCTTTAAAATCACCAATTTTTCACAAAACACAAACCCTATGGTATTTTAGTGTAATCCAGTGTTAAACTCAGTTAAAGTGACCCTAACAACACTTAAATAAGTAGGGTTTACCAACACAATCATCAATTAGCCACAACATCTCACAAATCACCATAATTAGCACTAAACTAGCTAATTTACACTAACCGACACCAATTAACACATAAACTAAGCAACTAGGAGATTGGGTTAATAAGTATACCCTGTAGAACCCTAGAGAGCAGGTGAAGAAGAAGATGAGGGGTTACTACTGCTGCTGGGGCTCCTCTGCTGCCAAGGCTGATGCTGTTGCTGCTACAGCTGCTTGCTGCTGATGCTGATGTTGTTGTTGCTGCGACTGCTGCTTGCTCCTGGGGCTGCTGCTGCTACTGCTGTTATTTGCTGCTGCTGGAGCTGAAGCAGGTAAGTATGTGTGTGTGTGAGAGTTTGAGAGTGAGAGGATGAGAGAAATGAGTGAGAATGAGAGAACACCAACAAGTCAAACCCCTCCTCTTTCTCTCTCTTCATTAAATGGCATGGGCAAGCCATCATGCCTCATCATGCTCCGTCTCTCTCTCACCAAGTCAACACAAAGCAATCATTTAAAAAAAAACCCTTTTAAATTCATTTTATTTTTGAAAAGAACCATATACAATTAAAAACCTTTACCGCGATCATCGAGTATCCGGTCTCTAGAGAGGCTCCACGAAGAGAAAAGATGTAAACTTGCTTCCGATCTTCCATAACAAAGATGATCTACCTTGAAGTTTCTTTAACACAAGCTCTCACTCACTAATGAAGTGAACACCCAAATCTAAATGGCTAGGATAGATTAGGATGATGAAGTAGGATTTTAGCTCTCATTTATTATCATAATCTCACACTAATCCATCACAAAACCCAAAGCTAGAAAGCTTTGCAAGGAGGAAGAAGAAGAAGAATGAATAATAATCCTTTTGTGATGAATAATGAATTGTTGTTATAATTACAAATGCAACCATGGTTTAAGATGAAAGGCTAACCATTGTAGAGACTTAACTAGGGTTAAAGGGTGTGGGTTGGGTTTGGAAATATCTTGCAAAATATCTAAATGAAATATTTTTTTAAGAAACAAAATAAAAGCTTCTAGAAGCTTCTAGAAAAGATTAACCCAAATCAAACCCTAACCATGTTTAATCTCTACTAATCATGTTTCATTAGTAATCATAACTTGTTACAATATTATATATCACATATACAATAGTTATTGTAACAAAATAAAATAATACAATTAACATATATCGCATATATATCAATGTATTCACCGAGTGAGAAAAAAAATCTTTTAGTGAGCTTATATCAGTTAATGTAATTTAATATATCAAATATATAATTATATATTAAATTATCGAATCAACACTTGATCCAATAATCCGGCTATTTCACAAATAACCGACTAATATAATCTGTATCAGTTCATCGAATCAACACTTGATCCGATGACCCGGCTATATCTCATATATCCGGCCGATATCTCATATCGCGAGAATCTAGTACGGTATCACATACACGTATTGTTCTCGGTCACGCACATATCATATATGTGCTCCTAATCCGTTTTTCCTGAGCCAAGAAACCTCTGTGTAGGACTCTAAAGAATCGTCAATATGCCGGCAGTAGGTGATGATCATATCAAACACCCACAAGCTGCAAGCGGTCAGCTAAACGTAACAGTCACCCAGGTATTGAGCGATCAGAAGATCAACGAGCAAGCCTATACATTCTCCTGCGAATCCAATCAGTAACACTCCCGTACAGTCCGGTCTCTTCGTCTGATATGTCGCATATCTCTCCTAGGGGTGGTAAACGTCAGACCCCAGTAGCTTGATAAGTCGTGTCGATATGCGGTCTATAACAGTTCGAGAAACTACTGATAACACTTACCAGTAAATCTCAGTAGCCCTGACCAGGGATTTCTAGTTATAGCCAATCAAACACAGCGCAACATCAACTCCCTATACCGGGAGAGACTAATCCACTCCTATCGCTCATTGCCTCCATGTGATTCGGGACTGTACCCAAAAGCCACCTTTTTGCACGCCCTCTTGGACGTGGTATGATGGAAATCAAAGCACAGTGGGAATGACACAAGATTTTATGACGATCTCGGGTTTACAGACTAACCTGTACCAGTGTCACCAGAGAACTGCCATCTGACATGGTGTATAATACCATCTGGGATTTCTCGGTGAGTCCGTCCAATGTACCCAGTCTCGACTGAGCACCCGTATACCATCCTTGATGTCAAACACCGATGGATATAGGATCATCCATTGCCCATCATATGGGTCAAGATGCGTATACGCTAGTCTACTCTGGTGTATCGATGCCCTGTCTCGATACACCCTCGACGAGGAACTGTTATATGATGTACTCATCGACTACCGTGGCCCCACTAGTATGATCTCATCATAGTCCCAGTAGTCGAGTACATATCCTAAGGGCTTTATCAACATGTAACATAGAGACAATCATAGTGCATGTTATGATAAAGTGCAACCAGATAGCATACTATCATGTCGAGCAAGAAAGTCCTTCCTATATATGTCCAAGTATCCACTACAATATACATCATATGTACAGTAATCGCCTCTAGGGCATACATATAACTAACAATCTCCCACTTGCACTATGGCCATCTGTTGTGGTATCGCATACCCAACAATCAGCTGTGGTTGAAGTATCTCATACTCAACCATCCCATAAAAGTCTCTACTGGGAAAAAGGCCTTTGTGAGTAGATTCGCGCTGTTGTCCTCTGTGTCTACTCTCCTAACCTCGATCTCCCTGGAGATCAACCATCTCCATGATCAGGTGATACTGCCTAAGAATTATATCTGGATTTCTGATGGGACGGGGGTTCCTTGGCTAAAGCCACAACTCCATTGTCACACAATGGCAGGAACGAAGTTCATCTTATGAACTTATATATATCTAGACCGCCTCTTTGGTAGCATCCTTGGTAACGATGTATTTTGCCTTTAATCGTCTAGTAAGTCACGGTATCTAGCTTGGAACTCTTCCAACTTACCGTCCCTCCACCGAGGGTAAAGACAATGCCTGCGACTGACATTCAGTCATCCTTATCACCTTGGAACCTTTCCAGTGATTCTCCCCAGGATCGATTGATACCATCTCACTACAACTAGTGAGTATCCTAACATTCAATTAGATCTATCTCATAGATCCATAACCCAGGATTTAGGAGGTATCACCTTGATCCAATATGGAGAATCATTGTGATAAGAGGAGATTGACCGAGCGTAGCATAGGAAACTCCTTCCCTTTCAAGAGTATGTCATCCACGTATTCTACGAGGATCTCCACCATACTCTCTACTACCTTTTTGTATATACAAGGTTCATCTACCATTTTGATGAAGTCAAACTCTTTGACTACCTCATCAAAACAGATGTTCCAACTCCGCGATGCCTAATTTATCACATAAAACATCTTGCACACGTTTCCGCTGCTCCCACTGTCTACAAAGCCCTCTGGTTGTGTACTTATAGACGCTCTCTTCCAAATCATCATTTAAAAAAGAAGTCATGACACCCAACCGCCAGATATCGTAGTCATGGTATGTAGCCGTGGAAAGTAGGATCTGGATGGACTTAAGCATAGCTTTGAAAGTCTCAACTTTTCCATGTACACTAAGTAATCTTCTCAAGATATACTTGCTCCTGATAGGGATTTAACCCGTCAGATAAAGCAACCAAAGTCCATACTTTGTTGGTGTATAAGGATTCCATCTCAGATCGCTAATTATCCAGCCATTCTTATAGAGTCCCACTTGATTGGTGTAAAATTCTCGTTTGTGTAAATCGAACAAAGCGAATGAGTTTCTTTGTGTCGGTAATTAGAAAATGTATAGAATCACAATCAAAGAATTATTTGACCGCAATCAAACTACAGTGTCAATTGTAGTTCATGAATGAGTGCGGATAGTCCACAGGGATTGCACGATTCGTTTGTATTATGATATGCTTGAATTGAAAAGTTAAGCTAAGATAAACGAAAACATGATTCAAGAATTTTGATTTTCAAGTGTCACTATTCTATTCAAGAATCAAGAAAATGATAAACAATCAAGAATCGGTGTATCGATGATATTTCCAATCAACAGTCAAGAATCAAAAAGAGGCTAGTAGGAATCGATCGGATCTATAGACGTGATGTAATCTCAAGATTTCGTGTTCTTGTCCTTCGAAGGATTGATACTAGATCGATGATAATCAACGAGAGTTAGGGCTTTCTTGATGAAACTAGGGTTTCATCTTTTAACCCTTGTTCTTTCGTCGATATCATTCCTTTTCTAGCCTCTACCAAATTCAAGAAACGATCGTAACTCCCCAATTTCGAACGATATCAATCAAGAAAGCATCGAAACAAAATGGGTCGTCGTTTCTTGAACTTGCTAGGGTTTTCAAAACACGTAGGACTCAAGAATCGATTAAAGCTATGTTACATCATCATTCTATTGACCGTCTCGACTCCTCGACGAGCGGAGTTTTATTCACACATCACCAGACAGAAAATATTTATGAATTGTAAAGATATCATGATGCAGAATTTAAAGAAAACAAGATAAAAGATTATCACCTTTATTTATCTCAACAATTTTGATTACATTCGCTTCAAGAACTACAAGAGGAAGAATCTAAATTGTTGATCGGGCGTCGCTCGGCTTCGTGAGTCGTGGATCGGCTCGGATCGCTTGCTCCGTTGAAGATCGGCTTCGCTCATAAAGGTTGTAGGGCTTCTTGCTTAATGGGTACTCGGGATCTTGATTTTTAATTGGAATTAGGGTTAAGGTTTCCCACAAGCCCTCTCACTAGACTTGTGGAGGAAGGAGATGAAGAAGGAGATTGGCTAAAAAAAATGAACTAAAATCACACAAGTAATGGTTTGATTCTATCTATCTCCACTTGATGATCTCTCACCCTAGGTCTAGGCTTCTATTTATAGACTTCCCAAACCCTAGGTTTAGGTTTGAAATGGTAGTTCCCTCCAAAAGTTTGTTGAGTCTTCTAGAAGGTAGTTTGTTAGGAGCTAGCTTAGGGTTTAAGCTAGGTTTAATTAGGCTTGGAAACCCTAGTTTGCTGATATGGCAGAAACCCATGGAGTCTTATGGAATTTGAGATACATTTCTGAACAGTGGGCCCTGAATGAAGCATTGTGCACCAAAATTGAGGAGGTAAATCCCTGGTTCCACCGCGGATCTGTGGCACAAGCAAGACATTGCCGCGGATCCGCGGCTCTTTGATGAGCTTGGGCTTTGGGTCTTCTGGTGTGGCCTTGTTCTGTATTTTAGGGCTTCTTCTGATATATTGATTTGTGATTGCTCCTTTGAATTGATACCAGATCTGAAGTTAGTGAGTTGGCGTATCTTTTGAGCAGCGTTGATTCGAGCACGCTTCTAGTTTCCTGCACAGACTTCAAAACACGGGTTGCGACATATAGAAATATTGCGATGCCATGCAATGCAGTCAATTTCCCTAGAAATGCCGGTTTTAAGGTCTAATACATGTAATATGATAATCTGTGATAGATTTGCAAATATGTGAAATACGGATACCGAACACTTCTATATGAATGCAAATGATGAGGAAATTGCCGGCTCAAATATGCAATATTTTCGACTAATCAAATTCCCCCAAACTTGATTTCGATCTTCTCGAGCGAACTGTTTTATTAAAAAGAGAAGGAGAAAATAAAGAAAGAGAAAAACTAACTAGCACACTTTCGTAGGCAACACGATTGCACTGAGCACGTGCAACAAGCCTTTAAACCTCTAGGTGTCCCTAGTAGGAGGAGTGTTGTCTCCTGAGGGTTTTCAGCGGATTGCACCCACAAAATCCAATAATAAAAGAAAGATCATGAATATTACATTTAAAGAAAAGAATTGTAAAAGAAAAGCCTTGAAAATTAGGGTTTCCAACTAAGCTAGCTTTTCGGTTGTCATGAGCCCTATCTTAATGGTCATGAAAAAATGTCAGAAATCACGTCCTCCCTTAATAAAACATCGTCTTATTCTTCATTCCTATCTTTCTTCCAAACATCGATCATATAACCCTGCGTGTGTGCAAAGACATCCCTACACCCGGAGAATTCAATTCAAGCTATCATACTCTTGCCCATCAGCCTCAGTACTTTTTAATTAATGAATATTTAGATGAGATTTCTCACACACTTTCATGCGACCGTTAATACTTCTTGAGGTACTAACCGACTGATTACTCCTGTGCTTGCTTACTTGGTGTATTTTCCTCGTCTTGCACCACCTCAGGCATAGCAGTAACTCCCAGACCAGTTGGCCTTAGGACACTAGGTGAAGAAGCACCCTCGCTATACATTTTTATTGCCCTCGGTGATAACAAAACCAGTGTCCATTTTTCTCACCACTTTATATTTTTATTCATTTTTTTCTTTTTATTTCCTTCATACTTTTGGCTTTAAGACAAGAGCATGTCAATGTATCCTCTACTATCCCAGGCTTTAAGACGTGTGTAAGTGCGACTAGCAGGGTAGCAACGTTCAAAATGTTTGGCTTCCAGAATAGAAACTATTTTTCAGACTTATTTTTATCCTCAGATTAGTGACGTCCTTCATCTTACTAACCCTTGGGACAACGGCTCATAACTACTTATTACTAGTTCGTATAAGAAAACTTCTAATTTTCTTAGTTTTCTTAAATTTTTCCAATCTCATGGATGTAATTGTTCACTATCTAAACTTTCATTACCTTATTTATATACAAAAAAGTGTAAATATTAAAATTATTTTTATACTTGAAAATTTTTAAATTTTTATGGGTATTGAAAAATTTTCAATTTTTAAAAGAAATGGTTTGTGCTTATGCAGATGATATGCAAATGATGCAAAAATAAGTACAAACCTCCCCCAAACTTGTTTTCAACAGTGTCCTCACTGTTGCCGACAGTTATATCTACAAAAACCTGTAAATCTGGGAGGAATTATTAGTGGGGGCAAAATATATAAGTGAAGAACTTCCCCCAAACTTATTCTTTTTACTCACCTCCATTAAAAAAAAAATGAAGCAATGATATACTGGATATGAAGGTGAGACGGAGGAATTTTAATCCAAATAAACTGGCTCTTGTAAGAACAAGAGCTCCTCCGTGGAGTCAGTGGAAAAATACGGCTTTAATCTATGTCCATTTACTTTGAAAACGGTGCCGTTTTTAACATTTTCTACTTCTACTGCCCCGTGCGGGTATACAGACCGCACAACAAAAAGTCCCTTCCATCGAGATCGGAGCTTACCCGCATGAAGGTGTAATCGTGAATCATAAAGAAGGACTTGTTGACCAGGTGAAAATGTTTTCCTCAAAATGTTTTTATCGTGAAAAACCTTAGTCCTATTCTTTGTGATTACAGCGTTATCATAAGCTTCATCGCGGAGTTCGCTTAGCTCATTAAGTTGCAGCTTCCGAAAGTTGCAAGCAAGGTTTAAATCAAAATTTATTTCTTTAATAGCCCACAATGCTTTATGTTCTATCTCGACGGGTAAATGACATGCTTTTCCAAACACTATCCTATATGGAGACATCCCTAGGTCAGTCTTATATGCAGTTCGGAATGCCCAAAGAGCATCCGTCAGTTTGGTCGACCAGTCTTTTCTATTTTTCGCAACAGTTTTCTCCAGGATAAGTTTGATTTTTCTGTTTGAGATTTCAGCCTGCCCGCTTGTTTGGGGGTGATAGGGTGTAGAAAGTCGGTGGTTGATTGAGTATTTCCGCATCAGAGTCTCGAAAGACCTGTTGCAGAAGTGTGTCCCATTATCGCTAATAATTGCGTGTGGGTGTCCAAATCGCGAAAAGATATTCTCTTTCAAGAACTTAATGACAACTTTCTTGTCATTAGTGCGACAAGGAATGGCTTCTACCCACTTTGAGACATAATCAACCGCCAGCAGTATGTACAGATTCCCAAAGGAGTTGGGAAAAGGACCCATAAAATCTATGCCCCAAACATCGAATATTTCAACAACCAAAATGGGTTGCTGAGGCATTTCATTCCTCTGGGATATTCTACCCGTATACTGACATTGTGTACAGGTTTTGCAATGCTCAAATGCGTCCTTGAATAAGGTTGGCCAATAAAATCCACATTGCAAAACCTTCTCCGCTGTCTTTCTAGGACCAAAGTGACCCCCACAGGCCTGATCATGACAAAATGAAAGAACACTCTTGAACTCATCATTCGGGACACACCGGCGAATGATCTGATCAGGACAATATTTAAACAAATAGGGCTCGTCTCAGTAAAAGTGTTTTACTTGGGATAGAAAACGGTATTTGTCCTGTTTCGACCAATCGTTGGGTATCAGTCTCGTGGCATGATAGTTCACAATATCCCTGAACCATGGTTCAGCGGATATGCTCAAGAGTTGCTCTTCAGGAAACGAGTCATTGATCGGCAGGGTCACAGGGGAAGAAATGATGCGTGAAAGGTGGTCAGCTACTACGTTTTCACATCCTTTCTTATCTTTGATAACAAGATCGAATTCTTGTAACAGAAGGATCCAACGTATTAGTCGACCTTTTGCATCTTTCTTCGCCAGAAGATGTTTTAAAGCGGAATGGTCAGTATACACAACTATAGGTGAGCCAATTAAGTAAGGCCTGAATTTTTCTAATGCAAATACAACCGCTAAGAGTTCTTTTTCTGTGGTTGTATAATTGATTTGCGCATCATTCATGGTCTTACTTGCATAGTATATTACGTGTGGCATCTTTTCAATGTGCTGTCCTAAGACTGCACCTACTGCAAAATCAGATGCGTCACACATCAGCTCAAAGGGGTAGTCCCAGTTTGGTGATGATAAAACGGGGGCTGAAGTGAGTGAGTGTTTAAGTGAGTCGAAGGCTGTCTCGCAATCCGAGTCAAAATAGAAGGTCGTATCCTTGGCCAGGAGAAGAGTTAAAGGTCTAGGAATTTTGCTAAAGTTCTTAATGAATCTCCTATAAAAGCCCGCATGGCCAAGGAAAGAGCGAATATCTTTGACGCTTTTGGGATGAGGGAGCTTTTGAATGACATCTATCTTAGCTCTGTCAACCTCAATGCCTTTCTGTGAAATAACATGTCCAAGGACAATTCCTTCTTGGACCATAAAATGGCAATTTTCCCAGTTCAAAGTCAAGTTCTTCTCTTTGCAACGAGTAAGAACAGCGTCAAGATTTGCTAGGCAATCGGAAAAAGAGTCTCCAAAAATCGAGAAGTTGTCCATAAAGATCTCCAGGAAATTCTCTACCATATCAGAGAATATCCCCATCATACACCGCTGAAAGGTAGCGGGAGCATTGCATAGCCCGAAGGGCATGCGATTGTAAACAAAAGTACCAAAAGGACAAGTAAATGTGGTTTTATCTTGATCCTTTTTGGCGATGGGGACCTGATTGTAGCCTGAGTATCCATCCATAAAACAATAATACTCTTGTCCCGCTAAGCGTTCCAGTATCTGATCAATGAATGGTAGAGGAAAATGGTCTTTCCTCGTGGCAGCGTCGAGTTTTCTATAATCGATACATACACGCCACCCAGTTTGGGTGCGTGTCTGAATCAACTCATTCGCCTCTTTGGTTATAACTGTGATGCCTGATTTCTTAGGAACGACATGTATAGGACTCACCCATTGGCTATCGGAGATGGGGTATATAATACCATTATCTAAGCATTTGACGATCTCTTTCATGACCGCTTCCTTCATGACGGGATTCAACCATCTCTGTGGTTCTCGGGTTGGTCTGGCATCATTCATCATATGTATATGATGTTCAACTATCAAGGGACTAATCCCTTTGATGTCCGCCATACTCCAACCAAACGCCTCTTTGTTAGATCTCAATACCGATAAAAGTGCATTCTCTTTCTCTAATGCTAGAGAAGCAGAAATTATAACCGGTAAAGACTCCTTCTCACCTAAATAAGCATATTTCAGATGAGAGGGTAAAATTTTGAGATCTAATTCGGGCGGAGAAATGATAGAAGGAGGGATCATTGAATGATTTTTGGATTTACAAATAAGCTCAGAGGCTGTGAAAGATACAGACTCGGGTGGAGAAAAGTCAGAAGTGCAGGACTCAAGTGCAGGTAAAGTGTCCTCACTACGATCTTGTGTAAAGTCAAACAGTGATGTGGTAATGTCATCGAGATCAGTAAAGCAAAGTTCCTCGGCTCCACAACTATCCGGAGCGATCTCATGGACAGAGCACACATCTAAAATATGAGCAGAGGGTTCTGATGGCTGACTTCCAACTTTGTAGATATTTAGTCCAATGGTCATATTTCCAAATGATAAGTTCATTGAACCGTTTCTACAGTTTATAACAGCGTTGGAAGTGGCAAGGAAAGGGCGACCTAGAATCACCGGAATTTGGCCCCGGGGGTTTGCTACAGGATGTGTGTCGAGCACAATGAAGTCTACAGGGAAAAAAAATTCCCCGACCTTTATCAACACATCCTCTAATTCACCCCTTGGTTTGGTAATAGATCGGTCTGCCATATGGAGAGTGCAGTGAGCAGGTTTCAGCTCTCCAATCCCTAGTTGCTCATAGACAGAATAAGGGAGCAGGTTAACACTTGCGCCAAGGTCTAAAAGAGCACGATTTATGTTTTTACCCCCAATAGAAATTGATATTGTAGGACATCCTGGGTCCTTTCATTTCTTTGGTAGCTGGGGAATAAAAGCAGTGCTGATATTATTAGACATAAAGACCTTCTTCGGCACTTGAGTCTTCCTCTTCCTAATGCACAAGTCCTTAAGAATTTTCGCATAAGCGGGGACTTTTTGAATCGCATCTAGGAGAGGGATATTGATGTTAACCTGTTTGAACATTTCTATAATTTTCTCCATATGAGGACTCGTTCTGTTACCCCTTAACCGGTTCGGGTAAGGAGCTTTCGCAATAAGCGCAGGGTCCATCATAGGAGAAGGAAGAGGGGGTAGACGAGGTCCCAAAAGAGGTGTGGGGACCGTCTGTGGAGAACTATAAGGGTTGGGAGAAGGTGTCGAGCCTAATGGGAAATGGAGAATAGGCTCGTGAGAAGATGGTGTGGTAGAAGAAGAAGGATCAGAAGGAGAAGTGTGTGTGTGTGGAAAAGACTCAGCCGGGGTGTTGATATGATTTTCAGTATCATCAATACCTTCCCCGACATGATTGTTCAGCACTTTTCCCGATCTCAACGTTGTGATGGCATTTACATTGTAATGCCCAGGATTCTGTAGGGGTTGAGAGGGAAGTTTCCCTTTTTCTCTCGCACTCATTTCGGCTTTAAGGCGAGCTATTTCAGCTTCCATCGATCTGATACTCTCACCTTGGGACGCTGAGTTTTTCTTTATCTCACTGACGGAAGATCTAACCTCAGTCGAAACCTCTATGAAATTTGATAAAAGTGATTTCATGGTTTGAGTGAATTGAGAGAATTCGTCAGAACAGGACAACTGCATAGGATTAGACTGTGCAGGATTGTTGCCCTGGTTTTGGAAATTTTATGACTGGTAGGGGTGCTGAGTGAGTTGAAGGGGTTGCTGTTGTGGTGGAGGAAGAGCCCTTTGAAAATTATTCATGTTTGGAACCGTGTTTTGAGATTGGTTTTGGTTCCACGCGAAATTCGGGTGATTCCTCCAACCCTGATTGTACGTGGAAGAATATGGATCGTTTCGAGGTCTTTGAAATGCGGCATTAGAATGCTCGTGACCTTGAAACGCAGAGTTTAATGGACATTCTTCCGTTAAATGTGACGGATCAGAACAACACCCACAAACAGTTTTGGGGAGCGACATTGGGTTTAGGGAGGCTGCAGAAAATTTGTGTTCCATAGCGTCGAGCTTCTTTTGTATTGCTGCCATCTCAGCTCAAACACCTATGGACACATCTATTTGGTGTACGCCACCCCTATTCAATGGTTGGGTTCCACTCTCCCACTGTAGTGATTTTTCAGCGAACTCTTCTAAGTACTTCCAAGCTTCCCCATCATCCTTGGTCATAAAAGTACCTTGACACATGTTTTCAAGGCTCTGTTTAGTGTTTGAGTTAATGCCCTCATAAATGATTCGGCAAATCTCCCATCTCGGGATGCCGTGATGAGGACACTGAACCAAAAGATCCTTGAAACGTTCAAAGCATTTTGAAAATGGTTCGGTAGGGAGCTGGGCAAATTGATTCAGTTCGCTACGGATTCGAGCTGTCTTTTGGATTGGGTAAAACTTCTTAAGGAATGCAGCGACGAATTCTTCCCAATTCGTAATAGAGTGTGCGGTAGTGTTATATAGCCACTTCTCGGCTATATCGCACAATGTAAATGGAAGAAGTCATAGACGCATCGCATCCACTGAAAGTTGTGACGTACCCATCATTGCGCATACGTTTTCAAATTTGGTAATGAAAACGTAAGCGTCCTCAGTCTCGAGTCCGTGGAATTTGGGCAAAAGATTGATATACTGGGGCTTAATCTCAAAGTTATCCCCATTGGCTGGTGGTGTGGATAAGCAGGTCGAAAGAGGACCTCTAAGTGGATAGCATCTCTCCTGGAGGGAGATGCGAGGTGGATTCTGCGCACCAACGGACGGCGGCAGATTAGGGTTAAAGAAATTTGATGGATTCGGATCCATCGGTGTGGGTGTGGTAGTGGGTAAAGAAAAGGTAAATGGAGAATTATCGACTTCGGAGTCGATAAAGGGTCCGCGGACTAAACGGGCACTAGAATCCCGTGTCCAGCCTATCTTGTACTAAAAAGGGTTAGTACAAGTGGCAGCGTTGGCCTATAATTAGGGGTAAATGAATACGGTGTTTGCTTTTGAAAAAGGGACGGATTTTTGAAAAATGATGCGACACAACAAATGTAGCACACAAACCCTAGAATCTAGTGGTCACCTAGGTCCGGCTCTAGACCGCTCCTAATTGCCAAAAGATAAGTCGCGGGACAGAATCCTCCACTGCCTCTTTGTCCCCCTGTAGCCGGATAAGTGCCAGGTAAGTGGGAAGGTACTCCACTACGTAAGTAGTGGGCCTAATTAATAACCACTAGCCTTAAACACACTCGCCTTAGGCACCACAGGAAAACGCGGATAAGCAATGAATTACCCACGGCCTTCTTCTGTCCTAATTGAGCGCGACAGTCCTTAGAGTCATCTCTAGATTTCTTTTCGTTAATGTGGGTCAATGCGGATGCAAGTTTGGTGGTTTTCGGGGCCTAGGAAGAGTAATGAAATCCCCACCTAATTTGGATTTGGCCGTGCCCCTTAATATCCGTATTTATAATGCAAAACAACCATGAAACAAAATCACGCACAAATTAATTTGCAATTTGTGAGCTGCTATTCTTTGCAAAGAATCCTGCAGAGAATTGTCAGTTGGAGCTAAAAAGAGGAGACAGGAGAAGTAAAGAAGTCACCTGAGAGAAAAATTTTGCAGAGAACCCCCACGATTGCCGCGGTTCCGCCGCAAATGGGCACTTAGGCCGCGCTTCCGCGGTTGAGTAGTGAGTTCAGTTCACCAAAATTTTTCAGGGAGCTTCTGTAGACTCCCTCAGCTCTCTGGTATTTTCCAAAAATTTTTCTCAATTCCCAGCAAGCTCCAGATCTCCTTTCAATGAAACACAACAAATTGTTTAGGGTTTGCACGAATTTTGATCTCAAAATAACAATGGAATAATTCTTTCAATTCAAACTTTGATATACAACGAATTAGCGCGCGATCCCCGGCAACGGCGCCATTTGATTGGTGTAAAATTCTCGTTTGTGTAAATCGAACAAAGCGAATGAGTTTCTTTGTGTCGGTAATTAGAAAATGTATAGAATCACAATCAAAGAATTATTTGACCGCAATCAAACTACGGTGTCAATTGTAGTTCATGAATGAGTGCGGATCGTCCACAGGGATTGCACGATTCGTTTGTATTATGATATGCTTGAATTGAAAAGTTAAGCTAAGATAAACGAAAACATGATTCAAGAATTTTGATTTTCAAGTGTCACTATTCTATTCAAGAATCAAGAAAATGATAAACAATCAAGAATCGGTGTATCGATGATATTTCCAATCAACAGTCAAGAATCTAAATGAGGCTCGTAGGAATCGATCGGATCTATAGACGTGATGTAATCTCAAGATTTCGTGTTCTTGTCCTTCGAAGGATTGATACTAGATCGATGATAATCGACGAGAGTTAGGGCTTTCTTGATGAAACTAGGGTTTCATCTTTTAACCCTTGTTCTTTCGTCGATATCATTCCTTTTCTAGCCTCTACCAAATTCAAGAAACGATCGTAACTCCCCAATTTCGAACGATATCAATCAAGAAAGCATCGAAACAAAATGGGTCGTCGTTTCATGAACTTGCTAGGGTTTTCAAAACACGTAGGACTCAAGAATCGATTAAAGCTATGTTACATCATCATTCTATTGACCGTCTCGACTCCTCGACGAGCGGAGTTTTATTCACACATCACCAGACAGAAAATATTTATGAATTGTAAAGATATCATGATGCAGAATTTAAAGAAAACAAGATAAAAGAATATCACCTTTATTTATCTCAACAATTTTGATTACATTCGCTTCAAGAACTACAAGAGGAAGAATCTAAATTGTTGATCGGGCGTCGCTCGGCTTCGTGAGTCGTGGATCGGCTCGGATCGCTTGCTCCGTTGAAGATCGGCTTCGCTCATAAAGGTTGTAGGGCTTCTTGATTAATGGGTACTCGGGATCTTGATTTTTAATTGGAATTAGGGTTAGGGTTTCCCACAAGCCCTCTCACTAGACTTGTGGAGGAAGGAGATGAAGAAGGAGATTGGCTAAAAAAAATGAACTAAAATCACACAAGTAATGGTTTGATTCTATCTATCTCCACTTGATGATCTCTCACCCTAGGTCTAGGCTTCTATTTATAGACTTCCCAAACCCTAGGTTTAGGTTTGAAATGGTAGTTCCCTACAAAAGTTTGTTGAGTCTTCTAGAAGGTAGTTTGTTAGGAGCTAGCTTAGGGTTTAAGCTAGGTTTAATTAGGCTTGGAAACCCTAGTTTGCTGATCTGGCAGAAACCCCTGGTGTCTTCTGGAATTTGAGATACATTTCTGAACAGTGGGCCCTGAATGAAGCATTGTGCACCAAAATCGAGGAGGTAAATCGCTGGTTCCACCGCTGATCCGCGGCACAAGCAAGACATTGCCGCGGATCCGCGGCTCTTTGATGAGCTTGGGCTTTGGGTCTTCTGGTGTGGCCTTGTTCTGTATTTTAGGGCTTCTTCTGATATATTGATTTGTGATTGCTCCTTTGAATTGATACCAGATCTGAAGTTAGTGAGTTGGCGTATCTTTTGAGCAGCGTTGATTCGAGCACGCTTCTAGTTTCCTGCACAGACTTCAAAACACGGGTTGCGACATATAGAAATATTGCGATGCCAAGCTATGCAGTCAATTTCCCTAGAAATGCCGGTTTTAAGGTCTAATACATGTAATCTGATAATCTGTGATAGATTTGCTAATATGTGAAATACGGATACCGAACACTTCTATATGAATGCAAATGATGAGGAAATTGCTGGCTCAAATATGCAATATTTTCGACTAATCACCACTCCTGATGGCCAGCTCGAAACTAGTTGGGTCATCATCTCATGATGCAATCCTCTCTCCTACTGTCATAGAGAAACCGAAGTATCTCTCAGGTGGGTGAGGAACCCTACTAGATCGGCGGAGTGGCTGAGGTTCGTTGGTTACTATTGAATCCTTTGGTTCTACCAAATCATCAGCTGCAGTTTGTATAGCTGGAACTCTTTCCAATTCTACCTCATGACCAATAATTTCTTCACAAGAAATTCCCTTTCACAAAGGTGGCATGTTGAGAAACAAAAACACTTTTTGTTCCCCAGTTTGGTAGAAGATATTCCCTTGCGAATGCTTGGGATATCCAACAAACTTCCACAGAATTGACTTTGCCTCGGGCTTGTCCGGATTTTGCTTTCAGACATAGGCCGGACAACCCCAAATCTTAACATACTTAAGATATGGGCTCTTTCCATTCCATAGCACATATGAAGTGGTAGGCAACTGATTTGATTGGAACCCTATTCAATAGGTTTGCAGCTTCTCAAGTGCATAACTCCCAAAAGGAAATAGGAAACTCAGTAGTACTCATCATAGAGCGCACCATATCAAATAGGGTGCGATTGCTCCGCCCCGATACACCGAGGTGCAGTGGTGTATACGGAGGAGTAATGCTGAGAGAGAATCTCATTCTCCTTTAGAATAGTCCAGGAATCCCGTGCTCAAGTATTCTCCTCCTCGATCTCATCAATGGACATAATACTTATACCCGTTTTTGGCTCTCCACTTCTAGCTTATATTCATTGAATTTCTTAAAAGTTCTAGACTTTTGTTTCAACAGGAACATAAGTCCGGATCTTGAGAGATAATCAGCGAATATAATGAAGTACAAAGAACCGGTCTTGGCATATATAGACAGGGGACCTTCATACATCAGCATGTATCAATCCCAAGAGTTCACCAACTCTTTCTCTGCTTCCAATAAACGGAGCCGTGGTCATCTTATCTCTGTGACATGACCGGCAAGTTTCAGAAGATGTAAATTCAAACTAATTTAAATATGCATCTATATGTAACTTCAGCTAGTCGGGTCGCATTGATATGACCTAGTCTACAATGCCTCAAGAAGGATTCGTTCATTTCTGAACTCTTCCTCTTGTATGTGTTCTGTATACTAAGAACTGTAGTTTGATTTAGAACGTTAATGTCTTTAGATAACGTGCCTGAACCGATCAAATCTTGATATAGGAAATGTTCAAAATATTATCCAACAATACAAAATTATTTCCTTCTTTACTAATAAAGAGACTGATATGATGTTGTATATCAGGTTCGGTATCTAATAACATTTGTTCAGAATCAATGTATTTGTTAATACAGGGTGATAACTACCAACAGACTTGGCTGCAACACTTGCACCGTTTCTATCTCATGAAACTTATCACCCGTTCTCAGTTCTCTACCTTTCTGTAGCCCATGTAACATATTACATATGCGGGATACAGATCCGGTATCTCATACCCAGGACGTAAAGGATACTGAGAAACAGTTCTCGGTAATGAACACACCCGAAAAAGATGCATCAGCATGCACTTTCTTCGTTTTGGTGGCACAGGAATTCTGGTAATCCCTTATTTCCTGCTCTGTCTTATAACAATTATAAGTTGGAGCGGGACCAACGTTCCTTAGCGCAGTATAACAAGCGGGTTCGGTCAATACATCCGTATTATTATCTTGATTAAAGAGTGACATAGTCGCAACCAGGAGAGAGAGAGAGAAAAACACTCAGCGTGCGCTTTTACAAGATTAGATTGGTTATCAATTTATCTAATCAGGATGTCTCCCATTGTTTTAGTCAAATCTTCCTTCAAACCCTAAAAGGAAAGACTAGCCGGGATTAATTACACCCTACAAGTTCGCCAATCTTTCAACCGGGCTAGTGCTGGTACTTTGAGGGAGGTTCCCCGCGCTTTCGCACGGACCTAATTAATATAAACCTCATTTTCCCAGAGGCGTAACCCCGTTGACACCTTTCTAGACACCTACTTGATCGGCTAATTTTAATGTGTAAAACTCTCCCAGGAGTAACTCTTACTCGCAGCGGGTATCGGGATCCAACTATCTCATAGAAGGTATGCAATCTCATTGCAAATTTCAACTCTTGAAATTCCCAATAATATTTTACCCGCAGCGTCCTATGACCTTGACGAATGCCAACAAACCATAGGCTACTAGTGAAGTTCAACCCGTCATTTCCTGATTGAATTAAACCCACCCGTATGACCCATGACGAAAGCCAACAAAGTCGCACGACTATCCTAACTCAATCGCATCATATACTTATACAGATAAGCATAAATAGGTACCGCACACTACGCCTTGACGAAAGCCAACAAACGTAGTACGAATACTATGAAGTACTTATCTGAAATGGCGGAGGGCTACGACAGGTTTTTAAGAAAACCCTTTGCCTAATGAACTTGATATCGTTGTAGAATCGAATGATTTTAAATGGAATGTTTTTGAGGCCTTTTCTAGTTTTGCTAAAGCGGTCACTCCCGGTGAAGGGATCGTCGGCTCTTTCCTCATCGAATAAGGTGCAGGATATTTCACAAATATCACTATGCAAAGCAAAAACTATAAAAACAATCAAAAGACAAACCGAGTTTGTAGCATCTGCTAGTTTCGCTAAAGAGATCACTCCCGGTGAAGGGATCTCAGCTCTTTCCTTATCGAATAAGGTGTTGGATGTTCTACAAGGAACACCGCTATGCAAAGCAAGAACTAGAGCTACCAGTTTTTGACACAAGTTTCTACAACATCTTTAGGTTTCTTTTATTTCATTAATCTCATTAATGAAGTCCCATTTTATTATGCTTCACAAGCATCACATTTGAAACGATATCTGCAATATAACATATATCTCATATATATAATATAAACATTCGTCTCAGGCAGTAATATGATCTCATCACAGAACATTGCAGCAGAAGAACATATATGAAATATTGGATATACTAGGAGATCCGTGTTTTAATACGAGCCTGTATAAAACACGGATTCCACGGTCGCGATGAATAGCCAAACCCACATCCTTAGACCCCTACGAGAGCGGCAAGCAATACTGCCAATTCTAGGGTTAGGAGACCCGGTCTCGACTCCTCGAGATGGTCTCCGACTGGACCCTAGAACCCGGTTACTTGTGCTCCCCGCCTTGGGTCTACCTAATGCGGAAAAGTAAATAATATACAATGGTGACATCATCCTCAGCCCGGAAGTGCACCAATAAAAGAATATTACATACAAATGAATTTTACATGAATGAAAAAGAAAAACTCTCATCTCACATAAAAACCCCCGGCTATTCAGAACGCGACGATCCAATATAACATATCACAACAACACATAATATCTCATATCATCAACGTAAGCAAGTATGCGTATCCCGATTGTTGTTGATGTATAATAACGAAGCCGACGATACACCACATACTACGCTTACGGTCACAGAAAAGAAAGTGTAAAACTACAATAGTTGGAATCCGCAAACTCCTTAGACATCATATGCCTAACCAAATGAATTCCTTAGACATCGCATGACTAACAATTATAAACCCCGCATTTTAGTCCCATTATCGAAAACAATTTTCAATATCAAGTCGGGCAATTCAACAAGATTCCCGACATCCTGATCGAATGCTCGTCGGAAACTTTAGTAGACGGCTGCACCCCCGGACGCCGTCGACGAAGTGAACTAAGGCGGAACACTACTGCCGCGAGCACCCGAACGGATGCTTTTGGCGACGGGGTTCTCCTACAGTCACTTGGTCGGGGCTATGGGGCGTGGCTATCTATTAAGTTTACCCGGCGAGTATCCGCGTACGCTGCGTGATTGCGACGGACTTTTGATCGCATCAAAATCCCGTAGCAACCGATCAAATGAGACTAAACTGCTAGATTTATAACATTCAAATTAGTTATCTCATAACTACTTGTGGATTCTAAATATTGTATCACATTCCAGATAAATAGACAATGCTAAACTTTCCTATCGAATAAACAAACACCCAAGTTTTCCCAAATAGCTCAACACTTGAGCGGAGTTCAAAAAGTATCCATCGCATGCCATAGTACCAATGGTACAGCCGTAGAAGGGTCAAGCCAACGCCTCACATGTGGCAACGCCGTACTGCCCTAAACCCTAAGGTTTAGAGGCGGTTCAGACGGTCACATAATCGAGTTAAGATTTGTTGTCTTCTAGAGGGTCTACAGCGTTACTTGCACGACTTAGAACGTTCTTAAACTACGGAAAAATCCAACACTTGAAAATTTTCCGGCAGGGGAAAAATTGAGTTATTGATATCCGTTCGAACTTTTTAACATGTTCTAAAAAATTACCCGGACAAAATAAACGAAATTATACTTTCCGATCGAATCAACGAGCCCCCAATACAACCCAGAAAACTCAACACTTGAGTAAAATTAAAAATACCCAGAAGCATCAGGAAGTACCTAAGGATCAACCCTGCCAATACGAGGCCATAACTCCCAAGTACGGCCGCGGAACCGCCGCGGGAAGCATGCTCCTGCCGCGGTTCCGCGGCGCCTTCAGGGAGTTAGGGTGTCGTATTTTAGGGTAATCCTTAGAATTTCCTGCTGATTTTTTTGAGTATTTTTAAAATGAAAAAATCAACATTTTTAGAAAATTTCCAGAGAAGGGTAAAATATGGGGTTTCGGGGTTCGAAAGGACTTTAAACTTCGCCTAGACTTCGCCTAAAACTCTAGCTTGGCTCTGATACCACTGCAGGGTTACTAGGCACTCTCACAAGGGTCTATAAAGCATCAACCATGCCCGATTTAAAATTTAGACGTGCCGAACAACCCTAACCAAGATCTTTAAACTAGAGATTAGGCGAAACAAAGCATGTTAAACACTTTAACACTAAGAGTTTAGGATTACAACCTTTGTAGTCCGGTCCTTCACTTCTAATGACCCGTGTTGAGGTCCGTTCGCTGCGATCATCGAGTATCTGGACTCTAGAGAGGCTCCACGAAGAGAAAGATGTAAGCTTGCTACCGATCTTCAATAACAAAGATGATCTACCTTGAAGTTTCTTTAACAGAAGCTCTCACTCACTAATGAAGTGAACACCCTAATCTAAATGGCTAGGATAGATTTGGATGATGAAGTAGGATTTTAGCTCTCATTTATTATCATAATCTCACACTAATGCATCACAAAATCCAAAGCTAGAAAGCTTTGCAAGGAGGAAGAAGAAGAAGAATGAATAATAATCCTTTTGTGATGAATAATGAATTGTTGTTATAATTACAAATGCAACCATGGTTCAAGATGAAAGGCTAACCATTATAGAGACTTAACTAGGGTTAAAGGGTATGGGTTGGGTTTGGAAATATCTTGCAAAATATCTAAATGAAATATCTTTGCAAGAAACAAAATAAAAGCTTCTAGAAGTTTCTAGAAAAGATTAACCCAAATAAAACCCTAACCATGTTTAATCTCTACTAATCATGTTGCATTAGTAATCATAACTTGTTACAATATTATATATCACATATACAATATTTATTGTAACAAAATAAAATAATACAATTAACATATATCGCATATATATCAATGTATTACCCGAGTGAGAAAAAGAATCTTTTAGTGAGCTTATATCAGTTAATGTAATTTAATATATCAAATATATAATTATACATTAAATTATCGAATCAACACTTGATTCGATAATCCGGCTATTTCACAAATAACCGACTAATATAATCTGTATCAGTTCATCGAATCAACACTTGATCCGATGACCCGGCTATATCTCATATACCCGGCCGATATCTCATATCGCGAGAATCTAGTACAGTATCACATACACGTATTGTTCTCGGTCCTGCACATATCATATATGTGCTCCTTCTCCGTTTTGCCTGATCCAAGAAACCTCTGTGTAGGACTCTAAAAAATCGTCAATACGCCGGCAGTAGATGATGATCATATCAAACACCCACATGCTGCAAGCGGTCAGCTAAACGTAACAGCCACCCAGGTATTGAGCGATCAGAAGATCAACAAGCAAGCCTGTACATTCTCCTGCGAATTCAATCAGTAACACTCCCGTACAGTCCGGTCTCTTCGTCTGATACGTCGCATATCTCGCTTAGGGGTGGTAAACGTCAGACCCCAGTAGCTTGATAAGTCGTGTCGATATGAGGTCTATAACAGTTCGAGAAACTACTGATAACACTTACCAGTAAATCTCAGCAACCCTGGCCAGGGATTTCTAGTTATAGCCAATCGAACACAGTGCAACATCCATTCCCTATACCGGGATAGACGAATCCCCTCCTATCGCTCATTGCCTCCATGTGATTCGGGACTGTACCTAAAAGCCACCTTTTTGCATGCCCTCTTGGACGTGGTATGATGGAAATCAAAGCACAGTGGAAATCACACAAGACTCTATTACGATCTCGGGTCTACAGACTAACCTGTACCAGTGTCACCAGAGAACTGCCATCTGACGTGGTGTATAATACCATCTGAGAGTTCTCGGCGAGTCCGTCCAGTGTACCCAGTCTCCACTGAGCACCCGTATACCATCCTTGATGTCAAACACCGATGGATATAGGATCATCCATCGCCCATCATATGGGTCAAGATGTGTATACGCTAGTCTACTCTGGTGTATCAATGCCCTGTCTCGATACACCCTCGACTAGGAACTGTTATAGGATGTACTCATCGACTACCGTGGCCCCACTAGTATGATCTCATCATAGTCCCAGTAGTCGAGTACATATCCTAAAGGCTTTATCGACATGTAACATGGAGACAATCAGAGTACATGTTAAGATAAAGTGCAACCAGATAGCATACAATCATGTCGAGCAAGAAAGTCCTCCCTATATATGTACAAGCATCCAGTACAGTATACATCATATGTACAGTAATGGCCTCTAGTGCATACATATAACTAACACTATCTCCGCTATATCTGCTCAAGTCTATAAATAAACATAAGCTACTTGCCCACTATGCTTCCGTTGCTCCCACTGACCACAACAACCCTCTGGCAGAATAATATATACGTGCACTTCTAAACCTAGTTTAGAACGACGCTATACTTAACCTCCTGCCGGGTCTCATAGCCTGAAACAACAGTAGTGTCAAGTCTGGGTAAACAAGAACCTCCCTGTCACCGTCCTTGAGGCTACCGGAGTACCTCTCGGGTGTCTGAGGTTACCCACCATATCCACGGAGTGGCTAATGGAATGTCAAACTTGATTGAATCTTTAGGTTCTATTAAATTTTCTGTAATCGTTTGCGGTTCTGGAATCACTTCCAGTTCTACCATACTCCCACTACTGTTTTATGAAAAAATCCATTTTACTAAAACCGTGGCGAGTCAAGAACAATATAACCATTGATCTTCCAGATGGTAGAAAGTCAACCCTCATCATATCCTGGGCCAACCCACCAACTGCATTACAGAAACGTGCCTTGAGTTATCCAGAGTCTGGTTTTAAGCATATGCCGGACAACTCCCCATACCTTAACATCGTTAAGATATGAACCATTCTATATCCAATATAGAAACTTTGGCACTTATTTAATTGGAACCAGATTCAAATCATGCAGCTTTCTCCAGTGCATATCAACTTAATGGAGAGATGCTAATCAGCATTACTCAACTTAGGAATGCATCCAATTATGAGTAACCTGAAAGATAAACAAGTTTCTCAAAACCATTACTATCAGCTGAATACCAATCATAAGTATCTACATCTTCGATCTCTTTGAAGAATCCCGATACTTGCGACATCTGGTTCTCGACTTTATTCTTTTACCTATAACTTCTCAAAACTTAGACCTTGTATTTCTACGAAACACCTGTCTAAAAACTAGAGAAGTCACAAGTAAACAGAACATAGTACGAGGACCAACCCCTTTGTCCTGATGGACAATAGATAGCATACAATACTCTGTATAAGTCCGCTGAGTTGAATAACTCAAAACCCGTGCATCGTAGGTTGAAAACTGTACTTATAGTTAAGAACTACTCCGCTGTTCAATGCTCCTTACCCAATCGTCAACTGATATAGGTAAATGTCACGGACATAATTTCAAAAAGATATATCTCACTTTATAAAAATAAACGTACAGATATATCAGTTTGAAATTGGTGCACAACAATGGATACTCAAAACCAAATACTTGCCGTCCGGCAAAAACCCAGGCGATTTCCTCAAATATCACCATTTACAACGAATTCCGATATAATGAGGATGAACACCTAATTCCCAATAACTTACTCCCACTCATCATCTATAAAACCATACAGATGTGAGAATCATACCTGGTAAATACATACCCTGGAGTAAGTATCTAATTGGGAAATCAGTTTTCCTTTAAAAATGCACAGTGAAACTGAAACATGAAAATGTTTTGTAGGGGTATCTTGGTATTCCTAGTAATGCCTCTTCCATAATCCAATTCATGACTGTAACCGTATATTTCTTTGCCATCTCTCCAAATCCTTTATTTGTCTTTATTCATTACCTTCTGTACACCCCTTTAGGCTAAGTGGTTTTCTTCCTTCCCTACCGTTCGGCACCAACCTATGGTTTGGAAGAAGACTATCTAGTAAGCATAATAGGTGTACTCTCCTAATCCTAGGAGTACTCGCAACCTGAGAGAAGGTGATGATAAAAGACAACTGAATAATACCTTATTCTATTTCTCCCGAACTGGGAGGTGAAGTAGGAGTGGCGATGAACTACGCGGTTTGGTCGTGAATGATAGCAGTCGCAATTTACTTTGCCCTCTTTCTAATCCATTTATTTTGTCTTTACTTATTACCTTCTGTACACCCTACTTAGGCTAATTGGTTTTCTTCATTCCCTACCTTTCGGCACCTGCCTATGATTTGGAAGAAGACTATCCAATAAGCGTAATAGGTGTACTCTCCTAAACTAAGGAGCCCTCACAACCTGAGAGAAGGCGATGATAAAAGGCAACCGAATAAACCAATTCAATTTCGCCTGAACTTGGATCCATCCTCGAAGAAGTCCCTTCGAGTTCGTATATAACCATACGATGGATCTATCCAATGGAAGTGGATGTTCGTAGTGATATGAGGTGTTCTGAGAAATGCAAAGGGTAAAAGAAGGAGCGGCAATGACTTATGCAACTAAGACAATCCAAAAGCCAGTATTTTAAGAAGGTTCGGTCAACTTGGTCACTGAGTCTAGTCTAGGGTCGGTCAATGGTCGCAACAAAAGAGAGAGAGAAAAGAAACACTCTGCGTGCACTTTAACCTAGATCAGAATGGTTATCACTTTATCTAATCAGGAAACCTCCCACTGTACTGTCAAATTCTCCTCCAAACCTGAAAGAAGAATCAATCGAGATCACCCGAAGAGTAAACCAACTCATCAGTGGGAATCAGGATCCAACCATCATCGCATGATAACGTGAAGGAATCCACTCACGTTATCACACTCCAGAAGGTATGCGTATACTTGGCAAGTTTCAGTTTCTTTAGAAACTCCCGATGTGGATTTTTGCCCCATGCTCTTATGACCTTGACGTTAGCCAAAATTCCATAAGTCACATGCCAAGTTCTACCCATCATTATCTTGTCAATTTGAACCCACCCGCACATGCCCCTGACGTTGGCCAAATGACAGAACGACTGTCCCAAACCAACTCATCTATATATGCAACAGATGAATACCCAGCAGCTACCAAACACTATGCCTTGGCGTTGGTCAAAATACATAGCTTGAATACTACTGAATACCCAAATGAAATGACGGAGGGTTACGGCTAGTTTTTGGCGAATAAACCTTTAATGTAACGAACTTGATATCGCTGAAGGAACCTGATAGCTTTTTAGAAAATATAGTGGCGAAAACCTTTGCTAAAGAGGCCACTCCCGGTGAAGGGATCTCGGTTCTTTCCTCGTGGAATGAGGTGCAGGATATTCCAACTGAATACCGCGATGCAAAGTAACAAGTAATTGACTATAGTGAAGTTATTACCCTGACGCAAATTTCAGCCCAAGGGTCACTCCCGGTGAAGGGATCTAAGCCCTTGCCTCGTCGAATAAGGTGCAGGATATTCCAACTGAATACCACTGTGCAAAACAAAAGAAAATGTCCTTGTAATAACACTTTTTAAAACTGTTCCAACAACGTCCAAACAGGTCTGTTTTCCTTTGCATTGATCAGAATCAACACAGTCCCATCAATTAATCACACCAGAAAAGAACGAAAATAAAATGTATGTATATGCCATCCACATTCGTCACTGGGTCCCATCATTGCCCGTTAGGTTACTTAACTAACGACAGAGCGGGGACTAGACTAGCGGGGGTGCAAAACATATACAATATCTACTTGTATATATACCAATATACAATAATCGCTTCAGGCGTGATAATATGCAACATTACAGAATAAGTAAAAAGCATCACAGAACAATACAGATAATCTGGGATCCCCGGGTTTCACAGAGCCGCTGCTGAAAGCCGACGTTCCCCTGGTCGTGTGGATAGCCTGTGCAATGAAAACCTAGACCCCTACGAGTGCGGCAAGTTACCCACCAAAACCTGAAGCGAGGCATCCCCCTACAACAAAGTGAATGGACTACCCAGCACTTCACGGAATCCGGTAACTTGGGCACTCCATCTTGGGTCAACATGTAGCCCCTACGAGTGCGGCGAATAGTCTGCCAATTCTAGAGTGAGTCCCCTTTGCCTCTCAAAGCCATGAGACATGGACCCGTTCCCCTCCAGAACCCGGCTATCAGTGCACTCCGTCGCTGGGTAAACCTAGTACAGGAATGAAAATATGTACAACGGGTACATCGACCTCAGCCCGGTCGTGCCCCAAAAGAATATTATACAAACAGGCAGTGACAGCAGTCCACATGTTGGACGCTCGCCCCGCAATATCAAATGTACAAATAAATCCAAACTGCACTACCATTGCACACAGCTATCCACCACGACTAATCCGCAATATCACAGCACAACACAGAACATCAACACGAATGTCACGTTCGCAAATCCGTCTAAAAGAGCTATAGCAATTAGACGCAATTTACCGCTCGAATAACATTCACGGTCGGAGATATAATGTAAGTACTGTAAACTAACAAGTTTAAAATTCCGATTGACAAAACTTTCCGAAGTGGGCCCCCCGTACAGTTCCAGTACACAAACAAAATCTGGGCCCAAACACAATATTCCAGAAACCACAATTCCCCATGAAAGACACTACTGTAGAAAAATGGTACTCTGTTGCTCCAAAACGGCGGCGGAACCGCGGCCAAACCATGGTTTGTGCGGCGGTTCCGCGGCAGTACTGTGGAGACAGTGGACCAAATTTCTACAGTATTCTTAAAAAAGCCTGCAAGATTTTTTGAGATGCTCAAAATGATTTTTAGACCAGTTTATAAAATCGACAGAAACTTTAACATGAAAAGTGCGGTTTTGGAAATTTCGTCCGATCGATGTTTTAAACACGTTAGAACAAGTTAGTAAAGGTTATTGGCATGGCTCTGATAGCATGTAAGTTTACAGTAGCACCCCGGCTGTCATTCAGACGCCAAACGCGGAACAAAAACTTTTATAACTGGCGCTATCGCATATTATAACCCGGATCTTGCCATTAACGCTAAACTAAGAAACTGTAAAGAGGTAGAAAGGCTATACCGATCGATCCGAGTCCTTCGGTCTTTATCCAACATCCCACGCTCCTCGTGGCAACTCTGATCTCTCGTCTCCTCATCGAGGTGGCACCACGTCAACGGATCTTTAAACGGGCTCCCGCCTCTATACCGAGGCAACTCGGTCATCAAGTCTGCTAAAAGAGATGACCAAGATGAAGTAGAGAATGAGTAGAATACTTTGTCTCAAACACTCTAGGGTTCTCATTATATGAGAGGGATAGGGTGGAGGTAGAAGAAGATGCAAAGAGTTGGAAATGGTGAACTCAAGAAACTCAAGTGAGCAAAAGAAAGCTAATCTCATAAACTTGTGTGTTATTGCTTCTCTTGTGAATACATATATGAGGTTATATATTCAAAACCAAAAGAAAAATATCTTATGAAAATATATCCTCAATTATCCAAACCCAAAACAAAACTCATTAATTCTATCATGACTCACTTAGTGACTCATTAGCATGAGTCACTAATGAACATGCTAGAAGAAATGTGTCATCAATGATGAGTCACTCTTTCCAAAACTAATAATCATTTAAACCAAAATGATTAATCAAAAAAGAAATGCATCTTCTAAAATATACTCGTAACGGATTACGAGAATACCCCTCACCTGTATATACATACCTGTATCTGTATTCCGACCGAATACGAATACGAGAGACTAAAATATTCCGACTCAATATAATACTTGGATCCGGCTTAAACCAAATCCCACCAGTATTATCTGCCCGAAATATTACACGTGCACAAGTGCACGTGCATTTTCGAACCCTGCCATAAAACCATACGGCCTCTACAACGTTTCGTCCGAACTTGGGAAACTATCTGTGGGGGACTCTAAAGACTCATCAGTACTCTGGCAGTGGGTTTAACCACAAGCACGTCAGCGGAACTAGCTGTGCGTAACGGCTGCCCATGTACTGACCGAAAGCGAAGCCTGATGAGTGAACTCATCCTGGAACCCTACTGAGCCTATCAGTGACAATATACATATAAGTGCACGGCAGCGCCCCGGCCGTCTGAACGAGGCCAAAATGCGGAAACTTTTAAACCGGCGCTACCGCAGACTGTTAACCCGGATCGGGCCATTAACCTACTACTAGCTAACTAGAGAATGGGTGGAAAGCTATACCGAGCGATCCGTGTCCTTCGGTCTTCGGCCTCCATCCCGATCTCCTCGCGGAATCTCCGGTCTTCATCTCCTAGTCGGAAAGGGCACCACATCGCCGGGTTCTTTTACGGGCTCCCACCTCTGGACCGAGGCAACTCGGGCACGAAGTTGGCGAGCCGACGTGTCTAAGAATGCTGTAGGCTAAGTGTAGAATGCTTTTGTCTCACGGGGTTAGTGAGGTTGCTATTTTTGGTGTGGAGGAAAAATGAACAAAAGGAATGAACTAAAGGAATTTTTCTTTTCAATGAGAATGAACCAAAAATCCCTCACCCAAAAATGTATCTCCCTCACCTCACAATAGTGGCCAGCCATGACCTATGAAAGGGGAGAGAGGGAGTGGATCAATAATGCAAAAAAGGAATGATGAGTGATGATGAGAAAATATGATCACAACCAAGTCTCCACTTTATCAACCATCTCATCTCAAAAGTCAAGTAATGATTAACCAAAAGAATTCAAAGGATGGTAGAACCATCATGAAACAACTAATTACAAAAACCACCCTCCACTATGCTAATTTGCATATTTGCAAATAACCCCCTCCTCACCAATTTTCAGCCAAAGAAAGATAGAAAGGAAAATGGCCGAAACGGAATGCAAACTGGAAACTTCAAAAAGTGAACCGGTAATAAATTACAGGAAAACCCCGCGACTGTATATACATACCCGCATTTGTATTGCGACCGAATACAAATGCAATGAGACAAAATCTACACTGTACAATACTAGGATCCGGCTTAAACCAAAGCCCGCTAGTATTATCTGTCCGATCATGATCCGTGCAATACAGCACGTATATGATCGAACCCTGCCATATATCCATACGTCCTCTACAGCGTTTCGCCCTAAACTTGAGAAACTGTCTGCGGGGGACTCTAAAGACTCGTCAATACTTTGGCTGTGGATCTAACCACTAGCACGTCAGAGGTATTAGCCATACGTAACGGGCTACCAGGTATTGACCAAAAGAGACGTCGATGAGCGAACTCATCCTGACACCCTGCCTGTCAGTGACAATATCCGTACAGTCCGGTCCGTTCGTCTATGAGCATCGCATGGCGGGCCTAGGGGGTTGGTAAAAGTCAGACCCCCAAAAGCGGTACAAGTCGTGTCGGAGTATAGCTTAGAACTCCCCGAGATACTACTGGAATACCTACAACTAAATCTCCTGCCTTGGCCAAGGACTTCGTGTAATGGCTCTCCTAGACACAGCGCGACCTCACCCCTAATACCGGGTGAGACGAACCCCTGCCGATCCGCTCACTACCTCCATGTGGCTCGGGACTGTACCTAACTAAAACCTGTTTGCACGACTCCTTTGAGCCGTGGTAGGGTAGTAATCAAAGTACAGTGGGAACTCATACGAGACAAATGACGATCTCAGGTCGATGAACTAACCCGTACACATGTCACCAGGGAACCGCTATCTGACGTTAGGTATAATACCAACTAGCATGTTCCCGGCGAGTCCTGTCCGGTGTACTCATAACCCAATGAGCACCTGTATACATCTTAGATGAACCAACTGACACCAATGGCTTGTGAGACTGGCCACCGCCCCTCATAAGTGTCTCGATTGTATACACAGTCTACTCTGGAGTATCGATGCCCTGTCTCGAAAACTCCCACGACTTGGGTCATTTTAAGGATGTGCTTATAGACCCCAGCTCCCACGTATATGATCGCCATCGTACTGCTGGCCGTCAAGCAAGAATCCTAAGGGCTCTACCAACGTGCAATAGTGATCTGTAATGTCACCTAAAGCAGTACACGATGACAAAGATAAACCAGATGTGTACCATCATCTTGAGTAAGACTGTCTTACCGGCATAGGTCCTCCCTCAATCATTGTAATCACGTGCATGTGATCCAATAATTGACTCTGAGGGCACTATCTCCAACAATCTCCCACTTGCACTCAAGACTTATTATTGCGATGTCGCATACTCACAGCCCGTGTGATACTGAACACCCAACTCCTCTACTAATCAGTCTCACAAAGCCTATTTGCGAAACTATTGCGTTCGAGGAATAGCCTCAGTGAATAGATCCGCTTTGATGTTTCTTTCTATGTCTCTCTTTATCTCAAGTTCACGGAGAAAGCCATCTCCCAAAATGAGTAATACCTGTCTCAGAATATGTTTGAATATCTGATGGGACCTAGCTCATAAATAAACTCCAAATCCAAACTTCTTAAACTGTATCGTCAACTGAACTTAATCAGTATCCTGCTCCATGTCTCCCTCGGTATCCCCTTGGACCACCTGTCCAAACTACTGCCCCACGTCGGAGGGAAAACTATAACTCTGACAACCACTCTGTCATCCAGGTCACCTTGGAAGCCTGGAATGATAACTGTTTCCCGAAGAAGGTTGTCGTTATCATATCACTAGAACATCCACTTATGTTCTAAAACTGCTTCCGACCGTTTCTCCAGGATTGGATTAATATCAACTTATTACATCTCGTGCAAAAACATCTGGTGTGGTACTTGACATCTCATGATTGACTCAATTGCCTAAGCAAGTGATCTGCCAATCATGCACATCCCTCTCCCCTTTAGTCTGTAAGACAGTTTGGAGAGGGTGACTCCATCACCTGCAAGTATACTACCGTGCCAGGAGTCGTCCATTCTAAAACACCTTTAGAATGCTGTCTAAGTATCCAGATTGGGATACTACCCAAATCTAGATCTAAAACCATAGATCCAGCAACCAGAATGTCTGATATAATATCCAAGTCCCATATGGAGAAACCACTGTGTGACAACCAAAGTATAACCGATCGTAGTATAGGAACTTCACTTCCTACTATGTGTATGTCATCAAAATACCAGGACATCTCACCCTACTACCATCTTAACAGATCCATCCCCTATTCTGATGAAGTCAAACCTATGACTGTCATATCAGAAATAGATGATCTATCTCCGCTACATTTGCTTTAGTCTATAAATAGACATAAGCTACCTGTCCACCAATGCTTCCGCTGCTCCCACTGACTACGACAACCCTCTGGCAGAATCATATACACGTACACTTCTAAAGCTTGTTTAGAACGACGCTATACTCATCCTTCTGTCGGGTCTCACAGCCTGGAACAACAGTAGTGTCAAGTATGGGTAAACAAGAACATCCCTGTCACCGTCTTTGAGCATACCGAAGTACCTCTCGAGTACCTGAGGTTACCCACCATATCTGCGGAGTGGCCAATGGAATGTCAATCTACATTGAATCTTTAGGTTCTTATCAAATTTTCAGTGATCGTTTGCGGCTCTGGAATCACTTCCAGTTCTATCATACCCCCACTACTGTTTTCTGAAAAAATCTATTTTTATTAAAACTGTGGCGAGTTAAGAACAATATCACTATTGATCTTCCAAATGGTAGAAAGTCAACCCTCGTCATAGCCCGGGTCAACCCACAAACAGCCATTACAGAAACGTGCCTTGAGTTATCCAGAGTCTGGTTTTAAGCATAAGCCGGACAACTCCCCGTACCTTAACATCGTTAAGATATGAACCGTTCTATATCCAATATAGAAACAGAGGCACTGATTTAATTGGAACCAGATTCAAATCATGCAACTGCCTCCAGTGCATATCAACTAAATGGAAGGAGGCCGATCTGCATTACTCAACTTAGGAGTGCTTCCAATTATGAGTAACCTGAAAGAGAAACAAGTTCTCTTAAAACCATTACTATCAACTGAATACTATACACAAGTATCTACATCTTCGATGACCTTGAAGAATCCCGATACTTTCAACATCTGGTTCTCTACTTTACTCTTATACCTATAACTTCTCAAAACTTGGACCTTGTATTTCTACGAAACACATGTCTAAGAACTAGAGAAGTCACAAGTAAACAAAATATAGTACGAGGACCAACCCCTCTGTCCTATAGGACACTGGACAACATACAATACTCTATATAAATCCCCTGAGTTTAATAACTCATTCACTGTGTGTCGTAGGTTGAAAACTGTACTTATGGTTAAGAAGAATTACACCGCTGTTTTAATGCTCCTTACCTAACCATCCACTGATATAGGTAAATGTCATGGACATAATTTCAAAAAGTTATATCTCACTTTATAAAAAATAAACGTACAGATATATCAACTTGAAATTGGTGCATTACAACGGATATTCAAAACCAAATATTTGCCGTCCGGCAAACAGCCCAGGCGATTTCCTCAAATGTCACCAATTACAACGAATCCCGATATAATGAGGATAATCACCTAATTCCTAATAACTTACTCCCACTCATCATCTGTAAAACCATACAGATGTGAGAATCATACTTGGTAAATGCATACCCTGGAGCAAGTGTCTAATTGGGAAATCAGTTTTCTATTAACAATACACAGTGAAACTGAAACATGGATATGTTTCGAAGGGGTATCCGAGTATTCCTAGTAATGCCTCTTCCATTATCTAGATTCATGACTATAACCATATATTTCTTTGCCATCTCTCCAAATCCCTTTATATGTCTTTAGCCATTACCTTCTGTACACCCCTTTAGGCTAAATGGTTTTCTTCCTTCCCTACCATTCGGCACCAGCCTATGGTTTGGAAGAAGACTATCCAATAAGCATAATAGGTGTACTGTCCTAATCCTAGGAGCACTCGCAACGCGAGAGAAGGTAAAGATAAAAGACAACTGAATAAATTCTTATTCCTATTTCTCCTGAACCAGAATCCATCCCCGAACTGGAACAAGTTCCTTTCGAGTTCGTATATAACCATACGATGGAGTATCCAATAACTATGGATCTTCGTAGTGATACGGAGTGTTCTGGAGAAATACAAAGGTGAAGTAGGAGTGGTAATGAAATACTTGGTTTTGATCGTGAATAGCAGTCGCGGTTTACTTTACCCTCTTACTAATCCCTTTATTTGTCTTTACTTAATACCTTCTGTACACCGTTTAGGTTAAATAGTTTTCTTCATTCCCTACCTTTCGGCACATGCCTATGGTTTGGAAGAAGACTATCCAATTAGCATAATAGGTGTACCGTCCTAATCCAAGGAGCACTCGCAACCTGAGAGAAGGTAAAAGGAAAAGACAACTGAATAGTCCTATTCGTTTTCTCCAGAACCAGAAACCATCCTCGAATAAGTTCTTTCGAGTTCGTATATAACCATACGATGGTTTTATCCAATTGAAGTGGATGTTCGTAGTAATACGGGGTGTCCTGAAGAAAAGGGTAAAAGTAGGAGTGGCAATGAGGTTTGCAACTTTGACAATCCAAAAGCCAGTGTTTTAAGAAGGTTCGGTCAACTTGGTCACTGAGTCATAGTCAAGGGTCGGGCCATGGTCGCTGCCAAAGAGAGAGAGAAAATAAACACTCAGCGTGCACTCTAACCTAGACCAGAATGGTTACCAATTTATCTAATCAGGAATCCTCCCATTGTAACCTCAAATTCTCCTCCAAACCTGAAAGAAGAATTAGTCGGGATCACCCGAGGAGTAAACCAACTCATCAGTAGGAATCGGGATCCAACTATCATCGCATGATAATGTGATAGAATCCACTCACGTTATCACACTCCAGAAGGTATGCGCATATCTGGCAAGTTCTAGTTTCTTTAGAAACTCCCGATATGATTTTTACCCCATGCTCTTATGACCTTGACTAAGGCCAACAAATCATAAGTCACATGTCAAGTTCTACCCGTCATTGTACAGGTTAATTTGAACCCACCCGTACAAGCCCTTGACTAGGGCCAACAAGGCTGTACTATTGTCCCAAACCAACGCATCTATCTATGCTGCAGAAAAGTAACAAATAGCTACCATACACTATGCCTTGACTAAGACCAACAAACATAGCATGAATACTAAGTGCTACCTTTCTGAAATGACGGAGGGCTACGAATGGTTTTTGGCGAAAAACCTTTAACGTAATGAACTTGACATCGTTGAAGGAACCAGATAGCTTTTTATAAAAATATAGTGGCGAAAACCTTTGCTAAAGAGGTCACTCCCGGTGAAGGGATCTCGGCTCTTTCCCCGTAGAATGAGGTGCAGGATATTCCAACTGAATACCACGATGCAAAGAAAAAGTAATCGACTATAGTAAAGTTATTGCCCTGACGCAAACTTCTGTCCATGGGGTCACTCCCGGTGAAGGGATCTCGGCCCTTGCCTCGTCGACTGAGGTGCTGGATATTCATAACCGAATACCACTGTGCAAAACAAAAGAGAACGACCTTGCAATAATAGCTTTTTGAAAAGTGTTCCAACAACATCAGAATAGGTTTGTTTAGCTTGCATTGATCCGAATCAATGCAGTCCCATCAATTGATCACACCAATAAAGAACGAAAATACGATGTACGTATATGCCATCCGCATTCGCCACTGGGTCCTGTCATTACTCGTTTGGTTACTTAACTAACGACAGAGCGTGGACTGGACTAGCGTGGATGCAAAACATAAACAACATCTACTAGTATATATATCAATATATAATATTCGCTCAAGGCGTGATAAAATGCAACATCACAGAAATGTAAAAAGCATCACAGAACAATACAGATATATGGGATCCCCGGGTTTCATAGAGCCGCTACTGAAACCCGACGTTCCCCTGGTCGTATGGATAGCCTGTGCAATGAAATCCTAGACCCCTACGGGCGCAGCAAGTTACCCTCCAAAACCTGAAGCGAGACAGCCCCCTTCAGCAACGTGAATGGACCACCCAGCACTTCACGGAATCCGGTAACTTGGGCACCCCTCCTTGGGTCAACCTGTACCCCCTACGAGTGCGGCGAATAGCCCGCCAATTCTAGAGTATAGCCCCCTCCATCTTAAAGCCATGAGATGCGGGCTCGTTGCCTTCTAGAACCCGGCTATTCATGCACCCCACCGCGGGGTAATCCTAGTACAGAAAGAAAAAATATATACAACGGGTACATCGACCTCAGCCCGGTCGTGCCCCAAAAGAATAATATACAAACATGCAGTAACGACAGTCCACATGTCGGACGCTCGTCCCGCAATATCAAATGTACATATACAACCAAACTGTACTACCATTGCATCCAGGCTATCCAACATGAAAAATCCGCAACATCACAGCACAACATAGAACATCAACGTGAATGTCACGTTCGCAAATCCGTCTAAAAGGGCTATAACAGTTAGACAAGATTAACCGATCAAATGGCATTCACGGTCGCAGATATAATGTAAATACCGTGAACTAACATGTTTAAAATTTTCGATCGACTAAATTTCTCGAAGTGGGCCCCAAGTACAATATTCAGTACACAAAATAAATCTGGGCCCAAACAGAATATACCAAAAACCCTAATTCCAACACAGAGACCTACTGAAGAAATTTGGTGCACTGTTGCTACAGTACGGCCGCTGATCCGCCGCCAAAACGTGGTTTTGGCCGCGGATCCGCCGCCCTAAAGTAAAATCAGCGAACCAAATTTTTCCAGAATTCTCAAAAAACCCTGCACGATTTTCTGAGAAGCTCAAAAATATTTTTAGGGCAGTTTAAAAAATCGACAGAAACACAGAGCTTGGAAATGCGATTTTCGGAATTTTCGTTCGATCGAAGTTCTAAACATGTTAGAGCAAGCTAGTAAAGGTTAATGGCGTGGCTCTGATACCAATGTAAGTACACGGCAGCGCCCCGGCCGTCTGAACGAGGCCAAAATACGGAAACGAACCTTTTCTTTAAACTTCTAAACCGGCGCTACCGTGGACTGTTAACCCGGATCGGGCCATTAACCTACTACTAGCTAACTAGAGAATGGGTAGAAAGCTATACCGAGCGATCCGTGTCCTTCGGTCTTCGGCCTCCATCCCGATCTCCTCGCGGAATCTCCGGTCTTCATCTCCTCGTCGGAAAGGGCACCACATCGCCGGGTTCTTTTACGGGCTCCCACCTCTGGACCGAGGCAACTCGGGCACGAAGTTAGCGAGCCGACGTGTCCAAGAATGCTGAAGGCTAACTGTAGAATGCTTTTGTCTCACGGGGTTAGTGAGGTTGCAATTTTTGGTGTGGAGGAAAAATGAGCAAGAGGAATGAACTAGAGGAATTTTTCTTTTCAATGAGAATGAACCAAAAATCCCTTACCCAAAAATGTATCTCCCTTACCTCACAATAGTGGCCGGCCATGACCTATGAAAGGGGAGAGAGGTAGTGGATCAATAATGCTAAAAAGGAATGATGAGTGATGATGAGAAAATATGATCACAACCAAGTCTCCACTTTATCAACCATCTCATCTCAAAAGTCAAGTAATGATTAACCAAAAGAAGTCAAAGGATGGTAGAACCATCATGAAACAACTAATTACAAAAACCACCCTCCACTATGATAATTCGCACATTTGCAAATAACCCCCTCCTCACCAATTTTCAGCCAAAGAAAGATAAAAAGGAAAATGACCGACACGGAATGCAAAATGGCAACTTCAAAAAGTGATCCGGTAATAAATTACAGGAAAACCCCGCGACTGTATATACATCCCCGCATTTGTATTGCGTCCGAATACAAATGCAATGAGACAAATCTACACTGTACAATACTAGGATCCGGCTTAAACCATAGCCCGCTAGTATTATCCGTCCAATCATGATCCGTGCAATACCGCACGTATATGATCGAACCCTGCCATATATCCATACGTCCTCTACAGTGTTTCGCCCGAAACTTGAGAAACTGTCTGTGGGGGACTCTAAAGACTCGTCAATACTTTGGCTGTGGATCTAACCACTAGCACGTCAGAGGTATTATCCATACGTAACGGGCTACCATGTATTGACCAAAAGGGACGTCGATGAGCGAACTCATCCTGACACCCTACTGAGCCTGTTAGTGAAAATATCTGTACAGTCCGGTCCGTTCGTCTATGAGCAACGCATGGCGGGCCTAGGGGGTTGGTAAAAGTCAGACCCCCAAAAGCGGTACAAGTTGTGTCGGAGTATAGCCCAGAACACCCTGAGATACTACCGGAATACCTACCAGTAAATCTCCTGCCTTGGCCAAGGACTTCGTGTAATGGCTCTCCTAGACACAGCGCGACCTCACCCCCAATACCGGGAGAGACGAACCCCAGCCGATCCGCTCACTGCCTCCATGTGGCTCGGGACTGTACCCAACTAAAACCTGTTTGCACGACTTCTTTGAGCGTGGTAGGGTAGTAATCAAAGTACAGTGGGAACTCACATGAGACAAATGACGATCTCAGGTCGATGAACTAACCCGTACACATGTCACCAGGGAACCGCTATCTGACGTCAGGTATAATACCAACCAGCATTGTCACGACCCGAAAAGTACGGAACATTACCGGCACTTAAACTACGAAACGCCTCGAGGCGTTCGTAATCTAAGTAAGCCGAAATCCCAGAAATCCAAACCAAGAAAAGTAGTAGAGTGAAGGAAATCCAATTTAAATCAAGTAGTTTTAATAGCATAAGCCGAATTATGCATTTTTAAAAACATCAAATATTTCCTGAAAATTTCGGCAGAGTCTCCTTTGTAAATACTGGCCCCCAAACGGGATACAACATGAATAGTATACGAAATCAATAAAAAGTCATCCCCAAGCGGGAGATAGCTCTTCGTCAATCTACGGTCTCAACTACACAAGCAATATAATATACAATGCCAAGGGCGAGGATCAAAACTCAAAAGGAAACTCAAAACCACAAGAAAACCACAGAAATATAACGCGCGACTCTAAGGTCGAAAGAATAACATCACTGGTTTCTATCTCAAAAATAAATACATGTTTGGTTGATGGAACTTCTAGATACAACAGAATAATAATATACAAGATATAATGATGGGTACGATATAAATAAACCCACCTACTAGCAAGTCACCCGGAGATGGAAATAGTGCCAGCAAAGCCGTAAAGAAACCTGTACGGCGAAACCTGCAAGAACTGTGGCACAACGGGGGTGAGTTGCCAACTCGTGAGTAGAAAAACATCTACGCACAGAAATCGCATAAATAACGCAATCCTAGGTCAATGATCATAATATATCCTCAAATATATGTATAACATGCAACCTAACAATGATTAGGGTAAATATCTAACCCGGGTGTAATCCCATGTGCCCGTGTCAGTGCCTCAGGTAGCGATATATCATATGGATGATGTATGAATGCATGAAACAGAATGCATGTACTGAATAAAGCTACTTTCATAAATCAGTGAGATTTCTGTATTTTAAATAGAAGGTACCATACATGAAATCAGCATAAAACAGTGCCCAGCATCGACACAAAACAAGTATCCAAATATCTCGATATCTCTGTGTCATAATCTCTGTACCTCAATATCTCAAAATCTTAATGTCTCAATCACAATATCTAGGACGCCGCCAGTCCAGACCGGCCCCTACCATCCATCTCAAGACCACGACGGTATCCTCCGGATATCCGACGCGTCGGGAAAAATCACCAGTGCTCCCCTGCCAGGCTCAACGTCAACAACACGATCCTCTTGCCCCGGGGTACCGCACCGGGCCCACCATGTACCCGAAACGGTTCCTCCACTCCTCGAATCGGGTCTCGAAATCCATCAGCAAACTCATGGTGGACGACTCATACATCATGGGAAAACCGCACTTTTTAATTTAAAAGAGAGAAAAGGTTTATTTATGTTTTTGCGGTTTTCCTCCAAATCCATAAAATCTCATGGAAATCTGAGTCCAAGACCTCAAAAACACGTAAAATAGTGAATATTTGCATGAGAATCCATGAATGCGGCATAACAATGAATAACAGTATGCATGAAGTAGCAGGTAATAACTACAATGTCTAAACTAACATATAAGGCAAGTACACTATTATCATGTCTAAACTATTAGCTAACAGGCTATGTCAAGCAATAATATTTTCTAAGGTGTACGAGACATGGCAATTACCGATGAAGATGTGTGAGCCGGCAAGTAAGTGTACGTGGTACATACGCATCATCGGTAATGGTGCTGGTGTCCTAACAGCATAATATTAACAATGCAATATGAAATGACAACGTAAGTATGCGATGCGGAGCAACAACAATAATGTGTGGGAGCTGAATAGTAGACACAACGATAACTAATCTGCATTACTCTAATATAAGTCCTACAATAGTGCCTTTTGAAATAACACGAATCGCGGTGTTTTGAAAATAAGGGCTACGATGTTTTTAAGAAAAGATACGTCTTTTGAAATATCCGTAGAATCCCTTGACCTGTCTTTTAAAATACCCACGATTCGTTAGTTTTGAAATAGGTAGGAGTCTAATCTAGTCTAACAACTACACTAAACTATACGGCTGAACTAACAAGCTGAACTACAGGTAAGGAAACCGCCTAACATCTGAGTCGATACATATACATACCTCTATATATATTAGTCAGTGATTCCGCCTCAACAATATCATATCCGATACCATATCGAAAATCAGACATCCCAAGTCAAGAGTGCGGATCAATCATCAATATATAGCTCGTACGTAAATCAGTCGTACGGCATCCCCAAATCTGGGTACGGGTCAATATCATACTCAACACAGAGTTCATCTGGTATCTTCTTTATCAAGATCATCATCTAGGGTACTGACCTACGTCTAGTACACTACTAAAATCACCATTCACATGGCATCGTCATCCAAAGATCCGCAATAACATCAGGACGTATCTCATGTACGAATCCTGCCATATCACCGATCTCACGGCCTCAACTGAAATCTCATCTCAATCCCAAGTATCATTCGCAAAACCAGTATATGAACACCTAGTCCCATACCCAGGTGAACACAAAAACACATCTCCCCATATACGCACAGGTAATAACATAGATGTATGCATGCGTGTGTGCGCGTGTGTGGGTGTAAGGACTACTCTGGGGTTTCGCAACTAACACTAAACTAATCCATGAACAGCTAGAATCTACCTTTACCATCAAGTCTCATATCAACATAAAATATATAATCAAAATATATGTGTGTATACGTATTCGTATACATCACCACGAACTGCGGCGGTGCTATACGCCATCCACCCGACTTCTCCCCGTAGATATAAATCTACTCACCTGGTCCTCGCTCGCTGGTGCCGACGTCGCCACACGCTTGCTTGTCGTCTCGAAGTCCACATGGGTACCTACATATCATAACGCACCGTATCGCATTATAATCCGACTCATGACCAAAACGACACACGAAACCCACATAGGTCAAAACCTATGGTTGCTTTCACAAATCAACCCAAAAACCCTCGACGTCGGCGTACAAACGCCAAACCATCGAGAAAATCCTAAACACACTCATTTGTACAATCACAAGCACTAATTATAATATAAAATAGCTTAAAATTCACAAAAACCCCAAATTCACTTTAAAAGCCATTTTTCCGAAAATCTAGCAAGCACAAATTACCCGTTTTAATACAAAACTCGATGTTTAAACAAATCTAATGGCCATAATACTTATTAAATATCTTAAATAAGTCATAAAAACCATTTCCATAATTTAATCTCATAAATTTGCATAATTTCCAAAATCCTAGTTTGCAAAAATATCAATTTTTTAACACCTTTTAAAGCAAAATTCACAATTCATCAATTATGCTTGGTTTTACATGATCCAAAATCATTAAACCACTCATTATAATATTAATAATGACTTGAAACCTAAATTTAGATTTTAATCCCAATATAAAACAATTTCAAAAAAACCTAGTTAGCAAAAAGCACATTTATCACAATTTCCAACTAACAAATTTTGAAATTAGTAACTAGATTAGGTTTTAGCAAGAATTAACATGTTAATCTACTCATGGCAACCTTAATGATGTGATAAAACCCTATCTTGATTTTAATCTCATATATAACCATTAATTCCACAATTCAAGTTTGCAATATGAACACCAATTAAACACCAAATTTAGTTAAATTGGAGTAATTAACCAACAATTAAGATATGGGTTAAGATTTATACCTCCCAATTAGAGATCTAGTAAGGATCTAAGCCTCCCAAATTGCTCTCTTTTCACCAAGATCCATGCTACATGGGATAAAGAATAATGGGTAAGAGTTGGATTTTGATTTTGTGGGATTTTTGTGTTGGTTTTTGGGCATTTTATTGAATTTTTTGATGCAAAATGAGAGAGGAAGAAAGAGGGGCTGTTGTGGTGTAGGAAAAAAAAAGAGGGCTCGGCCAAATGGGGAGGAGAAGAGAGTGTGAGGTGATTGGAGAGAGAATGGGGTCAAAAAGTCCACCTTTTACTTTTATCATTCTCTTTTCTTTTCTTTTCTTTTCTTTCTTTTCTTTTGCAACACAAGTGGGGACAATTGAGGGGGGGCTGCTGAATTCAACCAAGGGGAAAGAAAAATGGGGGTGTGTGAGTGTGGGGTGATGGAAAATGATAAATGTATTTCCCCGATTCCCGTTAACACTAAATTCACCGGAAAAAGCCTTTTTCTTCGATATTTTCTAAACCGTTTTGGCAAACGATTTCATTTCAAAAAAACACACGATAAAATTTTATTTAATGTTTTATGTTGCACAAAATTTGTTTCAACTCATTCCAATTTGTAATTTTCCCTAATTAAATGTATTAGTGACGGCTTAAAATAATATTAAAATAATTAATTTCGGAAAATTTTTCAGAAAATTTGAAATTTCACCAGTGACTCAATAAACACCAAATACTAGCAATTACATTATTAGAATATGTATATTTAATTTTATAATAAAGATATTTGTATTTTGACTTTTTACAGAAAACCCCCTTATTTTACCGATTTTTCGATATTTCACCGAAACGATTTTCAAAACGTTACAATCTCCCCCCTTAAAGAAATTCGGTCCCCGAATTTAAATTAAAACTCCCCCCAAATACTAAAATATTTCAGCCAAAACCATCAAATCGCCGGAGCTCCGAAATCATAAATACATAAAACGCATCATAGCGCAATGCATGCGCATAAGTAATGAGCAGATAACTCGAAATCAAAACTCCGTCAAGCATTCCGCAATCATCGGAGTCAAGGTGAAGACATGAATGCCAAATCCAAAGCAAGACCGATATGCTATAAATCGGAACTATAAATGTAAATATCAGGAGGAAATGCATGCCAAATATTTTAAGTCGCTGTGCAATGCGCATAACACTGCACAGTGGCGGACGTCTATCATAAGAAAATAACTATATACATATATACGTTTGTTTGAAAGGTACGTTCCGCCGTTTTGGGAAACAATTTAGAAGGGTTTCCTTAATTTAAACATTTCGTGTCATATCAGACACGTTGGTAAATACTGAGACTATAGCTCGCTTTTTGGAAATCCCTTCGATAACTATCAATGCATGCAAAAATATACTCAGGTATTGTTCTCTGACTAGTCCTGCTCAGTAGGAAAACATATAGCAAATATCATAAAACTCAATCATCAAAATCAAATCATGCGAATAGATCACCCAAAACATCGAAATCAATAATGGCGGAATAGTCCCGCTCAAGCACATCCTCTAAGAATCTCGGGCCAACTGTCGCGGTCGCTAGTGGGACGTCTCGTCGATGATCATGAACTCTGGCCTGCTGGTGTGAGTAACAATGCCCACTCCTGGGTCAAGGTCTTCACTGTGAATTACTAATCTCTCGGTCCATCGGCTCATCGGCCCTGTCAGGTGTGCTAACGGGGATGATCCCGTTCTGGCACTTCTCTGGTCATCTCTCGGTCAATCATCGCGACCACTCGTAAGACAGCATATCACTGGCGTCGGCCTCTGGCTCTCTGAATGTACGTGACACATCTGATCCTTGGTGCAAGTACCATTGCAGCAGTGTCCTGGAAGGAATCCTGCTCACGGTCTCTTCCATGTCTCGTCTCTGCCAACAGTCCGGAAGTCATCGTCCTTTCCTATATCTGCATCTTACTCTGGAACGACTGCATACTCATCGCGACTCCTTCTGGAAGGTAAATCCAAGTACCATGCCTCGGCATGCGCATCGCATCTCTGATGTCGGCGGAGTGGAACGTCATCTCATCTAGATCTGGTACGAACCTCTTACTTCACTTTTCTCTGATGTCGACTACTTTGGACTCATCTCGTCGTGGCTGCATGGACTGAGCTCTAACGGCTATCCTTGTATCTAGAGTCTCCCAAGAATGCATCTCACCACCTAGCATCCGAATGAAGTCGAACCATCCGATCGATTCGTCAAAACCTCATAATCCCCCAAGAGCTCAACATCTTGGGTACAGTTTAACAGTATCGAGTATGTACCACAGCATCGATGGTTCAGCCGTAGAAGGGCAAACCCAAGCCTCACTAATGGCGCCGCGGAACTGCCGCAAACCCTAAGGTTCAAAGTCTTTCACACGGTCATTATGTCGAGTTAGGGTTTCATTCTTCTAGAGGGTCCATAGAATTGCCTGCATGTCTTTCCGAATACTTTAAACTTGGAATAATAGGTTTCTGACATTCGATCGTCTCTGTCGACTCTCAACGTCTCCGCGTGAAGTCGTCTCTAGCTGGAATCAATCTATCTGATGACCTCTCATCGGGGTAGGTGAACGAATCACATGTCCTAGTCATTCATCCTCAGTGACTAGCGACCTTCTATCATCTCTTAGTACAATCTAGTACCGCAATAGCTCCAACATCTGGGGCGATATCCCGTCATTCGCAGCAATGACTGGCTCACTCGTCTCCACGCTGAACAGTGCCTCAATCATCAGGAGTAAGCAATACATCAACGGTCATCAAAACCCGGTTGGCCTCTGTCAGTGGCGCAATCCTCTGGTACTGATCGGGGCATCCGAGAAATCTCGTAAAGGCAATCCGCCAAACGCTCGTGGCGCGAAAACACAGTAAAAAGACATATCTCCGCAATCGTGTGTTGCCGGAATTACGCTCTGGTCCGTCCTCGTTCGTGACGAGCTCGTGTTGACCGCAACTCTAGCCGTAGCTCTCCCTGCCCGTAATCGTGGCAGCAAAACCATAACTGGTATCGACGAGGCTAGATCAGGAATGAATATAATACTGAACAAAGAAATGTACATCCTAAGGCTCCTTAAGTGGAGTAGCGTATCGTAAGTATGCCGCGGAACATACCCACGGTACGTCACTCTACTTTAGTCACCTATTCCATCAACCCTATGCTCCGAAGGTAAAACCTAACACTCTGATACCAACTTTGTCACGACCCGAAAAGTACGGAACATGACCGGCACTTAAACTACGAAACGTCTCGAGGCGTTCGTAATCTAAGTAAGCCGAAATCCCAGAAATCCAAACCAAGAAAAGTAGTAGAGTGAAGGAAAACCAATTTAAATCAAGTAGTTTTAATAGCATAAGCCGAATTATGCGTTTTTAAAAACATCAAATATTTCCTGAAAATTTCGGCAGAGTCTCCTTTGTAAATACTGGCCCCCAAACGGGATACAACATGAATAGTATACGAAATCAATAAAAAGGCATCCCCAAGCGGGAGCTAGCTCTTCGTCAATCGACGGTCACAACCACACAAGCAATATAATATACAACGCCAAGGGCGAGGATCAAAACTCAAAAGGAAACTCAAAACCACAGAAATATAACGCGCGACTCTAAGGTCGAAAGAATAACATCACTGGTCTCTATCTCAAAAATAAATACATGTTTGGTTGATGGAACTTCTAGATACAACAGAATAATAATATACAAGATATAATGATGGGTACGATATAAATAAACACACCTACTAGCAAGTCACCCGGAGATGGAAATAGTACCAGCAAAGCCGTAAAGAAACCTGTACGGCGAAACCTGCAGGAACTGTGGCACAACGGGGGTGAGTTGCCAACTCGTCAGTAGAAAAACATCTACGCACAGAAATCGCATAAATAACACAATCCTAGGTCAATGATCATAATATATCCTCAAATATATGTATAACATGCAGCCTAACAATGATTATGGTAAATATCTAGCCCGAGTGTAATCCCATGTGCCCGTGTCAGTGCCTCAGGTAGCGATATATCATATGGATGATGTATGAATGCATGAAACATAATGCATGTACTGAATAAAGCTACTTTCATAAATCAGTGAGATTTCTATATTTTAAATAGGAGGTACCATACATGAAATCAGCATAAAACAGTGCCCAGCATCGACACAAAACAAGTATCCAAATATCTCGATATCTCTGTGTCACAATCTCTGTAACTCAATATCTCAAAATCTCAATGTCTCAATCACAATATCTAGGACGCTGTCAGTCCAGACCGGCCCCTACCATCCATCTTAAGACCACGACGGTATCCTCCGGATATCCGACGCGTCGGGAAAAATCACCGGTCGGTAGTGCTCCCCTGCCAGGCTCAACGTCAACAACACGATCCTCTTGCCCCGGGGTACCGCACCGGGCCCACCATGTACCCGAAACGGTTCCTCCACTCCTCGAATCGGGTCTCGAAATCCATCAGCAAACTCATGGTGGACGACTCATACATCATGGGAAAACCGCACTTATTATTTTAAAAGAGAGAAAAGGTTTATTTATGTTTTTGCGGTTTTCCTCCAAATCCAGAAAATCTCATGGAAATCCGAATCCAAGACCTCAATAACACGTATAATAGTGAATATATGCATAAGAATCCATGAATGCGGCATAACAATGAATAATAGTATGCATGAAGTAGCAGGTAATAACTACAATGTCTAAACTAACATATAAGGCAAGTACACTAATATCATGTATAAACTATTAGCTAACAGGCTATGTCAAGCAATAATATTTTCTAAGGTGTACGTGACATGGCAATTACCGATGATGATGTGTGTGAGCCGGCAAGTAAGTGTACGTGGTACATACGCATCATCGGTAATGGTGCTGGTGTCCTAACAGCATAATATTAACAATGCAATATGAAATGACAACGTAAGTATGCGATGCGGAGCAACAACAATAATGTGTGGGAGCTGAATAGTAGACACAACGATAACTAATCTTCATTACTCTAATATAAGTCCTACAATAGTGCCTTTTGAAATAACACGAATCGCGGTGTTTTGAAAATAAGGGCTACGGTGTTTTTATGAAAAGATCCGTCTTTTGAAATATCTGTAGAATCCCTTGACCTGTCTTTTAAAATACCCATGATTCGTTAGTTTTGAAATAGGTAGGAGTTAATCTAGTCTAACAACTACACTAAACTATACGGCTGAACTAACAAGCTGAACTACAGGTAAGGAAACCGCCTAACATCTGAGTCGATACATATACATACCTCTATATATATTAGTCGGTGATCCCGCCTCAATAATATCATAGCCGATACCATATCTAAAATCAGACATCCCAAGTCAAGACTGCGGATCAATCATCAATATATAGCTCGTACGTAAATCCGTCGTACGGCATCCCCAAATCTGGGTACGGGTCAATATCATACTCAACACAGTGTTCATCTGGTATCCTCTTTATCAAGATCATCATCTAGGGTACTGACCTACGTCTAGTACACTACTAAAATCACCATTCACATGGCATCGTCATCCAAAGATCCGCTATAACATCAGGACGTATCTCAAGTACGAATCCTGCCATATCACCGATCTCACAGCCTCAACTCAAATCTCATCTCAATCCCAAGTATCATTCGCAAAACCAGTATGTGAACACCTAGTCCCATACCCAGGTGAACACATAAACACATCTCCCCATATACGCACAGGTAATAACATAGATGTATGCATGTGTGTGCGTGCGTGTGTGGGTGTAAGGACTACTCTAGGGTTTCGCAACTAACACTAAACTAATCCATGAACACCTAGAATCTACCTTTACCATCAAGTCTCATATCAACATAAAATATATAATCAAAATATATGTGTGTATACGTATTCGTATACATCACCACGAACTGCGGGGGTGCTATACGCCATCCACCCGACTTCTCCCCGTAGATATAAATCTACTCACCTGGTCCTCGCTCGCTGGTGCCGACGTCGCCACGCGCTTGCTTGTCGTCTCGAAGTCCACATGGGTACCTACATATCATAACGCACCGTATCGCATTATAATCCGACTCATGACCAAAACGACACACGAAACCCACATAGGTCAAAACCTATGGTTGCTTTCACAAATCAACCCAAAAACCCTCGACGTCGGCGTACAAACGCCAAACCATCGAGAAAAACCTAAACACACTCATTTGTACAATCACAAGCACTAATTATAATATAAAATAGCTTAAAATTCACAAAAACCCCAAATTCACTTTAAAAGCCATTTTTCCGAAAATCTAGCAAGCACAAATTACCCGTTTTAATACAAAACTCGATGTTTAAACAAATCTAATGGCATTAAACATCTTAGATAAGTCATAAAAACCATTTCCATAATTTAATCTCATAAATTTGCATAATTTCCAAAATCCTAGTTTGCAAAAATATCAATTTTTTAACACCTTTTAAAGCAAAATTCACAATTCATCAATTAAGCTTGGTTTTGCATGATCCAAAATCATTAAACCACTCATTATAATATTAATAACGACATGAAACCTAAATTTAGATTTTAATTCCAATATAAAACAATTTCAAAAAAACCTAGTTAGCAAAAAGCACATTTATCACAATTTCCAACTAACAAATTTTGAAATTAGTAACTAGATTAGGTTTTAGCAAGAATTAACATGTTAATCTCTCATAGCAACCTTAATGATGTGATAAAATCCTATCTTGATTTTAATCTCACATATAACCATTAATTCCACAATTCAACTTTGCAATATGAACACCAATTAAACACCAAATTTAATTAAATTGGAGTAATTAAACAACAATTAAGATATGGGTTAAGATTTATAACTCCCAATTAGAGATCTAGCAAGGATCTAAGCCTCCCAAATTGCTCTCTTTTCACCAAGATCCATGTTACATGGGATAAAGAATAATGGGTAAGAGTTGGATTTTGATTTTGTGGGATTTTTGTGTTGGTTTTTGGGCATTTTGTTGAATTTTTTGATGCAAAATGAGAGAGGAAGAAAGAGGGGCTGTTGTGGTGCAGGAAAAAAAAAGAGGGCTCGGCCAAATGGGGAGGAGAAGAGAGTGTGAGGTGATTGGAGAGAGAATGGGGTGAAAAAGTCTACCTTTTACTTCTATCATTCTCTTTTCTTTTCTTTTCTTTTCTTTCTTTTCTTTTGCAACACAAGTGGGGACAATTGAGGGGGGATGCTGAATTCAGCCAAGGGGAAAGAAAAAGGGGGGGGGGTGTGAGTGTGGGTATGGGTGTGGGGTGATGGAAAATGATAAATGTATTTCCCCGATTCCCGTTAACACTAAATTCACCGGAAAAAACCTTTTTCTTCGATATTTTCTAAACCGTTTTGGTAAACGATTTCATTTCAAAAAAACACATGATAAAATTTTATTTAATGTTTTATGATGCACAAAATTTGTTTCAACTCATTCCAATTTGTAATTTTCCCTAATTAAATGTATTAGTGACGGCTTAAAATAATATTAAAATAATTAATTTCGGAAAAATTTTCAGAAAATTTGAAATTTCGCCAGTGACTCAATAAACACCAAATACTAGCAATTACATTATTAGAATATGTATATTTAATTTTATAATAAAGATATTTGTATTTTGACTTTTTACAGAAAACCCCCTTATTTTACCGATTTTTCGAAATTTCACCGAAACGATTTTCAAAACGTTACAAGCATGTTCCCGGCGAGTCCTGTCCGGTGTACTCATAACCCAATGAGCACCTGTATACATCTTAGATGAACCAACTGACACCAATGGCTTGTGAGACCGGCCACCGCCCCTCGTCGGGGTCTCGACTGTATACACTAGTCTACTACGGAGTATCGATGCCCTGTCTCAAAAAATCCTATGACTAGGGACCTTTTAAGGATGTGCTTATAGACCCCAGCTCGCACGTAAATGATCGCCATCATACTGCTGGCCGTCAAGCAAGAATCCTAAGTGCTCTACCAACGTGCAATAGTGATCTGTAATGTCACCTAAAGCAGTACACGATGACAAAGATAAACCAGATAGCATACTATCATCTTGAGTAAGACTCTCCTACCGGCATATGTCCTCCCTCAATCATTGCAATCACGTGCTTGTGATCTAATAATTAACTCTGAGGGCACTATCTCCAACAATACATACGGTCCGGTCCGTTCGTCTATGAGCATCGCATATCGGGACTAGGGGGATGGTAACGTCAGACCCCCAATAGCGGTATAAGTCGTGTCGGAGAGTAGCCCTGAACACCCTGAGAAACTACTGGAATACCTACCAGTAATTCTCACCTGCCATGGACAAGGACTTGGTGTAATGGATCTCCTAGACACAGAGCGATCTCACCCCCAATACCGGGAGAGACGAATCCCATGCCGATCCGCTCACTTGCTTCTATGTGGCTCGGGACTGTACCCAACTAAAACCTGTTTGCACGACTCCTTTGAGTCGTGATAGGGTAGTAATCAAAGCACAGTGGGAACTCACAAGAGACAAATGACGACCTCAGGTCGATGAACTAACCTGTGCACATGTCACCAGGGAACTGCTATCTGACGCTAGGTATATATACCAACTAGCAGGTTCCCGGTGAGTCCTTTCCGGTGTACTCATAACCCAATGAGCACCTGTATACATCTTAGGTGATCCAACTGACACAAGTGGCTTGTGAGACCGGCCACCGCCCCTCGTCGGGGTCTCGATTGTATACACTAGTCTACTCCGGAGTATCGATGCCCTGTCTTGAAACTCGTATGTCTAGGGACCACTTTTAAGGATATTCTTATGGACTACCCAACTCTCACGTATATGATCGCTATCATACTGTTGGTAGTCAAGCAGGAACCTAAGGGATCTATCAACGTGTAATAGTGAACAGTCACCTAAAGCTGTACACGATGATAAAGGCAAACCGGATAACATACTATCATCTCGCGTAAGACTGTCTTACCGGTATAGGTCCTCCCTCAATCATTGCAACCATGTACCTGCGATCCAATAATTGACTTTGAGGGCACTATATCCAACACTTATAGTCTAGAACAACAGCAATAGCAAGTCTGGGTAAACAAGAACCTTCCTGTCACCGTCTCTGAGAAGGCCGAAGTACCACTCGGGTGCCTGAGGTTACCCAACAAATCTGCGGAGTGGTTAATGGAACGTCGAAAACAATTGAATCCTTAGGTTCTATTAAATCTTCAGTGATCGTTTGTGGTTCTGGAATCACTTCCAGTTCTACCATACTCCCACTTCTGTTTTTCTGAAAAATTTATTTTACTAAAACTGTGGCAAGTCATGAACAATATAAATATTGATCTTCCTGACGGTAGAAAGTTAACCCTCGTCAAAGCCCGGGATAACCCACAAACAGCCATTACTGAAACGTGCCTTGAGTTTATCCGGATTCTGGTTTTAAGTATCAGCCGGACAACTCCCTATACCTTAACAACGTTAAGGTATAAATTGATTCTATATATATCAAATATAGAATCAAAAGCACTAATTTAATTGGAACCAAATTCAAAATCATGCAACTGTCTCCAGTGCATATCAACCAAATGGAAAAAAGGTCATTCAGCATTACTCAACTAGGAGTGCATCCATATATGAGTAACCTGAAAGAGAAGCAAGTTGTCAAAACTATTACTATCAAAGGAATACCAAACACCAGTATCTACATCTTCGACTATCTCGAAGAATCCTGATACTTCCAAAAAATGGTTCTCTACTTTATTCTTATACCTATAACTTCTCAATATCCGGACCTTGCATTTCAACGAAATACCTGTCTAAAATTATAGAAGTCATGAGTAAACAGAATATAGTATGAGTACCAACCCCATTGTCGTAATGGACACTGGACAACATACAATACTTTGTACAAGTCCACTGAGTTTTAATAACTCAAACCCTGTACGTTGTAGGTTGAAAAACTGTACTATGGTTAAGAAGAATTACACTGTTGTTGAATGCACCTTACCTAATTATCAACTGATATAGGTAAATGTCACAGACATAATATCAAAAAGTTATATCTCACTTTATAAAATAAACTTACAGATATATCAGTTTGAAATTGGTACATAATAACGGATGATCAAAACCAAATATTTGCCATCCGGCAAAATCCAGATGATTTCCTCAAATATCACAGATTACAACGAATTCCGATATAATGAGTATCTAATCACCCAATTCCCAATATCTTACTCTCACTCACCATCCGTAATAACATACAGATGTGAGAAACTGATCTGGTAAACTCATACCCTGGAGTTAGATTCCAATTGGTAAAATAGTTTTCAATTAACATCGCACAGAGAAACTGAACATGAAAATGTTTTAAAAGGGGTTAACTGGTATTCCTAGTAACACCTCTTCCACTATCCTGATTCATGACAGTAACCATATATTTACCTGCCTTTACTCCAATCCCTTTATTATGTCTTTAATTATTACCTTCTGTACACCTTCTTTAGGCTAATTGGTTTTCTTCCTTCCCTACCATTCGGTACCAGCTTAAGATTTGGAAGAAGACTAAGCGTATTAGGTGTACTCTCCTAATCCTAGGAGCCCTTGCAACCTGAGAGAAGGTAATGTGATAAGACATCTGAATAATCCTATTCTATTTCTCCTGAATCAGAAACCATCCTCGAATCTGGAACAAATTCCTACGAGTTCGTATGTAACTATACAATGGCATATCCAATGGAAGTGGATATCCATAGTGATACGGGGTGTTCTGGAGAAATCCAAAGTGGATGTGGGAGTGGCAGGGGCATACACGGTTTTGTAGTGAATGATAGAAGTCGAAATTTTTTTTGCCGTTATTCTAACCTCTTTACATGTATTTACTTATTACCTTCTGTACACCACACTTAGGCTTAGTTGGTTTTCTTCCTTCCATACCTTTCGGCACCTGCCTAAGTCCATCAAGACAATCCATAATAACACACAGATGTGAGAAACTGATCTGGTAAACTCATACCCTGGAGTTAGATTCTAATTGGGAAAACAGTTTTCAATTAACATCGCACAGAGAAACTGAAACATGAAAATGTTTTAAAAGGGGTTAACTGGTATTCCTAGTAACAGCTCTTCCACTATCCTGATTCATGACAGTAACCATATATTTACCTGCCTTTACTCCAATCCCTTTATTAAATCTTTACTTATTACTTTCTGTACACCTTCTTTAGGCTAATTGGTTTTCTTCCTTTCCCACCCTTCGGCACCAGCTTAAGGTTTGGAAGAAGACTAAGCGTAATAAGTGTACTCTTCTAATCCTAGGAGCCCTTGCAACCTGAGAGAAGGTAATGGGAAAAGACATCTGAATAATCCTAATCTATTTCTCCTGAATCGGAAACCATCCTCGAATCTGGAACAAATTCCTTCGAGTTCGTATGTAACTATACAATGGCATATCCAATAGAAGTGGATATCCGTAGTGATACGGGGTGTTATGGAGAAATCCAAAGTGGATGTGGGAGTGGCAGGGGTATACACGGTTTTGTAGTGAATGATAGCAGTCACAATTTTTTTTGACGTTATTCTAACCTCTTTACATGTCTTTACTTATTACCTTCTGTACACCATACTCAGGCTTAATTGGTTTTCTTCCTTTCATACCTTTCGGCACCTGCCTAAGTCCATCAAGACACCTCCTCGCATGTGGTATGTATATATCAGAACCGATAAAACTCATGGTGGCTGCAGAAATATCATATCAAGAGAAAACGGGTTTTTCAAAGAATGCATAATTTCATGAAACAACCAGGGTCCTCAAATCCAGAAAACATCAAGTAATGAATAAGTATAACTTCATGAATCAAAACATATATATTAGCGTCCCATTCTACTAATATATATATATATATATATATATATATATATATATATATATATATATATATATATATATATATAACAGCGTCCCATTCCACTGTTATATGTGTTAGTCTACGGTAGCGCCCCGGCCGTCAAACTGACGCCAAATGCGGAACAAAAATTTCTATACTGGCGCTATCGCATACAATAACCCGGATCTGCCATTAACGCTAAACTAACAAACTACAAAGTCGGTAGAAAGATTATACCGAACGATCCGAGTCCTTCGTTCTTTAACCATCATCCCACGCTCCGTTGCGGCTGCTCCGACGATCTCCTCGTCCAGGTGTCACTACGTCAACAGATCTTTAAACGGGCTCCAGCCTCTGACCCGAGGCAACTCGGTCATCAAGTTTGCCAAAAGAGATGACCAAGATTGCTGTAGACAATGAGTAGAACACTTTGTCTCGTTACATCCAAAACCATGGATGAACGGTTATTGAAGTTGCCTTTTGAATCGGGTGAAAATGAGAAATGAGTATCTATCAAATTTCCTTGAGTAAAAACTATCATAATCTTTTTTTCAAGCAACCATCATCCTCACCAAATGAATGGCCGACAACTTATCAAGGGGGTTGAGTGTAGGAGCTAGGGAGAGTGACCATAACATTAATGAAGAGAATGAGTCATAATACACCCTGCATCAACAATTAATGAATACAATGAATCATAAACCTAGTCATCATCCATCATTAAATGCATCCAATGAATCAAGAACACCTCACTAACCTAGTCACCACTTCTAGAAGCTTCTACAACTTTCCACACTCATGACTCACCATCAAGAAAAGATAAATCCGTATTAAACCGAATATTTAATAGGGGTGATAGAAAACTGGCAACTTCCAAAAGCGATCCCGAAACGAATTTCAGGATAACCCCGTAATAGTATAAACATACCTGCATTTGTATTACGACCGAATACAAATGCAACTGAGACAAAGAAATTATATCTACAAAGTATAATACTCGGATCCGGCTTAAACCAAAGCCCACCAGTATTATCTGCTCGAAATATGACACGTGCGTAAACGCACATGCATTTTTCGAATCCTGCCATAAAACCATACGACCTCTACAACGTTTCGCCCGAACTTGGGAAACTATCTGTGGGGGACTCTAATGACTCCTCAGTACCCTGGCAGTGGGTTTAACCACGAACCGTCAGCGGCACTAGCTATGCGTAACGGCTGTTTATGTACTGACCTCAAGGGAAGCCGATGAGCGGACTCATCCTGGAACCCTACTGAGCCTAACAGTGGCAATATACATACAGTCCGGTCCGTTCGTCTATGAGTATCGCATATCGTCCTAGGGGGCTGGTAACATCAGACCCCCAATAGCAGTATAAGTCGTGTCGGAGTGTAGCCCAGAATACCCTGAGATACTGCTGGAATACCTACCAGTAAATATCCTACCTCGGCCGAGGGTTTTGTGTAATGACTCTCATAGACACAGCGCGATCTCACCCCCAATACCGGGAGAGACGAATCCCCTGCCGATCCGCTCACTTGCCTCCATATGGCTCGGGACTGTACCCAAAAAAGACCTGTTTGTACGACTCCTTTGAGCCGTGGTAGGGTAGAAATCAAAGCACAGTGGGAACTCACATGAGACAAATGGCGACCTCAGGTCGATGAACTAACCTGTACACATGTCACCAGGGAACTGCTATCTGACGATAGGTATAATACCAACTAGCAGGTTTCCGGCGAGTCATGTCCGGTGTACTCATAACCCAATGAGCACCTGTATACATCTTAGGTGATCCAACTGACACCAGTAGCTTGTGAGACCGGCCACCGCCCCTCGTCGGGATCTCGACTGTATACACTAGTCTACTCCGGAGTATCGATGCCCTGTCTCGAAACTCCCACGACTAGGGACCACAATTATGGATGTTCTTATAGACTACCCAACTCTCACGTATATGATCGCCATCATACTGTTGGTAGTCAAGCAAGATCTTAAGGGCTCTATCAACATGTAACAGTGATCAGTCACCTGAACCTGTACACGACTGATAAAGGAAAACCAGATAGCATACTATCATTACGAGTAAGACTGTCCTACCGGTATAGGTCCTCCTCAATCATTGCAATCACGTGCCTGCGATCCAATAATTGACTTTGAGGGCACTATATCCAACAATCTCCTACTTGCACTTAAGGCTAATTATTGCGATGTCGCATACTCACAGCCCGTGTGATACCGAACATCCAACTCTTCTACTAATCAGTTTCACAAAGCCCGTTTGTAAAACTATTGTGTTCGAGAAATAGCCTCAGCGAGTGGATCCGCCCTGATGTTTCTTTCTATTTCTCTCTTAATCTCAAGTTCGCGGAGAAAGCCATCACCCAAATTGAGTAATACCTGTCTTAGAATATTTCTGGATAACTGATGGGACCTAGTTCATAAATGAACTTCAAATCCAAACTTCTTAGACTGTATCGATAACTGAACCTAATCAGTATCCGACACTATGCCTCCCACAGTATCCTCTTGGACCTCCTGTCCAAAATACTGCCCCCTTCGTCAGAGGGAAAACTATAACACTGACAATCACTCTGTCATCCATGTCACATTTGAAGCCTGGAATGATAATCGTCCCCCGAAGAAGGCTGTCGTCATCGAATCCGTAGAACATGCACTTATGTTCCAAACTGCTTCCTTATGTTTCTCCAGGATTGGATTAATACAAACTTATTGCAACTCGTGAAAAATAACATCTGGTGTGGTACTCGACATCTCACGATTGACTCAATTGCCTAAGCAAGTGATATGCCAATCATGCACATTCCTCACCCCTTTAGTCTGTAAGACACCTTTAGAGAGGGTGACTCCATCACCTGTAGGTACAACAGCAAGCCAGGAGTCATCTATTCTAAAAACTATTAGAATACTGTCAAAGTACCCACATTGGGAAACTGCCCAAATCTAGATCTAAAACCATGGATCTAGAAACCAGAATGGCTGATATTATATCCATATCCTGTCTGGAGAAACAACTGTGTGACGACCACAGTACAACCGATCGTAGTATAGGAATTTTACTTCCTACTCTGTGTATGTCATCCAAATACCAGGAAATCACACCCTACTACCTTCTTAACAGATCCATCCCCTATTCTGATGAAGTCAAACCCATGACTGTCATATCAAGATTAGATGATCTATCTCGTCTATAATTGCTCAAGTCTATAAATAGACATAAGCTTCTTGCCCACTATACTTCCGCCGCTCCCACTGACCACAACAACCCTCTGGCAGAATAATATATACGTGCACTTCTAAAACTAGTTTAGAACGACACTATATTTAACCTCCTGCCGGGTCTCATAGTCTGGAACAACAGTAGTGTCAAGTCTGGGTACACAAGAACCTCCCTGTCACCATCCTTGAGGCTACCGGAGTACCTCTCGGATGTTTGAGGTTACCCACCATATCTGCGGAGTGGATAATAGAATGTCAAACCTGATTGAATCTTTAGGTCCTATTAAAATTTCCGTAATCGTTCGCGGTTCTGGAATCACTTCCAGTTCTACCATACTCCCACTACTGTTTTCTGAAAAAAATCCATTTTTACTAAAACTGTGGCGAGTCAAGAACAATATCACTATTGATCTTCCAGATGGTAGAAAGTCAACCCTCGTCATAGCCTGGGCCAACCCACAAACAACCATTACAGAAACGTGCCTTGAGTTATCCAGAGTCTGGTTTTAAGCATAAGCCGGACAACTCCCCGTATCTTAACATTGTTAAGATACGAACCATTCTATATCCAATATAGAAACTTTGGCACATATTTAATTGGAACCAGATTCTAATCATGAAGCTGTCTCCAGTGCATATCAACTTAATGGAGAGATGCCGATCAACATTACTCAACTTAGGAATACATCCAATTATGAGTAACCTGAAAGAGAAACTAGTTTCTCAAAACCATTACTATCATCTGAATACCACTCACAAGTATCTACATCTTTGTTTTCTTTGAAGAATCCCGATACTTGCGATACCTGGTTCTCTACTTTATTCTTATACCCACAACTTCTCAAAACTTAGACATTATATTTCTACGAAACACTTGTCTAAAAACTAAAGAAGTCACAAGTAAACATAACATAGTACGAGGACCAACCCCTTTCTCCTGACGGACACTGGACAACATACAATACTCTGTATAAGTCCGCTGAGTTGAATAACTCAAAACCTGTGCGTCGTAGGTAGAAAACTGTACCCAGGCGATTTCCTCAAATATCACCAATTACAACGAATTTCGATATAATGAGGATGATCACCTAATTCCCAATAACTTGCTCACACTCATCATCTATAAAACCATATAGATATGTGAATGAAACTTGGTAAATACATACACTGGAGTAAGTATCTAATCGGGAAAACAGTTTTCCTTTAACAGTGCGCAGTGAAATTGAAACATTAAAATGTCTCGTAGGGGTATCCTGGTATTCCTAGTAATGCCTCTTCCATAATCCTATTCATGACTGTAACCGTATATTTCTTTGTCATCTCTCCAAATCCCTTTATTTGTCTTTATTCATTTCTTTCTGTACACCCCCTTTAGGCTAAGTGGTTTTCTTCCTTCCCTACCGTTCGGCACCAGCCTATGGTTTGGAAGAAGATTATCCAATAAGAGTAATAGGTGTACCCTCCTAAACCAAGGAGTACTCGCAACTTGAGAGAAGGTGATGATAAAAGACAATTGAATAATACCTTATTCTATTTCTCCCGAACTGGGGAAAAAAGCAAAGGTGAAATAGGAGTGGCGATGAAGTACGCGGTTTGGTCGTGAATGATAGCAGTCGCAATTTACTTTGCCCTCTTTCTAATCCCTTTATTTTTGTCTTTACATATTACCTTCTGTACACCCTATATAGGCTAATTGGTTTTCTTCATTCCCTACCTTTCGGCACCTACCTATGGTTTGGAAGAAGACTATCCAATAAGCGTAATAGGTGTACTCTCCTAAACCAAGGAGCCCTCGCAAACTGAGAGAAGGTGATAATAAAAGACAACTAAATAAACCAATTCTATTTCTCCTGAACCTGGATCCATCCTCGAAGAAGTCCCTCCGAGTTCGTATATAACCATACGATGGATCTATCCAATGGAAGTGGATGTCCGTAGTAATATGGGGTGTTCTGAAAATGCAAAGGGTAAAAGAAGGAGCGACAATGACTTATGCAACTCGGACAATCCAAAAGCCAGTATTTTAAGAAGGTTCGGTCAACTTGGTCACTGAGTCATAGTCTAGGGTCGGTCAATGGTCGCTGCCAAAGAGATAGAGAAAAGAAACACTCTGCGTGCACTCTAACCTAGATCAGAATGGTTATCACTTTATCTAATCTGGAACCTCCCACTGTACTGTCAAATTCACCTCCAAATCTGAAAGAAGAATCAATCGGGATCACCCGAAGAGTAAACCAACTCATCAGTGAGAATCGGGATCCAACTCTCATCGCATGATAACGTGAAGGAATCCATTCATGTTATCACACTCCAGAAAGTATGCGCATACTTGGCAAGTTTCAGTTTCTTTAGAAACTCCCGATATGATTTTTGCCCCATGCTCTTATGACCTTGACTTTGGCCAAAATGCCATAAGTCACATGCCAAGTTCTTCCCGTCACTATCTTATCAATTTGAACCCACTCGCACATGCCCCTGACTTTGGCCAATCGGCAGAACGACTGTCCCAAACCAACTCATCTATCTATGCAACAAATGAATACCCAGCAGCTACTAAACACTATGCCTTGACTTTGGCCAAAATGCATAGCTTGAATACTACCGAATACCCAAAGGAAATGACGGAGGGCTACGGCTGTTTTTTGGCGAAAACCTTTAACGTAATGAACTTGATATCGTTGAAGGAACCTGAAAGCTTTTTATAAAAATATAGTGGCGAAAACCTTTGCTAAAGAGGTCACTCCTGGTGAAGGGATCTCGGCTCTTTCCTCGTGGAATGAGGTGCAGGATATTCCAACTGAATACCGCGATGCAAAGAAACTTGTAATCGACTATAGTGAAGTTATTATCCTGATGTAAACTTCTGCCCAAGGGGTCACTCCCGCTGAAGGGATCTCGGCCCTTGCCTCGTGGAATGAGGTGCAGGATATTCCAACCGAATAACACTGTGCAAAACAAAATGAAACATCTTTGTAATTACACTTTTTAAAACTGTTCCAACAACATCCAAACAGGTTTGTTTTCCTTTACATTGATCAGAATCAACGCAGTCCCATCAATTAATCACACCAGAAAAGAACGAAAATAAAATGTACGTATATGCCATCCGCATTCGTCACAGGGTCCCGTCATCACCCGTTAGGTTACTTAACTAACGACAGAGCGGGGACTAGACTAGCGCGGGTGTAAAACATATACAACATCTAATAGTATATATACCAATATACAATAATCGCTCCAGGCGTGATAATAAGCAACATTACAGAAAAGTAATAAACATCACAGAACAATACAGATAATCTAGGATCCCCGGGTTTCACAGAGCCGTTGCTTAAACCCGACGTTCCCCTGGTCATGTGGATAGCCTGTGCAATGAAACCTAGACCCCTACGGGTGCGGCAAGTTACCCTCCAAAACCTGAAGCGAGGCAGCCCCCTACAGCAAAGTGAATGGACCACCCTGCACTTCACGAAATCCGGTAACTTGAGCACCCCTCCTTGGGTCAACCTGTACCCCCTACGAATGCGGCGAATAGTCTGACAATTCTAGAGTGAGGCCCCTCTGCCACCCAAAGCCATGAGATGCGGACCCTTTGCCCTCCTGAACCCGGCTATCCGTGCAGCAAACTAGTACAAAAATGAAAAATATGTACAACGGGTACATCGACCTCAGCCCGGTCGTGCCCCAGAAGAATATTATACAAATTGGCAGTGACGACAGTCCACAAGTTGGACGCTCGCCCCGCAATATCAAATGTACAAATAAATCCAAGCTGCACTACCATTGCACACTGCTATCCACCACGACAAATCCGCAACAACACAGCACAACACAGAACATCAACGCGAATGTCACATTCGCAAATCCGTCTAAAAGGACTATAGCAATTAGACGCAATTTACCGCTCGAATGACATTCACGGTCGGAGATATAATGTAAGTACTGTAAACTAACAAGCTTAAAATTTCGATCGACAAAACTTCCCGAAGTGGGCCCCACGTACATCTGCAGTACATAAACAAACTTTGGGCCCAAAAGAAATATTCCAGAAACCACAATTTTACATGAAGACCCTACTGTAGAAAAATGGTTTACTGTTGCTCCAAAACGGCGGCGGAGCCTCGTCGAAACGAGGGTTCGCGCGGCGGTTCCGCGGCGCTTTGGAAGCTTCAGTCTACCAAATTTCTACAGTATTCTTAAAAAAGCCTGCACGATTTTCTGAGATGCTCAAAATGATTTTTAGACCTGTTTAAAAATTCGACAGAAACTTTACACTGAAAATCGTGGTTTCGGAAATTCCGTTCGATCGATGTTTTAAACGCATTAAAACAAGTTAGTATAGCTTAATGGCGTGGCTATGATACCAGTGTTAGTCTACGGTAGCGCCCCGGCCGTCAAACTGACGCCAAATGCGGAACAAAAAGTTTTATACTGGCGCTATCGCATACTATAACCCGGATCTGCCATTAACGTTAAACTAACAAACTACAAAGTGGGTAGAAAGATTATACCGAACGATCCGAGTCTTTCGTTCTTTAACCATCATCCCACGCTCCGTTGCGGCTGCTCCGATCTCGCTCGATCTCCGGTCTTCTCGTCCACGTGGCACCACGTCAACGGATCATTAAACGGGCTCCCGCCTCTGACCCGAGGCAACTCGGTCATCAAGATTGCCAAAAGAGATGACCAAGATTGATGTAGAGAAAGAGTAGAACACTTTGTCTCGTTACATCCAAAACCATGGATGAACGGTTAATGAAGTTGCCTTTTGAATTGGGTGAAAATGAGAAATGAATATCTATCAAATTTCCATGAGTCAAAACTATCATAATCTTTTTTTTTCAAGCAACCATCATCCTCACCAAATGAATGGCCGGCCACTTATCAAGGGGTGAGGGGTGAGTGTAGGAGCTAGGGAGAGTGACCATAACATTAATGAAGAGAATGAGTCATAATACACCCTGCATCAACAAATAATGAATACAATGAATCATAAACCTAGTCATCATCCATCATTAAATGCATCCAATGAAGAACACCTCACTAACCTAGTCACCTCTTCTAGAAGCTTCTACAACCTTCCACACTCATGACTCACCCTCAAGAAAAGATAAATCCGTATTAAACCGAATGTTTAATACGGGTGATAGAAAACTGGAAACTTCCAAAAGTGATCCCGAAACGAATTTCAGGATAACCCCGTAACAGTAAAAACATACCCGTATTTGTATTACGACCGAATACAAATGCAACTGAGACAAAGATATTATATCTACAAAGTATAATACTCGGTTCCGGCTTAAACCAAAGCCCACCAGTATTATCTGCCCGAAATATGACATGTGCGTAAACGCGCGTGCATTTTCCGAACCCTGCCATAAAACCATACGACCTCTACAACGTTTCGCCCGAACTTGGGAAACTATCTGTGGGGGACTCTAATGACTCCTCAGTACCCTGGCAGTGTGTTTAACCACGAACCGTCAGCGGCACTAGTTGTGCGTAACGGCTGTTTATGTACTGACCTCAAGGGAAGCCGATGAGCGGACTCATCCTGGAAACCTACTGAGCCTAACAGTGACAATATACATACAGTCCGGTCCGTTTGTCTATGAGTATCGCATATCGGCCTAGGGGGCTGGTAAAGTCAGACCCCAATAGCAGTATAAGTCGTGTCGGAGTGTAGCCCAGAACACCTTGAGATACTACTGGAGTACCTACCAGTAAATCTCCTACCTCGGCCGAGGGTTTTGTGTAATGGCTCTCCTAGACACAACGCGATCTCACCCCCAATACCGGGAGAGACGAATCTCCTGCCGATCCGCTCACTTTCCTCCACGTGGCTCGGGACTGTACCCAAAAAAGACCTGTTTGCACGACTCCTTTGAGCCGTGGTAGGGTACAAATCAATGCACAGTGGGAACTCACACGAGACAAATGACGACCTCAGGTCGATGAACTAACCTGTACATATGTCACCAGGGAACTGCTATCTTACGATAGGTATAATACCAACTAGCAGGTTCCCGGCGAGTCCTGTCCGGTGTACTCATAACCTAATGAGCACTTGTATACATCTTAGGTGACCCAACTGACACCAGTGGCTTATGAGACCGGCCCCCGCCCCTCGTCGGGGTCTCGACTGTATACACTAGTCTATTCTGGAGTATCGATACCCTGTCTCGAAACTCCCATGACTAGGGACCACAATTAAGGATGTGCTTATAGACTACCCAACTCTCACGTATATGATCGCCATCATACTGTTGGTAGTCAAGCAAGATCCTAAGGGTTCTATCAACGTGTAACAGTGATCAGTCACCTGAACCTGTATACGACTGATAAAGGCAAACCAGATAGCATACTATCATTACGAGTAAGACTGTCCTACCGGTATAGGTTCTCCTCAATCATTGCAATCACGTGCCTGCGATCTAATAATTGACTTTGAGGGCACTATATCCAACAATATATACTTAGGAGAAAAAATATCAGAGAACATCATATGAAATCCATGAATGTAATATATGCAACATGAAACAGTAATATGAGCATATAAAGGAAAAACCGCTATTTAACTGCAACAAGTTAATATATATATCATGTGGTTCCTAATTTCTCCAAGTCCATACAATATCAAATAAAGGTGAACATGTAGCTATAGCCAGGTATGCGTAACCATGTTGGCATAGCAAGATATGTGTATCTACCTATCAATAATGATATAATACCCTCCAGGTATAAGTGTAAGTATGTATGCGAGATGTACATGTAGCTATGTCTCATATGTGTATATGCCTATCACTAATGGTACAATACCATATAAGTATATAGGTAACTAGCATGTAAGCATGTCAAGGCATATGTGTAAGCATGTAGGTATACAGGTATGCTATATGTCATATGCACAAAAGGAAATAGGGATCATGTCTCAATTCCCTAAACAATACAATATCACCTATGTATAGGTGTTGTGCTTGTCATGGCAATTATTGACGGTGTGTGTGTAGCATACAATTAGTGCTCGTGAAACATGAACCATCAATAATGGTATTGTGTCTCGTTAATACTAAGTCCATACACAAGGAAATGTGATAAGCAACAAAGGTATACATGCACAATCAATATCCGTATACTTCTAACTAATAGTCATGTCATTTGATCTAGCCCAGATGCATAACACAATGCGGGCGATCCCCCTGTAGATGATAAATCTATCACTAACGTTCCTTGCTAAGTAAAGCCAACAACTCGTTTTCCTCTGTTCGCGGCGCCCGAAGTCCCCGCCTGCGATCCTGAAAGCATAAAACAATAACAAGTGTATATTAGCAATTAATCAATAACACGTACCAACTACGTTTGACCGACGCACCAACTCCAAACATACTTTCAAGTGTTTGTCAAGTGGCTAACGCGCGTAGCAACACTACGAAACCAACTCAATAGCAAAAGCTACACAAAGATACGAACGACATCGGCACGACCCTAGCTAGGAACGCAAAGCGACACAACTACTAAACCTAGACCCTGATCGTACCGATCGCGCATTCACAACACAAGATATAGCATGGAATCAATATAATTAACGTCGCAACGTCGAAAGAAACCCACACCTAAAATTCACCGAAACCTACTACGCAACTTATTGTAAAATTTTGCACAAGTCTAAAGCTAACACAATTCTAGCGATATCAAACTTCTTAAAACAGCTTAACTAAGTTATCCAAACCACTTCCATAATTTTAAACTCGCCCAATTATGTTTTAGAAAAATCTAGTAAGCTAAACCTTCATTAGTCAAATTAGGAATTAACAACAATTATCATATTCCCACTAGGTTAAGTTTTCCTAATCTTCAATTAACCTTTAACCCATTCATCAAGATTAAACACTAACTTGAACTTCTTTAAAATTATAATAAACGAATTAAACAAGAGTTTAAAGCTGTATTAACCAATTAATTAGATAACTTAATGATTTTAGCATAGCAAATAAGGATTAGGGTTTGAAATTATACCTCTCAAGAACAAAATCTAGCAACTAGTTTCATCAACCTTTTGTCTCCAAAGATCAAGATTTTCTTGAAGATCCATGCTAGTTTAGTGAAAGTAAATGATGGGTTAAGTTTTATTTATGAATTTGTGGATTTATTTTGGGATTTTTGAAGAATTTTGAAGGCTAGAAGATGAAGAAATGAGCAAGGAAAAGAGGGGGGTAGACTTTGGGAGGGGGGGCTCGGCCAAATAGTGGGGGAGGGGGTTTTGTGCAAAAAGTGAGGAAAATTCTAGCACAAAACCATTAATGCTTCATTAAATGCAAATGCCACCTTTTCTTTCTTTTCTTTTCTTTTAAAAACAAACTCCTTTTATTCACAAAATATCTAGATATTTGATGGATGGTTTTGATTAACAAAATATCTAGTGATTAGATTAGCAAAGACTCAAATTAGAAGTAATTAACCGAAAAAATTTAATTACCACTAATTAAGTGCGTAAATAACACATTAAAAAAATATTTAATTAGGGAAAAATTCTATGTGAACCAAAACTTCCCATTGACCCCCAAAGTCTGCGCACTAGCACTATTCTAGTTAAACTAGGCGCAGTCATGTCTTTGCAGAGGTTTGATCACAATCGGGTTAAAATGGAAAACACCGACTATTTACCCTAAAACGGAAAAATTCGTAAAACGATTTCTAAAACGTTACATTTGCTCTCTTTTGTTTTCTATTTCTCACTTTAATTCATCACAAAAGAAAAAGCAAGAAAGCTTTTGTGAGAGGAAAAAAGAGATGAAGTGTGATGAATGAATTATTGTTGAGGTTAGAAATGCACCCGAGGGTTAAGCATGTCATGCTTAACCCTTGTAGAGACTTGACCATGGTCTAGAGTTAGGGTTTGGTAAACAAATATCTTAGCAAAATATCAAGAGAGAAGACTTAGTCAACAAAAACAAATATCATAACAAAAGTCTTTTCTTTTGAATTAACTAATATATATATATATATATATATATATATATATATATATCCATAATCTTAGCCATGGTAAGAATCTCATAACCCTAGTTGCAAGTATAACCCTAACATGTTACAATATCACATATCACATATATAATATTTTGTAACAAAAGAAAAGAATACACATATATCACATATATGTTAAATGTATCCAAATGTGAGAAAATGAAATACTTAAGTGAGCAATATATTAGTTAATGTAATCTAATATATATATATATATATATAATATAATTCTACATTAAATTATTAAATCAACACTTGATTTAATAATCCGGCTATATTACATATAACCGACTAATATAATACGTATCATTTTATCGAATCAACACTTGATCCGATAACCCGGCTATATCACATATAACCGACCGATATCACATATCGCGAGAATAGAATACGGTATCACATATCGTATTAATCTCGGTCCCGCACATATCACATATATGCTCCTACTCCGTTTTGCTTGAGCGAGGAAACCTCCGTCTAGGACTCTAATGACTCGTCAATACGCCGGCAGTAGGTGATGATTATATCAAACACCCACAAGCTGCAAACGGTCAGCTAAACGTAACAGCCACCCGGGTATTGAGCGATCAGAAGATCAACAAGAAAGCATGTACATACACCTGTGAATCCAATCAGTAACACTACCATACAGTCCGGTCTCCTCGTCTAATATATCGCATATCCAGTCTAGGGGTCATAAGCGTCAGACCCCAGTAACCGATAGGTCATGTCGATGTGATGCTCATAACGGGCCGAGAAACTACTGATAACAATTACCAGTAGATCTCCATATCAGCCATGGCCAGGGACTTCCAGTTATAGCCAATCGAACACAGCGCAACATCAACCCCCAATACCGGGAGAGACGAAACTCCTCCTATCGCTTATTGCCTCCATGTGATTCGGGACTGTACCCAAAAGCCACCATTTTGCACGTTCTCATGAACGTGGTAAGGTGGAAACCAAAACACAGTGTGAATCACACAAGACTCTATGACGATCTCGGGTCTACAGACTAACATGTACCAGTGTCACCAGAGAACTGCTATCTGACGATAGGTATAATACCATCTAAGAGTTCTCGGCGAGTCCGTTTAGTGTACTCAGTCACCAATAAGCACCCGTACACCATCTTTGATGTCAAACACCAATGGATATGGGATCATCCATCACCGATCTGTAACATTTCAGAAAAATATAATATTATTTTGGGAAAATTCTGGACAAAAATTATCGAAATTCAAAAAAATGTTATTTAGTGATAATTGTGTTTAATGTAGGGTTTTTGGTAAAAAGTTTACCAAAGCGGCTTTTAAATATTTTATCTGGTTTTATTGATATTTTATCGGAATTTTATCTGGGCTGCACACACATGTGCATGGTAACTAGGGTTAAGCCTAGGGTTGAACCATGCTTAGATGACCATGGTGGTCTAACCATTTGATTAGGATTAATTGAGCTTAATTAATGGTGATTAGGTTGGGGTTGACTTGTGGCTAGAGGGGGAGAGAGGAGGCATGATGGATGTGCCGTGACTTGCATTTATTGTTGAGTGAAGATGATAGGAGTTAACCTCACTTCACTTCAAATCTTTATCCTTATCTCTCTCATATTTCTAGCTCTCATTCACCACACATCAGCCACCTCAGCACAACTTCAGCCCCCATATCAACACATCAGCAACAATATTCAGCAGCCCTACACCAGCGCCTAGCTGACCTGCACACTCCCATCATCACTTTTCATCCCCCAATAACTGACTTCAGCCACCCTAGCCACTATCATCAGCTGCAACACCCTAGCTTCTAGCACCATAGCCAATACCTACATCATCAGTTCAGCCACCATCAGCCCCACACCATCATACATCAGCAGCTTCAGCCCCAATATTACACCATCAGCTTCAGCATCTGCAGCCACAGCAGCAACATCATTTGAAACAACACCACCACATCATCACAACCATTCCCACAACACCTAAGCAACAACAACAATAGCCACAGCCCAACACTTCTGCTGCTGCAACATACAGTGAAACACAAACAAAAGAGAAGTTGCAAGCTGCAGATGCAGCATCAGCAACTGCAACCAGAAAAGAGATCAGCCTCAGGCAGGAACTTCAGCAGCAACACTCCTTCCTCCATCTTCTCTTCTCCTTCATCATAGGACACTCTTGAGGTATAATCTTGCAACCCAACTCCTTTCCTGTCAAGTCCTGGTTGTTTAGCAGAAATTTAGTATAGTATGTAGATTAGTGCTAGTTTTAGGAAAACTTGAGTGAGATGTGGCCAAGTGATGGTTTTGATGGTTGGTATAACCTTATTAGGTGTGTTTGAGACCAGTTTAACCAAGATTTGTTCCAGATTCCAGCAAAATACCAGATTTGTTATACTTGGCGTAATTTAGCGATTTTGTCGACTTTTGGACCTTTCTGGAAACTGCTATCAACCCGGAGCTCCTAAAATAAAATTGACTTGGCAGTAGGCTGTGCAGGCACCCTGGAACCATCACCCAAAACCCTAGACCCACCTCATTTTTCAGGCCGCAATTTTAATCCCCCTGGCCGCAATTTGCGGCCAGACCTGGATGAAACCGCATCGTTTTGCGTGCACAGCCCTATTTCATGTAAACTTGACCCTGGGTATGTCTAGTATTAACTGATTCTAGTTAGGGTAGAATCTGGGTTGATTTACTCGAGTTGGCGCATGATTTACGACTTGTTTTCGTATGGATTTTTGGTATTCGATGATTCGTTTCAGTCGGGTGGCGTTTGAACGCCAGCGGCAGCATGTTGTTGGCCGTGTTTGCACGCAAGACTACAGGTTTTTACCTATGAGCGTAGTACGCACCATTTTTGGTTTCCGACGTGGTTTTCTTGTGTTTTAGTGTGTGATATCCTTGTAGGTACCCACGTGGCGTCGGAGCGTTGGAGATGCAAATGGAGACATCGGTACTGGCACGCATAAAGAAAGGTGAGTTGATTTATATCTACGGGGAGAAGTAGGGTGGATGGCGTATAGCACCCCCGCAATTCGTCATGATGTATACGGATGCGTATACACACTTAAATTTAATATATGTTATTTGGGGTCAATAATAATGTAAAAATGGATATTTGCATGTAGGATTGGTGAAAGGTTACGAACCCTAGGGTAGTGGGTGCACTACACATACAGATTCACACATACATACTTGCATACATCCTTATTACATATGTGGTTATGGGATTCTTATAGATATGTGTTCACGTGGGTATGGGACTATGTGTTCACATACGGATTTGAGGATGATACTTGGGATTGAGATGAGTCAATGAGAGTTGATCTGAGATTATGATATCGGTGATTGGCAGGATTCGTACTTGATATACGTCCCGATATGATAGCGGGTCTTGGATGATAATGCCATAGGAATAGTGATATAAATGAAACGATCGACATGTGATTATGATACGAGATAGGATATGATATGATATGAGATGACAAGATATTTATGATAGGCCGCCTTGGGCGTTGTTTACTCCTTGAGATGATTTGTGCTGATGATATCGATTCATACGAGACTGTTGATCAGTAGTCAGATCATGATGATAGTGATGATGTTAGCTTTGTACTAGACGTAGGTTAGTACCCAGATCATGATATTTGATATAGAGAATACTAGATGAATGATATGACGAATGTGATATTGACCCGTACCCAGATTTGGGGATGCCGTACGACGGATTTACGTACGAGCTGTAATTTGATGTTTGATCCGCACTCTTGACCTGGGAATAACCGATTATAGCAATATGGTATCGGATGTGATATTATCGCGGCGGGATCACCGACTATATGTATATATATGTATCGACTCAGAGGTTAGGCGGTTTCCCTTACCTACTGTTAGCTTTAGCTCAGCCTTATAGTGGTGTAGCTATATGACTCTTATGACATTAGATGCAGTTTAGTTATCCTGGTATTTAGTATTCAGCTCCCGCATATTATTATTGTTGTTCTGCATCGCATACTTATTGTGATTCATATTCTATTGTTGACATCATGCTGTTAGGACACCAGCACCATTACCGATGATGCGTATGTACCACGTACACTTACTTGCTGGTTCACACACATCTTCATCGGTAATTGCCATGTCACTACACAGTAGTATTATTGCTGCAGGATATGACAGTTGTATGTGCATACTATTATTTCATGTTGCATGATATACTGTTATACTTGCACTTCATAGATGTGTCACATACATCATGTTTTCTGATTATGCGCATTGAGATATGTTGTTCTATGAAATTTCTGGATTTGGGAACCGTGGGTATTTCAATGAGATTATGTAATTGTTGTAAAAACCCGGTTACCCCTGATATGATATTTCAGTGCGTCCACCATGTGTTTTCTCGGTGCCGAGAGCGACATGTGAAACCCGATTCGAGGAGGCGGATGAGGCCGATTGCGGGTACATGGTGGGCCCGGTGCGGTACCCCGGGGCAAGAAGATCGCAGGAGATGGCGTTGAGCCTGGCAGGGGAGCACTACCGACCGGTGATTTTACCCGATACGTCGGATATCCGGAGGATACCGTCGTGGTCTTGAGATTGATGGTAGGGGCCGGCCTGGATTGACGGCGCCCTAGTTGGTGAGACTTATCAGAGATATTGAGATATTGAGATTGAGGCTATGTTTCGTGCCGATGCTGGGCACAGGTTTCATGATGTGTTTTCATGATTTGACTATATCCTCATATTTACATGCATGATGCTTATTGTCATCGGGTGATACGTGGACGGGATCCACCTATATACAGACATCGATCACATACAGACTGGATTACATTGATCCCACTTTTCATGCATTCATACATCATTCATATGATACATTGCTACCTGAGGCACTGACATTGACATGAGTACATGGGATTACATTTGGGCTAGATAGCTACCCTAGTCATGGTTATAGAATGCTGGTTATATACTTGAGGATTGTATATTATGATCGTATGACCTAGGATTGCGTCATACATGCGATTTTCTGTTCGTAGATGTGTTTCTATTCACGAGTTGGCAACTCACCCCCGTTGTGCCCCAGTTTCTTGCAGGTTTTGCTGTACGGGTTCCATTACGGCTTTGCGGGCACAGCTTCTTCAGGTGACTTGCTAATAGGTGGGTTATTTGTATCATGCCCATCATTATACCTTGGATATTATATTTCAGTTGTATCTAGAAGTTCCATCAACCAAACATATACTTATTTGAGATAGAGACCAGTATTGATTATTCTTTCGACCTTAGAGTCGCACGTTATATTTCTCTGGGTTTCATGCTGTTGAGTTCTCTTTTCTGTTGTGATCCTCGCCTTTAGGCGTTGTATATTATGTTGTAAACTGGTTGATTTACATATGGTTTTTCCTTCACTCCACTACTTTGTTAGTTATATGTATGCCCTAGAGGCCATTACTGTACATTGGATGTATATTGTAGTGGATGCTGGGACATATATAGGGAGGTCTTTCTTGCTCGACATGATAGTATGCTATCTGGTTGCTCTTTACCTTAACGTGTACACTGATTGTCTCTCTGTTACAAGTTGGTAAAGCCCTTAGGATGTGTACTTGACTACCTGGACTATGATGCGGATCATACTAGTGGGGACATGGTAGTCTATAAGTACATCCTTCAAAGTCCCTAGTCGTGGGTGTATCGAGACGGGGCATCGATATACCAGAGTAGACCAGCGTGTACCTTCTCGACCCATACAGATGGGCGATGGATGATCCCATATCCATTGGTGTTTGACATCAGAGGAGATATACGGGTGCTCAGTAAAGATTGGGTACACTGGACGGACTCGCCGAGAACTCCCAGATGGTATTATACCTCACGTCAGATGGCAGTTCTCAGGTGACACCGGTACAGAGTAGTCTGTTGACCCGAGATCGTCATAGAGTCTTGTGTGGTTCCCACTGTGCTTTGATTTCCATCTTACCACGTCCAAGAGGGCGTGCAAAACGGTGGTTTTTGGGTACAGTCCCGAGTCACATAGAGGCAATGAGCGATAGGAGGGGATTCGTCTCTCCCGGTATAGGGAGTTGATGTTGCACTATGTTCGATTGGCTATAACAGGAAGTCCCTGGCCAGGGCTGATCAGAGAATTGCTGGTAAGTGTTACCAGTAGTTTCTCGACCCGTTATGAGCCTCATATCGACATGACTTATCGAGCTATTGGGGCCTGACGTTTACCACCCCTAGGAAAGATATGCGACATATCAGACGATCAGACCGGACTGTACGGTAGTTTTACTGGTTGGATTCATAGGAGTGTGAGCAGGCTTGCTCGTCGATCTTCTGATCGCTCAATACCCGGGTGGCCGTTACGTTTAGCAGACCGCTTGCGGCTTGTGGGTGTTTGATATGATCATCATCTGCTGCCGGCGTATTGACGAATCTTTAGAGTCCTACACAGAGGTTTCCTGGTTCAAGCGAAACGAAATAGGAGCGCATATGAGATATGTGCGGGACCGAGAATAATGCGTGTATGTGATACCGTATTCTATTCTCGCGATGAATGTGTCGTTTGGTTGTGTGCGATATAACCTAGTTATCGAATCAAGTATTGATTCGATAAGCCGATACATAGGATACTAGTCTGTTCTATGCGATATGACCGGATCATTGAATCAAGTGTTGATTTAATGATTTAATGCATATTTATGTATTTGATATATTACTTTGCATCAACTAGTATCGGTTTACTTAAGATGGATTTTCTCACTCGGATGTGCACATTGTATATGTGATATACTTTTTGTACACTAGATTGTATCATGTTTGATGATACATGTTTACTTGTGATTGTGTGAAGATTGAACCATGGTTATATGAATGGCTAGGGTTATGATTATTTATTCATTCATTTATTTACATATTCATTTTGGAAATTATTTAAGGATGGTGGCTTATTTTGTTTTATGTTGAAGCTTCTTGAAGCTTTGATCAAGTCAACCATTCTTATCTCATCCTTAACCCTAACCATTCCAACTAACCTTGGTTTAATCTCTACCCTTGACCATGGTTTACATTATGATAAGTTTTCTTTTTCTTTTCATTTTTGAAACGGGTATGGTTGATGCTTTGTGAGACCTCACTAGAGTGCCTAGGAACCCTACAGTGGTATCAGAGCCTAGCTAGAGCCTTAGGCGAAGTCCAGACGGAATTTGAAGTCCGAACGAACCCGAAACCCTAAACCAAACTTGCTCTCTGGACTTTTTCTAAAATCTGGAGTTTTTCGAAATTAAAAATGCTTAAAAAATTCAGCAGGGAATTATAAGAATTACGGCACAAAAATTGAGTCATGAACAGTAAAAACCGCGGCGGAAGCCTGGCTTCTGCCGCGGTTCCGCGGCGATCTGATGACGTCAGCCTCCTATGTTTTGCACTGTAACTCTTAATAAATGATGCTGGATTTTCTGGGTATTTTTAAATTTTATTCAAGAGTTGAATTTTCTGGTGTTGTTTTGGGGATTCGGTGTTTCGATCGGAGTATCAAATTTTGTCTGTATGGCTTTCCGGATAAATTTTTAGAATATGTTAAAAAGTTCGACCGGATATAAATACCCAATTTTTCCCCTGCCGGAAAATTTCCAAGTGTTGGATTTTTCCGTAGTTTAACGACGTTCTAAGTAGTGCAAGTAACGCAATGGACCCTCTAGAAGACAACAAACCTTAACTCGATTATGTGACCGTCTTGAACTGCCCTTTGAACCTTCGGGTTTGGGGAAGTACGGCGTGCCACATGTGAGGCGTTGGCTTGACACTTCTACGGCTGGACCGTTGGTACTGAGGCACGAACTGAATGTTTTTAGACTTGTTTCATGTGTTGATCTGTATCGGGAAAACTTGGGTGTTCGATTGTTCGATCGAAAAGTTTGACATTTTCTATTTATCCGGAATGGGATACAATAATTGGAATTCACAAAAAGTTATGAGATAACTGAATGAATGTTATAAACGTAGCACTTTAGTCTCACTTGATCGGTTGCCACGGAATTTTGATGTGATCAAAAGTCCGTCGCAATCACGTAGCGTACGCGGATACTCGCCGGGTAAACTTAATAGACAGCCTCACTCCATAGACCCGACCAAGTGACTGTAGGAGAACCCCGTCGCCGAAAGCATCCGTTCGGGTGCTCGCGGCAGCGGTAATCCGCCTTGGTGCACTTCGTCGACGGTATCGGGGGTGCGGCCGCCTACTAAAGTTTGCGACGAGCATTCGATCAGGATGTCGGGAATCTTGTTGAATTGCCCGACTTGATATTGAAAAGAGTTTTCGATTTTGAGACTAAAATGCGGCGTTTATAATTGTTAGGCATGCGATGTCTAAGTATTTCAATAGGTCAGGCAGGCGATGTCTGAGGAGGTTGCGGATTCCAACTGTTGTAGTTTTACACTTTCTTTTCTGTGACCGTAAGTGTAATATGTGATATCGCCGGTTTCGTTGCTATATGTCAACGACAATTGGGATGCGCATATTTACTTACGTTGATGACATGTGATGTTATGTGTTGCTGGATATGTTATATTGGATCGTCGTGTTCGAATAGCCGGGGGTTTTTATGTGAGATGAGTGTTTTTCATTTTAATTCATGTAAAAACTTGTATGTAATATTCTTTTATTGGGGCGCTTCCAGGTTGCGGAAGTAGTCACCGTTTGTATATTATCTACTTTTCCGCACTAGGATAGACCCAAGGAGGGGAGCATAAGTAACCGGGTTCTGGGGTCCAGTGGGAGACCAACTCGAGGAGTCGAGTCCGGGTCTCCTAAACCTTGAATTGGTAGGGTTGCTTGCCGCTCTCGTAGGGGTCTAGGGGTGTGGGTTTGGCTATTCATCACGACCGTGGAATCCGTGTTTTATACTGGCTCGTATTGAAAACACGGACGTCCTAGTATATCCAATATTTCATATGATTCTTCTGCTGCGATATCTGTGATGTGATCATGTGATGTTCTATGATAGATACAGCATATAGTATATATGATATATTATATAGACGTTACTTATGTTTTACACCCGCGCTAGCCCTGCCCCGCTCTGCCGTTAGTTACCTAACCTAACGGTGCACGAGGGGACATCGAGGCAAATGCGGATGGCATAAGTGTACGTCGTATTTATCTGTGATGTTTAGGTACTTAATTGATGGGACTTCATTAATGTGATTAATGAAATAAAAGAAACCTAAGATGTTGTAGAATCGAATTTCAAAATAAAACAGGTAGCTACAGTTCTTGCTTTGCACAGTGATATATATGATATAACCTGCACCTTATTCGATAAGGAAAGGACCGAGATCCTTTCACCGAGAGTGACTCCTTTAGCAATAACTGGAAGATGCTACACACTCGGTTTGTCTTTTGATAGCTTTTAAGTGTTTTTGCTTTGCACAGTGATATATATGATATATCCCGCACCTCATTCGACGAGGAAAGGACCTACGATCCCTTCACCGGGAGTGACTCCTTTAGCAAAACTAGAAAAGCCTCAAAAACACTCCATTTCAAAATTCATTCGATCCTACAACGATATCAAGTTCATTACGCAATAGGTTTTCAGAAAAACCTGTCGTAGCCCTCCGTCATTTCAGATAAGTTGTATGTAGTATTCGTGCTGCATTTATTGGCTTTCGTCAAGGTGCAGTGTGCGGTAGCTATATGCTGCTTATCTGCTAGCATACGATGCGATTGGATTAGGGTAGTCGTGCGGCTTTGTTGGCTTTCGTCAAGGGTCGTGCGGGTGGGTTTAATTCGATCAAGAAATATACGGGTTGAACTTGACTAGCGGGCTATGGTTTGTTTGCTTTCGTCAAGGTCATAGCACGTTAGGGGCAAAAATATTATCGGGAATTTCAAGTGTTGAAATTTGCAATGAGATTGCATACCTTCTATAAGATAGTTGGATCCCGATACCCGCTGCGAGTAATTGTTACTCCTGGGAGAGTTTTATACATTACAATTAGCCGATCAAGTAGGTGTCTAGAAAGGTGTTAACGAGGTTACGCCTCTGGGAAAACAAGGTTTACATTAATTAGGTTCGTGCGAAAGCACGGGGGACCTCCCTCAAAGTACCGACACTGGCCTGGCTGAAAGATTGGCGAACTTGTAGTGTGTAATTAATCCCGGCTAGTCTTTCCTTTTAGGGTTTGAAGGAAGATTTGATAAAAAGCAGTGGGAGCCATCCTGATTAGATAAAATAATAACCATTCTATTCTTGCAAGAGCACACGCTGCGTGTTTTCTTCTCTCTCTCTCCTGGTAGCGACAATGTCACGCCTTAATCAAGATAATAATACGGATTATTGACCGAACCCGCTTGTTATACTGAGCTGGGGAACATTGGTCCCGCTCCAACTTATAATTGTTATAAGACAGAGCAGGAAATTGGGGAATACCAGATTTCCCGTGCCGCCCAAACGAAGAGAGTGCATGCTGATGCATCATCTTCGGATGTGTTCATTATACAGAACTGTTTCTCAGTATCCTCCACATCCTGAGTATATGATACCGGATCAGGATCCCAGATATGTAATATGTTACATAGGGCTACAAAAGGGTAGAAAAACTGAGAATGGGTGATAAGTTTCATGAGACAGAAAACCGGGCAAGTGTTGCAGCCAAGTCTGTCGATCACTGCCACCCTGTATTACCAATACATTGATTCTGAACGAATGTTATTAGATACCGAACCTGATATACAAAATCATATCTGTTTCTTTATTAGTAAAGAAACGATAAAATTTTGTATTGATGGATAATGTTTTGAACATTTCCTATATCAAAAGTTGATCAGTTCAGGCACGTTATCTAAAAGCATTAATGTTCTAAATCAAACTACAGTTCCTAGTATACAGAACACACACAAGAGGAAGAGTTCAGAAATGAACGGTTCCTTCTTGAGGTATTGTAGACTAGGTCACATCAATGCGACCCGACTAGCTGAAGTAACATGTAGATGCATATTTAAATCAGTTTGAATTTACATCTTGTGAAACTCGCCAGTCATGTCACAAAGATAAGACTGACCACAGCTCTGTTTATTGGAAACAGAGAAAGAGTTAGTGAACTCTTGGGACTGATACATGATGATGTATGTAAGGTCTCCTGTCTACACATGCCAGGACTGGTTCTTTATACTTCATTACATTCTCTGATGATCTTTCGAGATTCAGACCTATGTTCCTGATGAAACACAAGTCCGAATCTTTTGAGATATTCACAGAATATTAGATAGAAGTAGAGAACCAATACGGGTATAAGTATTATGTCCTTTGATGAGATAAGGGAGGAGAATACTTGTGCATGGAATTCCTGGACTATTCTAAAGGAGAATGAGATTCTCTCTCAGCATTACTCCTCCGTATACACCATAGCACGATGGTATATCGGGGCGGAGCAATCACACCCTATATGATAAGGTGTGCTCTATGATGAGTACTACTGAGTTACCTATTTCCTTTTGGGTGTTATGCATTTGAGAAGTTGCATACCTATTGAATAGGGTTCCAATCAAATCAGTTGCCTACCACTTCATATATGATATGGTATGGGAAGAGCCCATGTCTTAATCTAGTTAAGATTTGGGATTGTCCGGCCTATGTCTAAAAGAAAAATCCGGACAAGCTCGAGGCAAGGTCTGTAATGTAGAACTGGAAAGGTTCCAGCTATACAAACTGCAACTGATGATTTGATAGAACCAAAGGATTCAGTAGAAACCAACGAACCTCAGCCTCTCCGCCGATCTAGTAGGGTTCCTCACCCACCTGAGAGATACTTCGGTTTCTCTATGACAGTGGGAGCGAGGAATGCATCATGAGATGATGACCCAACTAGCTTCGAGCTGGCCATCAGGAGTGAGACTCTGTAAGAATGGCTGGATGCTTATCGATCTGAGATGGAATCCTTATACACCAACAAAGTATGGACTTTAGTTGCTATATCTGAAGGGTTAAATCCCCATCAGGAGAAAGTATATCTTGAGAAGATTACTTGGTGTACATGGAAAAGTTGAGACTTTCAAAGCTAGACTTGTTAAAGGTTTTCGTCATTGACCAGGCGTGGATAATGATGAAACCTTTCCAGTACCTATGCTTAAGTCCATCCAGATCCTACTTTTCACGGCTACATACCATGACTACGATATCTGGCGGTTGGGTGCCATGACTCCTTTTCTGAATGATGTTTTAGAAGAGTGTGTCTATAAGTACACAGCCAGAGGGCCTCGTAGACAGTGGGAGCAGCGGAAACGTGTGCAAGATGCTTTATAGGATAAAGCAGGCATCGCGGAGTTGGAACGTCTGTTTTGATGTGTTAGTCAAAGAAGTTGACATCATCAAAATGGTAGATGAACCTTGTATAAACAAAAAGGTAGTAGGGAGTATGATGGTGATTCACGTAGAGTACGTGGATGACATACTCTTGATAGGGAAGGAGTTTCCTATGCTACGTTCGATCAATCTCCGATTATCACAAAGATTCTCCATATAGGATCAAAGTGATACCTACTAAATCCTGGATTTTGGATCTATGAGATAGATCTAATTGGATGTTAGGAATCTCACTAGCTGTAGTAAGATGGTATCAGTTGATCCTGGGGAGAATCACTGGAAGTGTTCCAGGGTGATAAAGACGACTGAATGCCAGTCGCAGGCATTGTCTTTACCCTCAGTAAAGGGACGGTATGTTGGAAGAGTTCGAAGCTAGATACCGTGACATACTAGACGATAAAGGCAGGATACATCGCTACTAAAGATGCTACCAAAGAAGCTGTTTGGGTGTATATTGGTTCATGAGATGAACTATGTTCCTCCCATTGTGTGATAATGGAGTTGTGGCTTATGCCAAGGAACGCCGGTCCCATCAGTGATCCAGACTTATTCTAAGGCAATATCACCTGATCATGGAGATGGTTGATCTCCAGGATGATCGAGGCAAGGAGAGCAGACTTAGAGGATAACGCAGCGGATCCACTCATGAAGGCCTATTCCCAGAGAGAGACTTTTATGGGATGGTTGAGTATGAGATACTACAACCACTGCTCCAAATGGCCCTAGTGCAAGTGGGAGATTGTTAGTTATATGTATGCCCTAGAGGCCATTACTGTACATTGGATGTATATTGTAGTGGATGCTGGGACATATATGGGGAGGACTTTCTTGCTCGACATGATAGTATGCTATCTGGTTGCTCTTTACCTTAACGTGTACACTGATTGTCTCTCTGTTACAAGTTGGTAAAGCCCTTAGGATGTGTACTTGACTACCTGGACTATGATGCGGATCATACTAGTGGGGACATGGTAGTCTATAAGTACATCCTTCAAAGTCCCTAGTCGTGGGTGTATCGAGACGGGGCATCGATATACCAGAGTAGACTAGCATGTACCTTCTTGACCCATACAGATGGGCGATGGATGATCCCATATCCATTGGTGTTTGACATCAGAGGAGATATACGGGTGCTCAGTAGAGATTGGGTACACTGGACGGACTCGCCGAGAACTCCCAGATGGTATTATACCTCACGTCAGATGGCAGTTCTCAGGTGACACTGGTACAGAGTAGTCTGTTGACCCGAGATCGTCATAGAGTCTTGTGTGGTTCCCACTGTGCTTTGATTTCCATCTTACCACGTCCAAGAGGGCGTGCAAAACGGTGGTTTTTGGGTACAGTCCCGAGTCACATGGAGGCAATGAGCGATAGGAGGGGATTCGTCTCTCCCGGTATAGGGAGTTGATGTTGCACTGTGTTCGATTGGCTATAACAGGAAGTCCCTGGCCAGGGCTGATCAGAGAATTGCTGGTAAGTGTTACCAGTAGTTTCTCGACCCGTTATGAGCCTCATATCGACACGACTTATCGATCTATTGGGGTCTGTCGTTTACCACCCCTAGGCAAGATATGCGACATATCAGACGATCAGACCGGACTGTACGGTAGTGTTACTGGTTGGATTCACAGGAGTGTGAGCAGGCTTGCTCGTCGATCTTCTGATCGCTCAATACCCGGGTGGCCGTTACGTTTAGCAGACCGCTTGCGGCTTGTGGGTGTTTGATATGATCATCATCTACTGCCGGCGTATTGACGAATCTTTAGAGTCCTACACAGAGGTTTCCTGGTTCAAGCGAAACGAAATAGGAGCGCATATGAGATATGTGCGGGACCGAGAATAATGCGTGTATGTGATACCGTATTCTATTCTCGCGATGAATGTGTCGTTTGGTTGTATGCGATATAACCTAGTTATCGAATCAAGTATTGATTCAATAAGCCGATACATAGGATACTAGTCGGTTATATGCGATATGACCGGATCATTGAATCAAGTGTTGATTTAATGATTTAATGCATATTTATATATTTGATATATTACTTTGCATCAACTAGTATCGGTTTACTTAAGATGGATTTTCTCACTCGGATGTGCACATTGTATATGTGATATACTTTTTGTACACTAGATTGTATCATGTTTGATGATACATGTTTACTTGTGATTGTGTGAAGATTGAACCATGGTTATATGAATGGCTAGGGTTATGATTATTTATTCATTCATTTATTTACATATTCATTTTGGAAATTATTTAAGGATGGTGGCTTATTTTGTTTTATGTTGAAGCTTCTTGAAGCTTTGATCAAGTCAACCATTCTTATCTCATCCTTAACCCTAACCATTCCAACTAACCTTGGTTTAATCTCTACACTTGACCATGGTTTACATTATGATAAGTTTTCTTTTTCTTTTCATTTTTAATTAACTTATCATAACATAATTCTTCTTCTTCTTCCTTTCTTCACTTGAAGAAAGCACGCTCCATCAATGGTGATTGATGGAAATGAGTGGGAAATCCAATTCTAAAGTCTACCCACTTCCTATTTCTTCATCCTCTACCTCTTGCCAACTAGTAGAGTGTGTTTCCTTCACAAGTTTTCATGACTTGGTGAAGGTGGAGCTTGATTTAGCGATGCCTCGACGTAGATCATCTTCGCCATGGACATCGACGACCTAGCTCGCCATTTCTCCAACGAAGCCGACGCTAGAGCCCGGGATCCGTCTTGGTTAGCGAGGAGACTTCATTGCGGAGCCGTGGAGGTGGAGCACCGGATCTACAAAGGTTGTATATCCGTATTCTCATAGTTAAGTGTTAACTAGTTTTCTTTTTCGCCTAGAAATCTAGCAAATGATCCGTAGTCTAGGGTTTCTCGGCACCGAATTTTTGAAACGGGCATGGTTGATGCCTTGTGAGACCTCACTAGAGTGCCTAGGAACCCTACATACTTTTCTTGGTTTGGATTTCTGTGCTCGGTTTACTTAGAGTACGTACGCCTTGAGACGTTCGTAGCCTAAGTGCCGGTCATGTTCCGTACTTTCGGGTCGTGACAAAGTTGGTATCAGAGAGTTAGGTTTTACCTTCGGAGCATAGGACGACCCTTGGTTGATGGAATAGGTGACTAAAGTAGAGTGATGTACCGTGGGTATGTTCCGCGGCTTATTTACGACACGCCACTCCACTTAAGAAGCCTTAGGATGTACATTTCTTGTTCAGTATTATATCCCTTCCTGATCTAGCCTCATCGGAACCAGTTATGGTTTTGCTGCCACGATTATGGGCAGGGAGAGCCACGGCTAGAATTGCGGTCAGCATGAGCTCGTTACGAACGAGGACTGACCGAGGCATAATTTCGGGTGACACACGATTGTAGAGATGTGTCTTTTTACTGTGTTTCGCGCCACGAGCGTGGATGGATCGCTGTATGAGATTACTCGGACGTGCGGATTGGCACCAGAGGATTGAGCCACTGATAGAGGCCAGCCAGATTTCGATGACCGTTGATGTATGGCTTATTCATGATGACTGAGGCACTGTTCAGCGTGCAGACGAGTGAGCCCGTTATTGCTACGAACGACGAGATATCTCCCCAGATGTTGGAACTATTGCGGTACGAGTGTACTAAGAGATGATAGCAGGTCGCTAGTCCCCGAGGATGAAAGACTAGGACATGTGGTTTGTTCGCTACCCCGATGCGAGGTCATCAGATAGATTGATTCCAGCTGAGACGACTTCACGCGGAGACGCTGAGAGTCGACAGAGACGATCGAATGTCAGAAACCTATTAGTCCAAGTTTAAAGTATTCGGAAAGACAGGCATGGAATTCTATGGTCCCTCTAGAAGAATGAAACCCTAACTCGACTTAATGACCGTGTGAAAGCCCTTGAACCTTAGGGTTTGCGGCAGTTCTGCGGCTCCATTAGTGAGGCTTGGGTTTTCCTTTCTACGGCTGGACCACCGATGCTGTTGTATGTACTCAATACTATTATACTGTACCCAAGATGATGAGCTCTTGGGGGATTTGAGGTCTTGACAAATCGATCGGATGGCTCGACTAATTCGGATGCTAGATGGTGAGATACACTTCTTAGGAGACTACAGATATGAGGATAGCCGTTGGAGCTCAGTCCACGCAGCCACGACGAGGCGAGTCCGAAGCAGTCGACATTAGGGGAAAGTGGAGTAAGAGGTTCGTACAAGATCTGGATATGATGACGTTCCACTCCGCCGACATCAGAGGTGCGATACGCATGCCGATGCATAGTACTGGATATACCTTCCAGAAGGAGTCGCAATGAGTACGCAGCCGCTCCGGAACAAGAAGCAGATATGGTAAAGGACAATGACTTCTGGACAATTGGCCAAGATGAGACTTGGAAGAGACCTTGAGCAGGATTCCTTCCAGGACACTACTGCAATGATACTTGCACCCAGGATCAGATGTGTCACATGCATTCCGAGAGCCAGAGGCTGACGCCAGGGACATGCGGCTTTACGAGTGGTCGCGATGATTAACCGAGGGATGACCAGAGAAGTGCCAGAACGGAATCATCCCCGTTAGCACACCTGACAGGGGCGATGAGCCGATGAATCGAGAGATGGGTAATCCACAGAGAGGACTTGGACCCAGGAGTGGTCATTGATACGCACACCAGTAGGCCAGAGTTCAGGATCGTCGACGAGATGCGCTATGAGTGATCAAGACAGTTGGCCAGAGATTCTTGGAGGTTGTGCTTGAGCGGAACTAGTCCGCCATACTTGATTTCGGTATTTTGGGTGATTTATTCGCATGAGTTGATTTTGACGATTGAGGATTTACGATTTTTGCACAGTTGTTGCACTTGATATCGTTTTCGTGCCTTGGTTTCACATGTTTGTGATTTTATGGGTTTAGACATTTGAGTTGATTTTGTGCGTATGCACGCACACGACTTGGTTTTTGCACTCTGTATAGTTTACATATGCTTGCAGTGCAGTGACATATATTTTGTGCACTTGGAAGCATTGGACTTCGATTTCGAGGGTGATGCTCAATATTTGTTTTGTGCATTCTATGCACCTGATGGGATTTGCGCGTGTTCGGCGCTTGATATTGGATTTTATGATTTCGGGCATGATGGATGCACCAGAATTGGACTTTTAGCGCATGTTGGGCGCATGTTATGAGATGCGATTTGGTGCACACCAGATGCACTAAATCGAGATTCTTCGTGCATATCAGATGCACCTGTTTTTGCTGTCAGGCACACACGTGGCCCATGACAGATGCTTCGTGCACACCCGATGCACTTAGATGTTGTTTCCGTGCGCACCAGACGCACGTAGTATTCTTATGCACATTTTGGGATTGATTTATTATGGAGCAGTACGTTTTATGATATTGCGATTTGTTTTGGCACTGAGCAGGACTAGTCAGAGGATAGTGCCTGGATATATTTTGCATGCATTGATAGATTTCAAGGGATTTCCAAAAGCGAGCTATAGTCTCATTATTTACATACGTGTCCGGTACGACACGAAACGTTTGAAAAGAGGGAACCCTTCTAAATTGTTTTTAAAAAATGGCGGGTCGTGAATGATTAAACAAAAGATATATACGTATACGGCTATTTTCTTATAGAGACGTCCGCCACTGTGCAGTGTTATGCGCATTGCACCTCGATTTAAGCGATTTGGCATGCATTCCCCTCAAGATATTTACATGTACAGATTTGGTATTTACATGTATATTTCCAATTTCTAGACTATCGGTTTTGCCTTGGATTTGGCGTTCGAGATTTCACCTCGACTCCGATGATTGCGAGATGCTTGACGGAGTTTTTTTTTCGAGTTATCTGCTCGTTACTCATGCGCATGTATTACGCTATGATGCCTTTCATGTATTGATGATTTCGGAGCCCCGTTGACTTGGACATTTTATTGAAATGTTTTTTTAGAATTTGGGGGTTTAAATTTAAATTCGGGGACCGAATTTCTTTAAGGGGGAATACTGTAACATTTCAGAAAAATATAATATTATTTTGGGAAAATTCTGGACAAAAATTATAGAAATTCAAAAAAATGTTATTTAGTGATAATTGTGTTTAATGTAGGGTTTTTGGTAAAAAGTTTACCAAAGCGGCTTTTAAATATTTTATCTGGTTTTATTGATATTTTATCGGAATTTTATCTGGGCTGCACACACATGTGCATGGTAGCTAGGGTTAAGCCTAGGGTTGAACCATGCTTAGATGACCATGGTGGTCTAACCATTTGATTAGGATTAATTGAGCTTAATTAATGGTGATTAGGTTGGGGTTGACTTGTGGCTAGAGGGGGAGAGAGGAGGCATGATGGATGTGCCGTGACTTGCATTTATTGTTGAGTGAAGATGATAGGAGTTAACCTCACTTCACTTCAAATCTTTATCCTTATCTCTCTCACATTTCTAGCTCTCATTCACCACACATCAGCCACCTCAACACAACTTCAGCCCCCATATCAACACATCAGCAACAATATTCAGCAGCCCTACACCAGCCCCTAGCTGACCTGCACACTCCCATCATCACTTTTCAGCCCCCAATAACTGACTTCAGCCACCCTAGCCACTATCATCAGCTGCAACACCCTAGCTTCTAGCACCATAGCCAATACCTACATCATCAGTCCAGCCACCATCAGCCCCACACCATCATACATCAGCAGCTTCAGCCCCAATATTACACCATCAGCTTCAGCATCTGCAGCCACAGCAGCAACATCATTTGAAACAACACCACCACATCATCACAACCATTCCCACAACACCTAAGCAACAACAACAATAGCCACAGCCCAACACTTCTGCTGCTGCAACATACAGTGAAACACAAACAAACGAGAAGTTGCAAGCTGCAGATGCAGTATCAGCAACTGCAACCAGAAAAGAGATCAGCCTCAGGCAGGAACTTCAGCAGCAACACTCCTTCCTCCATCTTCTCTTCTCCTTCATCATAGGACACTCTTGAGGTATAATCTTACAACCCAACTCCTTTCCTGTCAAGTCCTGGTTGTTTAGCAGAAATTTAGTATAGTATGTAGATTAGTGCGAGTTTTAGGAAAACTTGAGTGAGATGTGGCCAAGTGATGGTTTTGATGGTTGGTATAACCTTATTAGGTGTGTTTGAGACCATTTTAACCAAGATTTGTTCCAGATTCTAGCAAAATACCAGATTTGTTATACTTGGCGTAATTTAGCGATTTTGTCGACTTTTGGACCTTTCTGGAAACTGCTATCAACCCGGACCTCCTAAAATAAAATTGACTTGGAAGCAGGCTGTGCAAGCACCCTGGAACCATCACCCAAAACCCTAGCCCCCACTTCATTTTTTATGCCGCAATTTTAATCCCCCTGGCCGCAATTTGCTGCCAGACCTGGATGAAACCGCCTCGTTTTGCGTGCACAGCCCTATTTCATGTAAACTTGACCCTGGGTATGTCTAGTTTTGACTGATTCCAGTTAGGGTAGAATCTGGGTTGATTTACTCGAGTTGGCGCATGATTTACGACTTGTTTTCGTATGGATTTTTGGTATTCGATGATTCGTTTCTGTCGGGTGGCGTTTGAACGCCAACGGCAGCAGGTTGTTGGCCGTGTTTACACGCAAGGCTACAAGTTTTTACCTATGAGCGTAGCGCGCACCATTTTTGGTTTCCGACGTGGTTTTCATGTGTTTTGGCGTGTGATATCCTTGTAGGTACCCACGTGGCGTCGGAGCGTTGGATATGCAAATGGAGACATCGGTACCGGCACGCATAAAGAAAGGTGAGTAGATTTATATCTATGGGGAGAAGTCGGGTGGATTGCGTATAGCACCCCCGCAATTCGTCGTGATGTATACGGATGCGTATACACACTTACATTTAATATATGTTATTTGGGATCAATAATAATGTAAAAATGGATATTTGCAAGTTGGATTGGTGAAAGGTTACGAACCCTAGGGTAGTGGGTGCACTACACATACATACTTGCATACATCCTTATTACATATGTGGTTATGGGATTCTTATAGATATGTGTTCACGTGGGTATGGGACTATGTGTTCACATAGGTATTTGAGGATGCTACTTGGGATTGAGATGAGTCAATGAGAGTTGATCTGAGATTATGATATCGGTGATTGGCAGGATTCGTACTTGATATACGTCCCGATATGATAGCGGGTCTTGGATGATAATGCCATAGGAATAGTGATATAAATGAAATGATCGACATGTGATTATGATACGAGATAGGATATGATATGATATGAGATGACAAGATATTTATGATATGCCGCCTTGGGCGTTGTTTACTCCGTGAGATGATATGTGCTGATGATATCGATTCATACGAGACTGTTGATCAGTAGTCAGATCATGATGATAGTGATGATGTTAGCTTTGTACTAGACGTAGGTTAGTACCCAGATTATGATATTTGATATAGAGAATACTGGATGAATGATATGACGAATGTGATATCGACCCGTACCCAGATTTGGGGATGCCGTACGAAGGATTTACGTACGAGCTGTAATTTGATGTTTGATCCGCACTCTTGACTTGGGAATAACCGATTATAGAAATATGGTATCGGATGTGATATTATCGCGGCGGGATCACCGACTATATGTATATATATGTATCGATTCAGAGGTTAGGCAGTTTCCCTTACCTACTGTTAGCTTTAGCTCAGCCTTATAGTGGTGTAGCTATATGACTCTTATGACATTAGATGCAGTTTAGTTATCCTGGTATTTGGTATTCAGCTCCCACATATTATTATTGTTGTTCTGCATCGCATACTTATTGTGATTCATATTTTATTGTTGACATCATGATGTTAGGACACTAGCACCATTACCGATGATGCGTATGTACCATGTACACTTACTTGCCAGTTCACACACATCTTCATCGGTAATTGCCATGTTACTACACAGTAGTATCATTGCTGGAGGATATGACCCTTGTATGTGCATACTATTATTTCATGTTGCATGATATACTGTTATACTTGCACTTCATTGTTGTGTCACATACATCATGTTTTCTGATTATGCGCATTGAGATATGTTGTTATATGATATTTCTGGATTTGGGAACCGTGGGTATTTCAAAGAGATTATGTAATTGTTGTAAAAACCCGGTTACCCTTGATATGATATTTCAGTGCGTCCACCATGTGTTTTCTCGGTGCTGAGAGCGACATGTGAAACTCGATTCGAGGAGGCGGATGAGGCCGATTGCGGGTACATGGTGGGCCCGGTGCGGTACCCCGGGGCAAGAAGATTGCAGGAGTTGGCGTTGAGCCTGGCAGGGGAGCACTACCGACCGGTGATTTTACCCGACACGTCGGATATCCGGAGGATACCGTCGTGGTCTTGAGATTGATGGTAGGGGCCGGTCTGGATTGACGGTGCCCTAGTTGGTGAGACTTATCAGAGATATTGAGATATTGAGATTGAGGCTATGTTTCGTGCCGATGCTGGGCACAGGTTTCATGATGTGTTTTTATGATTTGACTATATCCTCATATTTACATGCATGATGCTTATTGTCATCGGGTGATACGTGGACGGGATCCACCTATATACAGACATTGATCACATACAGACTGGATTACATTGATCCCACTTTTCATGCATTCATACATCATTCATATGATACATTGCTACCTGAGGCACTGACATTGATATGGGTACATGGGATTACATTTGGGTTAGATAGCTACCCTAGTCATGGTTATAGAATGCTGATTATATACTTGAGGATTGTATATTATGATCGTATGACCTAGGATTGCGTCATACATGCGATTTTCTATTCGTAGATGTGTTTCTATTCATGAGTTGGCAACTCACCCCCGTTGTGCCCAAGTTTCTTACAGGTTTTGCCGTACGGGATCCATTACGGCTTTGCGGGCACAGCTTCTTCAGGTGACTTGCTAGTAGGTGGGTTATTTGTATCATGCCCATCATTATACCTTGTATATTATATTTCAGTTGTATCTAGAAGTTCCATCAACCAAACATATACTTATTTGAGATAGAGACCAGTATTGATTATTCTTTCGACCTTAGAGTCGCATGTTATATTTCTCTGGGTTTCATGCTGTTGAGTTCCCTTTTCTGTTGTGATCCTCGCCTTTAGGCGTTGTATATTATGTTGTAAACTGGTTGATTTACATATGGTTTTTCCTTCACTCCACTACTTTTCTTGGTTTGGATTTCTGGGCACGGTTTACTTAGAGCACGTACGTCTTGAGACGTTCGTAGCCTAAGTGCCGGTCATGTTCCGTACTTTCGGGTCGTGACACCATCATATGGGTCAAGATGCGTATTCGCTAGTCTACTCTGGTATATTGATGCCCTGTCTCGATACACCTTCGACTAGGAACAGTTATAGGATATACTCTTGGACTACCCTGGCCCCACTAGTATGATCTACATCATAGTCATAGTAGTCGAGTTCATATCCTAAGGGTTTTATCAACATGTGAGAGCAAGACAGTAAACCAATACAAGTCAACATGTTAAGGCAAAGTGAAATAAGATAGCATACTATCATGTCGAGCAAGAAAGTCCTCTCTCTCTATATATATCCAAGCATCCACTATAATATACATCATATGTACAACAATATACTCTAGGGAATATACATAACTAACAATCTCCCACTGGCACTAAGGCCAGCCGTTATAGTATCTCATACCCAAAATCCCGATGTGCCTCTCAAATTTTTTCTGGGGTATGGCCTTCGTGAGTGGATCCGCAGTGTTGTCATTTGTGTCAACTCTCCTGGCCTCGATCTCTCGGCGATCAATTATCTCCCGGATCAGGTGATACCGCCTCAGAATATGCATGGATCTCTGATGGGACTTGGGTTCCTTGGCTAAAGCTACAGCTCCATTGTTATCACAATACAAAGGTATTGGATGCTCAATGGATGGAATCACACCAAGTTCAGTGATGAACTTCTTGATCCAGACAGCCTATTTGGCAGCATCGTTGCCAGCGATGTATTCAGCCTCCATCGTCGAGTTTGCCATGGTTTCCTGTTTGGAACTCTTCCAACAAACCGCCCCTCCATTTAGGGTAAAGACAAATCCCGAGTGCGACTTAGAGTCGTCCTTATCACTTTGGAAGCTCGAATCAGTAACGGACTCCACCTGGAGTTCTCCGTTACCATACACCAAGAACATCGCTTTAGTCCTTCTCAAGTACTTGAGAATTTTCTTCACAGCTGTCCAGTGAGTCTCTCCTGTATCTGCTTGATACCTACTCACTACACTTAGTGAGTATGCTACATCGGATCTAGTACATAGCATCGCATACATGATAGAGCCTACTGCCGAAGCATAGGGTATCCCTTGAATGCGAGCTCTCTCCAAATCAGTCTTAGGAGACATCTCTTTGGAGAGAGTGAGTCCAGAGATCGTGAGTAAATTCCTATGCTTGGATTCTTCCATGATAAACCTCTTTAGTATCATGTCAATGTACCTGGATTGGGACAATCCCAGTATCCGCTTAGATCTTAATTCCTAAAATGCAGGAAGCATCACCTAGATCTTTCATTGAGAATCTATGTGATAAGAAGAGCTTGACCGAGTGCAGCATAGGAACATCATTTCCTATCAAGAGTATGTCATCCATGTATAATACGAGGAAGAAAACCTTACTCTCTGCAACCTTCTTGTAGATACAAGGTTCATCTACGTTCTTGATGAAGTCAAATTCTTTGACTACCACATCAAAGCAGATGTTCCAACTCCGCGATGCCTGCTTTAAACCGTAGATGGATTTAAGCAGCTTGCACACCTTTCCGCTGCTCCCACTGTCTACGAAGCTCTCTGGCTGAGTCATATACACGCACTCCTCTAAATCACCATTTAGAAAGGCGGTCTTAACATCCATTTGCCAGATTTCGTAGTCATGGTATGCAGCAATGGCAAGTAAGATACGTATGGACTTAAGCATAGCTACTGGAGAAAAGGTTTTGTCATTATCCACACCTAGTCATTGACGAAAACCCTTTGCAACAAGTCTAGCTTTGAAAGTCTCAACTTTTCCATCTACACCAAGTTTCTTCTTAAAGATCCATTTGCTCCCAATGGGTTTTACCCCTTCAGGAGCAATTTCCAAAGTCCATACTTTGTTGGTGTACATGGATTCTAACTCAGATCGCATTGCATCCAGCCATTTCACAGAGTCACCACTCGTGATGGCCTGCTTGAAGCTAGTCGGGTCATCATCTTCCATAATGCAATCCTCGCTTCCACCTTCTATGAGAAAACCATAGTATCTCTAAGGTTGATGAGGAAGACAACTAGATCGGTGGAGAGTCTGGGGTTCATCGGGAACTACAGAATCCTCTGGTTCCACCAAATCTTCTGTCGTAGTTTGTATAGCTGGAACTTTTTCCAGTTCTACCTCCTGTCTAGTAATTTCCTTTGCAAGAAATTCCTTTTCTAAAAAGGTGGCATCTCGAGAAACAAACACCTTTCGTTCCTCAGTGTGGTAGAAGATATACCCTTGTGCGTTTTTGGGATATCCTACAAACTTGCACATGACAGACCTTGCCTCGAGTTTGTCCGGATTGTGCCTTTTGACATAGGCCGGACAACCCCATATCTTAACATAATTAAGAGATGGTCTCTTCCCCTTCCATATCTCATATGGAATGGTAGGCACTGATTTGGTAGGGACCATATTCAATAGGTGTATGGATGTCTCAAGCGCATCCTCCCAAATGGAAATAGGCAACTCAGCAGTGCTCATCATAGAGCGGACCATATCTAATACGGTGCGATTCCTCCGTTCCGATACACCATTGTGCTGTGGTGTATATGGAAGAGTAAGCTGAGAGAGAATCCCATTCTCTTTTAGATAGTCCAGGAACTCATTGCTCAAGTATTCTCCTCCTCGATCAGATCGAAGGATTTTAATACTTTTACCCGTTTGGTTCTCGACTTCGTGCTTATATTCTTTGAATTTCTCAAAAGCTTCAGACTTGTGTTTCAACAGGAACACATGTCCGTATCTTGAGAGATTGTCAGTGAATGTAATGAAGTACGAGAAACCATTCTTGGTATGTGTAGTCATGGGACCACATACATCACTATGTATCAGTCCCAAGAGTTCTGTAACTCATTCTCCGTGTCCACTAAACGAAGTTTTGGTCATTTTGCCTTTGAGACATGACTGTAAAGTGTCATAAGATGAAAATTTGAACGGATTCAAATATCCATCTTTATGTAACTAGCTAGTCGTGTTGCATCGATATGACCTAGTCTACAATGCCACAAGAAGGATTCGTTCATTTCTGAACTCTTCCTTTTGTGTGTGTTTTGCACATTAAGTACTGTAGTTTGATTGAGAACGTATATGGCATTATTTAACGAGCCTGATCCAATCAACTTTTGATTCAGGAAGATGTTCATAACATTATCCTGTACTACAAAATTATATCCTTCTTTACTCAATAAAGAAACTGATATAAGATTGCATATCAGGGTCGGAATGTAATAGCATTCATTCAGAATCAATGTATTACTATTTGGTAATACAAGGTGATATTCGCCAACTGCTTTGGCTGCAACGTTTGCACCATTCCCTACTCTTATGGAATGATCACCCTCTCCCAGTCCCCTACCTTTCCGTAGCCTATGTAACATATTAAATATGTGAGATCCCGATCCGGTATCTAATACCCAGGACGTAAAGTGAACTGAGAAACAGTTCTCAATAACTAACACACCCGAAGAAGATGCACCAGCATGCTTATTCTTCGTTTGGGCGGCGTGAGAATCCGGATATTTTCATATTCCCTGCTTGGACTTATAACAGTTATAAGTTGGAGTGGGACCAACGTTCCCCTGCTCAGTATAACAAGCGGGTTCGGTCAATACATCCATATTATTATCTTGATTAAGGCCTGAAATGGTCGCTACCTGGCGAGAGAGAGAGAAGAAAACACTTTAGCGTATGCTCTTGCAAGATTAGATTGGTTATTATCTTATCTAATTAGGATGGCTCCCACTGTTTTCATCAAATCTTCTTTCAAACCCTAAAAGGTAAGACTAGCCGGGATTAATTACACCTTATAAGTTCGCCAATCTTTCGGCCAGGCCAATGTTGGTACTTTGAGGGAGGTTTCCCTTGATTTCACATGGACCTAATTAAAATAAACCTCGTTTTCCCAGAAGCATAACCCGTTAACACGTTTCTAGTCACCTACTTGATCGGCTAATTCTCCTGTGTAAAACTCTCCCAGGAGTAACTCTTACTCGCAGTGGGTATCAGGATCCAACTATCTCATAGAAGGTATGCAATCTTATTGCAAATTTCAACACTTGAAATTCCCGATAATACTTTTACCCCTAACGTGCTATGATCATGACGAAAGCCAACAAACCATTGTCCGCTAGTCAAACTCAACCCGTACATTTTTGATTGAATTAAACCCACCCTCACGACCCTTGACGAAAGCCAACAAAGTCGTACGACTAGCCTAATCCAATCACATCATATACTGCAGATATGCAGTAAGTAGCTACCGCACACTACACCTTGACGAAAGCCAACAAACGTAGCACGAATACTAAATATTACTTGTCGAAATGTCGGAGGGCTACACAGGTTTTTATGAAAACCATGAGCATAATGAACTTGATATCGTTGTAGAAACAAGTGATTTTGAAAAGGAGTGTTTTTTAGACTTTTACTAGTTTCGCTAAAGAGGTCACTCCCGGTGAAGGGATCTCGGCTCTTTCCATATCGAATAAGGTGCAGGATATTTCACAAATATCGCTATGTAAAGCAAGAACTATAGAAGAAATCAAAAACATAACCGAGTGAGTTATAGAATCTGCTAGTTTCTCTAAAGAGGTCACTCCCGGTGAAGGGATCTCGGCTCATTCCTTATTGAATAAGGTGCTGGATATTCTTCAAGGAATACCGCTATGCAAAGCAAAAACTAGAGCTACCCTTTTTGAAAATATGATTCTACAACATCTTTTAGGTTCCTTTTCTTTCATTAATCTCATTAATGAAATCCCATCATTTAAGCTTCCTAAGCATCAAAGAAGAAACGAGAATACAACGTACGCTTATGCCATCCGCATTCTCCACAATATCCCGTTATGCACCGTTAGGTTACTTAACTAACGACATACCGGGGCGGGACTAGTGCGGGTGCAAAACATAAGCAACGTCTACTATATATCTCATATATAATAATAAAGCATTCGTCTCACACATATAAAATGATCACATTACAATATATCAGCAGCAGAAGATAACATATGAAATATTGGATATACTAGGAGGTCCGTATTTTATTTTGAGCCTGTATAAAACACGGATTCCACGGTCGCGATGAATAGCCAAACCCACATCCCTAGACCCCTACGAGAGCGGCAAGCAACCCTCCCAATTCTTGGGTTTGGGGACCCGGTCTCGACTGCTCCAGATGGCCTCCCACTAGACCCTAGAACCCGGCTGCTTGTGCTCTCCTCCTTGTGTCTATCCTAATGCGAAAAAGTAAATAATATACAATGGTGACATCATCCTCAACCTGGAAGTGCCCCAATAAAAGAATATTACATACAATGAATTTCACATGAATGAAAATAAAAACTCTGATCACACATGAAACCACCGGCCATTTAGAACACTGTAAGTCTATGGTAGCGCCCCGGCCGTCTGTCCGAGGTCAAAATGCGGAAACGAAATCTTTTTCAAAACTTGAAACCGGCGCTACCGCAGACTTTAATCCCGGATCAAACCATTAACCAATAACTAGCAAACTAGAGAAGGGTTAGAAAAGCTATACCGATCGATTTGTGTCGTTCGGTCTTTGACCACCAACCCAAGCTCCTCGAGGCTTCTCCGATCTCCGGTCTCCTCGTCGGAAAGGGCATCACATCTTCAAATCCTTTTACGGGCTCCCTCTTCGTCCGAAGCAACTCGGGCACGAAGTTTGCTAGCCGACGTGTCCAAGGTGATGTAGAGAATGTGTGTGATCACTTTGTCTCTTGCGTCCATTGATTCTCAACGCATGAGAGTGTATGGATGGAGGTTGAAGATGAAGCCATTAATGGAAATGTTGAGCTAGAGGAAGAAGAAGAGGAGCTTTTTCTTTCTTATGTTGTATGATAAAATGAGAGTGAGATAGAATAATAAAACACAAGAGCAAACCCCTCCCCTTGGCTGCCCTCTCTCTCTCTTCTTATCATATCAACTCACAAATCAATCAAAAATGTGACACATGCACAAAGAAAGAGACAATGAGTCACCACTTGTGCATGTGTCACAATTAATGCTCCTAATCATGACTTTTAGCTCATTATTTCCATTTGTAAACATTAACCCAAATGTTTACAACAACAAAAAGATACGACAACATTTAAAGTAAACTCGTGACGGATCATAAGGATACCCATCACCTGTATATACATACCTACATCTGCATTCCGACAGAATGAGAATGCGATGAGACTAAAGTAATCCAACAAATCTAATACTAGGATCCGGCTTAAACCAAAGCCCACTAGTATGATCCACCCGATCATGATCCGTGCACTACTACACGTATATGATCGAACCCTGCCATATATCATACGACCTCTACAACGTTTCGCCCGAAACTTGAGAAACTGTCTATGGGGGACTCTAAAGACTCGTAAATATTTTGGCTGTGGATTTAACCACTAGCACGTCAGTGGTACTAGCTGTACGTAACGGGCTACCAGGTATTTACCAAAAGGGAGGTCGATGAGCGAACTCATCCTGACATCCTACTGAGCCTGTCAGTGACAATATTCGTACAGTCCGATCCATTCGTCTATGAGCATCGCATGTCGGGCCTAGGGGTTGGTAAAAGTCAGACCCCCAAAAGCGGTACAAGTCGTGTCGGAGTGTATCCCAGAACACCCTGAGATACTACCGGAATACCTACCAGTAAATCTCCTGCCTTGGCCAAGAACTTCGTGTAATGACTCTCCTAGACACAGCGCGATCTCACCCCTAATACCGGGAGAGACGAAACCCCTGCCAATCCGCTCACTGCCTCCATGTGGCTCGAGACTGTACCCAACTAAAACCTGTTTGCACGACTTCTTTGAGCCATGGTATGGTAATAATCAAAGCACAGTAGGAACTCACACGAGACAAATGACGATCTCAGGTCGATGAACAAACCTGTACACATGTCACCAGGGAACTGCTATCTGACGTCAGGTGTAATACCAACTAGCATGTTCCCGGCGAGTCCTGTCCGGTGTACTCATAACCCAATGAGCACATGTATACATCTTAGGTGAACCAACGGACACCAATGGCTTGTGAGACCGGCCACCGCCCCTCGTCAGGGTCTCGACTGTATACACTAGTCTACTAATGGAGTATCGATGCCCTGTCTCAAAAACTCCCACGACTAGGGACCTTTTAAGTATGTGCTTATAGACCCCCAGCTCCCACGTATATGATCGCCATCATACTGCTGGCCGTCAAGAAAGAATCCTAAGGGCTCTATCAACGTGTAATAGTGACCTGTAAAGTCACCTAAAGCAGTACACGATGATAAAGATAAACCAAGTAGCATACTATCACCTTGAGTAAGACTGTCCTACCGGTATAGGTTCTCCCTCAATCATTGCAATCACGTGCCTGTTATCCAATAATTGACTCTGAGGGTACTATATCCAACAATCTCCCACTTGCACTCAAGGCTAATTATTGCGATGTCGCATACTCACAGCCCGTGTGATACCGAACACCCAACTCCTCAACTAATCAGTCTTACAAAGCCCGTTTGCGAAACTATTGTGTTCGAGGAATAGCCTCAGTGAGTGGATCCGCCCTGATGTTTGTTTCTATGTCTTTCTTTATCTCAAGTTCGCGAAGAAACCCATCTCCCGAAATGAGCAATACCTGTTTTAGAATATGTTTGGATGTCTGATGGGACCTAGTTCATAAATGAACACCAAATCCAAACTTCTTAGACTATATCGTCAACTGAATTTAATTAGTATCCTGTGCCATGCGTCCCTCAGTATCCGCTTGGACCACCTGTCCAAACTACTGCCCCTCGACAGAGGGAAAACTATAACTCTGACAGTCACTCTGTCATCCAGGTCACCTTGGAAGCCTGGAATGATAACTGTCTCCTTAAAGAGGCAGTTTTTATCATATCCCTAGAACATCCACTTATGTTCTAAAACTGCTTCCTAACGTTTCTACAGGATAGGATTAATATCAACTTATTGCATCTAGTGCAAAAACAACGTCTGGTGTGGTACTTGACATCTTATGATTGACTCAATTGCCTAAGCAAGTGATCTGCCAATCATGCACATCCCTCTCCTCTTTAGTCTGTAAGACACCTTTAGAGAGGGTGACTCCATCACCTGCAGGTACACTACCGTGCCAGGAGTCGTCCATTCTAAAACACCTGTAGAATGCTGTCTAAGTACCCAGATTGGGAAACTACAAAAATATAGATCTAAAACCATAGATCTAGTAACCAGAGTGTCTGATATTATATCTATATCCTATGTGGAGAAACCACTGTGTGACAACCAAAGTATAACCGATCGTAGTATAGGAATTTCACTTCCTACTATGTGTGTGTCATCCAAATACCAAAACATCACACCCTACTACCTTCTTAACAGATCCATCTCCTATTTTGATAAAGTCAAAGTCAATGACTGTCACATCAAAATAGATGATCTATCTCCGCTATATCTGCTTTAGTCCATAAATTGACATAAGCTACTTATCCATTATGCTTCCGCTGCTCCCACTGACTATGACAACCCTCTGGCAGAGTCATATACACGTGCACTTCTAAAGCTAGTTCAGAACGACGCTATACTCATCCTCCTGCCAGGTCTCATAGCCTGGAATAACAGTAGTGTCAAGTCTGGGTAAACAAGAACCTCCCTGTCACCTCCTTTGAGCATACCGAAGTACCTCTCGAGTGCCTGAGGTTACCCACCATATCTGCGGAGTGGCCAATGGAATGTAAAACCTGATTGAATCTTTAGGTTCTTATTAAATTTCCAGTAATCGTTTGTGGTTCTGGAATCACTTCCAGTTCTACCATACTCACACTACTGTTTTCTGAAAAAAAAAATGCATTTTTATCAAAACTGTGGCGTGTCAAGAACAATATCACTATTGATCTTCCAGATGGTAGAAAGTCAACCCTCGTCATAGCCTGGGTTAACCCAACAGCCATTACAGAAACGTGCCATGAGTTATCCAGAGTCTGGTTTTAAGCATAAGCCGGACAACTCCCCGTACCTTAACATTGTTAAAATATGAACTATTCTATATCCAATATAGAAACAGATGCACTGATTTAATTGGAACCAGATTCAAATCATGCAGCTGTCTCCAGTGTATGTCATCTAAATGGAGAGAGCCCGATCAACATCACTCAACTTAGGAATATATCCAGATATGAGTAACCTGAAAGAGAAGCAAGTTCTCATAATTATTACTATCAATTGAATACCATACACAAGTATCTACATTTTCGATCACCTTGAAGAATCCTGATACTTGAAATACCTGGTTCTCTACTTTATTCATATACCTATAACTTCTCAAAACTTGGATCTTGTATTTCTATGAAACACATATCTAAGAACTAGAGAAGTCATAAGTAAACAGAATATAGTACGAGCACGAACCCTTCTGTCCTAATGGACACTGGACAACATACAATACTCTGTATAAGTCCCATGAGTCTAATAACTCATTCCCTGTGTGTCGTAGGTTGAAAACTGTACTTATGGTTAAGAAGAATTACACTACTGTTTAATGCTCTTTACCTAACCATCAACTGATATAGGTAAATGTCATGGACATAATTTCAAAAAGTTATATCTCACTTTATAAAAATAAACGTACAGATATATCAGTTTGAAATTGGTGCATAACAACGGATATTCAAAACCAAATATTTGCCGTCCGAAAAACAGCCCAGGCGATTTCTTCAAATATCACCGATTACAACAAATCCCGATATAATGAGGATGATCACCCAATTCCTAATAACTTACTCCCACTCATCATCTGTAAAACTATACAAATGTGAGAATCAAACCTAGTAAATACATACCCTGGAGCAAGGGCTAATTGGGAAATCAGTTTTCTTTTAACAATACACAGTGAAACTGAAACATGTAAATGTTTCGAAGGGATATCCGGGTATTCCTAGTAATGCCTCTTCCATTATCAGACTCACAACTATAACCGTATATTTCTTTGCCATCTCTACAAATCCCTTTATATGTCTTTAGTCATTACCTTCTATACACCCGTTTAGGCTAAATGGTTTTCTTCCCTCCCTACCGTTCGGCACCAGCCTATGGTTTGGAAGAAGACTATCCAATAATCATAATGGGTGTACTCTCCTAATCCTAGGAGCACTCGTAACGCAAGAGAAGGTGATGATAAAAGACAACTGAATAAAACATTATTCCTAATTCTCTTGAACCAGAATCCATCCCCGAACTGGAACAAGTTCCTTCGAGTTTGTATATAACCATACGATGGAGTATCCAAATAACTGTGGATCTTCGTAGTGATACGGAGTGTCCTGGAGAAATACAAAGGTGAAGTAGGAGTGGCAATGAAATACTTGGTTTGGTCGTGAATAGCAGTCGCAGTTTACTTTGCCCTCTTTCTGATCCCTTTATTTGTCTTTACTTAATACTTTCTGTAGACCTTTTAGGCTAAATGGTTTTCTTCATGCCCTACCTTTCGGCACCTGCCTATGGTTTGGATGCAGGCTATCCAATTAGCGTAATAAGTGTACCGTTCTAATCCAAGGAGCACTCGCAACCTGAGAGAAGGTAAAAGGAAAATACAACTGAATAGTCCTATTCGTTTTCTCCAGAACTGTAAGTCCACAGTAGCGCCCCGGCCGTCTAACAGACGCCAAATGCGGAACAAAAACTTTTACAACTGGCGCTATCGCGTACTATAACCCGGATCTGCCATTAAAGCTAAACTAACAAACTACAATGTGGGTAGAAATATTATACCGAACGATCCGAGTCCTTCGGTCTTCAACCATCATCCCACGCTTTGTTGCGGCTGCTCCGATCTCCTGAATCTCCTGTCTTCTCGTCCAGGTGGCACCACGTCGACGGATCTTTAAACGGGCTCCCGCCTCAGAACCGAGGCAACTCGGTCATCAAGTTTGCTAAAAGAGACGACCAAGATTGATGTAGAGAATGAGTTGAACACTTTGTCTCGTTACGTCCAAAGCTATGGACGAACGGTTAATGAAGTTGCCATTTGAATCGGGTGAAATGAGAATTGTAGCTATCTAATTTCCATACACCAAAACACTATCATAATCTTTTCCCTCAAATGAACAACCATCTCCTCACAAGAGGGGAGGGGCCGGCCACTTATAGAAGAGGGGGAGGTGAGTGTAGGAGAGGGGAAGGTGACCACAAGATAAAGAGAAAGAATGATTCATAATACACCTTGTATGAACACATTTAATGAAACAATGAATCATAACCATTAGTCATCAAAACCATTAATGCAATAATGACTCACAAGCCTAGTCACCATCCTAGTCACCTTCTAGAAACATCTAGAGCCTTCCACACTCATCAAGAAAAGATAAATCCGTCTTTAACCGAATGTTAAAGACGGGTGATAGAAAACTGGAAACTGGCAACTTCCAAAAGCGATCCTGAAACGAATTTCAGGATAACCTCGTAACAGTATAAACATACCCGCATTTGTATTATGACCGAATACAAATGCAACTGAGACAAAGATATTATATCTACACGGTATAATACTGGGATCCGGCTTAAACCAAAGCCTACCAGTATTATCTGCCCGAAAAATGACACGTGCGAAAACACACGTGCATTTTCCGAACCCTGCCATAAAACCATACGACCTCAACAACGTTTCACCCGAACTTGGGAAAGCGTCTGTGGGGGAATCTAATGACTCATCAACACACTTGCACTGGGTATAACCACTAGCACGTCAGAGATACAAACTGTATGTAACGGTTGCCTATGTATTGATTGGAAGAGAAGCTGACGAGCGAACTCATCCATAAACCCTACTGAGCCTAACAGTGACAATATACATACAGCCTGGTCCGTTCGTCTAAAGAGTATCACATATCGAGTCTAGGGGGCGGATAAAGTCAGACCCCTAATAACGCAATAAATCGTATCGGCATGAAGCCCATCACCATCTGAGAAACTACTGATCCAAATCAGTAATTCTCCACTACCTCGGCCGAGGATTTCTAGTGATGGCCACCCGTGCACTGTGCGACATAAACCCCCAATACCGGGAGAGACGAATCCTCAACGATTCGCTCACGCCTCCATGTGGCTCGGGACTGTACCCAAAAAAGACCTATTTGCACGACTCCTTTGAGCCGTGGTAGGGTAGAAATCAAAGCACAGCGGGAACTCACACGAGACAAATGATGACCTCATGTCGATGAACTAACTTGTACACATGTCACCAGGGAACTGCTATCTGACGATATGTGTAATACCAACTAGCATGTTCCCGGCGAGTCCTGTCCGATGTACTCATAACCTAATGAGCACCTGTATACATCTTAGGTGATCTAACTGACACCAGTGGCTTATGAGACCGGCCACCGCCCCTCGTCGGGGTCTCGACTGTATACACTAGTCTACTCTGGAGTATCGATGCCCTGTCTCGAAACTCCCACGACTAAGGACACTTTAAGGATGTGCTTATAGACCCCAGCTCCCACGTATATGATCACCATCATACTGCTGGCTGTCAAGCAGAATCCTATGGGCTCTATCATCATGCAATAGTGAACTAAAGCATGTATACGATGATAAAGACAAATTAGATAGCATACTATCATCTCGAGCAAGACTGTCTTATCGGTATAGGTCCTGCCTCAATCATTGCAATCACGTACCTGCGATCCAATAATTGACTTTGAGGGCACTATCTCCAACAATCTTCCAGCCCGTGTGATACCGAACATCCAACTCCTATACGAATCAGTTTCACAAAGCTAGTTTGTAAAACTCTTATGTTCGAGAAATTGCCTTAGTGAGTGGATCCGCCCTGATGTTTCTTTCTATGTCTCTCTTAATCTCAAGTTCGCGGAGAAAACCATCTCTCGAATCGAGTAATACCTGTCTTAGAATATGTCTGGATATCTGATGAGACCTAGTTCATAAATGAACTCCAAATCCAAACTTCTTAGACTGTATCGATAATTGAACCTAATCAGTATCCAGCACCATGCCTCCCACAGTATCTTCTTGGATCACCTGTCAACAATACTTTCCCTCGTCAGAGGGAAAACTATAACTCTGACAATCACTCTGTCATTCATGTCACCTATGAAGCCTGGTATGATAACTGTCTCCCGAAGGAGGCTGCCGTCATCAAATCCGTAGAACATTCACTTATGTTCTAAAACTGCTTCCTTATGTTTCTCTAGGATTGGATTAATATTAACTTATCGCATCTAGTGCAAATAACAACATCTGGTGTGGTACTTGACATCTCATGATTGACTCAATTGCCTAAGCAAGTGATCTGCCAATCATGCACATCCCTCTCTGTCACGACCCAAAATGGCCCGTGACGGCCCTAATACTACGCAACGCCTAAAGACGCAACGTAGTAAAAGAAAGCCAAACCCAGAAATCTAAACCATGAGAAATACGGAAAAGATAATGTAAGTTTTGAAAACAATTGAAATCGCAACCCAAATTCTTTAAAAGTCTTCCTTTCTTTCTTTAAAATTTTAGCAACACCCCATTTTTGTAAAGACTAGTCAATATGAGTACAACAGAAAAATAAGGACAGTAGAGAAAAAGCTGTATATATAAAGACACCAAATCCACCATAATACACACTACGTCCTCACCAAGTCTCTATGTCAATAATACAACAGTAGATGGAGAGTACAATACAACGGAGGTACAAAATATAATACAGATAACCGTCTAACCCACCTACGCAAAATGGTACTGTGAGCTGATGCGGTATCTGTAGCAAAAGATGGTAGCTGGATAGCTGGATAGGGGAATAGCCTGCCTCGACTACTCTGGGGAAAAACCTGAAACACCTGTGGCACAACGGGGGTGAGTTGCCAACTCGTGAATAGTATAAAACATATGCAGGTAATCGCAGGAATGCACGTATAGCATGAATCTATGATATGCGATTACAATAGTAATATGTCATGCAATGCTGAAATAAGGAGAGTACACTAGCAGGTACAATCAATATGCGAATCAATAGTAACATGACAGGGGTATACAATAATCATGCAAACAGGATATGATAATGTGGATATGCAACTATCATAAGGGTACACTACAAGTACTACGAATGTATATGAATCTGTGCATAAGATAGGTAATGGTGAGGTGTAGGGTGGAATATGTCATTTTCCACGGAAACCTGACGTCGTGGCAGGATCACAATCCACTAAGATACTCCAATCCCAAATCCTCAAACCAGGCCCCACATTGGGCACTCACATCAAATAAGTCTCACATCTCCTCAATGTACAATGTCGAGTATATCCCACATATCTAGCGTGTACAATATCAGTGTATCTCACATATATTACATGTACAACATCAAGTGGATCTCACATATCTCGTATGTACAATATCAGGTAATCTCCTATATCCGAATGTACAAGTCACCAAACACATAGGTATATCCAATGTCCAAATCCCAATGAATCACCTAGTATCCCAAGTCCAATCTCAATATGAATCTAACATCCTAAAGATATGTATACATGTACAGAAATAAATATGATGGGGGCAATACACATATATTAGCGTCCCATTCCACTAATATTGGTGTAAGGGTATATATAACAACGGCTAAGTCCCCTGTTATATATACAAAAAGGGGTTTAAAGAAATATCATGAAACCGTGTGCCAAGCATCGACACAGAAATCCTCGTATATGGGGCTCCGTCAGTCCGGACAGCCCACGGGGTCCGTCTGTAGTGTCGGCCCTCGGCCTCGACAGTACAGGTCATCCCGCATCCATCTCTCTACTCTGGCCAGTAGCCTCCAGACAACTGCCAGGTCAAAACAATCACCGGTAGGTACTCGCCCGCCTCCAGGCTCAATCGGCAAACCCATCGATCTTCTTGCCGAGGGGAACCATACCGGGCCCCGCCATGTACTCTCATACGGCAACCACACATCGTATGGAGCATAGAATCAGCACCGATAAAACTCATGGGGGACGCTCGAAATATCATATCAAGGAAACCGGGTTGTTCATGTATGCATAATTTCATGAACTCCCGCGGTTCCCAAATCCCGAAAACATCATATAAAATCCAGATAAACAATGCATAGATACAGGAATAAATGTATGCGGTATATCTGAATGCGAGCAGGTAAACACAAGTATATAGCTGAACCAGATGTATGCGAAATCATGATAAGGTATAGCTAAGTAACATCAGTAAAGGTGAATATGCGACAACAACTGAATATGTATCTAACATACAGGTGTAGCAAAATATAGGTATCTACCTATAGGAACTGATGTCGTATACCCCCCTGGGTATAAGTAACATATGTAGGAAATCCCTCCCGGTATAGGTAAAATATGTAGGAGGTATACCTGTAGCTGTATCACAAGTGAAAATATACCTATCACTAAAGGTATGATACACTATAGGTATACCGATAAACTAGATGTCAAGTGTGGTAAGCAATGGTAGCTATAAAGGGTAGTGTGTGACATGGCAAATATTGACGGTGTGTGTGTAGCATGCAATCCGTGCTCGTGCAACATGAACCGTCAATAATGTGTGCAGTGTCCTACGGCTGCTAGTCACAGTATATAGCTATATCTAGGAAATGCAGTAAAACGCAATTCTACAATGACGTAGAATGTGCGACAGGAACTTGAATCCTAGCCCAGACGCATAACGCCATGCGGGCGATTCCCCTGTAGATGTTATATCTACTCACCTAAACTCCACGCTGGGTGAATCCTATCACCTGCTCCCCTGTAGCCGTGTCCGTAGCTCCTGCCTGCAAACCTGTAAATATAACATGAAAATCACATATAAGCCACATATCTCGCGAAACGCGATATCGAAACGAAACGAGAAACTCGCGTCGCGAACTAAACGCGCGTGTGCACGATACGCTGAATCGTGTGTGTACGCGTCTAAAAACCATCGCGACACGCCGCGATACGCTGGATCACAGAACCCACTCACGTATCGCGCGTATCGCGCAAACACAACTAAACTCAAAGGCGACATATTGTCCCAGATTCTGTCCAGGCTACAATAATACAAAACTACAAATACCAAGGACCTACACAACATAGCAGACACCACCCCTGAAAACCCTAGCTCCTATCTCCCTGTTCTGGCCGCAAATTGCGGCCAGAAAGGCGGTTTTGGCGGCCAAAGTTGAGAGGGGTGGGGTCGGGCTCTGGTAGTGGGGTCAGGGTGTTACTAGTAGGCTGTGGTCCACTCAAGTTTATTCTGAAGTCCCTCGGGTAACAGCAGATCACAGATATCCATTATATCGCTTAAAAACGACAATTGCACAAAACACAAACTATATGGTATTTTAGTGAAATCTGGGGATTTCTCAGTCGAAGTGGCCTAACTAACACTAAACCAACCTAAGCTAGCTAACCAAATCAACAATTATCCACAATTCCACTTAAACACCACAATTAGCACTAAACTAAGCTATTTAGCACTAATCGAAGCAATTAGCACATAAGCTACACAAACAAGCAATAGGGTTTAGAAAATATACCCTAAGGGATCCTAGAAACTGGTGACAAGGTGTATGGAGGAGGTGAGAGCTCGGGCAAGTGCTGGGACTCCTCCTGCTGCTGCTTGCTGTTGCAATTGCTGCTGCCTCTGGTGTTGCTGCAACTGCTGCTGCTGCTTCTGCATATGATGATGATGATGGTGATGATGTTGTAGTTGTTGTTGGGTTGTTGTTGCTGCTGGGGCAGCTGCTGTTATTGTCGTTGTAGTTGCTTGCTTCAGCTGCTGCTGAAGCTGCCTGCTGCTGCTGCTACTAATGAAGCTGTTGCTGATGCTGTGAGTGCTGCTGCTCCTGATGCTGCTGCCTCTTCTGCTGCTGCTGGGGCTCTCTCTCTCTCTCTCTCAGGTGAGTGTGTGTGTGAGTGAGTGAAATGAGAGAAAAGAGAATAATAAATGAGTGCACTAACAAAGCTAACCCCTCCTCTCTTCTCACTCCCTCTCTCCTCATTAAATGAGGCATGGGCAAAGTCATGATGCCCATGCTCTCTCTCTCTCTCTCACCACAAGGTCAACCATGAACCAAACCACAAATTCAAAATAAAACCCTTATTAAAACTATCACTACTAATTACAACCATGCACCTAAACAAACATTAAGACTAGAATAGAGAAAATGGTTAGTTAACCATGTTGCTAATCATGGTATAACCCCAAAAACAACCCTAGTTTACATGCACAAGTGTGTGTGTGTCTAACAAAAATATAATAAAATACACATTAAATAAGATAAAATATTTAAAACTTAATTTGGTAAACTTTTTATTAAAAACCACATTTTAAAATATAATTAGCTACAAAACACATTCTAAGGTGTTACAATCTCCCCCCTTAAAAGAAATTCGTCCCCGAATTTAAAACTTATACTGTTACCTGTACCTTCAAAAAGAAGATTAAAATCCTCAAATCTCGCTCGTAGCCTCCCAAGTGACTACCTCACTATATGGCTACGTCCAAGAAAACCCTCCACAGATGGAAAGACCTTTGACCGACGTTTCTCCACCTGTCGAGCCATTACCACACATGGCTGCGGGTGAGCGAAAGATCGCGTCCAGCTAAAAGGTCTGGTGCCAAAACATGTGAGAAAGGTCATGAAGGTAAATGTAAAGTATCTTCACAAGGAATACGGGGTGAAAATCTAATAATCTGGGCGGAAGTGCCAAATTAAAGGCAACAAAACTAATTCTCTTATAGGATCTTGGAAGGACCTAAACCCTGGGATAAGCTTCCCAGAATCCAACACGTCATTCATCGGAAAGTCCATAGGAATCCATGACTTGCCACTGCACACTCAAGCCTGCGACCAGCACAGTCGCATAAGACATCCGTTTGCAATGGACAATTCTCATCCTGACCTGAACACAACTGGACTACTCCGAATTCTCCAGACATAGCTGGGGTCCAAAACCCTACCTTCGCGGAGTCAGAAGAACAACAGACTGGTGATCGACACGACCTAACCCCTATGCCTAAGGGTGGCCAATTGGAGTGTCTCCTGATAATAGCTATCGAAAGAGAACCCTAACGATGGCGAGTGACGATCCCAAGCTGCTGACGACCAACAAACAAACCATCACACAAACTTAACTAAACAACTGAGCAAACTGAGTAAAACCGGATGACAAGAATCCGAATGGAGTCACACCCTAACCAAAATTTGGTGGAAACCATAACGAAATTCATGGAGATCTGCTCCCATTCCTGCTTCGGAAAGGTAAAAGATTGCAATTCTCCAACCGGCCTCAGATGCTCGACCCAAAGCACAAAACAAGACAGACACTTGAAACGAAACCTGAAACTTCTCCTTACATTCTTGCCCACTCGTAACTATCTCACAAGTCACGTCAAAGCTGGTGGAACTTGAATGCATAAAGAGGGTTGACAGATGTGCATGCTCTAGGATTATACGCCTCTACCTGATAATGGCAGGTACACAAATGTGTCCCTAACTTAGCACATCATGTCACAATCAAGGTCTCCGAATCATTACCCAGCCGAATATGCTCAAGTACTTCTGACGTACGAGCTTCGACGGGCAGTGTCTCGCGGAAACGATTTAAGGAAAGTGGTCGGGCGCGGACATGAGTAAGCTGTCCCCTCCGTAGAGACGAACTAAGCTATACTCAACGATCACACAAGAACTGTAAATCTGCAGAAGACCATCACAACAATCCAAATCCGCTGCAGGAAGATGTACCTGAAGCTCTAGTGGTTCGTGGAAATTCTGACACGACTCCCAAGCAAGTAGTGTCTCCAAATCTCCAACGCAAAACCACCGCGGCCATCTCCAGATCATGAGTGGAATACCCTCCTCGTACTTCCTCCAAATGTAGGGAAGCAAAAGCGATATCTCTATAGTGTCACCTCAGTACACCCTCGAGCCCACTCAAGAAACATTACAGTTAAACAACAAGTCGCCCGAACCAAAAGCAAAGGAAGAACTGATGCAGCTGTTAACTGAATCTTCAACTGCTGAAGACTCCGTACACATGCCTCAGTCCAAAGAGAAGAAACCTCCTTTTGGTCAATTCAGTCAACGGTGCAGCACTACTCTAGCAATCCTGCATGAAACGGCGGCAAAAACCTGCTAAGCCCAACAATCCGCGGATCTCCGTCCGGCACACCACTCTGGGCCTAAGCTGTACGGCCACGATCTCCCTCGGGACCATACGAAACCGTCTCCCGTGACTACAAGACCTAGGAGTCAACACAAGACAAGCCTGAAGAAACACTCCGAGAATTTAGCAAACTGCTGGTGCTCTCCCAGCATCTGCATAACAAGTTCTCAAGTGCTACTCCTGTCCCTCAAGACACACTAAGTAGACCAGAGTGTCGCAAATAACACAACAAAAACTGGTCGAGGAACGGCCTGCAGAAATCTGGTCCATCATATCTACGAATGCTGCTAGGGCATCAGGGAATCCAACGACTCACCGAAACACACAAAGCCCGTAGCACGCATAAGGCAGTCTTCGGAATGCCGTCACTCCGAATCCGCAATGATGATGACCTGATCACAAACAAACTTAGAGAAATGTCTCGCACTCTGGAGCTGATCGAAGAAATCGTCACGGCGAGATGAAGGATACCTATCCGCACCGTAAGCCCGTTCAATTGACGATCCGTCGATACACAACCCTAAACTGCCGTCTTTCTCCTTGACGAACAGAAATAGGAGCTTCCAAAAGCAAAACACTCAGACGCACAAAACTTCCCAAACCAAAACTCTGCAGCTGATCCTTAAGCTCCCTCAGCTTCGCCGGCTCATCTGGAACAACGTCGGAAACTCTCGCACGAAAGGAACCCGGTCCAACAATCCCACGGTGGCTCCGGTATCACGAATGAACGTCAAGAATCCACGACATCTCCTCAGTAGCCGACTAGCTAAACAGGCTGAATTCAAGCTGTAAGAGGCGGCACAACTATCCACCTGTACAACAAGAACTGACTTGCCGGGGAAAACAAAACCTATCTTGCTTCCACACGGTAGTCCACAGACGCCTAACACGTAGTTAACCAATCCGTGCCCAGGAGAACGTCAAATCCAACATCCCTAGAAGGATCAAGACGACGGACGAAAACTTTATCTCCTATCCGATTGGCACAAAACTGAAATACGTGTCGCGCAACAAAAGAATCGCTGACAGAAGTTAAAACAACTACTACTAATCTACCCAACCACAGTACAAGCATGAAACAACAAATACACCAAGAGAAAATAAAATATAACTCAAGGGTACCTGAAAACTCCACATTGGACGTCTGCGCGTCCAGATGAGTAGAAGCAAACTCCTGTGTCTGCCCTCTACTCGCAGCTGGAATGAACTCCTCTGGTAGCCTGAGCCCTCTGAGCAAACCTTCCATGTCCACGGCCTCTCTGGAAGCGATCATGACGAGGTGCTAAGGAACAATCCCTGACGAAGTGCTGAAGGCTTCCGCATCGAAAACATCTACGTGCTGACTGCTGACAATCCTGGGGATAAGAGCTGAACGACTGTCCTCGTCCTAAGCCTCTGCTACTCCCGCGACGGCCACGAAATCTGTCTCGACGACCAAACCTCTGCCTCTGGGCTGGTACGCTGGTACGAGTCCTCCACTGTCCTGGAACTCTCTGAGCCTCTGAAATATGTGCCTCGTCAACTGGGGCTGCAACCACTGGTGCTATATAGGTGACGGACTGCTGCATGCTGATCGTAAGGGACAGCTGAGTAACAGGGGTGACCACCTCCTGTCGTAGCTCCCGAACGACGTCAACTAATGAACTCATCGTCTGTCGGAACTCCTGCATCTCTACCAACAGTCTATCCATAGTATAGGTGGTAGGCTGATCCGTCTGCACCTGTGCAACTAGAGTGCCATCCTGGTCAGTACTCGTCTCACCCGAGCTAACTCTGACCTCGGCCCTCGCTGCATCACTCTGAGTCCCCATAGTCATCGGCGGCAAGGCTATAAATAGATATAAAATGAGATTCGATAAGAATGAGGAAACCGGATCTCAAGGATATGAATCATCAAGGAAGGAATGTCAAGCAATTTTGTACTTAGGTCACTTAATGCAAGGTACCGCGCTGTGGGTATGCTGCAGACATACACACACTACGTTACTCTGCTTAAGCTACCTACTCCATCATACTAAGGTCATCCTACACTCCGAAAGGTAAAACCTAACGCTCTGATACCAACTTTGTCACGACCCAAAATGGCCCGTGACGGCCCTAATACTACGCAACGCCTAAAGACGCAACGTAGTAAAAGAAAGCCAAACCCAGAAATCTAAACCATGAGAAATACGGAAAAGATAATGTAAGTTTTGAAAACAATTGAAATCGCAACCCAAATTCTTTAAAAGTCTTCCTTTCTTTCTTTAAAATTTTAGCAACACCCCATTTTTGTAAAGACTAGTCAATATGAGTACAACAGAAAAATAAGGACAGTAGAGAAAAAGCTGTATATATAAAGACACCAAATCCACCATAATACACACTACGTCCTCACCAAGTCTCTATGTCAATAATACAACAGTAGATGGAGAGTACAATACAACGGAGGTACAAAATATAATACAGATAACCGTCTAACCCACCTACGCAAAATGGTACTGTGAGCTGATGCGGTATCTGTAGCAAAAGATGGTAGCTGGATAGCTGGATAGGGGAATAGCCTGCCTCGACTACTCTGGGGAAAAACCTGAAACACCTGTGGCACAACGGGGGTGAGTTGCCAACTCGTGAATAGTATAAAACATATGCAGGTAATCGCAGGAATGCACGTATAGCATGAATCTATGATATGCGATTACAATAGTAATATGTCATGCAATGCTGAAATAAGGAGAGTACACTAGCAGGTACAATCAATATGCGAATCAATAGTAACATGACAGGGGTATACAATAATCATGCAAACAGGATATGATAATGTGGATATGCAACTATCATAAGGGTACACTACAAGTACTACGAATGTATATGAATCTGTGCATAAGATAGGTAATGGTGAGGTGTAGGGTGGAATATGTCATTTTCCACGGAAACCTGACGTCGTGGCAGGATCACAATCCACTAAGATACTCCAATCCCAAATCCTCAAACCAGGCCCCACATTGGGCACTCACATCAAATAAGTCTCACATCTCCTCAATGTACAATGTCGAGTATATCCCACATATCTAGCGTGTACAATATCAGTGTATCTCACATATATCACATGTACAACATCAAGTGGATCTCACATATCTCGTATGTACAATATCAGGTAATCTCCTATATCCGAATGTACAAGTCACCAAACACATAGGTATATCCAATGTCCAAATCCCAATGAATCACCTAGTATCCCAAGTCCAATCTCAATATGAATCTAACATCCTAAAGATATGTATACATGTACAGAAATAAATATGATGGGGGCAATACACATATATTAGCGTCCCATTCCACTAATATTGGTGTAAGGGTATATATAACAACGGCTAAGTCCCCTGTTATATATACAAAAAGGGGTTTAAAGAAATATCATGAAACCGTGTGCCAAGCATCGACACAGAAATCCTCGTATATGGGGCTCCGTCAGTCCGGACAGCCCACGGGGTCCGTCTGTAGTGTCGGCCCTCGGCCTCGACCTCGACAGTACAGGTCATCCCGCATCCATCTCTCTACTCTGGCCAGTAGCCTCCAGACAACTGCCAGGTCAAAACAATCACCGGTAGGTACTCGCCCGCCTCCAGGCTCAATCGGCAAACCCATCGATCTTCTTGCCGAGGGGAACCATACCGGGCCCCGCCATGTACTCTCATACGGCAACCACACATCGTATGGAGCATAGAATCAGCACCGATAAAACTCATGGGGGACGCTCGAAATATCATATCAAGGAAACCGGGTTGTTCATGTATGCATAATTTCATGAACTCCCGTGGTTCCCAAATCCCGAAAACATCATATAAAATCCAGATAAACAATGCATAGATACAGGAATAAATGTATGCGGTATATCTGAATGCGAGCAGGTAAACACAAGTATATAGCTGAACCAGATGTATGCGAAATCATGATAAGGTATAGCTAAGTAACATCAGTAAAGGTGAATATGCGACAACAACTGAATATGTATCTAACATACAGGTGTAGCAAAATATAGGTATCTACCTATAGGAACTGATGTCGTATACCCCCCTGGGTATAAGTAACATATGTAGGAAATCCCTCCCGGTATAGGTAAAATATGTAGGAGGTATACCTGTAGCTGTATCACAAGTGAAAATATACCTATCACTAAAGGTATGATACACTATAGGTATACCGATAAACTAGATGTCAAGTGTGGTAAGCAATGGTAGCTATAAAGGGTAGTGTGTGACATGGCAAATATTGACGGTGTGTGTGTAGCATGCAATCCGTGCTCGTGCAACATGAACCGTCAATAATGTGTGCAGTGTCCTACGGCTGCTAGTCACAGTATATAGCTATATCTAGGAAATGCTGTAAAACGCAATTCTACAATGACGTAGAATGTGCGACAGGAACTTGAATCCTAGCCCAGACGCATAACGCCATGCGGGCGATTCCCCTGTAGATGTTATATCTACTCACCTAAACTCCACGCTGGGTGAATCCTATCACCTGCTCCCCTGTAGCCGTGTCCGTAGCTCCTGCCTGCAAACCTGTAAATATAACATGAAAATCACATATAAGCCACATATCTCGCGAAACGCGATATCGAAACGAAACGAGAAACTCGCGTCGCGAACTAAACGCGCGTGTGCACGATACGCTGAATCGTGTGTGAACGCGTCTAAAAACCATCGCGACACGCCGCGATACGCTGGATCACAGAACCCACTCACGTATCGCGCGTATCGCGCAAACACAACTAAACTCAAAGGCGACATATTGTCCCAGATTCTGTCCAGGCTACAATAATACAAAACTACAAATACCAAGGACCTACACAACATAGCAGACACCACCCCTGAAAACCCTAGCTCCTATCTCCCTGTTCTGGCCGCAAATTGCGGCCAGAAAGGCGGTTTTGGCGGCCAAAGTTGAGAGGGGTGGGGTCGGGCTCTGGTAGTGGGGTCAGGGTGTTACTAGTAGGCTGTGGTCCACTCAAGTTTATTCTGAAGTCCCCCGGGTAACAGCAGATCACAGATATCCATTATATCGCTTAAAAACGACAATTGCACAAAACACAAACTATATGGTATTTTAGTGAAATCTGGGGATTTCTCAGTCGAAGTGGCCTAACTAACACTAAACCAACCTAAGCTAGCTAACCAAATCAACAATTATCCACAATTCCACTTAAACACCACAATTAGCACTAAACTAAGCTATTTAGCACTAATCGAAGCAATTAGCACATAAGCTACACAAACAAGCAATAGGGTTTAGAAAATATACCCTAAGGGATCCTAGAAACTGGTGACAAGGTGTATGGAGGAGGTGAGAGCTCGGGCAAGTGCTGGGACTCCTCCTGCTGCTGCTTGCTGTTGCAATTGCTGCTGCCTCTGGTGTTGCTGCAACTGCTGCTGCTGCTTCTGCATATGATGATGATGATGGTGATGATGTTGTAGTTGTTGTTGGGTTGTTGTTGCTGCTGGGGCAGCTGCTGTTATTGTCGTTGTAGTTGCTTGCTTCAGCTGCTGCTGAAGCTGCCTGCTGCTGCTGCTACTAATGAAGCTGTTGCTGATGCTGTGAGTGCTGCTGCTCCTGATGCTGCTGCCTCTTCTGCTGCTGCTGGGGCTCTCTCTCTCTCTCTCTCTCTCAGGTGAGTGTGTGTGTGAGTGAGTGAAATGAGAGAAAAGAGAATGAGAAATGAGTGCACTAACAAAGCTAACCCCTCCTCTCTTCTCACTCCCTCTCTCCTCATTAAATGAGGCATGGGCAAAGTCATGATGCCCATGCTCTCTCTCTCTCTCTCACCACAAGGTCAACCATGAACCAAACCACAAATTCAAAATAAAACCCTTATTAAAACTATCACTACTAATTACAACCATGCACCTAAACAAACATTAAGACTAGAATAGAGAAAATGGTTAGTTAACCATGTTGCTAATCATGGTATAACCCCAAAAACAACCCTAGTTTACATGCACAAGTGTGTGTGTGTCTAACAAAAATATAATAAAATACACATTAAATAAGATAAAATATTTAAAACTTAATTTGGTAAACTTTTTATTAAAAACCACATTTTAAAATATAATTAGCTACAAAACACATTCTAAGGTGTTACACTCTCTCCTTTAGTCTCTAAGACACCTTTAGAGAGGGTGACTCCATCACCTGTAGGTACTCCACTATGCCAGGAGTCATCTATTCTAAAATACTATTAGAATATTGTCAAAGTAACCATATTAGGAAACTACCCAAATCTAGATCTAAAACCATATATCTAGTAACCAGAATATCTGATATTATATCTATATCCTTTGTGGAGAAACAACTGTGTGACGACCACAGTACAACCGATCGTAGTATAGGAATTTTACTTCCTACTCTGTGTATGTCATCCAAATACCAGGACATCACACCCTACTATATTCTTAACAGATCCATCCCCTGTTCTGATGAAGTCAAAGCCATGACTGTCACATCAAAAAATAGATGATCTATCTCCGCTATATCTGCTCAAGTCTATAAATAGAAATAAGCTCCTTTCCCACTTTGCTTCCGCTGCTCCCACTGACTACGACAACCCTGTGGCAGAATAATATATGTACGTCCACTTCTAAAGCTAGTTTAGAATGACGCTATACTTATCCTCCTACCGGGTCTCCTAGTCGGGAACAACAGTAGTGTCAAGTCTGGGTAAACAAGAACCTTCCTGTCACCGTCCTTGAGGGTACCGGAGTACCTCTCTGGTGTCTGAGGTTACCCACCATATCTGCGGAGTGGCTATTGGAATGTCAAACCTGATTGAATATATAGGTCCTATTAAATTTTCCGTAATCGTTTGCGGTTCTGGAATCTGTTCCAGTTCTACCGTACTCCCACTACTGTTTTCTGAAAAAGTCCATTTTAATAAAACTGTGGCGAGTCAAGAACAATATCACTATGGATCTTCCAGATGGTAGAAATGTCAACCCTCGTCAAAGCCAGGGTCAACCCACAAACTGCCATTACAGAAAGGTGCCTTGAGTTATCCAGTGTCTGGTTTTAAGCATAAGCTGGACAACTCCCCGTATCTTAACATCGTTAAGAAATGAACCATTCTATATACAATGTAGAAATAGAGGGACTAATTTAATTGGAACTAGATTCAAATCATGCAGCTGTCTCCAGTGCATATCAACTTAATGAAGAGAGGCTGATCAGCATTACTCAACTTAGGAATCCATCCAATTATGAGTAACCTGGAAGAGAAACAAGTTTCTCAAAACCATTACTATCATCTGAATACCATTCACAAGAATCTACATCTTCGATCTCTTTGAAGAATCCCGATACTTGCGACACCTGGTTCTCTACTTTATTCTTATACCCACAACTTCTAAAAACTTAGATATTGTATTCCTACGAAACACTTGTCTAAAAACTAGAGAAGTCACAAGTAAACAGAACATAGTAAGAGGACCTACCCCTTTGTCCCGACGGACACTGGACAACATACAATACTCTGTATAAGTCCGCTGAGTTTGAATAACTCAAAACCTGTACATCGTAGGTTGAAAACTGTACCCAGGCGATTTCCTCAAATATCACCAATTAAAACGAATTCCGATATAATGAGGATAATCACCTAATTCCCAATAACTTACTCCCACTCATCATCAGTAAAACCATACAGATATGAGAATGAAACCTGCTAAATACATACCCTGGAGTAAGTATCTAATCGGGAAATCAGTTTTCTTTTAACAATGCACTGAAACATTAAAATGTTTCGTAGGGGTATCCTGGTATTCCTAGTAATGCCTCTTCCATAATCCAATTCATGACTTTAACCGTATATATCTTTGCCATCTCTCCAAATCCCTTTATTTGTCTTTATTCATTACCTTCTGTACCCCATCGTTAGGCTAAATGGTTTTCTTCCTTCCCTACCGTTCGACATCAGCCTATGGTTTGGAAGAAGACTATCCAGTAAGCATAATAGGTGTACTCTCCTAAACCAAGGATTACTCGTATCTTGAGAGAAGGTGATGATAAAAGACAACTAAATAATACCTTATTCTATTACTCCCGAACTGGGGAAAAAAGAAAAGGGGAAATAGGAGTGGCGATGAAGTACGTGGTTTGGTCGTGAATGATTACTGTCGCAATTTACTTTGCTCTCTTTCTAATCCTTTTATCTTGTCTTTACATATTACATTCTGCACACCCTACTTAGGCTAATTGGTTTTCTTCCTTCCCTACCTTTCGGCACCAGCCTATGGTTTGGAAGAAGACTATCCAATAAGCGTAATAGGTGTACTCTCCTAAACCAAGGAGCCCTCGCAACCTGAGAGAAAGTGATAATAAAAGACAACTGAATAATACCTTGTTCTATTTCTCCTGAACCTGGATCCATCCTCGAAGAAGTCCCTTCGAGTTCGTATATAACCATACAATGGATCTATCCAATGGAAGTGGATATCCGTAGTAATACGGGGTGTTCTGAAATATTCAAAGGGTAAAAGAAGGAGCGGTAATGACTTATGCAACTCGGACAATCCAAAAGCCAGTATTTTAAGAAGGTTCGGTCAACTTGATCACTGAGTCATAGTCTAGGGTCGGTCAAAGGTCGCTGCCAAAGAGAGAAAGAGAGAAAAGAAACACTCTGCGTGCACTCTAACCTAGATCAGAATGGTTATCACTTTATCTAATCAGGAAACTGTAGGGTTCCTAGGCACACTAATGAGGTCTCACAAGGGATCAAACATGGCTAATTCAAAATTTTCATGTGCCTATAAACCCTAATACGGTTCGTTAACTAGATGTATAGACGATGCGATGCAAGTAAACAACTTTAACTTAAAAGAAAAGAGGCTACAACCTTTGTAGATCCGGTCCTCCACCTCCTAGGCTCCGTGATGACGTCCCTCCGCTGTCCATATCGAATCCCGGACTCTAGCATCGGCTTCATCGGAGAAATAGGCGGGCTAGGTCGTCGACTTCGATGCCGAAGATGATCTACGTCGAGGCAACTCAAGATCAAACTGCAACTTCACCAAGTCATAAAACTTGTGAAGAAAACACCCTATACTACTTGGCAAGTGGTAGAGGATGAAGAAATAGGAAGTGGGTTCACTTTAGAATTGGATTTCTCAGTCTTTTTCTCAAGTTGACATTGATGAAGGTAAGGTTTTCTTCTTGTTGAAGATGAAGAAGAAGAAGAAAAGAATATGATAAGTAAGTTTTAAAATAGAAAACAATATGATACTTATCATAATCTTAACCTTAGCTAGGTGTAGAGAATTGACTAAGGTTAGGTTGAATGGTTAGGGTTAAGCATGAGACAAGAATGGTGGACTTGTTCAAAGCTTCATGAAGCTTCAACAAACAAACAAAGAAAGCCAACATGATTTATTTATCTTTCCAAAATGAAAAAATAAATAAATGAATAAGATAAAAGTAAACCCTAACCACTAACTTAACCATGGTTTAATTCTTTACACAAACCTAAGTGAGTATGTATCATCAAACATGATATAAACAAGTGCACAAAAATATATCACATATACAATGTGCATATCAAGTGAGAAAATCCTTTTTAAGTGAACCAATACTAGTTAATGCAAAGCAATATATCAAATATATAATTATGCATTAAATCATTAAATCAACACTTGATTTAACGATCCGTTCATATCATATATAACCGACTAATATCCAATGTATCGGCTTATCGAATCAATCCTTGATTCGATAACTATGTTATATCGCATACAACCATTCGATACATTCATCGCGAGAATAGAATACGGTATCACATACACGCATTATTCTCGGTCCCGCACATATCTCATATGCGCTCCTATTTCGTTTCGCTTGAGACAGGAAACCTCTGTGTAGGACTCTAAAGACTCGTCAATATGCCGGCAGCAGATGATGATCATATCAAGCACCCACAAGCCGCAAGCGGTCTGCTAAACGTAACGGCCAACCGGGTATTGAGCGATCAGAAGATCGACGAGCAAGCCCGCTCATACTCCTGTGAACCCAACCAGTAACACTTACCGTACAGTCCGGTTTGTTCGTCTGATATGTCGCATATCTCGCCTAGGGGTGGTAAACGTCAGACCCCAGTAGCTTGATAAGTCATGCCGACGTGTGGTCCATAACAATCGTGAAACTACTGATAACTCTTACCAGTAGATCACTGCAACCCTGGCAAGGGATTTCCTGTTATGGCCAGTCGTGCATTGCACAACATCAACCCCCAATACCGGGAGAGACGAATCCCTTCCTATCGCTCATTGGCTCCATGTGAATCGGGACTGTACCCAAAAACCACCTGTTTGCACGACTCAGTAGAGCCGTGGTAGGGTGGAAATCAAAGCACAGTGGGAGACACACAAGACTCTATGACGATCTCGGGTCAACAGACTAAGCTGTACCAGTGTCACCAGAGAACTGCCATCTGACGTGAGGTATAATACCATCTGGAAGTTCTTGGCGAGTCCGTTCAGTGTACCCAGTCTCCACTGAGCACCCGCATACCATCTCTGATGTCAAACACCAATGGATATGGGATCATCCATCGCCCATCACATGGGTCGAGAAGATATACGCTAGTCTACTCTGGAATATCGATGCCCCGTCTCGATATTCCCACGACTAAGAACAATGATGGATGTAGTCATTGACTACCCAGGCCCCACTAGTATGATCTTCATCATAGTCCTGGAAGTCGAGTACACATCCTAAGGGCTTTATCAACATGTAATCAGAGAGACAGAAAGTATACATGTTAAGATAAAGAGCAACCAGATAGTGTACTATCATGTCGAGCAAGAAAGTCCTAACTATATATGTCCCAGCATCCACTACAATATACATCCAATGTACAGTAATGGCCTCTAGGGCATACATATAACTAACAATCTCCCACTTGCACTAGGGCCATCTGTAGCAGTGGTTGCAGTATCACATACTCAACCATCCCATAAAAGTCTCTCTTTGGGAAAAGGCCTTCGTGAGTGGATCCGCTGTGTTGTCCTCTGATTCTACTCTCCTTACCTCGATCACCCTGGAGATCAACTATCTCCATGATCAGGTGATGCTGCCTTAGAATATTTCTGGGTCACTGATGGGATCATGGTTCCTTGGCCAAAGCCACACTTCCATTGTCATACAATGGTGGGAATCTAGTTCATCTTATGAACCAATATACACCCAAACTGCCTCTTTGGTAGTATCTTTAATAGCGATGTTACCAGCCTTTATCGTCTAGTTTGCCATGGTATCTAGCTTGGAACTCTTCCAACATACCATCCCTTTACTGAGGGTAAAGACAATGCCTGTGACTGACATTCAGTCGTCCTTATCACCCTGGAACCTTTCCAGTGATTCTCCCCAGGATCAACTGATACCATCTCACTATAACTAGTGAGAATCCTAACATCCATTTAGATCTATCTCATAGATCCAAAACCTAGGATTTAGGAGGTATCACTTTGATCCTATATGGAGAATCTATGTGATAAGAGGAGATCAACCGATCGTAGCATAGGAAACTCCTTTCCTATCAAGAGTATGTCATCCACGTACTCTACGAGGATCATTACCATACTCCATACTACCCTTTTGTACATACAAGGTTCATCTACCATTTTGATGAAGTCAAACTCTTTGACTACCACATCAAAACAGATGTTCCAACTCCGCGATGCCTGCTTTATCCTGTAAAGCAACTTGCACACGTTTCTGCTGCTCCCACTATTTACGAAGCCCTCTGGCTGTGTTCTTATAGACGTTCTCTTCTAAATCAGTATTTAGAAAAGCAGTCAGGGTACCCAACCACCAGATATCGTAGTCATGGTATGTAGCAATGTTAAGTAGGATCCGGATGGACTTAAGCATAGTCACTTGGAAAAGGTTTCATCATTATCCACGTCTGGTCGATAACGAAAAAACCTTCAACAAGTCTAGCTTTGAAAGTCTCAACTTTTCCTTCTACACCAAGTAATCTTCTCAAGATATACTTGCTCCTGATGGGGATTTAACACTTCAGATATAGCAACCAAAGTCCATACTTTGTTGGTGTACATGGATTCCATCTCAGATCGCTAAGCATCCAGCCATTCTTATAGAGTCCCTACTCTTGATGGCCTGCTCGAAACTAGTTGGGTCATCATCTCATGATGCATTCCTTGCGCCCACTGTCATCGAGAAACCGAGGTATCTCTCAGGCAGGTGAGGAACCCTACCAGATCGGCGGAGAGGCTGAGGTTCGTCGGGGACTATAGATTCCTTTGGTTCTGTCAAATCATCAACTGCAGTTTTGTATAGCTGGAACCTTTCCAGTTCTATAGAACTGACCTTGCCTCGATCTTGTCCGGATTTTGCTTTAGACATAGGCCGGATAATCCCAAATCTTAACTTACTTAAGAGATAGGCTCTTCCCATACCATATCTCATATGGAATGGTAGGCAGTGATCTGATTCGAACCTAATTCAATAGGTATGCAGCTTCTCAAGCGCATAACTCCCAAAAGGAAATAGGAAACTTAGTAGTACTCATCATAGAGCACACCATATCTAATATTGTGCGATTGCTCCACCCCGATACACCGTTGTGCTGTGGTGTATTCAGAGGAGTAACACTGAGAGAGAATCTCATTCTCCTTTAGAATAGTCCAGGAATTCTATGCACAAGTATTCTCCTCCCTGATCTCATTATAGGACATAATACTTATACCCTATTATTGGTTCTCTACTTCTAAATTATATTATGTGAATACCTCAAAAGCTTCGGACTTATGTTTCAACAGAAACATATGACTGAATCTTGAGAGATTATCAGAGAATATAATGAAGTATAAAGAACCATTCCTGGCATGTGTAGACAGAAGACCTTACATACATCATCATGTATCAGTCCCAAGAGTTCATTAACTCTTTCTCTGTTTCCAATAAACAGAGCTATGGTCATCTAATCTTTGTGACATGACTGGCAAGTTTCACAAGATGTAAATTCAAACTGATTTAAATATTCATCTAAAATGTAACTTCATCCTGTTGGGTCGCATTGATATGACCTAGTCTACAATGCCTCACGAAGGATTCGTTCATTTCTGAACTCTTCCTCTTGTGTGTGTTCTGTATACTAGGAACTGTAGTTTGATTTAGAACGTCAATGCTTTTAGATAACGTGCCTGAACCGATCAACTTTTGATATAGGAAATGTTCAAAACATTATCCAGCAATACAAAATTTTATCATTACTTTAATAAATAAAGAGATTGATATCATTTTGTATATCAGGTTCGGTATCTAATAGCATTTGTTCAGAATCAATGTATTGGTAATACAGGGTGACAGTGACCAATAGACTTGGCTGCAACACTTGCCCCGTTTTCTGTCTCATGAAACTTATCACCCGTTCTCAGTTTTTCTACCTTTTTTGTAGCCCTATGTAACAGATTACGTATCTGGGATCCTGATCCGGTATCAAATACCCAGGAAGCGGAGGATACTGAGAAACAGTTCTTTGTAATGAACATACCCGAAGGAGATGCATCATATACACTTTCTTCGTTTGGGTGGCATAGGAATTCTGGTATTCCCCTATTTCCTACTCTGTCTTATAACAATTATAAGTTGGAGCGGGACCAACGTTCCCCAGCTCAGTATAACAAGCTGGTTCGGTCAATTCATCCATATTATTATCTTGATTAAAGCGTGATATGGTCGCTACCTGGAGAGAGAGAAAAGAAAACACTCTGCGTGCGCTCTTGCAAGATTAGATTGGTTATTTATTTTATTTAATCAGGATGGCCCCCACTGTTTTTATCAAATCTTCCTTCAAACCCTAAAAGGAAAGACTAGCCGGGATTAATTACACTCTACAAGTTCGCCAATCTTTCAGCCAGGCCAGTGTCGGTACTTTGAGGGATCTTCCCCGTGCTTTCGCACGGACCTAATTAATGTAAACCTCGTTTTCCCAGAGGCGTAAACCCGTTGACACCTTTCTAGACACCTACTTGATCGGCTAATTGTAAATTGCAAAACTCTCCCAGGAGTAACAATTACTCGCAGTGGGTATCGGGATCCAACTATCACATAGAAGGTATGCAATCTCATTGCAAATTTCAACACTTGAACTCCCGATAATGGTTTTTACCCCTAGCACCTATGACCTTAACTATGGTCAACAAATCATAAGTACTAGTCAAGTTCTACCCGTCATTTCATGATTAATTAGACCCACCCACATGACCCTTAACTAAGGTCAACAAAGTCACGCGACTGCCCTAACTAATCGCATCATATGCGGTGTAGGAAGACATCACTTAGCTACCGTACACTGTGCCTTGACTATGGTCAACAAACACAGCACGAATACTAAGTACTCTACTTCCTAAAATGACGGAGGGTTGCGGCTGGTTTTTAAGAAAACCTTTAACGCTTTGAACTTGATCTCGTTGCGGATTCAAATGGTTTTTAAATGGAATGTTTTTGAGGCTTTTCTAGTTTTGCTAAAGGGGTCACTCCCGGTGAAGGGATCGTCGGCCCTTTCCTCGTCGAATGAGGTGCGGGATATATCATATATATCACTGTGCAAAGCAGAAACTATAGAAGCAATCAAAAGACAAACCGAGGGTTGTAGCATCTGCCAGTTATTGCTAAAGGAGTCACTCCCGGTGAAGGGATCTCGGTCCTTTCCTCATCGAATAAGGTGCAGGATGTTCTATAATGAACACCGCGATGCAAAGCAAGAACTGTAGCTACCTGTTTTTATTTTGAAATTCGATTCCACAACATCTTTTAGGTTTATTTTCTTTCATTAATCTCATTAATGAATATCGCATCATTTAAGTTACCTAAACATCACAGATAAATACGACGTACAATTATGCCATCCGCATTCGCCTCGATGTCCCCTCGTGCACCGTTAGGTTAGGTAACTAACGGCAGAGCGGGGCAGGGCTAGCGCGGGTGTAAAACATAAGTAACGTCTATATAATATATCATATACACTATATATTATATCTATCACAGAACATCACATGATCACATCACAGATATCGCAGCAGAAGAAACATATGAAATATTGGATATACTAGGACGTCCGTGTTTTTGATACGAGCCAGTATAAAACACGGATTCCACGGTCGTGATGAATAGCCAATCCCACACCCCTAGACCCCTACGAGAGCGGCAAGCAACCCTACCAATTCTAGGGTTAGGAGACCCGAACTGGACTTCTCGAGTTGGTCTCCCACTGGACCCTAGAACCCAGTTACTTGTGCTCCCCTCCTTGGGTCTATCCTAATGCGGAAAAGTAAATAATATACAATGGGTGACATCTTCCGCAACCTGGAAGTGCCCCAATAAAAGAATATTACATATAAGTTTTTACATGAATGAAAAAGAAAAACACTCATCTCACATAAAACACCCCCGGCTATTCGAACACGACGATCCAATATAACATATCCAGCAACACATAACATCACATGTCATCAACGTAAGTAAATATGCGCATCCCAATAGTCGTTGACATATAGCAACGAAACCGGCGATATCACATATTACACTTACGGTCACAGAAAAGAAAGCGTAAAACTACAACAGTTGGAATCCGCAACCTCTTTAGACATCGCATGCCTAATCAAATGAAATACTTAGACATCGCATGCCTAACAATTATAAACCCCGCATTGCAGTCTCATTATCGAAAACTCTTTTCAATATCAAGTCGGGGAATTCAACAGGATTCCCGACATTTTGATCGAATGCTCGTCGCAAACTTTAGTAGGCGGCCGCACCCCAGACGCCGTCGACGAAGTGCACCAAGGCGGAACACCGCTTCCGCGAGCATCCGAAAGGATGCTTTCGGCGACGGGGTTCTTCTATAATCACTTGGTCGGGGCTATGGGGCGAGGCTGTCTATTAAGTTTACCCGGCGAGTATCCGCGTACTCTACGTGATTGCGACGGACTTTTGATCACATCAAAATTCCGTGGCAACCGATCAAGTGAGACTAAACCGCTAGATTTATAACATTCATTCAGTTATCTCATAACTACTTGTGAATTCCAAATGTTGTATCACATTCCGGATAAATAGAAAATGTTAAACTTTCGATCGAACAATCGAACACCTAAGTTTTCCCGATACAGCTCAACACATGAAATAAGTCTAACAATATTCAGTTCGTGCCTCAGTACCAACGGTCCAGCCGTAGAAGGGTCAAGCCAACGCCTCACATGTGGCACGCCGTACTGCCCCAAACCCTAAGGTTCAAAGGGCAGTTCAAGACGGTCACATAATCGAGTTAAGGTTTGTTGTCTTCTAGAGGGACCATCACGTTACTTGCACTACTTAGAACGTCATTAAACTACGGAAAAGTCCAACAATTGGAAATTTCCCGGCAGGGGAAAAAGTTGGTATTTATATCCGGTCGAACATTTTAACATATTCTAAAATTATCCGGAAAAACACACTGACAAAATTAGACAATCCGATCGAAACACCGAGTCCCCAATACAACCCAGAAAACTCAACCCTTGAGTGATATTTAAAAAATCCTAGAAAATCCAGAACCAAAGCATAAGAATTACTGTGCAAAATTTATTGGACAATGAGACCATAAGGCCGCAGAACCGCTGCAGAAGCCATGCTTCTGCCGCTGTTCCGCGGCGGTTTAGATGAATCAGAAGCTCGTTTTGCACCTTAATTCTTAGATCTTCCTTCTGAATTTTTAAAGAATTTTTAATCTGGAAAAAACACAGTTTTTGAAAAAAGTCCAGAGAGCAAATTTGTGTTAGGGTTTCGGTTTGATCGGACTTCTAACTCCGTCAACGCATCGCCTAAGGCTCTAGCTAGGCTCTGATACCACCGTAGGGTTCCTAGGCACACTAACGAGGTCTCACAAGGGATCAAACATGGCTTATTCAAAATTTTCATGTGCCTATAAACCCTAATACGGATCGTTAACTAGATGTATAGACGATGCGATGCAAGTAAACAAGTTTAACTTAAAAGAAAAGAGGCTACAACCTTTGTAGATCCGGTCCTCCACCACCTAGGCTCCGTGATGACGTCCCTCCGCTGTCCATATCTAATCCCGGACTCTAGCATCGGCTTCATCGGAGAAATAGGCGGGCTAGGTCGTCGACTTCGATGCCGAAGATGATCTACGTCGAGGCAACTCAAGATCAAACTCCAACTTCACCAAGTCATAAAACTTGTGAAGAAAACACCCTATACTACTTGGCAAGTGGTAGAGGATGAAGAAATAGGAAGTGGGTTTACTTTAGAATTGGATTTCTCACTCTTTTTCTGAAGTTGCCATTGATGAAGGCAAGGTTTTCTTCTTGTTGAAGATGAAGAAGAAGAAGAAAAGAATATGATAAGTAAGTTTTAAAATAGAAAACAATATGATACTTATCATAATCTTAACCTTAGTTAGGTGTAGAGAATTGACTAAGGTTAGGTTGAATGGTTAGGGTTAAGCATGAGACAAGAATGGTAGACTTGTTCAAAGCTTCATGAAGCTTCAACAAACAAACAAAGAAAGCCACCATGATTTATTTATCTTTCCAAAATGAAAAAATAAATAAATGAATAAGATAAAAGTAAACCCTAACCACTAACTTAACCATGGTTTAATTCTTTACACAAACCTAAGTGAGTATGTATCATCAAACATGATACAAACAAGTGCACAAAAATATATCACATATACAATGTGCATATCAAGTGAGAAAATCCTTTTTAAGTGAACCAATACTAGTTAATGCAAAGCAATATATAAAATATATAATTATGCATTAAACCATTAAATCAACACTTGATTTAACGATCCGGTCATATCACAAATAACCGACTAATATCCAATGTATCGGCTTATCGAATCAATCCTTGATTTGATAACTATGTTATATCGCATACAACCATTCGATACATTCATCGCATGAATAGAATACGGTATCACATACACGCATTATTCTCGGTCCCGCACATATCTCATATGCGCTCCAATTTCGTTTCGCTTGAGCCAGGAAACCTCTGTGTAGGACTCTAAAGACTCGTCAATACGCCGGCAGCAGATGATGATCATATCAAGTACCCACAAGCCGCAAGCGGTCTGCTAAACGTAACGGCCACCCGGGTATTGAGCGATCAGAAGATCGACGAGCAAGCCCTCTCACACTCCTATGAATCCAACCAGTAACACTTACCGTACAGTCCGGTCTGTTCGTCTGATATGTCGCATATCTCGCCTAGGGGTGGAAAACGTCAGACCCTAGTAGCTTGATAAGTCATGCCGACGTGTGGTCCATAACAATCGTGAAACTATTGATAACTCTTACCAGTAGATCACTGCAACCCTGGCAAGGGATTTCCTGTTATAGCCAGTCGTGCATTGCGCAACATCAACCCCCAATACCGGGAGAGACGAATCCCCTCCTATCGCTCATTGCCTCCATGTGAATCGGGGCTGTACCCAAAAACCACCTGTTTGCACGACTCAGTAGAGCCGTGGTAGGGTGGAAATCAAAGCACAGTGGGAGACACACAAGACTTTATGACGATCTCGGGTCAACAGACTAAGCTGTACCAGTGTCACCAGAGAACTGCCATTTGACGTGAGGTATAATACCATCTGGGAGTTCTTGGCGAGTCCGTTCTGTGTACCCAGTCTCCACTGAGCACCCGCATACCATCTATGATGTCAAACACCAATGGATATGGGATCATCCATCTCCCATCACATGGGTCGAGAAGATATACGCTAGTCTACTTTGGAATATCGATGCCCCGTCTCGATATTCCCACGACTAGAAACAATGATGGATGTACTCATTTACTACCCAGGCCCCACTAGTATGATCTTCATCATAGTCCTGGAAGTCGAGTACACATCCTAAGGGCTTTATCAACATGTAATCAGAGAGACAGAAAGTATACATGTTAAGATAAAGAGCAACCAGATAGCGTACTATCATGTCGAGCAAGAAAGTCCTACCTATATATGTCCCAGCATCCACTACAATATACATCCAATGTACAGTAATGGCCTCTAGGGCATACATATAACTAACAGAAACCTCCCACTGTAATCTCAAATTCTCCTCCAAATCTGAAAGAAGAATTAGTCGGGATCACCCGAAGAGTAAACCAACTCATCAGTGAGAATCGGGATCCAACTATCATCACATTATAACTTGATGGAAACCACTCAAGTTATCACACTCCAGAAGGTATGCGCATACTTGGCAAGTTTCATTATGTTTGAAACTCCCGATGTGATTTTTGCCCCATGCTCTTATGACCTTGACTTTGGTCAAAATGTCATAAGTCATATGTCAAGTTCTACCCATCACTATCCAGGTCAATTTGAATCCACCCGCACATGCCCTTGACTTTGGCCAAAATGGAAGAACGACTGTCCCAAACCAACTGATCTATCTATGCAACAAATGAATACCCAGCAGCTACCAAACACTATGCCTTGACTTTGGCCAAAATACATAGCTTGAATACTACTGAATACCCAAAAGAAATGACGGAGGGCTACGGATGATTTTGGCGAAAAAACCTTTAACGTAATGAACTTGATCTCGTTGAAGGAATATGATAGCTTTTTATAAAAATACAGTGGCGAAAACCTTTGCTAAAGAGGTCACTCCCGGTGAAAGGATCTCGGCTCTTACCTCGTGGAATGAGGTGCAGGATATTCCAACTGAATATCTCGATGCAAAGCAACTTGTAATCGACTATATTGAAGTTATTACCCTGACGCAAACTTTTGCCCAAGGGGTCTCTCCCGGTGAAGGGATATCAGCCCTTGCCTCGTCGAATGAGGTGCAGGATATTCCAACCGAATATCACTATGCAAAACAAAAGGAAACGTCTTTGTAATAACACTTTTTAAATTGGTTCCAACAACATCAAATATAAGTTTTTTTTTATCCTTGCATTGATAAGAATCAATGCAGTCCCATCAATCAATCACACCAGAGAAGAACAAAAAATGAATTGTACGTATATGCCATCCGCATTCGCCACAGGGTCCCGTCATCACCCGTTAGGTTACTTAACTAACGACAGAGCGGGGACTGGTCTAACGCGGGTGTAAAATATATACAACATCTAATAGTATATATACCAATATACAATAATCGCTCCAGGCGTGATAATATGCAACAATACAGAAAAATAATAAGCATCACAGAACAATACAGATAATCTGGGATCCCCGGGTTTCACAGAGCCGCTGCTGAAACCCGACGTTCCCCTGGTCGTTTGGATAGCCTGTGCAATGAAACCTAGACCCCTACAGGTGCGGCAAGTTACCCGCCAAAACCTGAAGCGAGGCAGCCACCTACAGCAAAAATGAATGGACCACCCGGCACTTCACGGAATCCGGTAACTTGAGCATCCCTCTTTGGGTCAACCTGTACCCCCCACGAGTGAGGCGAATAGTCTGCCAATTCTAGAGTGAGGCCCCTCTGCCTCTCAAAGCCATGAGATACGGACCCGTTGCCCTCCAGAACCCGGCTATCCGTGCACCCCGTCGCGGGATAAACCTAGTACAGAAATAAAAATATGTACAACGGGTACATCGACCTCAACCCGGTCGTGCCCCAAAAGAATATTATACAAACAGGCAATGACGGTAGTCCACATGTTGGACGCTCGCCCCGCAATATCAAATGTACAAATAAATCGAAACAGCACTATCATTGCACCCTGCTATCCACCATGACAAATCCGTAACATCACAACACAACACAGAACATCAACGCGAATGTCACGTTCGCAAACCCGTCTAAAAGAACTATAGAAATTAGACGCGGTTTACCGCTCAAATGACATTCCCGGTCGGAGATATAAAGTAAGTACTGTAAACTAACACGTTTAAATTTCGATCGACAAAATTTCCCAAAGTGGGCCCCACAAACATCTGTTGTATAGTAACAAAATATGGGCCCAAAAGAAATATTCCAGAAACTACAATTTAAGGTATAAAACCCACTGTACAAATTTTTTCAAATGGCGCCGTTGCCCGGGAGTGTGCGCTAATTGTTCGTATTTTGAAATTTGAGTTGAAAAGTTTCTTCCATCTAAATTTTTAGATCAAAATTCGCGCAAACACTAATACGAGTTGTTGTGATTTGTGCGAGGAAATCTGGAATTATTGGAGCCGGGGAATTTTTTTTCAGAATATACCAGAGGACTCAGGGCTTGAACAGAGGCTTGCTGTGAAATTTTTGTGCAGGAATTCCCCTATATAACCGCGATTCTGCGGCATTAAAGGCCTAAAATTGCGCTTCCGCGGTGGGACCACCTCTTCTCTGTTCCATTTTTCTCTGGTAATTTCTAAACTTTCTTATCTCTTTCTCAGCTGCTCCAAATAACACTTTGCTGCAGGTTTCTTTGCAAAATAATCGCAGCGCCGCAAAAGCAAATTAAATTGTGCTTGATTTGATTTTTGTGGTTGTTTGCATAATTAATACGGACATTAAGGGGCACGACCAAATCCAGATTAGGTGGGGAGTTCATTACCCTTCCTAAGCCCCGAAAATCGCAAAATTTACATCCGCATTTACCCTAATTAACTAAAAAATATCTAGAGAATGACTCTAAGGACCGTCGCGCTCACTTAGGACAGAAGAAGGCCGTGGGTAATTCATTGCTTATCCGCGTTTCTTTTGTGGTGTCTAAGGCAAGTGTGTCGAAGGCTATTGGTTACTTAATTAGGCCCACTACTTACGTAGTGGAGAACCTCCCACTTACCTGGCACTTACCTGGCCACAGGAGAGACAAAGAGGCAGTGGAGGATTGATCCTGCGACTTGTCTTTTGGCAGTTAGGAGCGGTCTAGAGATTTGACCTAGGTGACCACTAGATTCTAGGGTTCTGCTTGTTGCATTTTGTGATTTGCATCATATTTTAAAAAAATCCGTATCAATTTTCAAAACAAACACCGCATTCATATCATTTCCCCTAATTATAAATTCACGCTGCCACTTATACTAACCCTCTTTAGTGCAAGATAGGCTGGACACGGGATTCTAGTGCCCGTTTAGTCCGCGTTCCCTTCCATCGACCCTAAAGTCGATATTTCTACATTTACCTCATCTTTACCCACCACCACACCCACTTCGATGGATCCATCTCCATCGAACTTCTTTTCCCCTACTCTGCCGCCGTCCGTTGGTGCGCAGAATCCACCTCGCATCTCTCTCCAAGAGAGGTGCTATCCTACATGAGGTCCCCTTTCCACCTGTCTTTCCATTCCACCAGCCAACGGGGAAAATTTTCAAATAAAACCCCAATACATCAACCTTCTACCCAAATTTCACGGTCTCGAGTCTGAAGACGCATACACCTTTATCACCAAATTTGAAAATGTATGCGCAATGATGGGTACCTCACAGCTTTCTGTGGATGCTATGCGTCTACGTCTTCTCCCATTCACTTTGTGCGATTTAGCCGAGAAGTGGCTATATAACACTACCGCACATTCCATTTCAAATTGGGATGAATTCGTCAAAGCATTCCTTAAGAAATTCTACCCACATCAAAAGACAGCTCGAGTCCGTAGCGAAATCTATCAATTCACCCAGCTTCCAAATGAAACATTTTCAAAATGTTTTGAACGTTTCAAGGATCTGTTAGTCCAATGTCCATATCACGGCATCCCGAGATGGGAACTGTGCCGAATCATTTATGAGGGTATTAATCCTAACACAAGACAGACCCTTGAATTCATGTGTCAAGGCAATTTTATGACCAAAGACGATGGGGAAGCCTGGAAATTCCTAGAAGATTTCACTGAAAAATCTTTACAGTGGGAGGGTGTGACTCAATCGTTTAGGGTGGTAATGATGTTTCCATAGGACTAAGAGCTGAAATTTCAGCTTTACACAAGAAATTTGACGCTATGGAAAACAAATTTTTAGCTGCCGCCCTAAGTCAAATGTCACTCTCCAAAACTGTATGTGGATGTTGTTCTGATCCTTCTCACTTGACGGAAGAATGTTCGTTTCAAGGTCACGAGCATACCAATGCCGCATTTCAAAGACCTAGAAACGATCCATTTTCTTCCACATATAATCAGGATTAGAGGAATCACCCAAATTTTGCTTGGAACCAATCACAATCTCAAAACACGGTTCCAAACCAACACAATTTCCAAAAGGTCCTTCCTCCACAACAGCAACCACCACTTTCATTGAGTCAGCACCCCTTCCAATCACAAAACTTCCAAAATCCGGCCAACACTTTTACACCACATGAAAACTTTTTGCAATTGACCGGTACAGATAATACCTCTGCACTAGCACAAACCTTGGATACTTTCAAGAAACATTCCATCCAAGGGACGGCAAGTTTGCAATCTTCCGTCGAGAATGTGATGAAGATCATTATCTCTCAAAATGAGAACATCAAATCGATGGAAGAACAAATTGCACAACTAAAAGCCGAAATGCGTGCAAGAGAGAAAGGGAAACTTCCATCTCAACCATTACCCAATCCTGGCTATTCACATCATGTGGACGCAATCACGTTGAGATCTGGAAGAGTGCTTGACACTCACGTTGGGGAAGAGTTTGATGATACTGAAAAATCAATCAATAACACCCCGGCTGAGACCTTTCCTCACACACACCCATCTAATTCTGACCCCAGTTCTTCTACCCCACCATTTTCTTCCGAGCTTATTCTCCGTTTCCCACAAGGCTCGCCACTTCAGCCCACCTCTTCTACTCCTCCACCGACGATCCCCACTTAAAATTTTGGGATCGGATACACACACACTTCCTTCTCCTATAATGGACCCAGCGCTTATTGCTAAAGCACCTTATCCGAATCGGTTAAGGGTTAACACATCGAGTCCACATATGGAGAATATTATGGACATTTTTAAGCAAGTTAACATGAACATCCCTCTCCTAGATTCCATCCAACAAGTTCCGTCCTATGCGAAAACTCTTAAGAACTTGTGCACTAGGAAGAGGAAGACTCAAGTGCCCAAGAAGATTTTTATGGCAAAGACAGTAGACACGGCTTTCCCCCAACAAGTACCGAGGAAACGTAAGGACCCTGGTTGTCCTACTATTTCCATTTCTATTGGGGAAAAACACATCAACCGTGCTCTACTAGACCTTGGTGCTAGTGTTAACTTGCTTCCATACTCTGTTTATGAGCAACTAGGGATCGGAGAATTGAAACCAGCACATTGCACTCTCCAGATGGCAGACCGATCAATCACCAAACCTAGGGGTGAACTGGAGGATGTGTTAATAAAAATCAGGGAATTTATCTTCCCTGTGGATTTTATTGTAATTGATACACAGCCTGTAGCGAACCCACGGAATCAAATTCCGGTGATTTTAAGTCGACCCTTTTTTGCCACTTCCAATGCTATTATCAACTGTCGTAACGGTTCTATGACCCTATCCTTCGGGAATAGGTCAATAGAGCTGAACATTTACAAGTTGGGAAGTGTACCCTCCGAACCTACTGCTCATGTCTGTTCTGTCGACTTAATGGATGTCGACTCCTGATATCGATCTTGACTCTTTTCATACGTTATTGTTTGACCCAACTATGTATCATACACATACGGACTCTTCCACCGAGATGTCCGGGTCAACAACTAACACCGATTATGAAATGCTTTTAGAGTCTGAAGATCAACCCGCACTTTGTAATGACATTATTCATCGGGGTATGGATGGAACTTTTGAGGAGATCTTCGCTGATGAACTCGCATTTTTGAATAACACGGGTGTTGAGATGAATCATCTCCCAATCAATGAAATTGAACCTCCACCCCTTCTTCTGAACTGTAAAAAGAATGCGAGTAATCCATCACATACACTGCATCGTCTCTCCAAAACGAGACATACACACATTCTATTCCACCACTTAACCTTTCCCCACTTCTTCTTCCACTAACCAGAGCACTGCATTGATAAAATTTTTGAATGGTTGGTGTTAACATTCGGTCTTTGCAAAGCTTGGCATCGACCACTGATTTTTGACCCCCTCTTGTGATTTTCAAAGCTTAAAATTGTTTAACTAAAGTTTGGGGGGTGTATTTTCTGGCTCTTGAGAAGAAAAATTTTTACAAAAATTTGAGCCAAGAATAAGTTTGGGGGAGGATCTTCACTTAAATATTTTGCCCCCACTAATAAATTCCTCCTAAGCTTACAGGTTTTTCGAGATTTAGCAGAAGGCAACAGCGAGGACACTGTTGAAAACAAGTTTGGGGGAGGTTTGTGCTTATTTTTGCATCATTTGCATATCATTTGCATAAGCACAAAACATTTCTTTAAAAACTTATAAAAATTTAAAATTTTCAAAATCTATAAAAATTTGAAATTTTCAAAATATAAAAATATTTTAACATTTTTGTACATAAATAAGATAATGATTTACATACACGGGATTAGAAAAATTTAAGAGAACCAAAAAAATTAGAAGTTTTCTTATACGAACTAGTAATAAGTAGTTATGAGCCGTTGTCCCAAGGGTTAGTAAGATGAAGGACGTCACTAATCTGATGATAAAAATAAGTCTGAAAAATAGTTTCTATTCTGGAAGCCAAACATTTTGAACGTTGAAACCCTGCTATTCGCACTTACACACGTCTTGAAACCTGTGATAGTAAAGGATACCTTGAAATGCTCTTGTCTTAAAGCCAAAAGTATGAAGGAAATAAAAAAATGAATAAAATATAAAATAGTGAGAGGCCATTACTGTACATTGGATGTATATTGTAGTGGATGCTGGGACATATATAGGTAGGACTTTCTTGCTCGACATGATAGTACGCTATCTGGTTGCTCTTTATCTTAACATGTATACTTTCCGTCTCTCTGATTACATGTTGATAAAGCCCTTAGGATGTGTACTCGACTTCCAGGACTATGATGAAGATCATACTAGTGGGGCCTAGGTAGTCAATGAGTACATCCATCATTGTTCCTAGTCGTGGGAATATCGAGACGGGGCATCGATATTCCTGAGTAGACTAGCGTATATCTTCTCGACCCATGTGATTGGCGATGGATGATCCCATATCCATTGGTGTTTGACATCAGAGATGGTATGCGGGTGCTCAGTGGAGACTGGGTACACTGAACGGACTCGCCAAGAACTCCCAGATGGTATTATACCTCACGTCAGATGGCAGTTCTCTGGTGACAATGGTACAGCTTAGTCTGTTGAGTCACTGCTATGCCTTAGGTGGTGCAAGACGAGAAAAATACACCCAATAAGCAAGCACATGAGTAAACGGTCGGTTAGTACCTCAAGAAGTATTAACGGTCGTATGAAAGTGTGTGAGCAATCTCATCTAAATATTCATTAATTAAAAAGTACTGAGGCTGATGGGCAAGAGTATGATAGCTTGAATTGAATTCTCCAGTTGTAGGGATGTCCTTTACACATACGCAGGGTGATATGATCGATGTTTGGAAGAAAGATAGGAATAAAGAATAAGACGATGTTTTATTGAGGGAGGACGTGATTTCTGACATCTTTTCATGACCATTAAGATAGGGCTCATGACAACTGAAAAGCTAGCTTAGTTGGAAACCCTAATTTTCAAAGTTTTTCATTTACAATTCTTTTCTTTAAATGTAATATTCATGATCTTTCTTTTATTAATGGATTTTGTGGGTGCAATCCGCTGAAAACCCTCAGGAGACAACACTCCTCCTGCTAGGGACACCTAGAGGTTTAAAGGCTTGTTGCACGTGCTCAGTGCAATCGTGTTGCCTACGAAAGTGTGCTAGTTAGTTTTTCTCTTTCTTTATTTTCTCCTTCTCTTTTTAATAAAACAGTTCGCTCGAGACGATCGAAAATAAGTTTGGGGGAATTTGATCAGTCGAAAATACTGCATTTTTAACACGGCAATTTCCCTATCTTTTGCACTCATCTAGAAGTGTTCGGCATTCATATTACACATATTAGCAAATCAGTCGTAAAATATCAGATTGCATGTGTTAGACTCTAAAACCGGCACTATAAAGGAAATTGACTGCATTTCATGGCATCGCATCATCCCTATATTGCGCAACACTTGTTTCGAGAAATTATGCAGGAAATTGCAGGAACAAAGCCAAAAGAAGCTGATAAAATACGCCAACTCAAAGGCTAAAGATCTGGAAATGATACAGAAAGACAAATACAATTTAACATATCATACAAAGGCCCAATTGTCAGCCCAAGACCACAGTAGAAAATTCAAGCCCAAAGGCTTCTAAACTGCCGCAGATCCGCGGCGGGAGCCCGCTTGCGCCGTGGATCCGCGGCGCTATGACGTCATTAGCTTCTCAAATTTCATACACGTGGCTCTTGCAACTTCCCAAGCTTCCAGAAGACTCCCGATTCTCCACGTGGCACATCTAGAAGGCTCGGCTTAACAAACTTCATCTAGAAGCTTCTCCTCAACAAACTTTTGGACGGAAATTCAAATCTCCTCAACAAACTTTTGGAGGGAAATTCAAAATTAAAATCCTAGATCTAGGGTTTTGATGTCTATAAATAGGAGCCTAGATCTAATGGTTGAGGTTGTTCAATAAATCCCGAATCATTACTTCCTCATTCTTCAACATCTATCTTCATCTTCTTCCACAAGTCTAGTGACAAGACTTGTGCGAAACCCTAACCCTAATTCCAATCCAAATTCAAGATCCCGAGTACCAATCAAGCGAGAAGCCCTTCAACCTTTTAGGAGCGGAGCCGATCTTCAACCGAGCAAGTGATCCAAGCCGATCCGCGACTCACAGAGACGAGCGAAGCCAAATCGACGATCGAGTTCTTCCTCTTGTAGTTCTTGAGCGATTGTAATGAAATTGTTGATATAAATAAAAAGGTGAAATTCTTTAATCTTGCTTTCTTTAAATTCTTGCATCATGATTCGATCTCAATTTGTAATTGTAGTTCTTGTTGTGAAGTTTGAGTAAAACTCCGCTCGTCAAGGAGTCGAGAAGATCAATAGAATGATGATGTAACAAATCTTAAAACGATTCTTAAGTTCTACGAGTTTTGTAAACCCTAGCAAGTTCAAGAATCGATGACCTAGTTTCGTTGCGATGCTTTCTTGATTGTTATCGCTCGAAATTAGGGATCTACGATCGTTTCTTGAATTTTCTAGAGGCTAGAATGTGAATGATATCGACGAAGAAACAAGGGATAAATGATGAAACCCTAGTTTCATTAGAAATCCCTAATTCTCATCGATCATCATCGATCTAGTATCAATTCATCGAAGGATAAGAATACGTCATCGTGAGATTGCATCACATCTATAGATCCGATCGATTCCTATGAGCCTCATTTTGATTCTTGATATTTGGTTGGAAGAATCATCACAAATTACCACTTCTTGATTTCAATGCTTTCTTAGATCTAGATTTTTCTCTTTCTTGAAATGCAATTACAAATCATGAATTGTTTTCTTTTCTTTTCCTTAAAGTTTCAATTCATCTACTTCGAAACACGAACGATTACACTTTCCCTGTGGACGATCCACACTCGCTAACGATCTACATCCGACACCGTAGTTGATTGCGGTCAAATAATTTTTGGTTGTGATTTCTTTACAATTTTTATATTACACGAACCGAGAATTCATTCAATCAGGACCACTGGTCCCACATACTGGCGGCGGATGCACGATCAAACCCTAGGTTTGACCGCGGATCCTCGGTGGTACTGTAGGATCACGTGACCAAATTTTCACAGTGTGCTTAAAAAACCCTGCACAACTTTCTGTGATATGCAAAATAATTTTTGTACCTGATTTAAAATCGACAGAAACTGTGAACTGAAAAATGTAGTTTTCGAAATTCGGTTCGATCGATGTTTTAAACGTGTTAGCATAAGTTAGTAAAGCTTAATGGTGAGGCTCTGATACCACTGTAAGTCCACGGTAGCGCCCCGGCCGTCTAACAGACGCCAAATGCGGAACAAAAACTTTTACAACTGGCGCTATCGCGTACTATAACCCGGATCTGCCATTAAAGCTAAACTAACAAACTACAAAGTGGGTAGAAATGTTATACCGAACGATCTGAGTCCTTCGGTCTTCAACCATCATCCCATGCTTTATTGCGGCTGCTCCGATCTCCTGAATATCCAGTCTTCTCGTCAAGGTGGCACCACGTCGATGGATCTTTAAACGGGCTCCCGCCTCTGAACCGAGGCGACTCGGTCATCAAGTTTGCTAAAATAGATGACCAAGATTGATGTAGAGATTGAGTAGAACACTTTGTCTCGTTACGTCCAAAACTATGGACGAACGGTTAATGAAGTTGCTATTTGAATCGGGTGAAATGAGAATTGTAGCTTTCTAATTTCCATACACCAAAAAGAACCAGAAAACATCCTCGAATCTGGAACAAGTTCCTTCGAGTTCGTATATAACCATACGATGGTTTTATCCAATGGAAGTGGACGTTCGTAGTAATACGGGGTGTTCTGGAGAAAAGGGTAAAAGTAGGAGTGGCAATGAGGTACGCAACTCTGACAATCCAAAAGCCAGTGTTTTAAGATGGTTCGGTTAACTTGGTCACTGAGTCATAGTCAAGGGTCGGGTCATGGTCGCTGCCAAAGAGAGAGAGAAAAGAAACACTCAGCGTGCACTCTAACCTAGATCAGTATGGTTATCAATTTATCTAATCAGGAAACCTCCCGCTGTAACCTCAAATTCTCCTCCAAACCTGAAAGAAGAATTAATCGGGATCACTCGAGGAGTAAACCAACTCATTAGTGGGAATCGGGATCTAACTATCATCGCATGATAATGTGATGGAAACCTCTCACATTATCACACTCCAGAAGGTATGCGCATGCCTGACAAGTTTCAGTTTCTTTAGAAACTCCCGATGTGATTTTTACCCCATGCTCTTATGACCATGACGAAGGTCAACAAATCATAAGTCACATGTCAAGTTTTACCCATCATTGTCCAGGTTAATTTGAACCCACCCGTACAAGCCCTTGACGAAGGTCAACAAGGCTATACGACTGTCCCAAACCAACGCATCTATCTATGCAACAGAAAGGTAACAAGAAGCTATCATTCACTATGCCTTGATGAAGGTCAACAAACATAGCATGAATACTAAGTGCTACCCGTGTGAAATGACGGAGGGCTACGAATGGTTTTTGGCGAAAAACCTTTAACGTAATGAACTTGATATCGTTGAAGGAACCAGATAGCTTTTTATAAAAAAATATAGTGGCGAAAGCCTTTGCTAAAAAGGTCAGCCCCGGTGAAAGGATCTCGGCTCTTTCCCCGTAGAATGAGGTGCAGGATATTCCAACTGAATACCACGACGCAAAGCAAAAAGTAATCGACTATAGTGAAGTTATCACCCTGACGCAAACTTCTGCCCAAAGGGTCACTCTCGGTGAAGGGATCTCGGCCCTTGCCTCGTCGACTGAGGTGCTGGATATTCATAACCGAATACCACTGTGCAAAACAAAAGATTGGGTCCTTGCAATAACAGCTTTTTAAAAAATGTTCCAACAACATCAAACAGGTTTGTTTAGCTTGCATTGATCCAAATCAATGCAGTCCCATCAATTAATCACACCACAAAAGAACGAAAATATGATGTACATATATGCCATCCGCATTTGCCACTGGGTCCCGTCATCACCCGTTAGGTTACTTAACAAACGACAGAGCGGGGACTAGACTAGTGCGGGTGTAAAACTTATACAACATCTTCTAGTATATATATCAATAGACAATATTCGCTCATGGCGTGATAAAATGCAACATCACAGAACAATACAGATAATCTGGGATCCCCGGGTTTCCTAGAGCCGCTACTGAAACCCGACGTTCCTCTGGTCGTGTGGATAGCCTGTGCAATGAAATCCTAGACCCCTACGGGCGTTGAAAGTTACTCGCAAAAACCTGAAGCGAGGCAGCCCCCTTCAACAAAGTGATTGGACCACCCAGCACTTCATGGAATCCGGTAACTTGAGCACCCCTCCTTGGGTCAACCTATACCCCTTACGAGTGCGGCGAATAGCCCGCCAATTCTAGAGTGAAGCCCCCTCCGTCTCAAAGCTATGAGATGCGGGCCCGTTGCCCTCTAGAGTCCAGCTACCCGTGCACCTCTCCGCGGGGTAATCCGAGTAAAGAAAGTAAAATATATATACAACGGGTACATCGACCTCAGCCCGGTCGTGCCCCAAAAGAATAATATACAAACAGGAAGTGACGGCAGTCCACATGTCGGACGCTCACCCCGCAATATCAATTGTACAAATATAACCAAACTGTACTACCATTGCATCCAGGCTATCCACCACGACAAATCCGCAACATCACAGCACAACACAGAACATCAACGTGAATGTCACGTTCGTAAATCCGTCTAAAACGGCTATAGCAATTAGACAAGATTTACCGATCAAATGACATTCACGGTCGCAGATATAATGTAAGTACTGTAAACTAACGTGTTTAAAATATTCGATCGACAAAATTTCCCGAAGTGGGCCCCAAGCACAATTCCCAGTACTCCAAATAATCTGGGCCAAAACTAAAAATACCAAAAACCACATTTCCAAGTCAGAGACCACTGTAGAAAAAATGGTGCAGTGTAGCTGCAGTACTGCGGTGGAACCGCTGCCAAAACGTGGGTACGGTCGCGGTTCCGCGGCGCTAGAGTGAGCTCTTTCTACAAAATTTCTGCAGTGTTCTTAGAAAAGCCTGCCTGATTTTCTAACGTACCCAAAATAATTTTTAATCCACAAAAAAAATTCGACAGAAACTTCATGAAATGGAATCGCGGTTTCGGAAATTTCGTTCGATCGATGTTTTAAACACGTTAGAGCAAGCTAGTGAAGGTTAATGGCGTGTCTCTGATATCTTGTAAGTCTACGGTAGCGCCCCGGCCGTCTGTCCGAGGCCAAAATGCGGAAACGAAAACTTTTTCAAAACTTGAAACCGGCGCTATCGCAGACTTTAATCCCGGATCGAACCATTAACCTATAACTAGCAAACTAGAGAAGGGTTAGAAAAGCTATACCGATCGATCCGTGTCCTTCGGTCTTTGGCCACCAACCCAAGCTCCTCGCGGCATATCCGATCTCCGGTCTCCTCGTCGGAAAGGGCACCACATCTTCAAATCCTTTTACGGGCTCCCGCTTCGTCCGAAGCAACTCGGGCACGAAGTTCGCTAGCCGACGTGTCCAAGGTGATGTAGAGAATGTGTGTGATCACTTTGTCTCTTGCATCCATTAATTCTCAACGCATGAGAGTGTATGGATGGAGGTTGAAGATGAAGCCATTAATGGAAATGGTGAGCTAGAGGAAGAAGAAGAAGAGGAGCCTTTCTTTCTTATGTTGTATGATAAAATGAGTGTGAGATAGAATGATAAAACACAAGAGCAAACCCCTCCCCTTGGCTACCCTCTTTCTATCTTCTTATCATATCAACTCATAAATCAATCAAAAATGTGACACATGCACAAAGAAAGAGACCATGAGTCACCACTTGTGCATGTGTCACAATTAATGCTCCTAATCATGACTTTTATCTCATTATTTCCATTTGTAAATATTAAGCCAAATGTTTACAACAAAAAAAAGATACGGCAACATCTAAAGTAAACTCGTGACGGATCATAAGGATACCCCTCACCTGTATATACATACCTGCATCCGCATTCCGACCGAATGCGAATGCGGTGAGACTAAAGTAATCCAACAAATCTAATACAAGGATCCGGCTTAAACCAAAGCCCACTAGTTTGATCCGCCCGATCATGATCCGTGAACTACTGCACGTATATGATCGAACCCTTCCATATATCATACGACCTCTGTAACGTTTTGAAAATCGTTTCGGTGAAATTTCGGAAAATCGGTAAAATAAGGGGGTTTTCCGTAAAACGTCAAAATATAAATATATTTAATATAAAATTAAATATAGATATTCTAGCTAGGTAATTGCTAGTATTTAGTGTTTTTTGAGCCACTGGTAAAATTTCTAAATTTCTGAAATTTTTTCCGAAATTAATTATTTTAATATTATTTTAAGCCGTCACTAATACATTTAATTAGGAAAAATTATAAATTGGAATGGGTTAATACAAATTTTGTGCATCATTACATACTAATCTAACATGTAAAATATTGTTTCTGAAATAAAATGAAGTTGTTAAACGGTTTTGAAAATATCGAAGAAAAAGTGGGTAAAATAATGAAATCAGTGTAAATAGATATGGGGTATTATATTTATCTTTTTTTCCCTCATCCCACACTCACCCACCCCCACTTGCATGCTGGCCGAGCCCCTTGCTGCCCCAAGTCCCCACTTAAGGAAATTTTAAAAGAAAAGTCAAGGAAAGCAAAGGAAATAAGGAATGATTAAAGAATGGGTATAAGCTTTGACCTTGGGTTGAATAGATAACATTTTCCCCAACTCATTCTCTCTCCTCTCATTGTGGCCGACCCATCCCCTTCCTCCAACAGCAGCAGCCCCTTCCCCCAAAAATCCCACCCTTTTTACCATAAAAAATTCATCAAATTCCATCCAAAATCAAAGCAAAATCAAAATCTAATCCGTACCCATTTTTACTTGGCCATTCTAGTATGGATCTAGGGATCAAGATGTCAATTTGAGAGGCTAGATTTCAAGTTAGATCAATGGGTAGTGAGGTATAAAAATCTTGACCCTTTTGCTAAATTGTTTGCTATTACTTTAATTCAACTAAATTAGATGTTAATTATGGTTCTAATTGAAAGATTTGGGTTTTCAAGAGAAGGATTAAATTATAGTTAGGGTTTTTGTTGTGTGTTTATGGTTGCAAAGTATAATTCATCATATTGTGAAATGAAAAACCTAATCAAATTGCTAGTTGCAAATTGTTAGGTTGGAATTGTAATAATTAAGCTATATTGCTAACTAGGTTTTTGTAAACCATGAATTTGATTAAGAGAAAAATGTAATTAGGTTTTTCATGACTTCATTAACATTTTAAAATATAGTTTAATTCTTTAGATCATGCAAATCCAAGCTAGATTGTTGTATGTGCATTTTTGCTATAAAATGGTCGAAATTGGTTAAAATTGCAAACTAGGTTTTTGAAATTGAATTAAATTGTGGGTTTAAAATTTAAGTAATGGTTTCTATGGAATAATTAAGATATTAAGTTATCATCATGGTCACTAGAATTGTTAAAACATCATGTTTTGTACAAAAACGGTAAACCTTGCTTGGTAGGTTTTCGGAAAAATAGCTTTTAAAGTGAGTTTGGGGTTTTTTGTGAATTTTAACCTATTTCATAATATAATTAGTGTTTGTGAATGTGAAAATGAGTGTGTTTGGGTTTTTCTCGATGTTTTGACGTTTGTACATCGACATCGAGGGTTGGTTTAGCTATTCTTGCATGCGTAGACGATAGGTTTTGACCTATGCGTGATACGCGTGCCGAATTGGTTTTCGTATACCGTTTCGATTTCGGATATGGCTTTTATGCGTTACGATATGTGGCGACATGTAGGTACCCCAGGTGGACTTCGGCACGACAAGCAAGCGCGTGATGACGTCGGCACCGATGAGCTCAGATCAGGTGAGTAGATTTATATCTACGGAGAGAAGTCGGGTGGATGGCGTATAGCACCCCCGCAGTTCGTGGTGATGTATACTAATACGTATACACACATATATTTAGTATATGTTGAATTGAGATTATTGACGATAAAGATGGACTTTTGGTGTTCTGTGATTGGTTTAGTATAGTTGTGAAACCCTAGAGTAGGGGTTGCACCTATACGCGCACACACGCACATACTTGCATACATCCTTTCTTTTACATGTGCATATATGGGATTGTATATTTATGTGTTCACATGGGTATGGGACTATGTGTTCATATAATGGATTTGAGGATAGTATTTAGGATTTGAGATGAGTCGATGAGATTTGATTCGAGGCCGTGAGATCGGTGATTTGGCAGGGTTCGTATTTAAGATGCGACATGAAGTTGTATCGGGTCCTTTGACGCAGTGTTTCACACACGTGCATGCATACGTAGGTGGTATCAGTATTGTACTATACATAGATCAATACCCGGATTATGATCTTTGATAAAGGGGATACCAGATGAATAGTGTGATGAATGTGATATTGACCCGTACCCAGATTTAGGATGCCGTACGACGGATTTACGTACGAGCTATATATTGATGATAGATCCGCACTCTTGACTTGGGAATGTCTGACTATAGATATGGTATCGGATGTGATATTATTGAGGCGGGATCACCGACTAATATATATATATATATATATACATATATATATATATACATACATATATATATATACATACATATATATATATATATACATATATATATATATATATATCGACTCAGATGTTAGGCGGTTTCCTTACCTTCAGTTAGCTTGTTAGTTCAGCCGTATAGTTTAGTGTAGTTGTTAGACTAGGTTAGATTCCTACCTATTTCAAAACTAACGGATCGTGGGTATTTTAAAAGACAGGTCAAGGGATTCTACGGATATTTCAAAAGACGTATCTTTTCTTAAAAACACCGTAGCCCTTATTTTCAAAACCCCACGATTCGTGTTATTTCAAATGGCACCACTGTGGAACTCATATTTTATTAAATGCAGATTAGTTATCATTGTGTTTAGTATTCAGCTCCCGCACATTATTGATGTTCGCTCCTCATCGCATACTTATTTTGTGATTCATATACCGTTATTGATATCATGCTGGTAGGACACCAGCACCATTACTGATGACGCGTATGTACCACGTACACTTACTTGCCGGCTCACACACATCTTCATCGGTAATTGCCATGTCACGAACACTTTAGAAAATACTATTTCATTGACATAGTTTGTTAGCTAATAGTTTAGACATGATATTAGTGTACTTGCCTTATATGCTAGTTTAGACATTGTAGTTATTATTTGCTACTTCTTGCATGTTATTATTCACTGTTATGCCGCATTCATGGATTTTTATGCCTATATTCCCTGTTTACATGCTATTGAGGATTTGGATTCGGATTTTCATGAGATTTCCTGGATTTGGGGGAAAACCGTAAAACATTTATAAACTTCTTTTCTATCTCTTTTTAAATGAAAAAGTGCGGTTTTCCCATGATGTATGAGTCGTCCACCCTGAGTTTGCTGATAGATTTCGAGACCCGATTCGAGGAGTTGGATGAACCGTTTTGGGTACATGGTGGGCCTGGTAAAGTACCCCAGGGCAAGAAGTTCGAGTAGTAGACGATGAGCCTGGCAGGGGAAGACTACCTACCGGTGATTTTACCCAACGCGTCAGATATCCGGAGGATACCGTCGTGGTCTTGAGATTGATGGTAGGGGCCGGTCTGGACTGACGGCGCCCTAGATAGTGAGATTGAGACATTGAGATTTATGAGATATTGAGGTACTGAGATTTGATGATCCAGACCAGTCCGGATAGCCGGAGCCTGAGATATTGAGATATTGGGATTTATGCTTTGTGTCGATGCTAGACACTGTTTATGCTGATTTCATTTATGATACCTCTTTTTAAAAAAATACAAAAATCTCACTATGTTATGAAAGCAGTTTCTCCATTTACATGTATTCTGTTTTCATGTATTCATACCTCATCCATATGATATATTGCTACCTGAGGCACTGACACGAGCACTTGGTATCACAGTTGTTTAAAGGTTGTAGGGTTACTAGGCACACTCAAGAGGTTCCACAAGGCATCAACCATGCCAAAATCAAATTTTTCATGTGCCTAAGAATCCTATGCAAGATCGTTAACTAGAGATTAGGCGAAAAACGAGCAAGTAAACAACTTTATTGCTAAGTGAAAGGGACTACAACCTTTGTAGATCCGCTCCACCATTTCTTTAGCTCCGTGTTGACGTCCCTCCGCTGCGATCATCGGAATCCCGGACTCTAGCGATGGTTTCGTCAGAGAAATAATCGGGCTAGGTCGTTGATTCGATGCCGAAGATGATCTACGTCGAGGCGACTCAAACTCAAGCTTCATCTTCACTAGGTCAAGAAACTTGTGAAGAAAACACCCTCTACTACATGGCAAGTGATAGAGGATGAAGAAATAGGAAGTGGGTTCACTTTGGATTTGGATTTCTCACTTGGAATCATCACTAAGAATTTTCTAGCAAGCTTTTCCTTTCTTCATGAAGAAGATGAAGAAGAAGGAAAAGAATTAATTAATTAGAAAATTCAAGTGATTCTTATCATATAGCAACCATGGGTTAGTTTAACTCATGTAGAGAATAAACTAGGGTTTAGATAATGGTTAGGTTTAAGAATAAAAACAAAATGGTGAAGCTTCATGAAACTCCAAGAATAAAACAAAGAAAGCTACCATATTTGTTTTTGCCCAAAAAAATAAATGAATAAATAAATGAGTAAATCAAACCCTAACCATTAACCTAATCATAGTTTAAAGCATACACACACCCAAGTTTGCATGTATCATCAAACATGATACAAACAAGTGCGCAAAAAATATATCATATATACAATATGCACAATCTAGTGAGAAAATAATCTTAAGTGAACCAATACTAGTTAATGTAAAGTAATATATCAAATATATAATTATACATTAAATCACTAAATCAACACTTGATTTAATGATCCGGTCATACTGCATATAACCGACTAATATCATGTGTATTAATGTATCGAATCAACACTTGATTCGGTAACCCGGCTATATCTCATATAACCGTCCAATGATACAAATCGCGAGAATAGAATACAGTATCACATACTGGTATTATTCTCGGTCCTGCACATATCTCATATGCGCTCCTATTTCGTTTCGCTTGAGCCAGGAAATCTCTGTGTACGACTCTTAAGACTCGTCAATACGCCGGCAGTAGGTGATGATCATATCAAACACCCACAAGTCGCAAGCGGTCTGCTAAACGTAACGGCCACCCGTGTATTGAGCGATCAGAAGATCAACGAGCAAGCCCGCTCACACTTCTGTGAATCCAACCAGTAACACTACCGTACAGTCCGGTCTGTTCGCCTGATATGTCGCATATCTTGTCTAGGGGTGGTAAACGTCAGACCCCAATAACTCGATAAGTCGTGTCGATATGAGGCTCATAACGGGTCGAGAAACTACTGGTAACACTTACCAGAAAATCCCTAAAACAGCCTTGGCCAAGGACTTCCTGTTATAGTCAATCGAGCACTGCGCAACATCAACTCCCTATACCGGGAGAGACGAAACCCTTCCTATCGCTCATTGCCTCCATGTGATTCGGGACTGTACCCAAAAACCACCGTTTTGCACGCCCTTTTGGACGTGGTAAGGTGGAAATCAAAGCACAGTGGGAATCACACAAGACTCTATGACGATCTCGAGTATTCAGACTAACCTGTACCAGTGTCACCTGAGAACTGCCATCTGACGTAAGGTATAATACCACTGGGAGTTCTCGGCGAGTCCGTCCAGTGTACCCAGTCTCCACCGAGCACCCGTATATCATCTCTGATGTCAAACACGAATGGATATAGGATCATCCATCGCCCATCTGTATGGGTCCAGAAGGTATACGTTAGTCTACTCTGGTATATCGATGCCCCGTCTCGATACACCCACGACTAGGGACTTTGAAGGATGTACTTATGGACTACCATGTCCCCACTAGTATGATCCGCATCATAGTCCAGGTAGTCAAGTACACATCCTAAGGGCTTTACCAACATGTAACAGAGAGACAATCAGTGTACACGTTAAGGTAAACTGTAACCAGATAGCATACTATCATATCGAGCAAGAAAGTCATCCCTATATATGTCCAAGCATCCACTATAATATACATCCTATGTATAGTAATGGCCTCTAGGGCATACATATAACTAACAGAGGTATACCCTAGCCATTGTTGTAGGCTGCATGTTATATATATTTGAGTATATATTATGATCATATGACCTAGGATTGCGTTGTTCATGCGATTTCTGTTCGTAGATGTTTTCTACTCACGAGTTGGCAACTCACCCCCGTTGTGCCCCAGTTTCTTGCAGGTTTTGCCGTACAGGGTTCATTACGGCTTTGCTGGCACTGCTTCTTTTTCGGGTGACTTGCTAGTAGGTGGGTTTACTTGTATCGTACCCATCATTACATCTTGTGTATTATTATTCTGTTGTATTTAGAAGTTCCATCAACCAAACATTTATTTATTTCAGATAGAGACCAGTGTTGTTTATTCTTTCGACCTTAGAGTCGCGCGTTATATTTCTTTGGATTTCATGCTGTTTCGAGTTTCCTTTTCTGTTGTGATCCTCGCTTTTCGGCGTTGTATATTATATTGCTTGCATGGTTGTGACCGTCGATTGACGAAGAGCTAGCTCCCGCTTGGGGATGCCTTTTTATTGATTTCGTATACTATTCATGTTTTATCCCGTTTGGGGGGCAGTATTTACAAAGGAGACTCTGCCGAAATTTTCAGAAAATACTTGATGTTTTAAAAACGCATAATTCAGCTTATGCTATTAAAACTACTTGCTTTAAATTAGTTTTTCCTTCACTCTATTACTTTTCTTGATTTGGATTTCTTGGTTTTCGGCTTACTTAGATTACGTACGCCTCGAGACGTTTCGTAGTCTAAGTGCCGATCATGTTCCGTACTTTCGGGTCATGACAGCCTCTACAACGTTTCGCCGGAAACTTGAGAAACTGTCTCTGGGGAACTCTGAAGACTCGTCAATACTTTGGCTGTGGATTTATCCACTAGCACGTCAGTGGTACTAGCTGTACGTAACGGGCTACCAGGTATTGACCAAAAGGGAGGTCGATGAGCGAACTCATCCTGACACCCTACTGAGCCTGTCAGTGACAATATCCGTACAGTCCTGTCCGTTCGTCTATGAGCATCGCATGTTGGGCCTAGGGGATGGTAAAAGTCAGACCCCCAAAAGCGGTACAAGTCGTGTCGGAGTGTAGCCCAGAATACCCTGAGATACTACTGGAATACCTACCAGTAAATCTCCTGCCTTGGCCAAGGACTTCGTGTAATGGCTCTCCTAGACACAGCGCGATCTCACCCCCAATACCGGGAGAGACGAAACCCCTGCCGATCCGCTCACTGCCTCCATGTGGCTTGGGACTGTACCCAACTAAAACCTGTTTGCATGACTCCTTTGAGCCGTGGTAGGGTAATAATCAAAGCACAGTGGGAACTCACACGAGACAAATGACGATCTCAGGTCAATGAACTAACCTGTACACATGTCACCAGGGAACTGCTATCTGACGTCAGGTATAATACCAACTAGCATGTTCCCGGCGAGTCCTGTCCGGTGTACTCATAACCCAATGAGCACCTATATACATCTTAGGTGAACCAACTGACACCAATGGCTTGTGAGACCGGCCACCGCCCCACGTCGGGGTCTCGACTGTATACACTAGTCTACAAATGGAGTATCGATGCCCTGTCTCGAAAACTCCCACGACTAGGGACCTTTTAAGGATGTGCTTATAGACCCAAGCTACCACGTATATGATCGCCATCATACTACTGGCCGTCAAGCAAGAATCCTAAGCGCTCTATCAACGTGTAATAGTGACCTGTAAGGTCACCTAAAGCAGTACACGATGATAAAGATAAACCAGATAGCATACTATCATCTTGAGTAAGACTGTTCTACCGGTATAGCTCCTCCCTCAATCATTGAAATCACGTGCCTGTGATCCAATAATTGACTCTAAGGGCACTATATCCAACAAACACGACGATCCTGAATGGTTTCCTACAGCACCACTACTAGGGTTTGGAGGCAATACACATGTCATATTTTAATTTTAGATGGTGCTAAAGAAACAAACACAAGGATCATGCTAGAAAAATTAGGGCAACTAAACTTTAACACAAACACAAGTAGAAAAAGCTAGGGTTTTGAGAGTACAACCTTTGTAGCTCCCTACTCTAGACTCCTTGGCTACTTGAGGGTTGGAAAAAGGTCCGCTTGAGATCCTCTAGGTCCACGACGATCCACCCGAAGTCCTCATTGTCAAAGCTAGAAGCTTCACAAGATCAAGAGAAGAAATGGAAGCTAACACTCTACACTAATGGGCAAGACTAGTGTAGAATGGTGTTGTGATTGGTTTTCTCACTTCAAAATCCTAACTTGGTCACTCTTTGGCTCACTTGAGAAAACTAGAGAGCAAGAGAGAAAGGAGGAAGAAGATGATGGCTTTCTAAAACTCAAGATAATGATAAGCTTGTTGAATAAAATGAGAAAATGAAAATATTTATATTTTCACTCTCTCATTCACAACCATGGTTATAAAATATCTAGATATTTTTGTTTGGAACAAAAATGAATATAGAAATTAAATCATGGTTAAACTAAAGGTTTAATGAAAGAATAAAATATTCAACCATGAAACAATTTCCATTTTCATTTTTCTTTTCCAAAAATAATATCCATATATTTTATAGAGGGTGTGAGTCTTATATTGCCACCATCCACTATATCAACAACCATGATAGAATGATGTATGCATGTATGTGTGCAGGCACATCATTATGTGCATGAATAAGAATGAATGCATACATGCATGCATACAACAAAAAAGACAAGAAAGGATTTCTAGTGAGAAACTAATGGTCAATGATAAATCAACACTTGATTTAGCAACCCAGTCATATCACATACGACCCGACCAAAAGCAAACCGCCCGACTAATATACGGTATCACATACACGCATTTTAACCGGGTCCACGCGCATATCTCATATGCGCACCACATCGTTTCGCCTGGACTAGGCAACTCCATTGTAGGACTCTAAGACTCGTCAATACGCCGGCAGTGGGTGATGATCATATCAAGCACCCCCAAGCCGCAAGCGGTCAGCTAAACGTAACGGCCACCCGGGTATTGAGCGATCAGAAGAAAACAAGCGAACATGTTACAACTCCGGTCGAGCCAACCAACAACACTACCGTACAGTCCGGTCTCTTCGTCAGATATGCTGCATATCAAGTCTAGGGATGGTAACGTCGACCCCAATAACTCAATAAGTCGTGCCGATGAATGGTCTATAACAGATCGAGAAACTACTGATAACACATATCAGTAAATCCGAACAGCCCTGGCCAGGGACTTACTGATATAGCCTGTCGAGCACAGCATAGCATCAACTCCCAATACCGGGAGAGAAGAAACCCCTCCTATCGCTCATCGCCTTCGTGTGTCTCGGGACTGTACCCAACGGCCACCTGTTTGCACGACTCAGTAGAGCCGTGGTAGGGTGGTAATCAAAGTACAGTGGGAGAACACACAAGACTCTATGACGATCTCGGGTCTACAGACTAACCTGTACCAGTGTCACCTGAGAACTGCTATCCGACGATAGATATAATTCCATATAGGAGTTCTCGGTAAGTCCGTCCAGTGTACCCAGTCACCACTGAGCACCCGTATACGATCTCGATGTCAAACATCGATGAATGTGGGAACATCCATCGCCCATCATATGGGTCTAGTATCATATACGCTAGTCTACTCTGGTATATCGATGCCCCGTCTCAATATACCTACGACTAGGGACATTTCAGGGTATATTTATAAACTACAGATGTCCCACTAGTATGATCTCCATCATAATCACAGTAGTCAAGCCTATATCCTCAGGGCTTTATCAACATGTGTGAATGAATAAAAGTATGATCAAATCAACATGTCTGATAAAGAAGAACCAGATAGCATACTATCATGTCGAGCAAGAATGTACACTGAATATATATATATATATATATATATATATACATGTATAAATACATCCACTAACATATAATGGCCTCTAGGGCATACATATATCCAACAATCTCCCACTTGCACTAAGGCCAGTTATTGGCGTATCTCATATCCAACATCTCAAAAAGTCGTTCATGCTATGGCTGAGAGAGGGCCTTGGTGAGTGGATCCACGGTGTTATTCTTTGTGTCTACTCTCCTAATTTCGATCTCGCGGCGATCTACAGTCTCCCGGATCAAATGAAAATGCCTCAGGATGTGTCTGGACCGCTGATGGGACCTGGGCTCCTTGGCTAACACCATAGCCCCATTATTATCACAATACAATGGTATTGGACCAATAATGGTTGGAACTACTCCTAGCTCCGAGATAAAATTCTTCATCCAGACGGCTTCCTTGGCGGCATCATTCGCAACAATGTACTCAGCCTCCATCGTAGAGTCTGCAACGGTATCTTGTTTGGAACTCTTCCAACTTACCGCCCCTCCATTGAGGGTAAATACAAACCCGGAGATAGATTTGTTGTCGTCCTTATCGCACTGGAAGCTCGAATCGGTAAAGGCCTCCATTTGGAGATCTCCATTACCATACACCAAGAACAATTCTTTAGTCCTTCGCAAGTACTTAAGAATGTTCTTCACAGCTATCCAGTGATTCTCCCCTGGGTTGGATTGATACCTGCTTACAACACTAAGTGCATAAGATACATCTGGGCGTGTACATAACATCGCATACATTATAGATCCTACTACCGAAGCATAGGGTATAATGCTCATGCGAGCTCTCTCTTCATCGGTCTTTGGGCAAGAGTATTTGGAGAGAGTGACCCCATGGCAAGCGGGTAAAGCACCCCGCTTGGAGTCTTCCATAGTAAACCTTTTTAGGATGGTGTTGATGTACCTGGTTTGGGACAATCCCAATAACCTCTTGGATCTATCCCTATAGATCCTAATGCCCAGAATGTATGTGGCATCACCCAGGTCCTTCATGGAGAACCTTAGTGATAAGAAATATTTGACCGACTGTAGCATAGGAATATCATTTCCTATCAGAAGAATGCCATCCACGTACAATACGAGGAATGTGACAGCTCTCCCTACAGCCTTCTTATAAACACAAGTTTCATCTGGATTTTTGATGAAACCAAACTCTTTGATAACATCATCGAAACAGATGTTCCAACTCCGTGATGCCTGCTTTAACCCATATATGGATTTAAGCAATCTACATGCTTTCCCGCTGCTCCCACTGTCAATGAAGCCGTCCGGCTGATCCATATAAACGCATTCTTCTAAATCCCCATTTAGAAATGCCGTTTTAACGTCCATCTTCCAGATTGCATAGTCGTAGTGAGCAGCAATAGAAAGTAGGATCCGAATGGATTTAAGCATGGCTACGGGCGAAAAAGTCTCGTCATAGTCCAAACCCGGTCTTTGACGAAAACCCTTCTCCACAAGTACTGCCTTATAGGTCTCTACCTGCCCATCTACACCAATCTTTCTTTTAAAGATCCATTTGCACCCCACAGGTTTTACCTCAGGGGATACAACATCCAAAGTCCATACTTTGTTGGTATACATAGACCCCATTTTGGATCTCATGGCATCCAGCCACTTCACAGAGTCTCCACTCGTGATAGCTTGCTGAAAACTGGTAGGATCATCATCCTCCATGATGCAGTCTTCTCTGTCACCATCAATGAGGAAACCGTAGTACCTCTCCGGTGGGCGAGAAGTCCTACCAGACCTATGGAGTGGTCGAGGTTCCTCAGTTTCTATTACAACAGCCGGTTCAACCAAGTCGTCATTTGTAGTTTGTGTCTCTAGAACCTCTTCTAGATTCACCACATTGCCATCATCTTTATCTGTGAAAAACTCCTTTTCTAAGAATGTGGCATACTGAGAAACAAACACCTTTTGTTCCTCCTTGTGGTAGAATAGATATCCATAAGAGTTCCTTGGATATCCCACAAAGTTACACATGACCGACCGTGTCTCGAGTTTGTCCGGATTCTGCTTTTTAACATAGGCCGGGCAACCCCAAATCTTAATTCTCTTAAGAGATGGTCTCTTCCCATGCCATATCTCATATGGCGTGGTAGACACGGTTTTGGTGTTCAGTAGAAATGCTGCAGTCTCCAATTCATGCCCCCAAAATGAGACAGGTAACTCAGCATCACTCATCATGGAACAGACCATATCTAATAGGGTCTGATTCCGTCGTTCAGACACACCGTTATGCTGTGGTGTGTAAGGAGGAGTGAGCTGAGAGAGAATCCCATTCTCTTTTAGGAAGTTTGCAAATTCTGTACTGAGGTACTCCCCACCTCGATCTGATCGAAGCATTTTGATACTCAAGCCGGTTTGTTTTTCTACTTTGAGTTTATATTCAGTGAATTTCTCGAAAGCTTCGGATTTGTGCTTTAACAAAAATACATGACCGAATCTTGAGAAATCGTCAGTGAAAGTAATGAAGTAAGAAAAACCGCCTCTAGCTTGTGTAGACATTGGCCCACATACATCACTATGTATGAGTCCTAGGATCTCGGTATCTCTTTCTCCGTGTCCGGTAAACGGAGTTTTGGTCATTTTACCCTTGATACAAGACTGGCAAGTCGCATAAGATTTATATTCAAAAGAGTTTAAATATCCATCTTTGTGTAACTTGTTTAGTCTTGTTTCGTTAATATGACCAAGTCTACAGTGCCAAAGAAAAGCTTCATTTATTTCTTAAAGTTTTCTTTTATTAGTGTGTTGTATGCTGAAAACTGTGTGCTGATTTAGGACGTATATCCCGTTATTAAGCGTACCATACCCAACCAACATTTGATTCAGGTGAATGTTCATAACATTGTTCTGCAGTACAAAATTATATCCTTCATTGTCTAACAAAGAAACGGATATTATATTACAAAGCATACTAGGTACAAAATAACATGGGTTCAAAACCAATATACACCCAGATGACAACCCCAAATGATACTCTCCCACTGCGACTGTATGTACATTGGAACCATTTCCAACGCGGAGAGTATGGTCACCTGTCTTCAAAAATCTTGCTATTTCTCAGCCCCTGCATGGAATTGCAAATGTGAGAACCTGAACCGGTATCTAATACCCAGGAAACAGAGTTTATTGAAAAACAGTTTTCTGTCACAAACACACTTGAAGCGGAAACATCCCCATGCTTCTTCTTGAGATTTAATTACTCCGTGCAGTTGCGCTTCCAATGTCCTGTTTTGTGGCAGTGATAACATTCCCCTTTCCCCGATTCTCCAGCTTTGGACTTGTCCTTCCCCTTAACCTTTTTAACTCCTCCCCTAGGCTTGGTGGGCTTCTTCTTCATCTTTCCCTTGGCCTTAGCCTTTGGGCGAGAAGAAGAAGATTTCCCAACACTCAAAACGGGAGTTTTCACTGATTTCAGTGTGCTCTCTGCACTCCTTAACATATTAAGGAGTTCAGGTAGTTCCTTCTCCATGTTGTGCATGTTGAAGTTAACTATAAATTGAGTAAAGGTGGAGGGGAGGGACTGCAGAATAATATCTGTATATTGTTCATTGTCCATCGTCCATCCAAGGTCCTCAAGCTCTTCTATGAGAGCTATCATCTTCAGAACATGGTCTCCTACTGGTGTGCCAGGGGCCATTCGCATCTGAAACAATTTCTTTGATGCTTCGTATCGTAATACGCGGGATTGCTCTCCATACAACTCCTTTGTATGGAGGAATATGGCGTGAATGTCCATATTCTCGTGCTGCTTTTGATGTGTGTTATCCATCGATGCAAGCGCGAGGCATTTGGCCGTGGCACAGTCAGCGTCCCATGTCTTGCGTACTTCAATATCCGTAACTGAGGATTTTGGACCTGGGACAGGCGGGGCTGAAGCCGTGAGGACATATGATACTTTATCATAAGTCAAGGCAATGTTCAGATTCCTCAGCCATTCTTTATAATTGGTCCCATTCAGTTTATTTTTATCTAGTAGAAGCTTGAGTCCTGTCATTGGTATCTGCCATTAAGAGAGAGAAAAGAATACACTCAGCGAAAGCTCTTGCAAAGATCAGATTGGTTATTATCTTGTCTAATCGATGTCTCCCACTGCTTTAATCAAGTTTTTCTTTCAAACCTTAAAAAGAAAACTAGCCAGGATTAATTACAGTCTACAACTTCGCTAACCGTTCAGCCAGGCCAGTGTCGGTACTTGAGGGAGGTTCCCCGTGCTTTCGCACGGACCTAATTAAATTAAACCTCGTCTTCCCAGAGGCGTAGCCCCGTCAACACCTTTCTAGACACCTAATGGGTTAGCTAATTGTAAACTGCAAAACTCTCCTGGGAGCAACTATTGCCCACAGTGGGATCGGGATCCAACCATCATATGGAAGGTATGCAATCTCATTGCAAATTTCAACTATTGAAATTCCCGATGTGGTTTTTACCCCTAGTACCTATGACCTTAACTATGGTCAACAAATCATAAGTACTAGTTAAGTTCTACCAGTCATTTCTTGATTAATTAGACCCACTCATATGACCCTTAACTATGGTCAACAAAGTCGCATGAATGTCCTAATTAATCTGCATCATATGCAGTGTAGGAAGACATCACTTAGCTACCGTACACTACGCCTTTACTATAGTCAACAAACGTAGCACGAATACTAAGTACTCTACTTCCTAAAATGACGGAGGGTTGCAGATGATTTTTAAGAAAATCTTTAACGCTTTGAACTTGATATCATCGTAGAATCAAATTGTTTTCAAAAGAAGTGGCTTGAGCTCCGCGGTTTTGAAATATAGCTTTTTCATAAAGAGCCGAGTGGTTTTCAAATCTGATTCTATAACATCTTTTTAGGTTTATTTTCTTTACATTAATCATATTAATGTAGCCCCATCATTTAAGTCCTTAAGCCAACCACAGAAAAGAAAAGAAAATACAACGTACGCTTATGCCATCCGCATTCGCCGCAATGTTCCGTTATGCACCGTTAGGTTACTTAACCAACGGCATACCAGGACGGGACTAGCGCGGGTGTAAAACATAAGCAACGTCTACTATATATCTCATATATAATATATCATTCATCTCAGATATCACATCACAGAATACAAGCAGCAGAAACACAGATATAATGTAGGATTTACTAGGACGTCCGTATTTAGTATTCAGCCAATAATAGAAAATACGGATTCCACAGTCGCGATGAATAGCCAAACCCACACCCCTAGACCCCTACGAGAGCGGCAAGCGACCCTACCAATTATGGAGTTTAGGAGACCCGGTCTCGACTCCTCGAGATGGCCTCCCACTGAACCCCAGAACCCGGTCACTTGTTCTCCCCTCCTTGGGTCTATCCTAATGCGGAAAAGTAAATAATATACAACACTGGTGGCATCAACCTCAACCCGGAAGTGCCCCAAATAAAAGAATATTACATTACATTTGAATTTTACATGAATGAAAAGAAAACTCTCATCTCACATAAAAAAAACCCGGCTATTCAATCGCGACAATCCTGCACATCATATCTCAGCAACACATAATATCATATATCATCAACGTAAGTAAGTATGCATACCCCGATTGTCATTGATGTATAGCAACGAAACCGGCGATATGCGACATACTACACTTACGGTCACAGAAAAGAAAGTGTAAAACTACAACATTTGGAATCCACAATCACTTTAGACATCGTAAATCCGAAATATCACATACTTCGCATTTCATGCCTAACTATGTGAATTCCACATATTGTATCACATTCCAGATAAATAGACAGTATTAAACTTTCCGATCGAATAATCAAATACCAAAGATTTCATAAATAGCTCAACACTTGAGCGGAGTTCAAAAATCCCGGAACGTGTCACAGTAGCAGCGGTCCAGCCGTAGAAGGGTCAAGCCAACGCCTCACTTGTGGCACGCCGTACTGCCCCAAACCTTAAGGTTTAGAGGCAGTTCAGACGGTCACATAATCGAGTTAAGGTTTGTGTTCTTCTAGAGGGTCCACCACGTTACTTGCACGTATTTCCGAAAGATTTAAACTCGAGAAAAAAATTCAACACTTGAAAATTTTTCGTGCCGGGAAAAAGTGAGTTAATGATATCCGTTCGAAGTTTTTAATACTTTCTAAATTACTCGAAAACAACACGAAATTAAATATTCCGATCGAATCAATGAATCAAAAATAATCCCCAGAACACTCAACACTTGTGTCAGATTAAAAATACCTAAAAACATGTACAAGCAGACAAGAACATTACTGTGTAAAAACAAGGCAATAATATCCCTGTACGGTCGCGGATCCGCGGCCTAAGCAAGGTCTGGCCGCGGTTCCGCGGCGGTATGTCCGTATTATGGCTTCATATTTTACAGTTTTGCTTAGATTTCCCTGCTTAATTTTTTAAGTATTTTTAATTCTGAAAAAACACTGTTTTGAAAAAATGTACAGAGAAGGGTTAAAAAAGCGTATTTCGGGTTCGATCGGAGTTTTAACTTCGCCAAAGCGTCGCCTAAGGTTCTAACCAGGCTTTGATACCATGAAGGGTTTCCTACAGCACCACTACTAGGGTTTGGAGGCAACACACATGCCATATTTTAATTTTAGATGGTGCTAAAGAAACAAACACAAGGATCATGCTAGAAAAATTAAGGCAACTAAACTTTAACATAAACACAAGTAGAAAAAGCTAGAGTTTTGAGAGTACAACCTTTGTAGCTCCCTACGCTAGACTCCTTGGCTACTTGACGGTTGGAAAAAGGACCGCTTGAGATCCTCTAGGTCCACGACGATCCACCCGGAGTCCTATTTGTCCAAGCTAGAAGCTTCACAAGATCAAGAGAAGAAATGGAAGCTAACACTCAACACTAATGGGCAAGACTAGTGTAGAATGGTGTTGTGGTTGGTTTTCTCACTTCAAAATCCTAACTTGGTCACTCTTTGGCTCACTTAAGAAAACTAGAGAGCAAGAGAGAAAGGAGAAAGAAGATGATGGCTTTCTAAAACTCAAGATAATGATAAGCTTGTTGAATAAAATGAGAAAATGAAAATATATATATTTTCACTCTCTCATTCTCAACCATGGTTATAAAATATCTAGATATTTTTGTTTGGAACAAAAATGACCATTGAAATTAAATCATGGTTAAACTAAAGGGTTAATGAAAGAATAAAATATTCAACCATGAAACAATTTCCATTTTCATTTTTCTTTTCCAAAAATAATATATATATATTTTATAAAGGGTGTGAGTCTTATATTGCCACCATCCACTATATCAACAACCATGATAGAATGATGTATGCATGTATGTGTGCATGCACATCATTATGTGCATGAATAAGAATGAATGCATACATGCATGCATACAACAAAACAGACAAGAAAGGATTTCTAGTGAGAAACTAATGGTCAATGATAAATCAACACTTGATTTAGCAACCCGGTCATATCACATACGATCCGACCAAAAGCAAACCGCCCGACTAATATACGGTATCACATACACGCATTTTAACCGGGTCCACGCGCATATCTCATATGCGCACCACATCGTTTCGCCTGGACTAGGAAACTCCATTGTGGGACTCTAAGACTCGTCAATACGCCGGCAGTGGGTGATGATCATATCAAGCACCCCCAAGCCGCAAGCGGTCAGCTAAACGTAACGGCCACCCGGGTATTGAGCGATCAGAAGAAAACAAGCGAACCTGTTACAACTCCCGTCGAGCCAACCGACAACACTACCGTACAGTCTGGTCTCTTTGTCAGATATGTTGCATATCAAGTCTAGGGATGGTAACGTCGACCCCAATAACTCAATAAGTCGTGCCGATGAATGGTCTATAACAGATCGAGAAACTACTGATAACACTTATCAATAAATCTCAACAGCCCTGGCCAGGGACTTACTGATATAACCAGTCGAGCACAGCACAACATCAACTCCCAATACCGGGAGAGATGAAACCCCTCCTATCGCTCATCTCCTTCGTGTGTCTCGGGACTGTACCCAACGGCCACCTGTTTGCACGACTCAGTAGAGCCGTGGTAGGGTGGTAATCAAAGTACAGTGGGATAACACACAAGACTCTATGACGATCTCGGGTCTACAGACTAACCTGCACCAGTGTCACCTGAGAACTGCTATCTGACGATAGATATAATTCCATATAAGAGTTCTCGGTGAGTCCATCCAGTGTACCCAGTCACCACTGAGCACCCGTATATGATCTCGATATCAAACATCGATGAATATGGGAACATCCATCGCCCATCATATGGGTCTAGTATCATATACGCTAGTCTACTCTGGTATATCGATGCCCCGTCTTGATATACCTACGACTAGGGACATTTCAGGATTTGCTTATGAACTACAGATGTCCCACTAGTATGATCTCCATCATAATCACAGTAGTCAAGCCTATATCCTCAGGGCTTTATCAACATGTGTGAATGAATAAAAGCATGATCAAATCAACATGTCAGATAAAGAAGAACCAGATAGCATACTATCATGTCGAGCAAGAATGTACACTGAATATATATATATATATATATATATATATATATATATATATATATATATATATACACACACACACATGTATAAATACATCCACTATCATATAATGGCCTCTAAGGCATACATATATCCAACAGATCCAATATAACACATCACAGCAACACATAACATCACATGTCATCAACGTAAGTAAATATGCATATCCCAATTGTCGTTGATGTATAGCAACGAAACCGGCGATACACCACATATTACAGTAACGGTCGCAGAAAAGAAAGTGAAAAACTACAACATTTGGAATCCATAATCACCTTAGACATCGTAAACCAGAAATATCACATACTTCGCATTTCATGCCTAACTGTATGAATTCCATATATTGTATCACATTCCAGAAAAAGCAAGACGATGTTAAACATTCCGATCGAATCAACAAACACCCAAAAATTCCCAAAATGCTCAACACTTGAGCGTAGTTTAGAAGTATCCATCACATGCCACAGTAGCAATGAACCAGCAGTAGAAGGGTCAACCAATGCCTCACTTGTGGCACCGCTAAACTACCACAAACCCTTGGGTTTAGTGGCGGTTTTGATGGTCACAAAATCGAGTTAAGGTTTCATTCTTCTCGAGGGTTTACCGCATCACTTGCACAATATTTGAATGTTTTTTAACTAAGGAAAAATCCAACACTTGAAAATTTTCCGGGAAGAGTTAAAGTGGGTATTTGATATCCGATCGAACTTTTTAACACCGTCTAAAATAACCGAAACAAAACCTAGAATTACCAATACGAAACACTCTGAATTGCCTTTGCTAAAAGATAACATCACATGCAAAATTAGCAAAAACAAACAACAACAAAAGTACCAAAATCCAGATCCTTAAACACTGTAAAAATTCAATCCTGAACTGCCCGATGTGTCCAGTTTTGGTACTGATGGGCTCATCCATTTTCTGAGGGAATGGGGTGAATTTTGTACAGTGTTCATTATGTATCTCATACATCATTCCGCGACTGTTTAAAAAAAATTGACATCTAGAAAAAATCGACAGAAACTAGGGTTTCGATTCGGATGTTTCGGAGTTGTTTCAGTTTCGTAATCCTACACTTATCCGTCTAATTCTTTAGCCAGGCTCTGATACCACTGTTGGATTACCTACAACGGCAGCAAGGTTTCAGGAGGCATCATCCATGCCAAGTTTAAATTTTTGCCATTCTAGATAACCCTAACCATGAATCTTAAGCTAAAGAATCAAGCTAAAGAATCAAACTAAATCAATATGTTAACAACTTAACATTTAAGAGATAGGGATTACAACCTTTGTAGTCCGTTCCTTCACTTCATAAGCTCCGAGTTGAGCTCCCTTCACTACAATCATCAAGTACCCGGACTCTAAAGAGGCTCCATGAGGTGAATGAGGCATCCTTGCTTGAAGACTTCACTTTCAAAGATGATCTAACTTGAGGAATCACAAACCCAAGCTCTCACTTCACTAATGAGGTATTAGTGAAGCAAACACCCTAATCTAAGTGGCTAGAATAGATGAGGATGATGAAGTAGGAATTTTCCTCTCTTTTGTTTTCTATTTCTCACTTTAATTCATCACAAAAGAAAAGGCAAGAAAGCTTTTGTGAGAGGAAAAAAAGATGAAGTGAGATGAATGAATTATTGTTGAGGTTAGAAATGTAACCAAGGGTTAGGCATGTCATGCTTAACCCTTGTAAAGACTTGACCATGGTCTAGGGTTAAGGTTTGGTAAACAAATATCTTAGCAAAATATCAAGAGCGAAGACTTAGTCAACAAAAACACATTCATAACAAAAGTTTTTTCTTTTGAATTAACTAAAATAAATAAATAAATATATATATATATATATATATTATATCAAACCCTAACCATAGCCATGGTAAGAATCTCATAACCCAAGTTGCAAGTGTAACCCTAACATGTTACAATATCACATATCACATATATAATATTTTGTAACAAAAGAAAAGAATACATTAAACATTTATCACATATATGTTAAATGTATCGAAATGTGAGAAAATGAAATACATAAGTGAGCAATAAATTAGTTAATGTAATTTAATATATCTAATACATAATTCTACATTAAATTATTAAATCAACACTTGATTTAATAATCCGGCTATATTACATATAACCGACTAATATAATATGTATCATTTTATCAAATCAACACTTGATCCGATAACCCGGCTATATCACATATAACCGGCCGATATCACATATCGCGAGAATAGAATACGGTATCACATATTGAATTAATCTCGGTCCCGCACATATCACACATGTGCTCCTACTCCGTTTCGCCTGAGCCAGGAAAACTTCGTGTAGGACTATAAAGACTCGTCAATACGCCAGCTGTAGGTGATGATCATATCAAACACCCACAAGCTGCAAGCGGTCAGCTAAACGTAACAGCCACCCGGGTATTGAGCGATCAGGAGATCAACAAGCAAGCATGTACATACTCCTGTGAATCCAACCAGTAACACTACCGTACTGTCCGGTCTCTTCGTCCGATATGTCGCATATCCAGTCTAGGGTTGGTAAACGTCAGACCCCGGTAACCGATAAGTGTCGATGTGAGGCTCATGACGGTTCGAGAAACTGCTGATAAAACTTTCCAGTAGATCTCCATATCAGCCCTGGACAGGGACTTCCAGTTATAGCCAATCGAACACAGCTCAACATCAACCCCCAATACCGGGAGAGACGAAACCCCTTCTATCGCTCATTGTCTCCATATGATTCGGGACTGTACCCAAAAGCCACAGTTTTGCATGTTCTCATGAACGTGACAGTAGGAATCACACAAGACACTATGATGATCTCGGGTCTACAGACAAATCTGTACCAGTGTCACCAGAGAACTGCTATCTGACGATAGGTATAATACCATCTAGGAGTTCTCGGTGAGTCCGTTCAGTGTACCCAGTCACCACTGAGCACCCATACACCATCTTTGATGTCAAATACCAATGGATATGGGATCATCCATCGCCCATCATATGGGTCAAGATGCGTATACGCTAGTCTACTCTAGTGTATCGATGCCCTGTCTCGATACACCCTCGACTAGGAACAGTTATAGGATGCACTCTTGGACTGCCCAGGCCCCACTAGTATGATCTACATCATAGTCCTAGTAGTCGAGTACATATCCTAAGGGCTTTATCAACATGTGAGAGCAAGACAGTAAACCAATACAAGCCAACATGTTAAGACAAAGTGAAACCAGATAGCATTCTATCATATCGAGCAAGAAAGTCCTCTATATATATATCCAAGCATCCACTATAATATACATCATATGTACAACAATGGCCTTTAGGGCACATACATAACTAACAGCTAGAAATCCCAACAGTTCATACTATTCTTTGATTACTACCTGTTCTGTCGAAAATTGTACATTTTTAACATGAAAATTTCCGTACTTTTCTTAATCATCTAAAGATATTTGTTATAAATATAACACATATTAGAAGTTCGTCTGCAAAATATCATTTACCATGTGTTATACATTAAAATCAACATTATGAAGGAAATTGTATGTTTAATATTTTTACGCATAATATTTTGTATATTACATTCTTCAATGAGATCTTTTGCAAGATTAGCTCAGGTCAAATATCAAGAATCAGGAATCTGCCTATAAAATACAGGAAATTTGAAGAATCAAATACTGGCAGAAATTCAGAAGAGATAAGAAGATTCCAGATATCACATAAAGACCCACAAATCAGTAGAAGAATACCAAAGAAATTTGAAGCAATGAAGATACCAATCGACCACGGAACCGCGGCTGAGTCAGGCCGAGTCGCCGCGAATCCGCAGCTGAGTTGTGTGCTTCGGAGTCTGGAAGTCTCTGGAAACTTATTGTCAACATCCTAGCTTGCTGAGGAAGCCTCGTTGTAACAACCTTGTTCCAGAAGCTTCTCTATAATAACCTAGCTTGTTGAGGAAGCTTGATAACAACCTAGCTTATGGGGGAAGATTGATTAGGGGCTATAAAAAGGACCTAAGCCTTGAGGTGAGGTGTTCGAAACATTTGATCCAAAAACAAAATAAAAAAAGTGCTAAAAAGATCCAATTCCAAATCAAGATCCAAGATCAAGAATCGTTGAGAAATTTATCGAGCGACATCATTCAAGATTCCTTTACGCAAAGCCGATCGTCAACAATGAGCACGTGATCCTCGATAGATCCAAGACTCACGGTTACCGAGCACAGCGAAGATCGACGGAGAAATTACCTCTTCAAGGGAGTGATCGAGAGAAATTCTTCTTGTAATGTCGGATTAAAGAAGTTGTAATTTGAAGTTGGATAATAAAGGTGATCATTACTTTTAATCTCGCTTTCTTTAAATCTCTGCATTATGAAATCTTTAATTGTTGATTCTTCTATTTTCATTATGTGTGAGTAAATCTCCGCTTGTTAGGAATCAAAGGAATTTAGTAGATCAAATGGTGATAGAATCCTATATTCATCTTTAGTCTTATGGAGATTATAAACATTAGCAAAGAGAATCATCGATGTCCAAATTGTGAGAGAGATCAATTTGGTGTGAATTTCGTCAAAATTTGAGGATTAGATTGATGATCCTTCTTGTTAAAGGCTAAATAATAGTGGCAATCAATGAAAGGACAAGGGGCAATGAAGGAGAAACCCAAGTTTCTTCAAGGGATCACTAATTCTCATTTTTAGCCATCAATCTAGCTTTAATTCTACCAACAGATAAGACAAATCATTTTGAATAATCATCCATGGCTACCAATTCCGTTCGAATCCTACAAGCCTTTTACAATTTTCTTGATAACTAAATCTTGAACATTTTCTTGAATTTTCTTTATTGAAAACGATTTCTTGAATTTCTTGAAACCATTACTTCAACTAAATCATGAACTATTTCTTGAATTTCATTACTAGTTCTTTCGACTCATCTAAAGTATGAATTTACGAATTCCTCGAATCCAAGAGGACGACCCGTGCTCACTAACACTCGCTACATGCGACACCATTATTGATTGCGGTTACTATTACTACTTTTCTTTGAGCCAATCAAATGGCGCCGTGCCGGGGAAACGTGCGTAATTTGTTCTTTCTTGCTATTTGAGTTGAAATATTATTATTCCATCAAAATTTAAATCAAAATCGCATCGTGTGCTTAACGATTAGTGTGTGAATTTTGCAAGGAAATCTGGAATCACTGTAGCAGGGAGATAAAGATTCAGGTCATTTCAACGAGACCAGAGAGCAAGGGGAGCATCAATACCGAAAATTGTTCAAAGAACTGTCCAGTTGGCGGCGGAACTATGGCAAGAAGCTACAATTGGCGGCGGAACCGCGGCATCTTGGACAAATTAGGGTTTCTGGTCTCTGTGGTATAATTTCTATCTTCTTCTCTCTCCTCTGCAAAAGTCTAATAACAATTTCTCAGCAGGATTCTTTGCAAAAATTTGTCGCTTAACAAAAATCTTGTTGCGTGTTTTGATATTGGTTGTTTGTGCATATTGTAATACGGAAATTAAGAGGCAAAGACCAAATTCAGATTAGGTAGGGATTTCATTACCCTTTCTAAGCCCCGCAAATCACAAAACTAGCATTCGCATCACCCTTCATTAATTAAAAAATATCTAGACCAAGACTCTAAGGACCGTCGCGCTCAATTAGGACAGAGGAAAGTCGTGGGTAATCTACTGCTTATCCGCATTTCTTTTGTGGTGTCTAGGCAAGTGTTTCTAAGGCAAGTGGTTACTTAATTAGGCCTTCTATTTACATAGCGGATACCTCCCACTTACCTGGCACTTACCTGGCCACAAGAGGGATAAAGAGGTAGTAGAGGATTTATCCTGCGATTTGTCCCCTGGAAGTCTAGGAGCGGTCTAGTGACTTGACCTAGGTGACCTTAGATCCACGGTTGATTGTACATTTTTTTTGTGATTTGTCGAAATGCGTCCTTTTCAAAACAAACCATAAAACAAACCTTTCTTTTAATTTACACATACGCTGCCACTTGCCCGTCTTGTCCGCGTTTCTTTTTTCGACTACGAAGTCGGTATTTCTTCATTTTCTTTTTCCTCACAACCTTCCACATCAACCGAGTTAGACGGTTCTCCATCGAATTTCAATAACACCACTCTGCCATCACCCGCAGGAGTGCAGAATCTACCGCGTATATCTCTCCAAGAGAGATGCTACCTTATACGTGCTCCTCTTTCTACTTGTCTTTCTATTCCACAAGCCAATGGGGATAAATTTGAAATCAAACCATACTATATCAATATTTTGCCTAAATTTCACGGCCTAGAGTCTGAAGACGCATACGTTTTATCACCAAATTCAAGAACTTATCTGTTATGATGGGCACTTCACAACTTTCTGTGGATGCTATTCGTTTACGTCTTCTCGCGTTTACTTTGTGCGATTTAGCCGAAAAATGGCTTTATAACACACCCGCACACTCTATTTCCAATTGGGACGAATTCGTTATAGCATTACTTAAGAAATTTTATCCCAATCATAAGACCGCCTATGTTAGGAGTGAAATCAACCAGTTTTCCCAGCTTCCCAATGAACCATTATGGAAATGCTTTGAACGGTTCAAGGATCATCTTATCCAATGTCCTCATCACAGAATCCAAAGATAGGATCTGTGCCGAATTATATATGAGGGCATTAATCCAATGACAAAGCAGATGCTTGTGTTAGTGTATATGCCCTAGAGGCCATTACTGTATCATACTGGATTGTATATTACTTGATGGAAGCTTGGGATATTCACCATGTATTGACATTCTTGCTCTAAATGGTAGTATGCTACTTGGTTTATTTCTGCTTTAATGTGTGCATGTGTTTCTTTTAGCATATCGCATTTACACATTAGTGGAGCCCTTAGGATCTTTACTTGATTACCAGCGTTGTGACGGTAGTCACACTCGTGGGGGCTGGGTAATCCACAAGCACATCCTTATGCAGGTCCCTAGTCATAGGACTATCGAGACAGGGGATCGATACACCGGAGTAGACTAGCATATACGCTTCTCATCCCAGCTTGGGAGACGGTCTGTCCCACAGCCGTCAGTACGTCGTACTTGAGATAGTATGCGGGTGCTCGTTAGGTTACGAGTACACTGGACATGACTCGTCGGGAACTGTTGGTTGGTACTATACCTATCGTCAGTTATCAATTCCCAGGTGACATGAGTACAGCTTAGTCCGTTGACTTGACACTGTTACTTCTCCTCGAGTGTGTTCCCACTGTACTTTGATTACTACCCTACCACGGCTCAAAGGATTCGTGCAAACAGGTAGTTTTTGGGTGCAGTCCCGAAGCACTTGGAGGCAGTGACGGTTAGACAGGATTCGTCTCTCCCGGTATTGGGGGTTGATATCACGCTGTGTCTAGGAGAGCCATTACACAAAGTCCCTGGCCAGGGCAAGCGAGATAGACTGGTAGGTTTCCAGTGTTATCTCAGGTGTTCTGGGCTACACTCCGACATGACTTGTACCGCTAGTAGGGGACTGACGTTTACCGCCCCCTTAGGCCCGCCATGCGATATTCTCAGACGAACATACCGGACTGTCTGGAGACTGTCACATACAGGCTCAGTAGGAGTTCAGATAGGTTTACCTCGTCAGTTTTCTTATCGGCATCTACCTGGGGATCGTTACGTATAGCTAGTGCCGCTTGCGGTCTGTGGATAAACCCACTGCCAGCGTAGTGTCGAGTCTTTAGAGTCCCACATAGAGGGTTATTCGCCTTTGGGCAAAACAGAGTAGAGGTCGCATGGTTTTGCAACAGGGTTCGTTCACATCCGCGCACTTATGCACGTTTGGCGTCCGGACAGACATTACTAGCGGGCTCTGGTTTGAGCCAGATCCTAGTATACGTTTTGGGGTTAGTTTTATCTCATAGTATTCATGTTCCTCGGAACATGAATGCGGGTGTGTATGCACAGTTGATTGAGGCGGAGGAAGAGGTTTTTCATTAGGGTTTTGGAACGGGTGCGTATGCACAGTTGACAGTCGTCTTTTTCCAAACCCTAATGAATTTGTGATATCTCAATTAATAATATTAATTAAATGAAATTGTGTCATGGTTGGGTTTGTTGACTTGTTGACCAAGGTTGACTAGTTGACCATGGTTGAAACTTTGACCATCATCATTACACATCAAAGATGCTCTTTGATCTTTGCAAAAACCATTTAATGTGAAATGATAATTATCTCATCAAACCAACCATCAACTTTTTCATTTGATTAAAATTATTAATTTGATTAATTCACATATATTGTTATGGTTGTAAAACTATTCTCATTCTATCATAACCATTCTCTCTCTTTTTTTCATCTTCCTCCTTCTCTAGTTCAAGGAGAATCATTCTCATGAGTTGAGAAACCTTTCCTTGGAGATAAAATACCAAAAGCCACTCTCTACTCATCCTAAGGTTGAAGGTCTAGCAAGCAGGACACTTTAGTTCTCTCAAGATCGAGAAAGGAGCTCAAGGTAGAAACCCTCAGGTGGATCCATCTTCGACAAGAGAAGGCAACGAGGAAAGCACCATCCGACCACTACAAAGAGTCCAAGAAGAAGGAGTTCAAGTTGAGGTATAACCCCTAACCGAGTAGATAACTCTCTTGTTAGTTGCTAGTGTGTAGTTTAGCCAAGATCCGTATTTTGTAGTCCATGTTACCTAAACCCTAAAAATCGTTTTTCACCGTTTCCGCATGCCCTAAAGAACCGGGAGAGGTAACGTGGACTTACAGTGGTATCAGAGCCTAGCTAAACACACCCTAGCATGTTAGCAAAGTATCCAGAATTTCGATCGGATGAAAAACCGCAAAACACGTTAAAAATATCAAGTTTCTGCCGATTTTTATTTCTGCTCAAAAAATAATAAATCATGTATTAAAAATCGGCTCAGACTTTTTAAAAAAACAGGGAAGAAAAACGATCCAGTGAGTCGATCAACCCACCGCGGATCCGCGGCGGGAGCTTGCTCCCGCCGCGGATCCGCGGCCGAGTTGACTCGGCCGTGGATCGTTTCTCCTGCAGTTTTCTCCTGTTGGTGTTTTGTGATTTTTCAGATTGTTTGTTTCTGCCCAGAATTTCCAGAGAACAAGTTTGTTTTTGGGGTGGTTACAAATCCGTATTTTGGTCGATTTTCTGTAGATTTTGGCTAATCGGTTGTATCTGTAATGTTATATTTGTATTGAACATCTGCTAATCGCTATGCGTCGATTAGTGGGGGTTATACATATCTGTGATCTGTAATGTTGATGGATTGTGTATATGAATTCATTGGATTGTCGCGGATGAATAGCTGGGGGGAATAGTGAGATGAGAGTTTTGTTTATCTTTCAATTCTTGTAATATGCAAATTGATGTAATATTATTTGTATGGCCGCACAACCGGGTCGGGGTTGTAGCCGTCATTGTATAATTTCTTTTTACTGTTTTTGCTCCAAGGATAGACCCAAGGTGGGGTGCATAAACTACCGGGTACCTCGAAGTGCCGAGTGGCCTACTCACGTCGTTGAGGGAGCTTGCTTCACTTTAGATACTTGGCGGGTAGTTTGCCGCACCCGTAGGGGTCTAAGGTGGGGTATTGGCTATTCATCGCGACTGTGTAATCCGCTCTTCGTTACAGGCTCGAACGGAATGCGGATTCCTAGTATATCCAATGTATTCATCTGTGATCTGGAATGGCTATCATTGCATCTGACGAATGTATATATCTATATGTAGATATCTATTTAGGCGTTGCTTATGTTTTGCATCTGCGCTAGTCCAGCCCCCGCTCTGTCGTTAGTTAAGTAACCTAACGGGTGATGACGGGACCCCGTGGCGAATGCGGATGGCATAAGCGTACGTCATATTTTCGTTGTTTTCTGCAATGGTAGGATTAATTGATGGGACGCATTAAAATTAATGCAAGAAAAATAAACCAAAGTAAAAGTCGTTGGAACACTTTCAAAAACCACTCGGTTTCTTTTCAAAATAACTTTTAAACGCGGAGCTTAAACCACTCCTTTTAAAAGCTACCTCGTTCCATCGATTATATCAAGTTCACTACGTTCACAGTTTCGCCAAAACTATTCGTAGCCCTCCGTCGTTTCACATGGATGGTCAATAGTATTCAAGCTATGTTTGTTGGCCAAAGTCAAGGCATAGTGATTGGTAGCTATTGGGTATTCATGTGCAGCATAGATAGATGTGTTGGTTTGGGACAGTCGTACTGCCTTGTTGGCCAAAGTCAAGGATAGGTACGGGTGGGTTCAAATTAACCTGGAGAATGACGGGTAGAACTTGACATGTGACTTATGATATGTTGGCCAAAGTCATGGTCATAAGAGCATGGGGCAACAATCCACATCGGGAGTTTCAAAAGAACTGAAACTTGCTAGCGCTGGATACCATTTGGAGTGTGATGATTCTGGTAGGAATCCTTCAGTTTTGTCACGCGATGATATTTGGATCCCGATCCTACTGTGAGTATATGCTACTCCTCCGGAACTTTCTCACTTAACGATCAATGCTATAAACCAAGTAGTTGTCTAGAAAGGTGTTAGCGGGGCTACGCCTACAGGGAAAAGAGGTTATTTAATTAAGGAACTTCGAGAAAGCGTTGGAAAACCTCCCTCGAAGTACCGACACTAGCCTGGCTGAATGGTTAAGCAAGTATTGTACGGTGAGATTGATCCTGACTAATTCTTCCTTTTTGGTTTGAGGATGGATTCGAGAGACAGTGGGAGCCATCCTGTTTAGACAAATTAAAAACCACTCTAAACTTGCAAGAGCATCATGCTAAAGTGTTTCTTCTCTCTCTCCTAATTGCAGCGACCAATCATCAGGACTGGACTTAAGTTACTACTAGATAAAAACATACTGACAGGGCCAAACTATAAAGATTGGCTCAGGAATGTCAAAATGGCAATCACTTACGACAAGTTGGGGTATCTCCTTACCACCAAAGCTCCCCCTGCCCCAGGTCCCACCTCCAGCGTCGCGGTTAAGGAAATCCGTAAGACTTGGGAGATTGATTGCGCGAAAGCCAAGTGCCTCGTGCTTGCCTCTATGGACAATGAACACCAGAGGAGGCACGAGAATATGGACCTTGAATCCATATTTCTTCATACAAAAGAACTGTATGGAGAGCAATCCCGTATCGCCAGATACGAAGTCTCGAAAAAGCTGTTTTCGGCGAGATTGGCCATCGGATCACCGGTAGCAGAACACGTGCTTAAGATGATTGGCTTCATTGAGGAGCTCGCGGACCTTGGGACCACATTAGAGAATGAGCTCTATACGGACTTGATTCTCCAGTCCCTTCCTTCCACTTATGCCCAGTTCATCCTGAACTTCAACTTACAGGAAAAGGAAGTTGAACTTTCATAACTCCTCAATATGCTGAGGAGTGCAGAGGGCACCCTACAGAAAGGTAGGGAAACATCCACTTTGTTTGTAGGAGGATCTTCTTCTTCTAGGTCCAAGGCGAAAGCCAAGGGAAAGAAGAAGAAAACCCCCGCCAAACCATGGGGCGGTGTTAGTAAAGTGGATACGAAGGGAAAGGCAAAAGCAACAAAGGAAGCGGGAAAGCTTGTAGGAAAGGAAGAATGCTTTTACTGTCACAAGAGTGGACACTGGAAGAAAGATTGCAGGGCTTGGAAGGCCAGAACACAGGATCTGAAGCGAGTTGCGGCTTCAGCTTCAGGTGTGTATGTTATTGAAAACTGTCTATCAATAAACTCTACTTCCTGGGTATTGGATACCGGATCAGGATCTCATATCTATAATTCTTTGCAGGCATTGAGAAACCGTAGGGTTTTGAAGGCAGGTGATATGACCCTCAGAGTTGCAAACGGAGCTGGCATGAATGCTGTGTCCCTGGGGGACTATCACCTGGGGTTGTCAGATGGACACGTTTTGGTTTTGCGTAATTGTTATTTTGTACCCAATGCAACTTGTAATATCATTTCTGTATCTTTAGTTTCTAAAGAATGTTATGAATTTGCATTTGTAAGTAATGTTGTAAACATTCACCTTAATCAAGTTCTGATTGGGTCAGGTACATTAAACAATGGAATATACGTATTAAACCAACCACAGATTTTCAATGTCCAGAATACACACAAAAGAAAGTCTCCGGAAAAAAATCAGGCTTTCTTATGGCATTGTAGACTGGGTCACATCAATGAGAGAAGGTTGACGAAGTTACATACAGAAGGATATTTGGATCCGTTCGAATATCAATCATATGCAACTTGTCAATCATGTCTCAAAGGAAAGATGACAAAGACTCCGTTCACTGGACACGGAGTAAGAGCGAGCGAGCTCTTGGGACTCGTACACAGCGACGTGTGCGGTACAATGTCTACACATGCGCAAAGCGGTTATTCTTACTTCATTACTTTTACAGATGACTTTTCAAGGTACGGATATGTCTTCTTAATGAAACATAAATCCGAAGCCTTTGGAAAATTCCAGGAATATAAGAATGAAGTAGAAAAACAAACAGGCAAAGGTATCAAGTCACTGAGATCTGATCGAGGTGGTGAATACTTAAGTGCCGAGTTCCTGGATTACTTAAAAGAGAATGGAATTCTCTCTCAGCTTACTCCTCCATACACTCCGCAACATAACGGTGTATCGGAGAGACGGAACCTGACCCTATTGGATATGGTACGTTCCATGATGAATAACGCTGAGTTACCGCGATCATTCTGGGGATATGCACTAGAATCAGCTGCATACCTTTTGAACCGAGTTGCAACTAAGACTGTGCCTACCACACCATATCAGATGTGGAGTGGGAAGAAACCGTATCTTAAGCATATTAAGACATGGGGATGTCCAGCTTCTGTCAAAAAGTAGCATGCGGACAAACTCGAGGCACGCTCAGTACAGTGCAAGTTTGTGGGATATCCAAAGAACTCCAAGGGATATTTCTTCTATTACGAAGAGGAACAAAAGGTTTTTGTTTCTCGTCATGCACACTTCTTGGAAACCGAGTTTTTGGAAAATCAGATAAATAGGAGCGCAATAGAACTGGAAGAAATTCCAGAACCACGAGCTATTATTGAAAGCTTAGTAGAACCAGAGGGTTCAAAAGATCAGGACATTCCTACGCCGCTCCGCAGGAGAAGTAGGCAGTCTCATCCGCCCGAGAGATACGGTTTTCTCATAGACGGGGATAGAGAGGATTGCATCATTGATAGTGATGAGCCGACTAGCTTCCAGCAGGCCATTCAGAGCGCTGACTCGGTAAAATGGCTGGATGCAATGCGGACCGAAATGGAGTCCATGTACACCAAGAAAGTATGGACGTTGGACATTGCTCCAGATGGGGTAAAACTGGTAGGATGCAAGTGGATCTTCAAAAGGAAGATTGGTGTAGATGGACAGGTTGAGACCTATAAAGCTAGACTTGTTGCAAAGGGTTTCCGTCAAAGTCCTGGCTTGGACTATGACGAAACCTTTTCTCCAGTGGCTATGCTGAAATCCATTCGGATCCTTCTTGCCATTGCTGCCTTCCACGATTATGAGATCTGGCAAATGGACGTAAAGACCGCTTTTCTAAATGGAAATTTAGAGGAGTGTGTCTATATGGACCAGCCAGAGGGTTTCATTCAGAGTGGGAGCAGCGGAAAGGTGTGCAAGTTGCTTAAGTCCATCTATGCACTAAAGCAGGCATCGCGGAGTTGGAACATCTGTTTTGATGAGACGGTCAAAGAATTTGTCTTCACCAAAAATCCATATGAACCATGCATCTATAGTAGATTTGTAGCGAGAAGTATAGTATTCCTCGTTTTATACGTGGATGACATTCTCTTGATAGGAAATGACATTCCTATGCTACAATCTGTCAAAGGGTTCTTGTCACACAGGTTCTCCATGAAAGACCTGGGTGATGCCTCTTACATTCTGGGGATCCGGATCTATCGTGACAGATCCAAGAGGATATTAGGACTTTCACAGTCCAGGTACATCGACACCATACTGAAAAGATTCAGTACGGAAGATTCCAAGCGCGGTAATCTACCGGCTTGTCGCGGGATCACCCTCTCCAAAGAGATGTCTCCCAAGACTGATTTGGAAAGGGATCGCATGTCTATTATAACCTATGCTTCTGCGGTAGGCTCTATAATGTATGCGATGTTGTGTACCAGACCAGATTTAGCTTATGCACTGAGTGTGGTAAGCCGGTATCAGTCAAACCCTGGGGAGAAACACTGGATAGCGGTAAAGAACATTCTCAAGTACCTGAGAAGGACTAAGGAGATGTTCTTGGTGTATGGCGGAAAAGACCTCCAGATCGAGGCCTTTGCTGACTCCAGCTTCCAGAGTGACAAGGATGATTCCAAGTCCATGTCCAGTTATGTCTTCACCCTTAATGGAGGGGCGGTGTGTTGGAAGAGTTCCAAACAGGAAACCGTTGCTGATTCGACGATGGAAGCGGAATATATCGCTGCATCTGATGCCGCAAAAGAAGCCGTCTGGATGAGGAAGTTCTTGATAGAACTTCAGGTGGTTCCGTCCATTGTTGATCCAATACCTCTGTATTGCGACAACAACGGGGCTATAGCTTTAGAAAAGGAACCCAGTCCCATCAGAAGTCCAGGCACATCTTGAGGCGGTATCACCTGATCAGGGAGATCGTGGGTCGCCAGGAGATCGAGGTTCGGAGAGTTACTACGGAAGATAACACTGCTGATCCATTCACCAAGGCCTTACCCCTGACTCAGTTCGAGCGGCTGATCGAGATGATAGGTCTTCGACACGCCAGTACATGGCCTTAGAAAAAGTGGGAGATTGTTAGTGTATATGCCCTAGAGGCCATTACTGTATCATACCGGATTGTATATTACTTGATGGAAGCTTGGGATATTCACCATGTATTGACATTCTTGCTCAAAATGGTAGTATGCTACTTGGTTTGTTTCTGCTTTAATGTGTGCATGTGTTTCTTTTAGCATATCGCCTTTACACATAAGTGGAGCCCTTAGGATCTTTGCTTGATTACCAGCGTTGTGACGGCAGTCACACTCGTGGGGGCTGGGTAATCCACAAGCACATCCTTATGCAGGTCCATGGACGTAGGACTATCGAGACAGGGCATCGATACTCCGGAGTAGACTAGCGTATACGCTTCTCATCCCGGCTTGGAAGACGGTCTGTCCTACAGCCGTCAGTACGTCGTACTTGAGATAGTATGCGGGTGCTCGTTAGGTTACGAGTACACTGGACAGGACTCGTCGGGAACTGTTGGTTGGTACTATACCTATCGTCAGTTATCAGTTCCCAGGTGACATGAGTACAGCTTAGTCCGTTGACTTGACACTGTCACTTCGCCTCGAGTGTGTTCCCACTGTACTTTGATTACTACCCTACCACGGCTCAAAGGATTCGTGCAAACAGGTAGTTTTTGGGTGCAGTCCCGAAGCACTTGGAAGCAGTGACGGTTAGACAGGATTCATCTCTCCAGGTATTAGGGGTTTATATCGCGCTGTGTCTTGGAGAGCCATTACACAAAGTCCCTGGCCAGGGCAAGCGAGATAGACTGGTAGGTTTCCAGTGTTATCTCAGATGTTCTGGGCTACACTCCGACACGACTTGAACCGCTAGTAGGGGACTGACGTTTACCGCCCCCTAGGCCTGCCATGCGATATTCTCAGACGAACAGACCGGACTGTAGGGAGATTGTCACATACAGGCTCAGTATGAGTCCAGATGGGTTTGCCTCGTCAGTCTTCTTATCGGCATCTACTCGGGGACCGTTACGTACAGCTAGTGACGCTTGCGGTCTGTAGTTAAACCCACTGCCAGCGTAGTGTCGAGTCTTTAGTGTCCCACACAGAGGGTTATTCGCCTTTGGGCAAAACAGAGTAGAGGTCGCATGGTTTTGCGACAGAGTTCGTTCATATCCGCGCACTTGTGCACGTTTGGCGTCCGGACAGACATTACAATCGGGCTCTGGTTTGAGCCAGAACCTAGTATATGTTTTGGGGTTAGTTTTATCTCATAGTATTCATGTTCCTCGGAACACGAATGCGGATGTGTATGCACAGTTGATTGAGGCGGAGGAAGAGGTTTTTCATTAGGGTTTTGGAACGGGTGCGTATGCACAGTTGACAGTCGTCTTTTTCCAAACCCTAATGAATTTGTGATATATCAATTAATAATATTAATTAAATGAAATTGTGTCATGGTTGGGTTTGTTGACTTGTTGACCAAGGTTGACTAGTTGACCATGGTTGAAACTTTGACCAACATCATTACACATCAAAGATGCTACTTGATCTTTGCAAAAACCATTTAATGTGAAATGATAATTGTCTCATCAAACCAACCATCAACTTTTTCATTTGATTAAAATTATTAATTTGATTAATTCACAAATATTGTTATGGTTGTAAAACTATTCTCATTCTATCATAACCATTCTCTCTCTTCTTTTCATCTTCCTCCTCCTCTAGTTCAAGGAGAATCATTCTCATGAGTTGAGAAAGCTTTCCTTGGAGATAAAACACCCAAAGCCACTCTCTACTCATCCTAAGGTTGAAGGTCTAGCAAGCCGGACACTTTAGTTCTCTCAAGATCGAGAAAGGAGCTCAAGGTAGAAACCCTCAGGTGGATCCATCTTCGACAAGAGAAGGCAACGAGGAAAGCACCATCCGACCACTATAAAGAGTCCAAGAAGAAGGAGTTCAAGTTGAGGTATAACCCCTAACCGAGTAGATAACTCTCTTGTTAGTTGCTAGTGTGTAGTTTATGTAGGGTTACTAGGCACTCTAATGAAGCTCTACAAGGCATCAACCAAGCCGGATTAAAATTTTATCCGTGCCGAATAACCCCAAACAAGATCGTTAACTAGAGATTAGGCGATCACAAGCAAGTAAATCACATTTACACTAAGTGAATACGAAAATACAACCTTTGTTGATCGGTCCTTCACTTCTTAAGCTCCTTGATATTGTCCCTTCGCTGCGATCATCGGCTCCCGGACTCTCGGACGGCTCCACGAGAAAGTTGCAACGGGATCGCTTGAAGTCTTCGATGCCGAAGATGATCTACGTCGAGGGAATACGGACTCAAGTTTCTACCTCACTAACCAAAGAATTAGTGAAGCAAACACCTTAAACTAAAGTGCTAGTCTAGTAGAGGATGGTGAGATAGGAAATGGGTACACTTTAGAATTTCATTTCTCACTTTGAATCTCTCTCTTTTTCAAACCCTAGAATGAAAACTCAAGGAGGAAGAAGATGAGCTCAAATGAAAATGGATAATAATCAAGAGAGAGAATAGTAACCATGGTGAGTAAGTATCATATACTTAACTCATGTAGAGACTTTACCATTGTTAATTATAGTGGTTAGGTTAGTTAATATATTAAGTAAAACAAAACAAGTGGAATAAGTCAAAGCATCCAAAAGCTTCATGAAGCTTCATGCATTTTAGCTCATTATCCAATTGTTTTTGAATTACTTTAAATATAAAAACCTAAACCTATAATTAGTATGGTATAAGTCTTGTACACCCATGACATTTGTATCAACAACCATGATACAAATTTGTACACAAATGAATATATATCACAAATAAATTTACTTGTGCACAAGTGAGAAAAACAAATGCTTAAGTGAACCAATGTTAGTTAATGTAAATTAGTATATCATATATACAATTATACACTAAATTATCAAATCAATACTTGACTTAATAATCCGGTTATATCACAAATAACTGACTAATATCCAATGTATCAACTTATCGAATCAACCCTTGAATCGATAACTAGGTTATATCGCATACAACCGATCGATACAAACATTGCGAGAATGGAATACGGTATCACATACACGCATTATTCTCGGTCCCGCACATATCACATATGCTCCCCTATCTCGTTTTGCCTGAGCCAGTACAACCTCTATATAGGACTCTAAAGACTCGTCAATACGCCGGCAGTAGGTGGTGATCTTATCAAGCACCCACAAGCCGTCAGTGGTACTAGCTGGACGTAACGGCTACCTGGTTATTGAGCGATCAGAAGATCAGCAAGCAAGCCCGCTACAACTCCTGCAAAAAGCCCGACAGTGACACTACCGTACAGTCCGGTCTCCTCGTCTGATATGTCGCATATCAAGTCTAGGGGTGGTAAACGTCAGACCCAAATAACCGATAAGTCATGCCGATGAGAGGCTCATAACGGGTCGAGAAACTACTGGTAACACTTACCAGTAAATCTCTAAACCAGCCCTGGCCAGGGACTTCCCTGTTATGGCCAATCGAGCATAGCGCAACATCAACCCCTAATACTGGGAGAGACGAAACCCCTCCTCTCGCTCATTGCCTCCATGTGACTCGGGACTGTACCCAAAAACCACCGTTTTGCACGCCCTCTTGGATGTGTTCAGGTGGAAATCAAAGCACAGTGGGAATCACACAAGACTCTATGACGATCTCGGGTCTACAGACTAACCTGTACCAGTGTCACCAGAGAACTGCCATCTGACGTAAGGTATAATACCATCTGGGAGTTCTCGGCGAGTCCGTCAAGTATACCCAGTCTCCACTGAGCACCCGTATATCATCTCTGATGTCAAACAACAATGGATATGGGATCATCCATCGCCCATCTGTATGGGTCGAGAAGGTATACGCTAGTCTACACTGGTATATCGATGCCCCGTCTCGATATACCAACGACTAGGGACCTTGAAGGATGTACTTATGGACTACCATGTCCCCACTAGTATGATCTGCATCATAGTTCAGGTAGTCAAGTACACATCCTAAGGGCTTTACCAACATGTAACAGAGAGACAATCAATATACAAGTTAAGGTAAAGAGTAACCAGATAGCATACTATCATGTCGAGCAAGAAAGTCCTCCCTATATATGTCCAAGCATCCACTACAATATACATCCTATCTATAGTAATGGCCTCTAGGGCATACATATAACTAACAATCTCCCACTTGCACTAAGGCCATCTGATAACAGTGGTTGAAGTATCCCATACTCAACCATCCCATAACTAGTCTCTCTCTGGGAAAAGGCCTTCGTGAGTGGATCCGCCGTGCTGTCCTCTGAGTCTACTCTCCTAACCTCGATCCCCTGGAGATCAACCATCTCCATAATCAGGTGACACTTGCCTTAGAATATGTCTGGATCTCTTATGGGACGGGCGTTCCTCGGCATAAGCCACAACTCCATTATCACACAATGGAGGGAACAAAGTTCATCTCATGAACTAATATACATCCAGACTGCCTCTTTGGTAGCATATTAAGTAGCGATGTATCCAGCCTTTATCGTCTAGTATGCCACGGTATCTTGCTTGGAACTCTTCAAACATACCGTCCCTTTACTGAGGGTAAAGACAATGCCTGTGACTGACATTCAGTCGTCCTTATCACCCTGGAACCCTTCCAGTGATTGTCCCCAGGATCGATTGATACCATCTCACTACAATTAGTGAGAATCCTAACATCCAATTAGATCTATCTCATAGATCCAAAACCCAGGATTTAGTAGGTATCGCTTTGATCCTATATAGAGAGTCATTGTGATAAGCGGAGATTGACCGAGCGTAGCATAGGAAACTCTTTCCCCATTTAGAGTATGTCATCCACGTACTCTACGAGGATCACCACCATACTCTCTACTACCTTTTTGTATATACAAGGTTCATCTACCATTTTGATGAAGTCAAACTCTTTGACTACCACATCAAAACAGACGTTCCAACTCCGCGATGCCTGCTTTATCACATAAAATATCTTGCACGCGTTTCCGCTGCTCCCACTATCTACGAAGCCGTCTGACTGTGCACTTATAGACTTTCTCTTCTAAAACATCATTTAGAAAAGCAGTCATGACACCCAACCGCCAGATATCGAGTCATGGTATGTAGCCATGGAAAGTAGGATCTGGATGGACTTAAGCATAACTACTTAGAAAAGGTTTCATCATAATCCACACCTGGTCAATGATGCAAACCTTTAACAAGTCTATCTTTGAAAGTCTCAACTTTTCCATGTACACCAAGTAATCTTCTCAAGATATACTTGCTTCTGATGGGGATTTAACCCCTCAGATAAAGCAACCAAAGTCCATACTTTGTTGGTGTATAAGGATTCCATCTCAGATCGCTAAGCGTCCAGCCATTCTTATAGAGTCCCACTCCTGATGGTCAGCTCGAAACTAGTTGGGTCATCATCTAATGATGCAATCCTCGCTCCCACTGTCATAGAGAAACAGAAGTATCTCTCAGGTGGGTGAGGAACCCTACAAGATCGGCGGAGAGGCCGAGGTTCGTTGGAAACTATTGAATCCTTCGGTTCTACCAAATCATCAGCTGCAGTTTGTATAGCTGGAACTCCTTCCAGTTCTACCTCATGTCCACTAATTTCTTCACAAGAAATTCCCTTTCACAAAGGTGGCATGCTGAGAAACAAAACATTTTTGTTCCTCGGTTAGGTAGAAGATATTCCCTTGCGTATGCTTGGGATATCTAACAAACTTCTGCAGAACTGACTTTGCCTCGAGCTTGTCCGGATTATGCTTTTAGACATAGGCTGGACAACCCCAAATCTTAACTGACTTAAGAGATAGGCTCTTCCCTTTCCATATCTCATATGAAATGGTAGGTTTCTGATTTGATCGGAATCCTATTCAATAGGTATGCAACTTCATAAGTGCATAACTCCCTAAAAGGAAATAGGAAAATCAGTAGTACTCATCATAGAGCGCACCATATCATATAGGGTGTAATAGCTCCGCCCCGATACATCGACGTGCTATGGTGTATGCGGAGGAATAATGCTGAGAGAGAATCTCATTCTCCTTTCGAATAATCCAGGAATTCCGTGCTCAAGTATTCTCCTCCTTGATCGCATCAAAGAACATAATACTTATACCCGTTTTGGTTCTCTACTTCTAACTTATATTCTTTGAATATCTCAAAAGGTTCGGACTTGTGTTTCAACAGGAACATATGTCTGAATCTTGAGAGATTATCAGAGAATGTAATGAAGTACAAAGGACCGGTCTTGGCATGTGTAGACAGGAGACCTTCATACATCAACATGTATCATCCCAAGAGTTCACTAACTCTTTCTCTGTTTCTTATAAACGGAGCTATGGTCATCTTATCTCTGTGACATGACCGACAAGTTTCACAAGATATAAATTCAAACTAATTTGAAATATGCATCTATATGTAACTTCAGCTAGTCGGGTCGCATTGATATGACCTAGTCTACAATACCTCAAGAAGGATTCGTTCATTTCTGAACTCTTCCTCTTGTATGTGTTATATATACTAAGAACTGTAGTTTGATTTAGAACGTCAATGCTTTTAAATAACGTTCCTAAACCGATCAACTTTTGATATAAGAAATGTTCAAAACATTATCCAACAATACAAAATTATATCCTTTCTTTACTAATAAAGAGACTGATATGATGTTGTATATCAGGTTCGGTATCGAACAACATTCGTTCAGAATCAATGTATTCTGGTAATACAGGGTGATAGTGACCAACAGACTTGGCTGCAACACTTGCATCGTTTTCTGTCTCATGAAACTTATCACCCGTTCTCAGTTCTCTACCTATCTGTAGCCCATGTAACAGATTACATATGCGGGATCCTGATCCGGTATCACATACCCAGGACGTAAAGGGTACTGAGAAACAGTTCTCTGTAATGAACACACCCGAAGATGATGCATCAGCATGCACTTTTTTCGTTTGGGCGGCACGGGAATTCTGGTAATCCCCAATTTCCTACTCTGTCTTATAACAATTATAAGTTGGAGCGGGTCCAACGTTACCCTGCGCAGTATAACAAGCGGATTCGGTCAATACATCCGTATTATTATCTTGATTAAGGCGTGATATGGTCTCTACCTGGAGGGAGAGAGAAGAAAACACTCTGCATGCGCTCTTGCAAGATCAGATTGGTTATTATTTTATCTAATCAGGATGGCTCCCACTTTTTTATCAAATCTTCTTTCAAACCCTAAAAGGAAAGACTAGCCGGGATTAATTACACGCTACAAGTTTGCCAATCTTTCAGCCAGGCCAGTGTCGGTACTTTGAGGGAGGTTCCCCGTGCTTTCGCACGGACCTAATTAAAGTAAACCTCGTTTTCCCAGAGGCGTAACCCCGTTGACACCTTTCTAGACACCTACTTGATCAGCTAATTGTAATGTGTAAAACTCTCCCAAGAGTAACAATTACTCGCAGTGGGTATCGGGATCCAACTATCTCATAGAAGGTATGCAATCTCATTGCAAATTTCAACACTTGAAATTCCCGATAATATTTTGCCCCTAGCACCCTATGACCTTGACGAAGGTCAACAAACCATAGGCTACTAGTCAAGTTCAACCCGTCATTTCTTGATTGAATCAAACCCACCCGCACGACCCTTGACGGAGGTCAACAAGGTCGTACGACTACCCTAACCCAATCTGCATCATATGCATAAGCAGATAAATACTAGTTAGCTACCGCACACTACGCCTTGACGGAGGTCAACAAACGTAGCACGAATACTAAGTAGGACTTATCTGAAATGACGGACGGCTACGACATGTTTTTCTGAAAACCTATTGCGTAATGAACTGGATATCGTTGTAGAATCAAATGATTTTAAAATGGAGTGTTTTTTAGGCTTTTACTAGTTTCGCTAAAGAGGTCACTCCCGGTGAAGGGATCTCGGCTCTTTCCTCGTCGAATGAGGTGCAGGACATATCATATATATCACTGTGTAAAGCAAAAACTAGAAAAGCAATCAAAAGACTAAACCGAGGGGTCTAGCATCTGCCAGTCATTGCTAAAGGGGTCACTTCCGGTGAAGGGATCTCGGCCCTTTACTTATCGAATAAGGTGTATGATGTTCTACAAGGAACACCGCGATGCAAAGCAAGAACTGTAGCTACCTGTTTTTTGAAAATTCGATTCCACAACATATTTTAGGTTTCTTTTCTTTCATTAATCACATTAATGAAGTCCCATCATTTAAATCTCCTAAACATCACAGATAAATACGACGTACACTTATGCCATCCGCATTCGCCTTGATGTCCCCTCGTGCACCGTTAGGTTAGGTAACTAACGGCAGAGCGGGGCAGGGCTAGCGCGGGTATAAAACATAAGTAAAGTCTATATAATATATCATATATACTATATACAGTATTTATCACAGAACATCAAATGATCACATCACAAATATCGCGGCAGAAGAAATATATGAAACATTGGATATACTAGGACGTCCGTGTTTTATTTTGAGCCATTATAGAACAAGGATTCTACGGTCGCGATGAATAGCCAAACCCACACCCCTAGACCCCTACGAGAGCGACAAGCAATCCTTCCAATTCTAGAGTTAGGAGACTCGGACTCGACTCCTCGAGTTGGTCTCCCACTGGACTCCAGAACCCGGTTACTTGAGCTCTCCTCCTTGGGTCTATCCTAGTGCGGAAAAGGAAATAATATACAAATGGTGACACCGACCTCATCCCGGAAGTGCCCCAATAAAATAATATTACATACAATAAATTTTACATGAATGAAAATAAAAACTCTCATCTCACATAAAACCCTCGGCTACTCAAAACGCGACGATCCAATATAACATATCCAGCAACACATAACATCACATGTCATCAACGTAAGTAAATATGCGCATCCCAATTGTCGTTGACATATAGCAACGAAACCGGCGATATCACATATTACACTTACGGTCACAGAAAAGAAAGTGTAAAACTACAATAGTTGGAATCCGCAACCTCCTTAGACATCGCATGCCTAACAATTATAAACCCCACATTTTAGTCTCTATATCGAAAACACTTTTCAATATCAAGTCAGGCAATTCAACAAGATTCCCGATAAGTGATCGAATGCTCGTCGCAAACATTAGTAGACGGCCGCACCCCCGGATGCCGTCGACGAAGTGCACTAAGGCGGAACACCGCTGCCGCGAGCACCCGAACGAATGCTTTCGGCGACGGGGTTCTCCTACAGTCACTTGGTCGGGGCTATGGGGCATGGCTGTCTATTAAGTTTATCCGGCGAGTACCCGCGTACGCTACATGATTGCGACGGACTTTTGATCGCATCAAAATTCCATGGCAACCGATCATTTGAGACTAAACTGCTATGTTTATAACAACCAAATTAGTTATCTCATAACTACTTGTGGATTCTAAATATTGTATCACATTCCAGATAAATAGACAGTGTTAAACTTTCCGATCGAATAAACAAACACCCAAGTTTTCCCAAATGGTTCTCAACACTTGAGGGGGGTTTAAAAACATCCATCATATACCACAGTACCAACGGTCCAGCCGTAGAAGGGTCAAGCCAATGCCTTACATGTGGCACGCCGTACTTCCCCAAACCCTAAGGTTCAAAGGGCAGTTCAAGACGGTCACATAATCGAGTTAAGGTTTGTTGTCTTCTAGAGGGTCCATTGCGTAACTTGCACGATTTAGACGTTCTCAAACAACGGAAAAATCCAACACTTGGAAATTTTCCGGTTCGGGGAAAAAGTGAGTTATTGATGTCGGATCGAATTTTTTAACAGTTTCTAAATATCCGGAAAACCCAACGAAATTAAAAATTCCGATCGAAACAACAACTACAAAATAAACCCCAAATTACTCAACACATGAGTCAGATAAAAATACCCATAAAATATCAGGGAATTAAAAAGAAACATTACTGTGCAAATTTATGAGGGTGACGTCACTTAATGGCCGCGGAACCGCCGCACGAGCCATGCTCGTGCCGCGGTTCCGCGGCACCTTGAGCTCCAAACAGTGTCGTTTTGCACAGTTTTTCTTATAATTGCCTGCTGATTTTTTTAGGCATTTCTAATTCGGAAAAATCCTAGATTTTAAAAAATTTACAGAGAGGGTTTTATTTTGTCGATTCCGGGTTCGATCGAGGTTTTAACTTCGTAAACGCATCGCCTAATACTCTAGCTAGGCTCTGATATCATTAACTCACTTCGTAAACGGATATCATTAACTCACTTTTTCCCGACATGAAAAATTTTCAAGTGTTGAATCTTTTCTCGAGTTTAAATCTTTCGGAAATGCGTGCAAGTTTTGTGGTGGACCCTCTAGAAGACAACAAACCTTAACTCGATTATGTGACCGTCTTGAACTGCCTTTTGAACCTTCGGGTTTGGGGCAGTACGGCGTGCCACATGTGAGGCGTTGGCTTGACCCTTCTACGGCTGGACCGCTACTACTGGGACACATTCCGGATTATTTGAACTCCGCTCAAGTGTTGAGCAATTTAAGAAATTTTGGGTATTTGATTATCTGGTCGGAAAGTTTAATACTGTCTATTTATCTGGAATGTGATACAATATGTGGAATTCTTTGTGCTAGGCATGAAATGCGAAGTATGTGATATTTCGGATTTACGATGTCTAAAGTGATTGTGGATTCCAAATATTGTAGTTTTACAATTTCTTTACTGTGACCGTAAGTGTAGTATGTAGTTGTATTGTCGGTTTTCATTGCTATACGACAACGACGATCGGTGTATGCATACTTACTTACGTTGATGATATGTGATATTATGTTTTGCTGTGATATGTTATATTGGATCGTCGTGTTCTGAATAGCCGGGGGTTTTATCTGAGATGAGGGTTTTTATTTTCATTCATGTAAAATTCATTTGTATGTAATATTCTTTTATTGGGGCACTTCCGGGATGAGGTTGATGTCACCCTTATATATTATTTACTTTTCGGCATTTGGTAGACCCAAGGAGGGGAGCACAAGTAACCGGGTTCTAGGGTCCAGTGGGAGACCATCTCGAGGAGTCGAGACCGGATCTCCTAACCATAGAATTGGCAGTGTTACTTGCCGCTCTCGTAGGGGTCTTAGGATGTGGGTTTGGCTATTCATCACGACCATGGAATCCGTGTTTTATACAGGCTCGTATTGAAAACACGGACGTCCTAGTATATCTAATATTTCATATATGTTCTTCTGCTGCAATGTTCTGTGATGAGATCATATTACTGCCTGAGACGAATGCTTATATATATATATATGCTGATATATAAATATTACTGCTTTCGTTTCTTCTGTGATGCTTAGGAAGTGTTAGTGTATATGCCCAAGAGACCATTACTGTATCATACTAGTTTGTATATTACTTGATGGAATCTTGGGATATTCACAGTTGTATATACAATCTTGCTCGAAATGGTAGTATGCTACTTGGTTTGTCTCTGCTTTAATATGTGCATGTGTTTCTTTTTAGCATATTGCTGTTATACATATTAGTAGAGCCCTTAGGATCTTTTCTTGATTACCAGCGTTGTGATGGCGCTCACACTCGTGGGAGCTGGGTGATCTATAAGCACCTCCTTATACAGGTCCCTAGTCGTTGGACTATCGAGACATGGCAACGATACTCCGGAGTAGACTAGCGTATGCGCTTCTCATCCCAGTATGGGAGACGGTCTGTCCCACAGCCGTCAGTACGTCGTACTTGAGATAGTATACGGATGCTCGTTGGGTTACGAGTACACTGGACAGGACTCGTCGGGGACTGTTGGTTGGTATTATATCTATCGTCAGTTAACAGTTCCCAGGTGACATGAGTACAGCTTAGTCCGCTGACTTGACACTGTCATTTCGCCTCGAGTGTGTTCCCACTGCACTTTGATTACTACCCTACCACGGCTCAAAGGAGTCGTGCAAACAGGTAGTTTTTGGGTGCAGTCCCGAAGCACTTGGAGGCAGTGACGGTTAGACAGGATTCGTCTCTCCCGGTATTGGGGGTTGACATCGCGCTGTGTCCAGGAGAGCCATTACACGAGTAGTCCCTGGCCAGGGCAAGCGAGATATACTGGTAGGTTTCCAGTGTTATCTCAGGGTGTTCTGGGGTTCACTCCGGCACGACTTGTACCGCTATTAGGGGACTGACGTTCACCGCCCTCCTAGGCCCGCCATGCGATGTATCAGACGAACAGACCGGACTGTACGGAGATTGTCACATACAGGCTCAGTAGGAGTTCAGATGGGGTTCACCTCGTCAGTCTTCTTATCGACATCTACCTGGGGACCGTTACGTACAGCTAGTGTCGCTTGCGGTTTGTGGTTAAACCCACTGCCAGCGTAGTGTCGAGTCTTTAGAGTCCCACACAGAGTGCTATTCGCCTTTAGGCAAAATGAGTAGAGGTCGCATGGTTTTTCGACAGGGTTCGTTCACATTCGCGCACTTGTGCACGTTTGCTGTCCGAACAGTTTATACTAGCGGGCTTTGGTTTAAGCCGGATCCTAGTATATGTTTTGAGATTGGTTTTTCTTATTGTGTTCGTGTTCCTCGGATCACGAATGCGGGTGCGTATGCACAGTTGTTTGAGATAGAGGGAGAGGACTTTGATTAGGGTTAATGGCTATTGTCATTTTACTAACCCTAATGTTTATGTGTGTGTTATAGTTAATTGATAATTAGTTTAAATAATTGTGCATGGTTATGGATGTTGACCATTTGACCTTATTGACTTGTTGACCTAGGTTGACACTTTGACCATCATCATTTCTTTTGGAAGATGCTTTTTGATCCTCACAAATTGAAATGATAACGGTCATATCATGATTAACCATGACAATTATCTAGCTAATTATTTAATTAAAATAATACACATATACTTGTGAGAATGGTTCAATTATTCTCATTATCTCATTTCATTTCTCTCTCTTGTTCTTCCTCTCCCTCAAGCTCTCTCCCTCTCATGTGTTGAGAAACACTTGAGCTTGAGAAAAACCCTCTCTTGATCTTCTCTACTCTCATCTAGGGTTCAAGTATTAGCACTTCTTGCACCCTAGTTACTCCTAGCTTGGAGTTGAAGCCAAAGGTTGAGGCTTTCGGGTGGATCTTTCTTTGACGGGAGAAGACGACAAGGTGACCTCCTTCTACTACTTCTAGGAGCAAGGAGAGAAGGACTAAGAGACCAAAGGTATAACCTTTCTACCACTTAGCTATTTTCAAGTTAGCTTTAGCAAGTTTTTGTTTAGTAAAGATCCTTAAAGCATAGTCCATGTTGCCTATAGTTGATAAAAATCAGATTTTTATTATGTTTTCCGCCTCCCCGTAAGCACCGGGGTGGGCAACGTGGACTTACAGTGGTATCAGAGCCTAACTAAACATAAACTTGCTAGGTAGTAAAGTGTGTCGAAGTTCGAAACGAAAAAAAAATCGAAAAACCAAACTTTTCAAAACCCTAGTTTCTGTTAAAAAATTTTCTGGTTAAAACAAAATTTGTTATACTGGTAAAATCGTCTGAGGGTTTTTTAAAGATAACCACCAAACACGAGCCAAAGATATGACCAAAGAACCGCGGTTCCGCGGCAATAGCAAGCTATTGCCGCGCAACCGCGGCCGTCTTGTCTCCTCTCTGCCTCGATTTTGGTGCAGTGTATCTCTGGATTGGTTTTAGGATTTTTGAGATATATTATATGTGCCCGGATTTTCCAGAATAGAAATTTATTTTTGGGGGCCTATAATTCCGTATTTTTTTTCGAACTTCAATACACTTTGACTATGAAGGTTATATCTGTGATGTTTGCATGTATTGAACGTCGGCTAATCGCTATATGTCGATTAGTCGGGGTTATACATCTCTGTGATCTGTGATTGATATTGGTATGTGTATATGAATGGGTTGGATTGTCGCGGGTGAATAGCCGGGATGGATGTGAAATGAGTGTTGCTTTCTTTCATTCATTTGTAATATGTAAATTGATGTAATATTATTATTTGTTTGGCCGCCCAACCGGGTCGGGGTTGTAGCCGCCATTGTATAATTCTTTTTACTGTTTATGCTCCTAGGATAGACCCATGGAGGGGGTGCACAAACTACCGGGTAGCTCGAAGTGCCGAGTGGCCTACTCACGGTGGTGAGGGAGGTTGCTTCGCTTCGGGTACTTGGCGGGTAGTTTGCCGCACCCGTAGTGGTCTTGGGTGGGGTATTTGGCTATTCACCGCGACCGTGTAATACGCTTTTCGTTGCAGGCTCGAACGGATTGCGGATTCCTAGTATATCCAATGTATTCATCTGTGATCTGTAATGTCTATCATTGCTATATATTTATATATGATAACTATTTAGGCGTTGCTTATGTTTTACAGCCGCGCTAGCCCAGCCCCCGCTCTGTCGTTAGTTAAGTAACCTAACGGGTGATGACGGGGCCCCGTGGCGAATGCGAATGGCATAAGCGTACGTCATATTTTGGTTGTTTTCTGCAATGATAGGATTAAATGATGGGATGCATTAAAAGAACTAATGCAAGAAAATAAACCAAGTAAAAGTCGATTGGAACACTTTGAAAACCACTCGGTTCTTTTCAAAACTAAACTTTTAAACGCGGAGCTTGAACCACTCCTTTTAAAAGCTATCTCGTTCCATCGATTAGATCAAGTTCACTACGTTCACGGTTTCGCCAAAACCATCCGTAGCCCTCCGTCATTCCACATGAATGGTCAAAAAGTATTCAAGCTATGTATTTTGGCCAAAGTCAAGGCATAGTGATTGGTAGCTATTGGGTATTCATGTGCAGCATAGATAGATGCGTTGGTTTGGGACAGTCGTGCTGCCATTTTGGCCAAAATCAAGGGTAGGTACGGGTGGGTCCAAATTAACCAGGAGAATGACGGGTAGAACTTGACATGTGACTTATAATATTTTGGCCAAAGTCAAGGTCATAAGAGCATGGGGCAAAAATCCACATCGGGAGTTTCATAAGTACTGAAACTTGCTAGCTTTGCATACCATTTGGAGTGTGATGATTCTGGTAGGATTCCTTCGGTTTTATCACGCGATGATATTTGGATCCCGATCCTACTGTGAGTAAATGCTACTCCTCGGGAAAACTCTCACTTAACGATCAATGCTATAAACCTAGTAGGTGTCTAGAAAGGTGTTAGCGGGGCTACGCCCACAGGGAAAAGAGGTTACTTAATTAAGGAACTTCGCGAAAGCATTGGAAAACCTCCCTCGAAGTACCGAAACTGGCCTGGCTGAACGGTTAAGCAAGTATTGTACGGTGAGAGTGATCCTGACTAATCCTTTCATTACGGTTTGAGAATGGATTCGAGAGACAGTGGGAGCCATCCAGTTTAGACAAATTAAAAACCACTCTAAACTTGCAAGAGCATCATGCTAAAGTGTTTCTTTTCTCTCTTCTAATTGCAGCGACCATTCAAGATGACCGGACTTAAGTTATTATTAGATAAAAACATATTGACAGGGCCAAACTACAAAGATTGGCTCAGGAATGTCAAGATACCTATCACTTACGATAAGTTGGGGTATGTCCTTACCACCAAAGCACCCCCTGTCCCAGGTCCCACCTCCAGCGTCGCGGATAAGGAAATCCGTAAGACATGAGAGATAGATTGCGCGAAGGCCAAATGCCTCGTATTAGCCTCGATGGACAATGAACATCAGAGGAGGCACGAGAATATGGACCTTGAGTCCATATTTCTTCATACAAAAGAACTGTATGGGGAGCAGTCTCGTATCGCAAGATACGAAGTGTCGAAGAAGCTATTTTCGGCAAGGTTGGCCGTCGGATCATCGGTAGCGGAACACGTGCTTAAGATGATTGGCTACATTGAGGAGCTCGCGGACCTTGGGACCACATTGGAGAATGAACTATATACTGATTTGATTCTCCAGTCCCTTCCATCCACTTACGCCCAGTTTATTCTGAACTTCAACATGCAAGGAAAGGAGGTAGAACTTTCCGAACTTCTGAACATGTTGAGGAGTGCTGAGGGCACCCTACAGAAAGGTAGGGAGGCATCCTCTTTGTTTGTAGGAGGATCTTCCTCTTCTAGATCCAAGGCGAAAGCCAAGGGTAAGAAGAAGAAAGCCCCCGCCAAACCAAGAGGAGGTGTCGGTAAAGTGGATACGAAGGGAAAAGGTAAAGCAACAAAGATAGCGGGGAAGCTAGTGGGGAAGGAAGAATGCTTCTATTGTCACAAAAGTGGTCACTGGAAACAGGATTGCAAGGCTTGGAGAGCCAGAACACAGGATTTGAAGCGAGTTGCAGCTTCAGCTTCAGGTGTGTATGTTATTGAAAACTGTCTATCGATAAACTCTACTTCCTGGGTATTGGATACCGGATCAGGATCTCATATCTGTAATTCTTTGCAGGCGTTGAGAAAGCGTAGAGTTTTGAAGGCAGGTGACATGACCCTCAGAGTTGCGAACGGTGCTAGCATGGATGCTGAGGCCGTGGGGGACTATCACCTGGGATTGTCAGATGGACATTTTTTGGTTTTGCGTAGTTGTTATTATGTACCAAATGCAACCTGTAATATCATTTCTGTATCTTTATTATCTAAAGAAGGTTATGAATTTGCATTTGTAAGTAATGTAGTGAACATTCACCTTAATCAAGCTTTGATTGGGTCAGGTACATTGAACAACGATATATACGTTTTAAACCAACCACAGATTTTCAATGTCCAGAATACACACAAAAGAAAGTCTCCAGAAATCAATAAAACTTTCTTATGGCATTGTAGACTGGGTCACATCAATGAGAGAAGGTTGACTAAGTTACACACAAAAGGATATTTGGATTCGTTCGAATATCAATCGTATGCAACTTATCAATCCTGTCTCAAGGGAAAGATGACAAAGACTCTGTTCACTGGACACGGAGAAAGAGCGAGCGAGCTCTTGGGACTCGTACACAGCGACGTGTGCGGTCCTATGTCTACACATGCGCGAAGCGGTTATTCTTACTTCATTACTTTTACGGATGACTTTTCAAGGTACGGTTATGTCTTCTTAATGAAACATAAATCCGAGGCTTTTGAAAAATTCCAGGAATATAAGAATGAAGTAGAAAAACAAACAGGAAAAAGTATAAAGACACTGAGATCTGATCGAGGTGGTGAATACTTGAGTGCCGAGTTCCTGGGTTACTTAAAAGAGAATGGAATTCTCTCTCAGCTTACTCCTCCATACACTCCGCAACATAACGGTGTATCGGAGAGACAGAACCGAACCCTATTAGATATGGTACGGTCCTTGATGAGTAACGCTGAGTTGCCGCGATCGTTTTGGGGATATGCGCTAGAATCAGCTGCATACCTTTTGAACCGGGTTCCAACTAAGACTGTGCTTACTACACCATATCAGATGTGGTGTGGGAAGAAACCCTATCTTAATCATATTAAGACATGGGGATGTCCAGCTTTTGTAAAAAAGCAGCATGCGGACAAGCTCGAGGCACGCTCAGTACAGTGCAAGTTTGTGGGATATCCAAAGAACTCCAAGGGATATTACTTCTATTGCGAAGAGGAACAAAAAGTCCTTGTTTCTCGCCATGCCCACTTTCTAGAACACCAGTTCATAGAAAAAGAATTAAGTGGGAGCACAACAGAACTGGAAGAAATTCCAGAACCACGAGCTATTACTGAAAGCTTGGTTGAACCAGAGGGTTCGAAAGATCAGGACATTCCCACGCCACTCCGCAGGAGTAGTCGGCAGTCTCATCCGCCTTAGAGATACTACGGTTTTCTCATAGATGGGGATAGAGAGGATTGCATCATAGACTGTGATGAGCCTACTAGCTTCCAGCAAGCCATTCAGAGCGTCGACTCGGTAAAATGGCTGGATGCAATGCGGACCGAGATGGAGTCCATGTATACCAACAAAGTAAGGACGTTGGACATTGCTCCAGACGGGGTAAAACCCGTAGGATGAAAGTGGATGTTCAAAAGGAAGATTGGTGTAGATGGACAGGTTGAGACCTATAAAGCTAGACTGGTAGCAAAGGGTTTTCGTCAGCGACCTGGTTTGGACTATGACGAAACCTTTTCTCCAGTAGCTATGCTGTAATCCATTCGGATCCTTCTTTCCATTGCTGCCTTCCACGATTATGAGATTTGGCAGATGGACGTAAAGACAGCTTTTCTAAATGGTCATTTAGAGGAGTGTGTCTATATGGATAAGCCAGAGGGTTTCATTCAGAGTGGGAGCAGCGGAAAGGTGTGCAAGTTGCTTAAGTCCATTTATGGAATAAAGCAGGCATCGCGGAGTTGGAACATCTGTTTTGATGAGACGGTCAAAGAATTTGGCTTTATCAAAAATCCAGATGAACCATGCAACTATTGTAGATTTGTAGCGAGAACTGTAGTATTCCTCGTTTTATACGTGGATGACATTCTCTTAATAGGAAATGACATTCCTATGCTACAATCTATCAAGGGGTTCTTGTCACACAGGTTCTCCATGAAAGACCTGGGTGATGCCTCTTACATTCTGGGTATCCGGATCTACCGTGACAGATCCAAGAGGATATTAGGACTTTCGCAGTCCAGGTACATCGACGCCATACTGAAGAGATTCAGTATGGAAGATTCCAAGCACGGTAATCTACCGGCTTGTCACGGGATCACCCTCTCCAAAGAGATGTCTCCCAAGAATGATTTGGAGAGGGATCGCATGTCTATTATACCCTACGCTTCTGCGGTAGGCTCTATAATGTATGCGATGTTGTGTACCAGACCGGATGTGGCTTATGCACTGAGTGTGGTAAGCAGGTATCAGTCAAACCCAGGGGAGAAACATTGGATAGCAGTAAAGAACATTATCAAGTACCTGAGAAGGACTAAGGAGATGTTCTTGGTGTATGGCGGAAAAGACCTGCAGATTGAGGCCTTTGCTGACTCCAGCTTCCAGAGTGGCAAGGATGATTCCAAGTCCATGTCGGGTTTTGTCTTCACCCTCAATGGAGGGGCGGTGTGTTGGAAGAGCTCCAAACAGGAAACCATTGCAGACTCGACGATGGAAGAGGAATACATCGCTGCATCTGATGTCGCAAAAGAAACTGTCTGGATGAGGAAGTTCTTGAGAGAACTTCAGGTGGTTCCGTTCATTGTTGACCCAATACCTCTGTATTGCGACAACAACGGGGCTATAGCTTTAGTGAAGGAACCCAGATCCCATCAGAAATCCAGACACATCTTAAGGCGGTATCACCTGATCAGGGAGATCGTGGATCGCCAGGAGATCGAGGTCCGGAGAGTTGCATCAGAGCATAACACTGCAGATCCATTCACCAAGGCCTTGCCCCAGACTCAGTTCGAGCGGCTGATCGAGATGATAGGTCTTCGATACGCCAGTACATGGCCTTAGTGCAAGTGGGAGATTGTTAGTGTATATGCCCTAGAGGCCATTACTGTATCATACTAGTTTGTATATTACTTGATGGAAGCTTGGGATATTCACAGTTGTATATACAATCTTGCTCGAAATGGTAGTATGCTACTTGGTTTGTCTCTGCTTTAATATGTGCATGTGTTTCTTTTTAGCATATTGTTGTTATACATATTAGTAGAGCCCTTAGGATCTTTGCTTGATTACCAGCGTTGTGATGGCGCTCACACTCGTAGGAGCTGAGTGATCTATAAGCACATCCTTATACAGGTCCCTAGTCGTTGGACTATCGAGACAGAGCATCGATACTCCGGAGTAGACTAGCGTATGCGCTTCTCATCCCAGTGTGGGAGACGGTCTGTCCCACAGCCGTCAGTACGTCGTACTTGAGATAGTATACGGGTGCTCGTTGGGTTATGAGTACACTGGACAAGACTCGTCGGGGACTGCTGGTTGGTATTATACCTATCGTCAGTTAACAGTTCCCAGGTGACATGAGTACAGCTTAGTCCGCTGACTTGACACTGTCACTTCGCCTCGAGTGTGTTCCCACTGCACTTTGATTACTACCCTACCACGGCTCAAAGGAGTCGTGCAAACAGGTAGTTTTTGGGTGTAGTCCCGAAGCACTTGGAGGCAGTGACGGTTAGACAGGATTCGTCTCTCCCGGTATTGGGGGTTGACATCGCGCTGTGTCTAGGAGAGCCATTACACGAGTAGTCCCTGGCCAGGGCAAGCGAGATATACTGGTAGGTTTCCAGTGTTATCACAGGGTGTTCTGGGGTTCACTCCGGCACGACTTGTACCGCTATTAGGGGACTGACGTTCACCGCCCCCCTAGGCCCGCCATACGATGTATCAGACGAACAGACCGGACTGTACGGAGATTGTCACATACAGGCTCAGTAGGAGTTCAGATGGGGTTCACCTCGTCAGTCTTCTTATCGACATCTACCTGGAGACCGTTACGTACAGCTAGTGCCGCTTGCGGTCTGTGGTTAAACCCACTGCCAGCGTAGTGTCGAGTCTTTAGAGTCCCACACAGAGAGCTATTCGCCTTTAGGCAAAATGAGTAGAGGTCGCATGGTTTTGCGACAGGGTTCGTTCACATTCGCGCACTTGTGCACGTTTGCTGTCCGAACAGTTTATACTAGCGGGATTTGGTTTAAGCCGGATCCTAGTATATGTTTTGAGATTGGTTTTTCTCATTGTGTTCGTGTTCCTCGGATCACGAATGCGGGTGCGTATGCACAGTTGTTTAAGATAGAGGGAGAGGACTTTGATTAGGGTTAATGGCTATTGTCATTTTACTAACCCTAATGTTTATGTGTGTGTTATAGTTAATTGATAATTAGTTTAAATAATTGTGCATGGTTATGGATGTTGACCATTTGACCTTATTGACTTGTTGACCTAGGTTGACACTTTGACCATCATCATTTCTTTTGGAAGATGCTTTTTGATCCTCACAAATTGAAATGATAATGGTCATATCATGATTAACTATGACAATTATCTAGCTAATTATTTAATTAAAATAATACACATATACTTGTGAGAATGGTTCAATTATTCTCATTATCTCATTTCATTTCTCTCTCTTGTTCTTCCTCTCCCTCAAGCTCTCTCCCTCTCATGTGTTGAGAAACACTTGAGCTTGAGAAAAACCCTCTCTTGATCTTCTCTACTCTCATCTAGGGTTTAAGTATTAGCACTTCTTGCACCCTAGTTACTCATAGCTTTGAGTTGAAGCCAAAGGTTGAGGCTTTCGGGTGGATCTTTCTTTGATGGGAGAAGACGACAAGGTGACCTTCTTCTACTACTTCTAGGAGCAAGGAGAGAAGGACTAAGAGACCAAAGATATAACCTTTCTACCACTTAGCTATTTTCAAGTTAGCTTTAGCAAGTTTTTGTTTAGTAAAGATCCTTAAAGCATAGTCCATGTTGCCTATAGTTGATAAAAATCAGATTTTTATTATGTTTTCCGCATCCCCGTAAGCACCGGGGTGGGCAACGTGGACTTACAGGAAGCATAAGCTGATGGGATTTTTTATTAATGAGATTAATAAAAAGAAAAGAAACCTAAAAGATGTTGTAGAATCAAAACTTTATAAAAGGGTAGCTACAGTCTTGCTTTGCATAGCGGTATATATGATATACCCTGCACCTTATTCGATGATGAAAGAGCCGAGATCCCTTCACCGGGAGTGACCTCTTTAGCAAGACTGGCAGATGCTACAAAACTCGGTTTGTCTTTTGATTGCTTTTAGAGTTTTGCTTTGCACAGTGATATATATGATATGTCCTGCACCTTATTCGATGAGGAAAGAGCCGAGATCCCTTCACCGGGAGTGACCACTTTAGCAAAACTAATGAAAGGCTAAAAAACACTCCATTTCAAAATTTCACATGATTCTACGACGATATCAAGTTCATTACGCTCATGGTTTTCTGAAAAACCTGCGTAGCCCTCCGTCAATTTAGATAAGTAATATTTAGTATTCGTGCTGCAGTAGTTTGGCATGCGTCAAGGCGTAGTGTACGGTAGCTGATTATTACTTATCTGTAGCATGAGATGCGATTGGATTAGGGTATTCGTACGGCGTTGTTTGGCATGCGTCAAGGGTCGTACGGGTGGGTTTAATTCAATCACGAATTGTATGGGTTGAACTTGACTAGTGGACTATGGGTTGTTTGGCATGCGTCAAGGTCATAGCACGCTAGGGGCAAAATATTATCGGGAATTTCAAGTGTTGAAATTTGCAATGAGATTGCATACCTCATATGAGATAGTTGGATCCCGATACCCACTGTTAGTAAGTGTTACTCCTAGGAGAGTTTTACACAGGACAATTAACCGATCAAGTAGGTGTCTAGAAAAGTGTTAACGGGGTTACGCCTCTGGGAAAATGAGGTTTACTTTAATTAGGTCCGTGCGAAAGTACGGGGAACCTCCCTCAAGTACCGACACTGATCTGGCTGAAAGATTGACGAAATTGTTGGGTGTAATTAATCCCGGCTAATCTTGCCTTTTAGGGTTTGAAGGTAGATTTGATAAAAACAGTGGGAGACATCCTGATTAGATAAGATAATAACCAATCTAATCTTGCAAGAGCATACGCTAAAGTGTTTTCTTCTCTTTCTCTCCAAGTAGCGACCATGCCAGGCCATAATCAAGATAATAATATGGATGTATTGACTGAACCCGCTTATTATACTGAGCAGGGGAACGTTGGACCCGTTCTTTCTTATAAGAGTTATAGGACTGAACAGGAAACAGGAGAATATCTGGATTCTCACGCCGCCCAAAAGAACATGCATGTTGATGCATCTTCTTCAGGTGTGTTAGTTATTGAGAACTGTTTCTCAGTTCACCCTACGTCCTGGGTATTAGATACCGGATCAGGATCCCACATATGTAAATTGTTCCATGGGCTAAAGAAAGGTAGAGAACTGGGAAAAGGTGATCATTCCGTTCAAGTAGGGAATGGGGCAAATGTTGCAGCCAAAGCAGTTGGCGAATATCACCTAGTATTACCAAGTGGTGATACACTGATTCTGAATGAGTGCTATTATAAACCGAACATGATGTGCAACATTATATCAGTTTCTTTATTAAGTAAAGAAGGATATAATTTTGTAGTACAAGATAATGTTATGAACATATTCCAAGATCAAAAGTTGATTGCATCAGGCTCGTTACATAATGGCATATTCATTCTAAATCAAAATACAGTCCTCAATATACAAAATACACACAATAGGAAGAGTTCAGAAATGAACGAATCCTTCTTGTGGCATTGTAGACTTGGTCATATCAATGCGAAATGACTGGCTAAGTTACATAAAGATGGATATTTGAATCCGTTCGAATTATCATCTTATGATACTTGCCATTCATGTCTCAAAGGAAAAATGACCAAAGCTCCGTTTAGTGGACACGGAGAAAGAGTTACGGAACTCTTAGGACTGGTACATAGTAATGTATGCGGTCCTATGTCTACACATGCCATGAACGGTTCTTCCTACTTCATTACATTCACTGACGATCTCTCTAGATTCGGACATGTGTTCCTGATGAAACACAAGTCTGAAGCTTTTAAGAAATTCAGAGAATATGAGCACGAAGTAGAGAATCAAACGGGCAAAAGTATTTAGATTCTTCGATCTGATCGAGGAGGAGAATACTTAAGCATTGAGTTCCTAGATTATCTAAAAGAGAATGGGATTCTCTCTCAGCTTACTCCTTCATATACACCACAGCACAACAGTGTATCGGAACGAAGGAATCGCACCCTATTAGATATGGTGCGCTCGATGATGAGTACAGCTGAGTTACCTATTTCCTTCTGGGGGTATGCGCTTGAGACAGCCATAGACCTATTGAATAGAGTTCCCACCAAATCTGTGCCTACCACTCCATATGAGATATGGAAAGGGAGGAGACCACATCTTAATTATATTAAGATATGGGGTTGTCCGGCCTATGTCAAAAGGCAAAATCCGGACAAACTCGAGGCAAGATCTGTCTTATGTAAGTTTGTAGGATATCCCAAAAATTCACAAGGGTATATCTTCTACCACCCCGAGGAACAAAAGGTGTTTGTTTCTCGACACGCCACTTTCTTAGAAAAAGGTTTTCTTATGAAACAGAATAGTGGCATTGAGGTAGAACTGGAAGAGGTTCCAGCAACACAAACTATAACAGAAGACTTGGTAGAACCAGAGGATTCAGTAGTACCCGACGAACCCCACCTCTCCGCTGATCTAGCAGGGTTTCTCATCCGCCTGAGAGATACTACGGTTTTCTCATTGATGGTGGAAGCGAGGATTGCATCATGGAAGATGATGACCCTACTAGTTTCGAGCAGGCCATCACGAGTAGTGACTCTGTGAAATGGCTGGATGCAATGCGATCTGAGATGGAATCCATGTAGACCAATAAAGTATGGATTTTGGAAAATGCTCCTGAAGGGGTAAAACCCATTGGGAGCAAGTGGATTTTTAAAAAGAAATTTGGTGTAGATGGAAAAGTTGAGACTTTCAAAGCTAGACTTGTAGCAAAGGATTTTCGTCAACGACCAGGTGTGGATTATGACGAAACCTTTTCTCCAGTGGCTATGCTTAAGTCCATCCGGATCTTACTTGCCATTGCTGCATTCCATGACTACGAAATCTGGTAAATGGATGTTAAGACCGCCTTTCTAAATGGTGATTTAGAAGAGTGCGTGTACATGACTCAGCCAGAGGGCTTCGTAGATAATGGGAGCAGTGGAAAGGTGTGCAAACTGCTTAAATCCATTTATGGGTTAAAGCAAGCATCACGGAGTTGGAACATCTGTTTTGATGTTGTTGTCAAAGAGTTTGACTTCATCAAAAATATAGATGAACCTTGTATCTATAAAAAGGTAGCAGAAAGTAAGGTTGTCTTCCTCGTATTGTACGTGGATAACATACTCTTGATAGGGAATGATATTCATATGCTGCAATCAGTCAAGCTCTTCTTATCATAAAGATTCTCAATGAAAGATCTAGGTGATGCCTCTTGCATATTGGGGATTAGGATCTATAGAGATAGATCCAAAAGGATACTGGGATTGTCCCAATCCAGGTACATTGACAGCATACTAAAGAGGTTTAGTATGGAAGAATCCAAGCGTGGGAACCAACCCACGATCTCTGGACTCACTCTCTCCAAAGAGATGTCTCCCATGACTGATTTGGAGAGAGCTCGCATGCAAGGTATACCCTATGCTTCGGCAGTAGGCTCTATCATGTATGCGATGCTATGTACCAGACCCGATGTAGCATACTCACTAAGTGTAGTGAGTCGCTATCAAGAAGATCCTGGAGAGAGTCACTGGACAGCTGTGAAGAACATTCTCAAGTACTTGCGAAGGACTAGAGACATGTTCTTGGTGTATGGTAACGGAGAACTCCGGGTGGAGTCCTTTAACGATTCCAGCTTCCAAAGTGATAAGGACGACTCTAAGTCGCACTCGGGATTTGTCTTTACCTTCAATGGAGGGGCGGTATGTTGGAAGAGTTCCAAACAGGATACAGTTGCAGACTCGACGATGGAGGCTGAATACATCGCTGCCAACGATGCTGCCAAAGAGGCTGTCTGGATGAAGAAGTTCATTAGTGAACTTGGTGTGGTTCCATCTATTGAGCATCCAATACCTCTGTATTGCGATAACAATGGAGCTGTGGCTTTGGCCAAAGAACCCAGGTCCCATCAGAAGTCCAGACATATTCTGAGGCGGTATCACCTGATCAGGGAGATAGTTGATCGCCGGGAGATCAAGGTCAGGAAAGTAGATACAAAGGATAACACTGCGGATCCACTCACGAAGGCCATTACCCAGATACAGTTTGAGAGATTATTCGGGATGCTAGGTATGAGATACTACAACAGCTGGCCTTAGTGCAAGTGGGAGATTGTTAGTTATGAAGAGCCCTAGAGGCCATTGTTGTACATATGATGTATATTATGATGAATGCTTGGATGTATACAGAGAGCACTTTCTTGCTCGTCATGATAGTATGCTATTTGGTTTCACTTTATTTTAACATGTTGACTTGTTTTGGTTTACTGTCTTTCTCTCACATGTTGATAAAACCCTTAGGATCTGTACTCGACTACTGGGATTATGATGAGATCATACTAGTGGGGACACGGTAGTCAATGAGTACATCCTATAAATGTTCCTAGTCGAGGGTGTATCGAGACAAGGCATCGATACACCAGAGTAGACTAGCGTATACGCATTTTGACCCATATGATGGGCGATGGATGATCCCATATCCATTGGTGTTTGACATCAAGGATGGTGTACGGGTGCTCAGTGGAGACTGGGTACACTGGACGGACTCGCCGAGAACTCCCAGATGGTGATATACCACACGTCAGATGGCAGTTCTCCGGTGACACTGGTACAGGGTAGTCTGTAGACCCGAGATCGTCATAGAGTCTTGTATGATTTCCACTGTGCTTTGATTTCCACCTTACCACGTCCAAGAGGGCATGCAAAACGGTGGCTTTTGGGTACAGTCCCGAATCACATGGTGGCAATGAGCGATAGGAGGGGATTCGTCTCTCCCGGTATAGGGAGTTGATGTTGTGCTGTGTTCGATTGGCTATAACTGGAAGTCCCTGGCCAGGGCTGATATAGAGATTTACTGGTAAGTGTTACCAGTAGTTTCTCAACCTGTTATGAGCCTCACATCGACACGACTTATCGGTTACTGGGGTTTGACGTATACCACCCCTAGACTTGATATGCGACATATCAGACGAACAGACCGGACTATACGGGAGTGTTACTGATTGGATTCACAGAAGAACGGAGAGGATAGCTTTTTGATCTTCTGATCGCTCAATACCTGGGTGGCTGTTATGTTTAGCTGACCGCTTGCAGCTTGTGGGTGTTTGATATGATCATCACCTGCTACCGGCGTATTGACGATTCTTTAAAGTCCTACACAGAGGTTTCTTGGCTCAGGAAAAACGGAGTAGAGGCACATATGTGATATGTGCAGAACCGAGGATAATGCGATATGAGATACCGTATTATATTCTCGCGATATTTAGAAATGAACCGGGACATCGGATCAAGTGTTGATTCGATGAATCGGTACATGATATATTAGCCGGTTATATTCGATATAGCCGGATCCTCGGATCAAGTGTTGATTCGATGATTTAATGTATAATGATATATATGATATATTGTATTACATTATCTAATATTGGCTCGCTTTATTATTTCATTTTCTCACCGGATTAATACATTGATATATATGCGATATATGTTAATTGTATTATTTTCTTTTGTTGCAAATATATAATATATATGTGATATATATTATTGTGACATGATATGATTTATTATGAACCATGTTTAGGGATGATAAAAAGAGATTAGGGTTTGATTAGGGTTAGCTCCTTCTTGATTATTCTAGAAGGATTTCCTTTTGTCTTGGTTAAGATATTATGGTTGATACTTATCCTTGACTCATTCTTAACCTAACCAAACCCTAGCTCTAGTTTATTCTCTACAAAGGTTAAGCCTATCATCCTTGACCATGGTTCCATATCAATCATATATTCTTATCTACTATTCATCGCAAAAGGATGAATCTCATTATTCTTCATCTTTTTCTCTCTTGAGTTTTTGAGAGAGCTCACTTGTAATTTCTTTTGTGATGATTTCTTGTGAGAAAATGATATAAAAAGAAAGCATAAATACTACTCCATCATCCTCATCTAATCTAGCACATTAGATTAGGGTGTTCACCTCATTAGAGTGAGAAAGCTTGAGCTATTGCAACTTCGACGTAGATCATCGGAGAAAAGGAATACGACAAGCTTTCATGGATCGTTCGAGTCGTGGAGCCTCTCTTGAGTCCGGGAGATCGTGGATCGCGGCGAAGGGACTTCTACTCGGAGCTTGTGAAGCGAAGGAGCGGACTACAAAGGTTGTAATCCCTCACACTTAGTATTAAAGATGTTATCTTGCATGTTAAACCCTAATAATCTAGAAAAGATCCCGGCTTTGTGTTGTTCGGCACATCTAAAATTTTATTCGGGCATGTTTGATGCTTTATGAACCTTCACAAGAGTGCCTAGGAACCCTACAGTTGGTAGTCAAGCAAGATCCTAAGGGCTCTATCAACGTGTAACATGTAATCAGTCACCTGAACATGTACACGACTAATAAAAGCAAACCAAATAGCATACTATCATCTCGAGTAAGACTGTCCTACCGGCATAGGTCCTCCTCAATCATTGCAATCACGTGCCTGCGATCCAATAACTGACTTTGAGGGCACTATATCCAACAATCTCCCACTTGCACTTAAGGCTAATTATTGCAATGTCGTATACTCACAGCCCGTGTGATACCGAACACCCAACTCCTGTACTAATCAGTTTCACAAAGCCCGTTCGTAAAACTCTTGTGTTCGAGAAATAGCCTTAGTGAGTGGATCCGCCCTGATGTTTCTTTCTATGTCTCTTTTAATCTCATGTTCGTGGAGAAAGCCATCTCCCGAATCGAGTAATACCTGTCTTAGAATATGTCTGGATATCTGATGGGACCTAGTTCATAAATGAACTCCAAATCCAAACTTCTTAGACTGTAGCGATAACTGAACTTAATCAATATCCTGCACCATGCCTCCCACAGTATCCTCTTGGACCACCTGTCCATAATACTGTCCCTCGTCAGAGGGAAAACTATAACTCTGACAATCACTCTGTCATCCATGTCACCTTTGAAGCCTGGAATGATAACCGTCTCCCGAAGGAGGCTGCCGTCATCAAATCCCTAGAACATTCACTTATGTTCTAAAACTACTTCCTTATGTTTCTCCAGGATTGGATTAATACAAACTTATCGCATCTTGTGCAAAAACAACATCTGGTGTGGTACTTGACATCTCACGATTGACTCAATTGCCTAAGCAAGTGATCTGCCAATCATGCACATCCCTCTCTCCTTTAGTCTGTAAGACACCTTTAGATAGGGTGACTCCATCACCTGCAGGTACACCACCATGCCAGGTGTCATCTATTCAAAAAACCATTAGAATATTGTCAAAGTACCCACATTGGAAAACGACCCAAATCCAGATCTAAAACCATAGATCTAGAAACCAGAATGTCTGATATTATATCCATATCCTGTCTGGAGAAACAACTGTGTGACGACCACAGTACAACCGATCGTAGTATAGGAATTTTACTTCCTACTCTGTGTATGTCATCCAAATACCAGGACATTATACCCTACTACCTTCTTAACTGATCCATCCCCTATTCTGATGAAGTCAAACCCATGACTGTCACATCAAAATTTTGATGATCTATCTCCGCTATAACTGCTCAAGTCTATAAATAGACATAAGCGACTTGCCCATTATGCATCCGCTGCTCCCACTGTCCACAACAACCCTCTGACAGAATAAAATACACGTGCACTTCTAAAGCTAGTTTAGAACGACGCTATACTTATCCTCCTGCCGGGTCTCATAGTCTGGAACAACAGTAGTGTCAAGTCAGGGTAAGCAAAAACCTTCCTGTCACCGTCCTTGAGGATACCGGAGTACCTCTCGGGTGTCTGAGGTTACCTACCAAATCTGCGGAGTGGCTAATGGAATGCCAAACCTGATTGAATCTTTAGGTCCTATTAAATTTTCCGTAATCGTTTGCGGTTCTGGAATCACTTCCAGTTCTACCATATTCCCACTACTGTTTTCTGGAAAAATCCATTTTACTAAAACTGTGGCGAATCAAGAACAATATCACTATTGATCTTCCAGATGGTAGAAAATCAACCCTCGTCATAGCCTGGGCCAACCCACAAACTGCCATTACAGAAACGTACCCTGAGTTATCCAGAGTTTGATTTTAAGCATAAGCCGGACAACTCCCCGTACCTTAACAACGTTAGGATATGAACCATTCTATATCCAAAATAGAAACTTTGGCACTTATTTAATTGGAACCAGATTCAAATCTTGCAGCTGTCTCCAGTGCATATAAACTTTAATGGAGAGTGCCTAATCAGCATTACTCGACTTAGGAATCCATCCAATTATGAGTAACCTGAAAGAGAAACAAGTTTCTCAAAACCATTACTATCATCTGAATACCAATCACAAGTATCTACATCTTCGATCTCTTTGAAGAATCTCGATACTTGCGACATCAAGTCCTCTACTTTATTCTTATACCCACAACTTCTCAATACTTAGACCTTGTATTTCTATGAAACACTTGTCTAAAAACTAGAGAAGTCATAAGTATACAGAACATAGTACGAGGACCTACCCCTTTGTCCTGATGGACACTGGACAACATACAATACTCTGTATAAGTCCGCTGAGTTGAATAACTCAAAACCTATGCGTCGTAGGTTGAAAAATGTACCCTGGAGATTTCCTCAAATATCACCAATTACAACGAATTCCGATATAATGAGGATGATCACCTAATTCCCAATAACTTGCTCCCACTCATCATCTGTAAAACCATACAGATGTGAGAATGAAACCTGGTAAATACATACCCTGGAGTAAGTTTCTAATCGGGAAAACAGTTTTCCATTAACAATGCACTGAAACATGAAAATGTTTCGTAGGGGTATCCTGGTATTCATAGTAATGCCTCTTCCATAATCCAATTCATGACTATGACCGTATATTTTATTGCCATCTCTCCAAATCCCTTTATTTGTCTTTAGTCGTTACCTTCTGTATACCATCGTTAGGCTAAATGATTTTCTTCCTTCCCTAACTTTCGGCACCAGCCTATGGTTTGGAAGAAGACTATCCAGTAAGCATAATAGGTGTACCCTCCTAAACCAAGGAGTACTCGTAACCTGAGAGAAGGTGATGATAAAAGACAACATAATAATACCTTATTCTTTTAAAGGTGAAATAGGAGTGGCGATGAAGTACGCGGTTTGGTCGTGAATGATAACAGTCGCAATTTACTTTGCCCTCTTTCTAATCCCTTTATTTTGTCTTTACATATTACCTTCTGTACACCCTACTTAGGCTAATTGGTTTTCATCATTCCCTACCTTTCGGCACCTGCCTATGGTTTGGAAGAAGACTATCCAATAAGCGCGTAATAGGTGTACTCTCCTAAACCAAGGAGCCCTCGCAACCTGAGAGAAAGTGATAATAAAAGACAACTGAATAAACCAATTCTATTTCTCCTGAACCTTGATCCATCCTCGAAGAAGTCCCTTCGAGTTCGTATATAACCAGACGATGGATCTATCCAATGGAAGTGGATGTCCGTAGTAATATGGGTGTTCTGAGAAATGCAAAGGGTAATAGAAGGAGTGGCAATGACTTATGCAACTTAGACAATCCAAAAGCCAGTATTTTAAGAAGGTTCGGTCAACTTGGTCACTGAGTCATAGTCTAGGGTCTGTCAAAGGTCGCTGCCAAAGAGAGAGAGAAAAGAAACACTCTACGTGCACTCTAACCTAGATCAGAATGGTTATCACTTTATCTAATCCGGAAACCTCCCACTGTACTGTCAAATTCTCCTCCAAACCTGAAAGAAGAATCAATCGGGATCATCCGAAGAGTAAACCAACTCATCAGTGGGAATCGGGATCCAACTCTCATCGCATGATAACGTGACGGAATCCACTCACGTTATCACACTCCAGAAGGTATGCGCATGCCTGGCAAGTTTCAGTTTCTTTAGAAACTCTAGATATGATTTTTACCCCATGTTCTTATGACCTTGACGAAAGCCAACAAATCATAAGTCACATGTCAAGTTCTGCCCGTCATTATCTTGTTAATTCGAACCCACCCGTACATACCCTTGACGAAAGCCAACAAGGTAATACGACTGTCCCAAACCAACTCATCTATCTATGCAACAAATGAATACCCCAGCAGCTACCAAACACTATGCCTTGACGAAAGCCAACAAACATAGCTTGAATACTACTGACCATCCATAAGAAATGACGGAGGGCTACGGCTCTTTTTAGCGAAAAACCATTAACGTAATGAACTTGATATCGTTGAAGGAACCTGATAGCATTTTATAAAAATATAGTGGCGAAAACCTTTGCTAAAGAGGTCACTCCCGGTGAAGGGATCTCGGCTCTTTCCTCGTGGACTGAGGTGGAGGATATTCCACTGAATACCGCGATGCAAAGCAACATGTAATCGACTATAGTGAAGTTATAACCTAACGCAAACTTCTGCCCAAGGGGTCACTCCCGGTGAAGGGATATCGGCCCTTGCCTCGTCGAATGAGGTGCTGGATATTCCAACCGAATACCACTGTGCATAACAAAAGGAAACATCTTTGTAATAAAACTTTTTAAATTTGTTCCAACAACATCCAAACAGATTTGTTTTCCTTTGCATTGATCAGAATCAACACAGTCCCATCAATTAATCACACCAGAAAAGAACGAAAATAAAATATACGTATATGCCATCCGCATTCGTCACTGGGTCCCGTCATCACCCGTTAGGTTACTTAACTAACGACAGAGCGGGGACTGAACTAGCGTGGGTGTAAAACATATACAACATCTACTAGTATATATACCAATATACAATAATCGCTCCAGGCGTGATAATATGCAACATTACAGAAAAGTAATAAGCATCACAGAACAATACAGATAATTTGGGATCCCCGGGTTTCACAGAGCCGCTACTGAAACCCGACGTTCCCCTGGTCATGCGGATAGCCTGTGCAATGAAACCTAGACCCCTACGGGTGCGGCAAGTTGCCCTCCAAAACCTGAAGTGAGGCAGCCCCCTAGAGCATAGTGAATGGACCACCCTGCACTTCACGGAATCCGGAGACTTGAGCACCCCTCCTTGGGTCAACCTGTACCCCTAACGAGTGCGGCGAAATAGTCTGCCAATTCTAGAGTGAGGCCCCTCTGCCTCTCAAAGCCATGAGATGCGGACCCGTTTCCCTCCAGAACCCGGCTATCCATGCACTCCGTCGCAGGGTAAAACCTAGTACAGAAATGAAAAATATGTACAACGGGTACATCGACCTCAGCCCGGTCGTGCCCCAAAAGAATATTATACAAACAGGAAGAGACGACAGTCCACATGTTGGACGCTCGCCCCGCAATATCAAATGTACAAATAAATCCAAACTGCACTACCATTGCACACTGCTATCCACCACGACATATCCGCAACATCACAGCACAACACAGAACATCAACGCGAATGTCACGTTCGCAAACCCATCTAAAAGAACTGTAGCAATTAGACGCGGTTTACCGCTCGAATGACATTCACGGTCGGAGATATAATGTAAGTACTGTAAACTAACACGTTTAAATTTCGATCGACAAAACTTCCCGAAGTGGGCCCCACATACATCTGCTGTACAGTAACAAAATATGGGCCTAAAAGAAATATTCCAGAAACCACAATTTTCAATGTAGAACCTACTGTAGAAAAATGGTTCACTGTAGCTCTAAAACGGCCGCGGAACCGCGGCCAAACTAGGGTTTGTGCGGCGGTTCCACGGCGCTTTGGAGTCAACAGTTGACCAAATTTTACCAGTATTCTTAGAAAAGCATGCACGATTTTCTGAGATGCTCAAAATAATTTTTTGACCTGTTTAAAAATTTGACAGAAACTTTTCACAGAAAATAGCGATTTTTGAAATTCCGTTCGATCGATGTTTTTAACGCGTTAGCACAAGTTAGTAAAGCTTAATTGAAAGGCTCTGATACCATGTAAGTCTACGGTAGCGCCCCGGCCGTCAATCTGACGCCAAATGCGGAACAAAAACTTTTATAACTGGTGCTATCGCATACTATAACCCGGATCTGCCATTAACGCTAAACTAACAAACTACAAAGAGGGTAGAACGGTTATCCGAACGATCCGAGTCCTTCGTTCTTTAACCATCATCCCACGCTCCTGTGCGGCTGCTCCGATCTCGTCGATCTCCGATCTCCTCGTCTAGGTGGCACCACGTCATCGGATCTTTAAATGGGCTCCCGCCTCTGACCCGAGGCAACTCGATCATCAAGTTTGCTAGAAGAGATGACCAAGATTAATGTAGAGAATGAGTAGAACACTTTGTCTCGCTTCGTCCAAAGGCATGGACGAATGGTTAATGAAGTTGCCATTTGAGTCGGGTGATGGAATGAAATGAGCTATGAAATTTCCATACACCGAAAACTATCATCTTTTTCAAACAACAACCATAATCTATCATCAAGGATGGGCCGACCACTATATCAAGAGGTGGTGGTGAGTGTAGGGGGAAAGGGGGGTGACCACAAGCAAAGCTTATAAAGAAGAAAATATCTTAAGCTCTACAAGAAAACATAAATGTAAAAGCATGAGTCACAATAACACATCATCTCTCATTTAATGCTAACAATGAATCACTAACCTAGTCACCTTCCAAGAACCTTCTAGAATCAGTGACGAAAAGATAAATCCGCATTTAACCGAATGTTAAATACGGCTGATAGAAAACTGGAAACTGGCAACTTCCAAAAGTGATCCTGAAACGAATTTCAGGATAACCCCGTAACTGTATAAATATACCCGCATTTGTATTACGACCGAATACAAATGAAACTGAGACAAAGATATTATATCTACAAAGTATAATACATGGATCCGGCTTAAACCAAAGCCTACCAGTATTATCTTCCTGAAATATGACACGTGCGAAAACGCACGTGCATTTTCCGAACCTTGCCATAAAACCATACGGCCTCTACAACGTTTCGCCCGAACTTGGGAAACTATCTGTGGGGGACTCTAATGACTCGTCAGTACCCCGGCAGTGGGTTTAACCACAAGCCATCAGCGGCACTAGTTGTGCGTAACGTCTGCCCAAGTACTGACCTCAAGGGAAGCCGATGAGTGAACTCATCCCGAAACCCTACTGAGCCTAATAGTGACAATGTATATATAGTCTGTTCCGTTCGTCTATGAGTATCGCATATCCGGCATAGGGGGCTGGTAACGTCAGACCCCCAATAGCGGTATAAGTCGTGTCGGAGACAAGCCCTGAACACCCTGAGAAACTATCGGAGTACCTACCAGTAATTCTCACCTGCCTTGGCCAAGGACTTGGTGTAATGGGTTTCCTAGACACAGCGCGATCTCCACCCCCAATACCGGGAGAGACGAATCCCCTGCCGATCCGCTCACGCGCCTCCATGTGGCTCGGGACTGTACCCAAAAACTACCTGTTTGCACGACTCCTTTGAGCCGTGGTAGGGTAGAAATCAAAGCACAGTGGGAACTCACACGAGACAAATGACGACCTCAGGTCGATGAACTAATCTGTACACATGTCACCAGGGAACTACTATCTGACGATATGTATAATACCAACTAGCAGGTTCCCGGCGAGTCATGTCCGGTGTACTCATAACCCAATGAGCACCTGTGTACATCTTAGGTGATCCAACTGACACCAGTGGCTTGTGAGACCGTCCACCGCCCCTCGTCGGGGTCTCGACTGTATACACTAGTCTACTCCGGAGTATCGATGCCCTGTCTCGAAACTCCCACGACTAGGGACCACTATTAAGGATGTACTTATGGACTACCCAACTCTCACGTATATGATCGCCCTCATACTGTTGGTAGTCAAGCAAGATCCTAAGGGCTCTATCAACGTGTAACATGTAATCAGTCACCTGAACATGTACACGACTGATAAAGGCAAACCAGATAGCATACTATCATCTCGATTAAGACTGTCCTACCGGCATAGGTCCTCCTCAATCATTACAATCACGTGCCTGCGATCCAATAATTGACTTTTAGAGCACTATATCCAACATAAGTTTGTTACAAGGAGTCTTCTAGAAGAAGCTTGTTATGAGGAGTCTTCTAGAAGAAGGCTGTTATGAGGAGTCTTCTAGAAGAAGGCTGTTACAAGGAGCCTTCTAGAATAAGTTTGTTACAAGGAACCTTCTAGTATAAGTTTGTTATGATGAGTCTTCTAGAAGAAGGTTGTTATTGTTGGAGAGAGTGCCCTCAGAGTCAATTATTGGATCACAGGCACGTGATTACAATGATTGATGGAGGACCTATCCCGGTAGGACAGTCTTACTCAAGAAGATAGTATGCTATCTGGTTTATCTTTATCATCGTGTACTGCTTTAGGTGACCTGACAGGTCACTATTGCACGTTGATAGAGCCCCTAGGATTCTTGCTTGACCACCAGCAGTATGAGGGCGATCATATACGTGGGAGCTGGTAGTCTATAAGCACATCCTTAAATGGTCCCTAGTCGTGGGAGTTTCGAGATAGGGCATTGATACTCCAGAGTAGACTAGTGTGTACATTCGAGACCCCGACGAGGGGCGGTGGCCGGTCTCACAAGCCACTGGTGTCAGTTCGTTCACCTAAGATGTATACAGGTGCTCATTGGGTTATGAGTACACCGGACAGGACTCGCCGGGAACATGCTAGTTGGTCATATACCAGACATCAGATGGCAGTTCCCTGGTGACATGTGTACAGGTTAGTTCATCGACCTGGGGATCGTCAATTGTCTCGTGTGAGTTCCCACTGTACTTTGATTACTACCCTACCACGGCTCAAAGGAGTCGTGCAAACAGGTTTTAGTTGGGTACAGTCCCGAGCCACATGGAGGCAGTGAGCGCATCTTCAGGGGTTCGTCTCTCCTGGTATTGGGGGTGAGGTCGCGCTGTGTCTAGGAGAGCCATTACACGAAGCCCTCGGCCGAGGCAAGGAGATTTACTGGTAGGTATTCCAGTAGTATCTCAGGGTGTTCTGGGCTACACTCCGACACGACTTGTACCGCTTTTGGGGGTCTGACTTTTACCAACCCCCTAGGCCTGCCATGCGATGCTCATAGACGAACGGACCGGACTGTACGGATATTGTCACTGACAGGCTCAGTAGGGCTGTCAGGCTAAGTTTGCGCACAGACGTCCCTTTTAGTCAATACCTGGTAGCCCGTTACGTATTGGCTTATACCTCTGACATGCTAGTGGTTAAATCCACAACAAAGATGTTGACGAGTCTTTAGAGTCCCCCACATTCAGTTACTCAGCTTTCGGGTGAAAAGCTGTATAGGCCGTATGGAGATATGGCAAGGTCCGATCAGATACGTGCGGTATTGCACGGATCAGGATCGGACGGTTAGTACTAAAGGCCGTATGGTTATATGGCAGGGTTCGATCAGATACGTGCGGTATTGCACGGATCAGGATCGAACGGATAATACTAGCCGGCTTTGGTTTAAGCCGGATCCTAGTATAGTACAGTGTAGATTTTGTCTCATTTGCATTTGTATTTCGGTCGGAATACAAATGCGGGTGTGTATGCACAGTATCGGGGTTTTCCTGTAATTTATTACGGGACCAGTTTTCTGGAGTTGCTAGTTTGCTTTCCGTTTCGGCCAATTTCCTTTGTATCGTTCATTGGCCGAAGATTGGTGGAGGAGGGCTTATTTGCAATTGTGCAAATAAGCATTTGTGGAGGGGGTCTTTGCATATTGTTTTATCATGATAACTATTCTTTGACCTTGACTTTCTTTGTGTCATGATGGCATGACTTTTGTGGACATGGTGGTTGATGATGGTTGTGGTTGAGTGTGGGTTTGGGTTTGTGATGATTTCATTTCATGATATCTTTTGACCTCTCTCTCTCACTTGGAAGAGGGTGTGGCTCCCTTCATTTTTGATACACTCTCACCCTCACATTCCTCTCTCCTCCTCATTGTTTTTGGCCGGCCAAGCATGTATGGGGCTGTCCAAAATTTTTGGATGGTGAAATTGTTGTTTTTTTCATGCTCCAAAAATCCCCAAGTCCCTCTACATAGTTCTTGTATCATCCCTCTACCAAAATGGCACTTCCATGAACCCCAAATGAGACAAAGTTCTACACCACATTCTACAGCAAATCTTGGGCACGTCGACTAGCCAGCTTCGTGCCCGAGTTGCCTCGGTATTAAGGTGGGAGCCCGTAAAAGATGCAGACGATGTGGTGCCCTTCCGGCAAGGAGGCGACGACCGGAGTTTCCGCAGTAGATCGGGACGACGACGAAAAGACCGGAGGACTCGGATCAGTCGGTATATCTCTCTTCCCCATCTTGTAGTTAGCTAGGATTAGTTAATGGTTCGATCCGGGTATTAGTGCGCGGTGTTGCCAGTTCATAAAAAATTTAAGTTAACCATCTCTTCCGCATTTGGCCTCGGGATGGAGGCCGGGGCGCTGCCGTGCACTTACAGTGGTATCAGAGCCTCGCCATTAACATAGTCTAGCTTTGTTTAATGTGTTTGCATTTCCGATCGACCAAAATTCCAAAAACCCGCGTTTTCACATACATCAGTTTTCTGTTGAATTTTTTCTTGCTCGAAAATTTTTTCAGGTTGTAGAAAAGTGATGTACTGGAAATTCTAAGAACACTGTAGAAATTCGATACAGTGACTCCACAGTGGGAGCGCGGAACCGCGGCCAAACACCCCTTTGGACCGCGGTTCCGCCGCACTATGTTGAGATCACTGCATCAAATTTCTGCAGTTGCTCTCTGGGTTGAAAATAGGGTTTCTGGAATATTATGTTTGGGCCCAGAATTTCTTGATGTGCTACAGTAGTACTTGGGGGCCCACTTGGTAAATTTGATCGATCGGATATTTTAAACACATTAGTTCACAGTATTTACATTATATCTGCGACCGTGAATGTCACTTGATCGGTAAATCCTGTCTAACTGCTATAGCCCGGTTAGACGGATTTGCGAACGTGACTTTCACGTTGATGTTCTGTGTATTGTTGTGATATTGCGGATTGGTCGTGGGGGATAGCCTGGATGCAATGCTAGTACAGTTGTTTTGGTTGTATTATGTACATTTGATATTGCGGGGCGAGCGTCCGACATGTGGACTGCCGTCACTGCCTGATTGTATTATTATTTTGGGGCACGACCAGGTTGCGGTCGATGTACCCATTGTATGTATATTTTACTTTCTGTACTAGGATTACCCTGCGGAGGGGTGCACGGATAGCCGGGTTCTAGAAGGCAAAAAGCCCGCATCTCATGGTATTGAGACGGAGGGGGCTTCACTCTAGGATTGGCGGGCTATTCGCCGCACTCGTAGGGGGTACAGGTTGACCCAGGAGGGGTGCCCAAGTTACCGGATTCCGTGAAGTGCCGGGTGGTCCATTCACGTTGCTGAAGGGGGCTGCCTCGCTTCAGGTTTTGGCGGGTAACTTGCCACGCCCGTAGGGGTCTAGGATTTCATTGCACAGGCTATCCACAAGACCAAGGGAACGTCGGGTTTCAGTAGTGGCTCTGTGAAATCCGGGGATCCCAGATATCTGTATTGTTCTGTGATGCTGTACATTTCTGTGATGTTGCATTTCTTATCATGCTTTGAGCGAAATATAATATATTGGTATATATATTATTAGATGTTGTATATGTTTTACATCCGCGCTAGTCCAGTCCCCGCTCTGTCGTTAGTTAGCTAACCGAACGGGTAATGACGGGACCCAGTGGCGAATGCGGATGGCATATACGTACATCAGTATATTTTCGTTCTTTGTGGTGTGATCAATTTATGGGACTGCGTTGATTCGGATCAATGCAAGTTAAAAACAAACCTAATCTGATGTTGTTGGAACACTTTTCAAAAAGCTGTTATTGCAAGGACGTTCACTTTTGTTTTGCATCGTGGTATTCAGTTGGAATATCCTGCTCCTCAGTCGACGAGGTAAGGGCCGAGATCCCTTCACCGGGAGTGTCCCCTTGGACAGAATTTTGCGTCAGGGCATTAACTTCACTATAGCCGATTACTTTTGCTTTGAATCGTGATATTCAGTTGGAATATCCTGCAGCTCATTCTATGGGGAAAGAGCCGAGATCCCTTCACCGGGAGTGACCTCTTTAGCAATGGTTTTCGTCACTATATTTTAAAAGCTATCTGTTCCTTCAACGATATCAAGTTCTTTACGTTAAAGGTTTTCTCCAGAAACCATTCGTAGCCCTCCGTCGTTTCATATGAGTAGTCAATAGTATTCAAGCTGTGTTTGTTTGCCAAAGTCAAGGCACAGTGTTTGGTAGCTGTTGGTTATTCATATGCAGCATAGATAGATGCGTTGGTTTGGAACAGTGGTACTGCCTTGTTGGCCAAAGTCAAGGGTAGGTACGGGTGGATTCAAATCAACCTGGAGAATGACGGGTAGAACTTGACATGTGACTTATGATTTGTTGGCCAAAGTCAAGGTCATAAGAACATGGGGCAGAAATCACATCGGGAGTTTCTAAAGAAACTGAAACTTGCCAGATATGCGCATACCTTCTGGAGTGTGATGACGTGAGCGGATTCCGTCATGTTATCATGCGATGATAGTTGGATCCCGATTCCCACTGATGAGTTGGTTTACTCCTCGGTTGTTCCCGGCTAACTCTTCTTTCAGGTTTGGAAGAGAATTTGACGGTACAGTGGGAGGTTTCCAGATTAGATAAATTGGTAACCATTCTGATCTAGGTTAGAGTGCACGCTGAGTGTTTCTTTTCTCTCTCTCTTTGGCAGCGACCATTGACCCGACCCTAAGACAATGACTCAGTGACCAAGTTGACCGAACCTTCTTAACACTGGCTTATGGATTGTCAGAGTTGCAAACCTCATTGCCACTCCAACTTTTACCCTTTTCTCCAGGACACCCCGTATTACTACGAACGTCCACTTCCATTGGACAAAACCATCGTATGGTTAGATACGAACTCGAAGGAATTTATTCGAGGATGGTTTCCGGTTCTAGAGAAAACGGATAGGACTATTCAGTTGTCTTTTCCTTTTACCTTCTCTCAGGTTGCGAGTACTCCTTGGTTTAGGAGTAGTACACCTATTACGCAAATTGGATAGTCTTCTTCCAAACCTTAGGCTGGTGCCGACCGGTAGGGAATAAAGAAAACCAATTAGCCTAACGATGGTGTACAGAAGATATTAAGTAAAGACATATCAAGGGATTAGTAAGAGGGCAAAGTAAATTGCGACTGCTATTTACGACCAAACCAAGTATTTATTCGCCAATCCTAAATCACCTTTGTATTTCTCCAGAACACTCCGTATCACTATGAAGATCCACAGTTTATTGGATACTCCATCGTATGGTTATATACGAACTCGAAAGGAACTTGTTCCAGTTCGGGGATGGATTCTGGTTCAGGAGAAATAGGAATAAGATTTATTCAGGTGTCTTTTATCTTCACCTTCTCTCGCATTGCGAGTGTTCCTAGGATTAGGACAGTACACCCATTATGCTTATTGGATAGTCTTCTTCCAACCAATAGGCTGGTGCCGAACGGTAGTGAAGGAAGAAAACCATTTGGCCTAAAGGGGTGTGCAGAAGGTAATGACTAAAGTTATATGAAGGGATTTGGAGAGGTGGCAAAGAGTTATATGGTTACAGTCGTGAATCAGGAAGAGGCATTACTAGGAATACCGGGATACCCCATCGAAAAATTTCAATGTTTCAGTTTCACTGTGTACTGTTAAACGAAAACTGATTTCCCAGTTAGACACTTGCTCCAGGGTATGTATTTACCAAGTATGATTCTCACATCTGTATGGTTTTACAGATGATGAGTGGGAGTAAGTTATTGGGAATTGGGTGATCATCCTCATTATATCGGGATTCGTTGTAATCAGTGATATTTGAGGAAGTCACCTGGGTTGTTTGCCGGACGGCAAATATTTGGTTTTGAATATCAACCGTTATGCACCAATTTCAAATTGATATATCTGTACGTCTATTTTCATAGAGTGAGACATACCTTTTTGAAATTATGTCTGTGACATTTACCTATATCAGTGGATGGTTAGGTAAGGAGAATTAAACAGCGGTGTAATTCTTCTTAACCATAAGTACAGTTCTCAACCTACGACACACAGTGAATGAGTTATCAGACTCAAGGGACTTATACAGACTATTGTATGTTGTCCAGGGTACATCAGGACAGAGGGGTTGGTCCTCATACTATATTCGGTTTACTTATGACTTCTCTAGTTTTTAGACAGGTGTTTCTTGGAAACACAGGGTCCGAATTTTGAGAAGTTATAGGTATTTGAATAAAGTAGAGAACCAGGTATTGCAAGTATCGGGATTCTTCAAAGTGATCGAAGATGTAGATACTTGTGTATGGTATTCAGTTGATAGTAGTGACTACGAGAACTTGCTTCTCTTTCAGGTTACTCATAATTGGAAGCATTCCTAAGTTGAGTAACGTTGATCGGCCTCTTTCCATTTAGTTGACATGCACTGGAGACAGCTGCATGATTTGAATCTGGTTCAATTAAATCAGTGCCTCTGGTTCTATATTGGATATAGTACAGTTCATATCTTAACGATGTTAAGGTACGGGGAGTTGTCCGACTTATGATTAAAACCAGACACTGGACAACACAAGGCACGTTTCTGTAATGGTTGTTTGTGGGTTGACCCAGGCTATGTCGAGGGTTGACTTTCTACCATCTGGAAGATCAATAGAGATATTGTTCTAGACTCGCCACAGTTTTATTAAAAATGGATTTTTTCAGAAAACAGCAGTGGGAGTATGGTAGAACTGGAAGTGATTCCAGAACCACAAACGATTATTGAAGATTTCATAGGAACCTAAAGATTCAATCTAGCTTGACATTCCATTAGCCACTCCGCAAAAAAGGTGGGTAACCTCAGGCACCCGAGAGGTACTCCGGTAGCCTCAAGGACGGTGGCAAGGAGGTTCTTGTTTACCAACACTTGCCATTGCTGTTGTTCCAGGCTGCGAGACCCGGCAGGAGGATGAGTATATCGTCGTTCTAAACTAGCTTTAGAAGTGTACGTGTATATGACTCTGCCAGTGGGTTGTCGTAGTCAGTGGGAGCAGCGGAAGCATTGGTGGACAGGTAGCTTATGTCTATTTATAGACTAAAGCAGATATAGCGGAGATAGATCATCAATTTCTGATGTGACAGTCATAAGTTTGACTTCATCAGAATAGGGGATGGATCTGTTAAGAAGGTAGTAGGGTGTGATGTCATGGTATTTGGATGACATACACAGAGTAGGAAGTGATATTCCTACACTACAATCGGTTATACTTTGGTCGTCACACAGTGGTTTCTCCACACAGGACTTGGATATTATATCAGACATACTGGTTACTAGATCTATGGTTTTAGATCTAGATTTGGGTGGTTTCCCAATTAAGAGTACTTAGACAGCATTCTAAGAGTATTTAGAATGGACGACTCCTGGCACGGTGGTGTACCTGCAGGTGACGGAGTCACCCTCTCTAAAGGTGTCTTATAGACTAAAGGGGAGAGGGATGTGCATGGTTGGCAGATCACTTGCTCAGGCAATTGAGTCAATCATGAGATGTCAAGTACCACACCAGATGCTGTTCTTGCACTAGATGCAATAAGTTGACATTGATCCAATCATGGAGAAACAGTCGGAAGCAGTTTTAGAACATAAGTGGATGTTCTAGGGATATGATAACGACTGCCTCATTCGGGAGACAGTTATCATTCCAGGCTTCCAAGGTGACCTGGACGACAAGGAGGTTGTCAGAGTTATAGTTTTCCTTCTGACGAGGGGCAGTATTTTGGACAGGAGGTCCAAGGCAATACTGAGGGTGTCATGGCGCAGGATACTGATTAAGTTCAGTTGACGATACAGTCTAAGAAGTTTGGATTTGGAGTTCATTTATTAGCAAGGTCCCATCAGACATCCAGACACATTCTAAGACAGGTATTACTCATTTCGGGAGATGGGTTTCTCCGCGAACTTGAGATATAGAGAGACATAGAAAGAAACAACAAAGCGGATCCACTCACTGAGGCTATTCCTCGAACGCAATAGTTTCGCAAACGGGTTTTGTGAGACTGAATAGTAGAGGAGTTGGGTGTTCGGTATCACACGGGCTATGAGTATGCGACATCGCAATAATTAGCCTTGAGTGCAAGTGGGAGATTGTTGGAGAGAGTGCCCTCAGAGTCAATTATTGGATCGCAGGCACGTGATTACAATGATTGATGGAGGACCTATCCCGGTAGGACAGTCTTACTCAAGATGATAGTATGCTATCTGGTTTATCGTTATCATCGTGTACTGCTTTAGGTGACCTGACAGGTCACTATTGCACGTTGATAGAGTCCCTAGGATTCTTGCTTGACCACCAGCAGTATGAGGGCGATCATATACGTGGGAGCTGGTAGTCTATAAGCACATCCTTAAATGGTCCCTAGTCGTGGGAGTTTCGAGATAGGGCATTGATACTCCCGAGTAGACTAGTGTGTACATTCGAGACCCTGACGAGGGGCGGTGGCCGGTCTCACAAGCCACTGGTGTCAGTTCGTTCACCTAAGATGTATACAGGTGCTCATTGGGTTATGAGTACACCGGACAGGACTCGCCGGGAACATGCTAGTTGGTCATATACCAGACGTCAGATGGCTGTTCCCTGGTGACATGTGTACAGGTTAGTTCATCGACCTGGGGATCGTCAATTGTCTCGTGTGAGTTCCCACTGTACTTTGATTACTATCCTACCACGGCTCAAAGGAGTCATGCAAATAGGTTTTAGTTGGGTACAGTCCCGAGCCACATGGAGGCAGTGAGCGCATCTTCAGGGGTTCGTCTCTCCCGGTATTGGGGGTGAGGTCGCGCTGTGTCTAGGAGAGCCATTACACGAAGCCCTCGGCCGAGGCAAGGAGATTTACTGGTAGGTATTCCAGTAGTATCTCAGGGTGTTCTGGGCTACACTCCGACACGACTTGTACCGCTTTTGGGGGTCTGACTTTTACCAACCCCCTAGGCCCGCCATGCGATGCTCATAGACGAACGGACCGGACTGTACGGATATTGTCACTGACAGGCTCAGTAGGGTTGTCAGGCTGAGTTCGCTCACAGACGTCCCTTTTAGTCAATACCTGGTAACCCGTTACGTATTGGCTTATACCTCTGACGTGCTAGTGGTTAAATCCACAACCAAGGTCTTGACGAGTCTTTAGAGTCCCCCACATTCAGTTACTCAGCTTTCGGGCGAAAAGCTGTAGAGGCCGTATGGAGATATGGCAAGGTCCGATCAGATACGTGCGGTATTGCACGGATCAGGATCGGACGGTTAGTACTAAAGGCCGTATGGTTATATGGCAGGGTTCGATCAGATACGTGCGGTATTGCACGGATCAGGATCGAACGGATAATACTAGCCGGCTTTGGTTTAAGCCGGATCCTAGTATAGTACAGTGTAGATTTTGTCTCATTTGCATTTGTATTTCGGTCGGAATACAAATGCGGGTGTGTATGCACAGTATCGGGGTTTTCCTGTAATTTATTACGGGACCAGTTTTCAGGAGTTGCCAGTTTGCTTTCCGTTTCGGCCAATTTCCTTTGTATCGTTCATTGGCCGAAGATTGGTGGAGGAGGGCTTATTTGCAATTGTGCAAATAAGCATTTGTGGAGGGGGTCTTTGCATATTGTTTTTTCATGATAACTCTTCTTTGACCTTGACTTTCTTTGTGTCATGATGGCATGACTTTTGTGGACATGATGGTTGATGATGGTTTTGGTTGAGAGTGGGTTTGGGTTTGTGATGATTTCCTTTCATGATATCTTTTGACCTCTCTCTCTCACTTGGAAGAGGGTGTGGCTCCCTTCATTTTTGATACACTCTCACCCTCACATTCCTCTCTCCTCCTCATTGTTTTTGGCCGGCCAAGCATGTATGGGGCTGTCCAAAATTTTTGGATGGTGAAATTGTTGTTTTTTTCATGCTCCAAAAATCCCCAAGTCCCTCTACATAGTTCTTGTATCATCCCTCTACCAAAATGGCACTTCCATGAACCCCAAATGAGACACAAGTTCTACACCACATTCTACAGCAAATCTTAGGCACGTCGACTAGCCAGCTTCGTGCCCGAGTTGCCTCGGTATTGAGGTGGGAGCCCGTAAAAGATGCAGACGATGTGGTGCTCTTCCGGCAAGGAGGCGACGACCGGAGTTTCCGTAGGAGATCGGGACGACGACGAGAAGACCGGAGGACTCGGATCAGTCGGTATATCTCTCTTCCCCATCTTGTAGTTAGCTAGGACTAGTTAATGGTTCGATCCGGGTATTAGTGCGCGGTGGTGCCAGTTCATGAAAAATTTAAGTTAACCATCGCTTCCGCATTTGGCCTCGGGATGGAGGCCGGGGCGCCGCCGTGCACTTACACTTATGAAGAGTCTTCTAGAAGAAGCCACATGGTAATTTAGCATCTCAAGGAAGATAGGAGGTTAGGAAGAAGCTTCTGGAGAGATGTTGACTGCTGACGACCCTACTCGGCAGCAGATCCACGGCAATTAGGCCAACTCGGCCGCGGTTCCATGGCCATATGACTGGATCTCTGCATCATAATTCTGGGGTATCTTGGTGTTGGTCTTTGGGTGTTGATTTGATGTCTGGAATCTTCTAATGTTTGCTTGGTTGTTGCCAGATTTTAAGTCTTTGACTTGCTACGATTTATCAGCACGTTTCCGATTCCGGTTCTTTGACCTGAAGAATTTTCTGCACACAATCTCGATAAAATGTGTTGAGATATACAATATCATGCGTGTAGTAATAAACACACAATTTCCTATAAAGAACGTTGAATATATAAATAACACGAGGTAATTAGTATTTTCCAGACAAACTGGTAATATGTGTTATATTTATATCAACTATCCTTAGATGATTAGAATAATGAGGATATTGATGTGTTACAGATTGCATTATTTTCGACTGAACAGCCAGCACCTTAAGTCCCTTGCCAGGGCGGTTCAGAATTACTGATAGTTATGAATGTATGTCTTAGCACCTCTACCAGGGTTCTATGAGCATCAAGTATGCAATTTTAAAAATCTAGAGGGCTAAGCATACTAAACAAGAATCGAACTAAAGAATTAGGGTTTCAAAGTTAAGCAAAACAAGTTCCAACTAAGTGAAGAGAGTCTACAACCTTTGTAGTCTAGTCCTTCACTTCAAAAGCTCCGAGTGGTAGTCCTAGAACTCTTCTTTGACTCCTCTTGAAGGATGGAACAAGCTTGCTTGAAGTCTTCATCATCGAAGATGATCCACCTTGAGTCAACTCACACTCAAGCTCACACTTCACTATTAAAAGTATTAGTGAAGTTAACAAGCTAAACTATTTTGCTAGAGTAGTGTAGGTTGATGAAGTAGGAATTTTGTTCACTAATAATCTTTCTTTTCTTTTCTTTTTCTCACCCTAGAAAATCTAGTGAGGAGATGAATATGAACTTGGAAGTGAGAGAGTGAACCATTGAGGATAAGATGAGAGCTTAGAATAATGATTAATTTATATGAATAAAACAAAGAGAAGCGGTGAGTCAAGGCTTCTCCATGCTTCTCAAAGCAACCAAGGAATAATGACTCATTTTACTTTTCTTTAATTCATATATCTTAGTCATTATCTTCTCATCATTCCTTTAATACGATTCTCACACATCCTAGTTCTATGTATTATCAACCATGAAACAATGTGCGCACGCGCGCGCGCGCACACATAAAGAGAAGAAAATCTTAAGTGAGGTTAATATTAGTTAATATATATATCATATATATAAATATATATCATATATAAATTATTAAATCAACACTTCATTCAATAATTCGGTTATATCATATATAATCAGGCTAATATCAAATATATCTATATATATATAGAGAGAGAATAATGGAGAAAAGATGCCATAGGAGGGAATTTCCTCCTATGGCGTCGAAAAAATACAAGCTCCGTCGTGTTTTCCGACGATCGGAGCCCATCATGTTCATCTTTATCATCTAAGATGTGGGTATGCCAAATTTCATGTGATTCTACAATCTTTTCACCGTTGAATTAGTGGGTTCAAAATTAACGGTTTACCGACAATAGAACTTTTTACATTGCTAAATCAATAGTGAAAAAGTTGTAGAATCACATGAAATTTGGCGTACCCACATCTTAGATGATAACTATGAAGATGATGGGTTCCGATCGTCGGAAAACACGATGGGGGACGTATTTTTTCGATGCCATAGGAGGAAATTCCCTCCTATGGCCTCTTTCCTCCATTATTCTCATATATATATGTATATCAAATCATTAAATCAACACTTGATTCAATAATCCGGTTATATCATATATAACCGGCTAATATTTAATATTAGTTAATATATATATATATATATATATATATCATATATATATAAATATATCATATATATATAAATAAATATAAATATATATCGTATATATATATTAATATTTTATATTATCCTGGTTATATATGATATATATATATATATATATATATATATCAAATAATTGAAACAACACTTGATTCAATAATCCGGTTATATCAAATATAACCCGGCTGATATCATATATAACGCTAGATTAGAATACGGTATCATATACTAATATTTAATCATGCGCCCGCACATAACTCCATACGTGCCCTACTTCGTTTCGCTTGATCTAGGAAACCTATATGTGGGACTCTAAAGACTAGCCAGTATGGTAGAAGTAGGTAATGATCACATCAAAGGCCTAAGCTTCATCAGCGGTACTACCTGGACATAACGGCTACTCAGGTATTGAACGAATAGAAGATAACAAGAAAACTTGTCCAAACTGTTGGGTTACCTCAACGCCGGTGCCATCGAACGTGGCGGTTTGTGGAACAAAAATTTTCTTACTAGTTTAAAAATGAAGCTAAGTTAACCCAATGAAAAACCGGATCTTTCCATAAACCTATCTAGCAAAACTAAATGAGATAAACTAACTACTAAGAAGTCTCACCAAAGCATCCAAGTCCTTCTGTCTTCTTTCCACGTCATTAGCTCCAAGTGACCACCTTGAACATGCTTGATTTTCTTTGATGACTCGTTTGGTTCTCCATAATTTATCTTGCTCTTCGGTCTTCCTTGGTCTTAGATGGTCCACCCGAGGGATGTGATCCTTGGCTCTAGCTCCACACAATATGTCAAGTGGAGCAACTAGAGAACTTGGGTTGCTAAACCAAGTAGTCTAGGATGTAGTGTCAAGATCTAAGTGTTTACTATCTCTTTCTTGCCTCTTTACTTTTTTCTCAACTCATGAGAGGGTAGTGAAGAGGAAGATGATGAAGGTGGAGGAAACTCAAAAGGAGGGAGGAGGAGGAGAAAAATGGGTGCTCAAGAATAACGAAGCATACATGCGAGAGAAAATCAAACACATGGTTTTGTGTATGAATTTCATTTAATAAAAAAGTATAGCCATGCTTCAATAGTAACCATAAATGAATAAAGAATTCATTTGTGAACTATTGAAGCCATGCCACACACCATGCCTCCCTCTCCTTAATTTCCACCTCATTTTAATTTATCAATAAATGAAAAAGTTCATGATGAGGTGTCCACCTTCTAGAAGGAAATCTGTAATAAAATACAGATTACAGTCTGCTTTATATACATACATGCATTCGGATAAAAACACGAATGCCCAAAGGGATAGAATAACACGAAGAACGTAATACTAGAATATACATATCGAAATACATATATGTAAACTATTAAATCAATACCTGATTTAATAATCCGGCTCAAACCCGAGCCGGCTAGTATTACCAACTGTCTGATCGAAAATCCGAGTACAAAGTACATCAATTGATCGAGACCCTGCACGTATCCAATACGGCCATTACATCATTTCTCTTGAACCAGGGAAACCCTCTGTGTGGGACTCTAAAGACTCGACAGTACGCCGACAGTGAGTTACTGGATAAATCCAAAACCATAAGCACGTCAGCGACACTAGTTGTACGTAACGGCTACCCGGGTACCTGTCGAAAAGGAAGGCCGACGAGCAAACTCATCCGGATCCCTACTGAGCCTATCAATGACAATCTCCGTACAGTCCGGTCTCTGCGTTGAGAGTATAGCATACTTGTAACGTTTTGAAAATCGTTTCGGTGAAATTTCGGAAAATCAGTAAAATAAGGGGGTTTTCCGTAAAAAGTCAAAATGTAAATATCTTTAATATAAAATCAAATATACATATTCTAGCTATTTAATCGCTAGTATTTGTTGTTTACTGAGACCCTGGTAAAATTTTTAAATTTCTGAATTTTTTTCCGAAATTAATTATTTTAATATTATTTTAAGCCGTCACCAATACATTTAATTAGGGAAAATTGCAAATTGGAATGGGTTGAAACAAATTTTGTGCATCATAACAAATTAATCAAAAATTTAACACGTTGTTTTTGAAATGAAATGAAGTTGTTAATCGGTTTTAGAAAATATCGAAGAAAAAGGTTTAAAAAAAAATAAACAAATATGATATAATTAAAGAGTTAGGTGTTAATGTGAGTCTGGGGAAAGGTTAAATATCATTTTCTCACACACTCACCCACATTTCCTGCCAAATTTAGGCCAAGTACAGCCCCCCCTCCATTCTCATCTATTTTTAGAAGAAAAAAAGATTAATGAAAGCAATAAATTATTAAGGTATGGTGTTAAGTAATTGTGGTGGACTTCTTGACCCCATTCTCTCTCCAATCACCTCACACTCTCTTCCCCTCCCCATTTGGCCGAGCCCCATTCTGCAGTAGCCCCTCTTCATGTCTCCACTTCTTTTCTCTTCAAAATCCCTCCATTTTGCTTCAATAATCAATCCAAAGTCTCACAATTTCACCATTTATCCTTTACCCAATATTCTTTGACCCGAAGTGGTTTGGATTGAGGAGCAAGGAGGCATCTTTGGGAGTCTTGGGTGCATGTTTGATCTCATGTGTGAGAGGTATAAACACCAACCCATGTTTAAATTGTTGTTGAATTACTTCCATCTACCTAATTAGGAGTTAATTTTGGTTTTGATGTTAAAGATTTAACTTTCCAGAAAGGGATTGAATGCAAGTTAGGGTTTTGTGTAATTGGTGTATAGTTGTGTGATGTATTTAGGCTCTTATGACATGTTAAAACAAAGTTAATAGCTAGGTTGCTAATTGTTAGTTTAAAATTGTTAAAACTGGTTAACTTTGCAAACTAGTTTTTTTTAAATTAATACAAAATAGTGTGATAAAATCTAGTAATTTTTAATGTGACTTAATTAAGATGTTTAATGAACGTTATAGCCACTAAAATTATTAAAACATTTAGATTGGTGCTAAAACGGGAAATTTAGGCTTACTAGGGTTCTTGAAAATAAATCGATTTGAGCAATTTTAAGGTTTTTACGAATTGCACCATATTTTCATATAAATTTTAGTGCATTATGAAAGCGTGATTGGTACGTTGGGTTTTTCTCGATGGTTTGACGTTTGTACATCGACATCGAGGGTTCGTTTGGCTATTTTTGCATGCGTAGGCGATAGGTTTTGACCTATGCGTGATACGGGTGCCGATTTGGTTTTCGTATGCCGTTTCGATTTCGAATTGGGTTTTTATGCGATACGATACGTTGTGACATGTAGCTGCCCCCATGTGGACTTCGAGACGACAACTAAGCGTGTGACGACGTCGGCACCGGCGAGCGAGGACCAGGTGAGTAGAGTTATATCTACGGGGAGAAGTCGGGTGGATGGCGTATAGCATCCCCGCAGTTCGTGGTGATGTGTACGAATACGTATACACACATATTGATTATATATATTGTTTGAGAGTATTGATGACATAGACGGATTTTGGGTGTGATCGGATTAGTTTAGTGTTGCGAGACCCTAGAGTAGAGGTTGCACCACATTTACACACACACACACCAATACTTGCATACATTTTTTCTTTCATATGTGCTTATATGGGCTTATATTGTTATGTGTTCACATGGGTATGGGACTATGTGTTCACATACTGGATTTGAGGATAGTATTTGGGATTTGAGATGAGTCGATAAGATTTGATTGAGACCGTGAGAACGGTGATATGGCAGGATTCGTACTTGAGATACGTCCTGATGTTATAGCGGATCTTGGGACGACGATACATGTGAATAGTGTTATACATTGAATGGTTCACATGTGATCGTGATATGTCATAATAGGTCGTATTAGGCGATGTATACCTTTTTATGACGATATATGATGATGGTATCGGTTTGTATGAGGCTGTAGATAAGCTGTCAGATCATGATTAGATTGATGATATTAGTATTGTACTAAACGTAGATCAGTACCCCGGATTATGATCTTTGATAAAGAGGATACCAAATGATTAATTTGATGAATGTGATTCTGACCTATACCCAGATTTGGGGATGCCGTACGATGGATTTACGTACGAGCTATATATTGATGTTTGATCCGCACTCTTGACTTGGGAATGTCTGATTATAGATATGGTATCGGATGTGATATTATTGAGGCATCATCACCGACTAACATATACATGTAGGTATATGTATCGACTCAGAGGTTAGGCGGTTTCCTTACATTCAGTAGCCAGTTAGCCTAGCCCTTTAGTTTAGTGTAGTTGTTAGACTAGATTTATTTTAAATATAGATTTGTTATCTTTGTGTCTAGTATTTAGCTCCAGCTCATTATTGCTGTTGCTCCGCATCACATACTTATTGTGATTCATATTCCATTATTGATATCATGCTGTTAGGACACCAGCACCATTACCGATGATGCGTATGTACCACGTATACTTACTCGCCGGCTCACACATCTTCATCGGTAATTGCCATGTCACGTACACTTAGAGAATATTATTGCTTGACTTAGCTTGTTAGATAGTAGTTTTGACATGATATTAGTGTACTTGCCTTATATGCCAGTTTAGACATTGTAGTTATTACTTGTCACTTCATGCATACTGTTATTCATTGTTATGCCGTATTCATGGATTCTCAGGCATATATTCACTATTTTACGTGCTATTGAGGTTTTGGATTCAGAATTCCATGAGATTTTCTTGATTTGGGGGAAAACCGCAAAACATATACAAACTTCTCCTCTCTCTTTTTAAATAAAAAGCGCGGTTTTCCCATGTTGTATGAGTCGTCCACCTTGAATTTACTGATGGATTTCGAGACCCGATTCGAGGAGACGGATGAACCGTTTTGGCGACATGGTGGACCCGGTAAGGTACCCCGGGGCAAGAAGCACGTGGTGATGACGATGTGAGCCTGGCAGGGGAGCACTACCTACCGGTGATTTTACCCGACGCGTTGGATATCCGGAGGATACCGTCATGGTCTTGAGATTGATGGTAGGGGCCATTCTGGACTGACGGCACCCTAGATAGTGAGATTGAGACATACAGAGATATTTGAGATATTGAGGTACAGAGATTGCGACACAGAGATATCGAGATATTTGGATATTTGTTTTGTGTCGATGCTAGGCTCTGTTTATGCTGATTTCATTTATGATACCTCGTTTTTTTAAAAAGATACAGAAATCTCACTAATTTATGAAAGCAGTTTTCTTCAGTACATGCATTCTGTTTCATGCATTCATACATCATCCATATGATATATTGCTACCTGAGGCACTGACACGGGCACATGGGATTACACTTGGGTTAGATATTTACCCTAGCCATTGTTATAGGCTGCATGTTATATATATTTGAGGATATATTTGTAAGTCCATGTCACGCACCCCACGAACTTGCGGGAAGGCGGAATATAGGAAAAACGATTATCAAATCTTCGTAACACGGACTCGAGCGCATGAATCGTTATCTAAACCAGAGCGCATGAATCGTTATCTAAACCATTACTAACAAGAAGCTAGAGGTTTAACTACTCGGATACGAAGTTATACCTCACGTTACTTGTCCTTCGGGTCTTCATCGCGGTCTTCCACTCCTCGTAGGCTCCTTGGAACATCGGCACCTCAACGGCCTCCTCGAATCAAAGACGATCCACCCGAAAGCTCCTATGCCATGCTTAATCTCAAACTTGAGATAACTAGGTTGCTTAAAGTGCTAATCTAAGCTACCTAGGGGATATAGAGTGAGGTTATGGATGTATTAGTCTAGATAACCCTTGATCTCAACACATGAGAGCTTAGGGTTAGGGTTTTAAGAGGGAGTGAGCTTGAGGAGAGAGAAGGTGAGAAAAATAATGTAATGAGATAATGAACTTATCATGATATATATGAAGCATTATTATTTATCCAAAAATCAAATAATAGAATTAACAACCATGCTTCACAAATATCTTTGAGTGATTCATCTCCATGAGTCATTAAGCATTTATGATGCTTTAATGACTTGGATGAATCACACAAATGAGTCACTAATCTCATTTAATGCAATGCCACCTTAACCCCTTAGTCACCACTCTTCTAGAAGCTTCCCGACAAATTACGAGAACGCCCCTCAAATCCGTGAAAACACGGAAAAACTTTAGACTGTAAAAATCCAGTAACCCAATACTAGAATCTGGCTTAAACCAAAGCCGACTAGTAAAAACTGTCCGAAAAGTCGTACGTGCGTAAACACACGTACGCATCCGAACCCTTGTCGTAAAACCATACGACCTCTATATCGTTTCGCCTGGAGCAGGGAAACTCTTTGTGTGGGACTCTAAAGACTCGATACTACGCTGGCAGTGGGTTTAACCACGGACCGCAAGCGGCACTAGCTGTACGTAACGGTCCCCAGGTAGATGTCGATAAGAAGGCCGATGATGAAAACCATCCGAACCCCTACTGAGCCTGATGTGACAATCTCCGTACAGTCCGGTCTGTTCGCCTAAGACTATCGCATATCAAGCCTAGAGGGTGGCAAGCGTCAGTCCCCTAATAGCTGTATAAGTCGTGTCGGAGCGAATCCCATTACACCCTGAGAAGCTACTGGAACCTACCAGTATACCTCGCTTGCCCTGGCCAGGGACTTTGCTTAATAGCTCTCTGACACAGTGCGATATCAACTCCCAATACCGGGAGAGACGAATCCTATCTAACCGCCACTGCCTCCAAGTGCTCGGGACTGCACCCAACTGCTACATGTTTGCACGACTCCTTTGAGCCGTGGTAGGGTAGCAATCTAAGAACAGTGGGACACACTCGAAGAGAAGTAGCAGTGTCAAGTCTGCGGACTATGCTGTACTCATGTCACCTGGGAACTGTTAACTGACGATGGGTATAATACCAACCAATCAATTCCCTGGCGAGTCCTGTCCGGTGTACCCGTAACCTAACGAACACCTGTATACTATCTCTAGTACGACGTACTGATGGCTGTGGGACAGACCATCTCCCCAACTGGGATGAGAAGCGTATACACTTAGTCTACTCCGGAATATCGATGCCCTATCTCGATAATCCAACGACCAGGGACCTGTATAGGATGTTGCTTACAGACTACCCAGCCCCCACTAGTGTGACTGCCATCACGACGCTGGTAATCAAGCAAAGATCCTATGGGCTTTACTAATATGTATAAGTGATACGTTACAAGAAACATATGCACATATTAAAGTAGACTCAAACCAAGTAGCATACTACCATGTTTAGCAAGACTGTTATATACAACTGTGAATATCCCAAGCTTCCATTAAGTAATATACAACATAGTATGATACAATAACGGCCCCTACGGCATATACACTAACAATATTATGATCGTATGACCTAGGATTGCGTCATTCATGCGATTCCTGTTCGTAGATGTATTCTATTCACGAGTTGGCAACTCACCCCCGTTGTGCCACAGTTTCTTGCAGGTTTTCCCGTACAGGTTTCATTACGGCTTTGCTGGCACTGCTTCTTTTCGGGTGACTTGCTAGTAGGTGGGTTTATTTGTATCGTACCCATCATTATATTTTGTATATTATTATTCAGTTGTATCTAGAAGTTCCATCAACCAAACATGTATTTATTTCAGATAGAGACCAGTGTTGTTTATTCTTTCGACCATAGAGTCGCGCGTTGTATTTCTATGGATTTCTTGCTGTTTTGAGTTTCCTTTTGAGTTTTGATCTTCGCCCTTGGCGTTGTATATTATATTGATTTCGTGGTTGTGACCGTCGATTGACGAAGAGCTAGCTCCCGCTTGGGGATGCCTTTTTATTCATTTCGTATACTATTCATGTTGTATCCCGTTTTGGGGCCAGTATTTACAAAGGAGACTCTGCCGAAATTTTCAGGAAATATTTGATGTTTTAAAAACGCATAATTCGGCTTATGCTATTAAAACTACTTGCTTTAAGTTGGTTTTTCTTACACTCTACTACTTCTTTGGTTTTGATTTCTAGGTTTTCGGCTTACTTAGATTACGTACGCCTTGAGACGTTTCGTAGTTTAAATGCCGGTCATATTCCGTACTTTCGGGACGAGACAAAGTTGGTATCAAAGCGTTAGGTTTTACTTTCTGAGCGTAGGATGACCCTTGGTTGATGGAATAGGTAACTAAAGTAGAGTAACGTACCGTGGGTATGTTCCGCGGCATACTTACGATACGCTACTCCACTTAAGAAGCCTTAGGATGTACATTTCTTTGTTCAGTATTATATTACATCCTATGATCTAGCCTCATCGGTACCAGTTATGGTTTTGCTGCCATGATTACGGGCATGGAGAGCTACGGCTAGAGTTGTGGTCAGCACGAGCGCGTCACGAACGAGGATTGACCAGGGCATGATTCCAGGGACATACGATTGCATAGGGAGGCGTCGTTTTATTGCATTTTCGCGCTACGAGCGTTTGATGGATCGCTTTTACGAAATTTCTCGAACGTGCAGATCAGCACCAGAGGATTGGGCCACCGACACAGGCCAACCAGATTTTGATGACCGTTGGTGTATGGCTTGTTCATGAGGATCGAGGCACTGTTCAGCGTGCAGACGAGTGAGCCAGTTATTGCTGCGAACGACGAGATATCGCCCTAGATATTGGAGCTACTGCAGTACGAGTTGTACTAAGAGATGTGAGAAGGTCGCTATTAACCGAGGATGAATGACTAGGACATGTGGTTCGTTCGCTACCCCGATGCGAGGTCATCAGATAGATGGATTCCAGCTAGAGACGACTTCACGCGGATACGTTGAGAGTCGATAGAGGCGATCGAATGTCAGAAACCTATTATTCCAAGTTTAAAGTATTCGAAAAGACATGCAGGCAATTCTGTGGAACCTCTAGAAGTATGGAACCCTAACTCGATATAATGACCGTGTGAAAGCCTTTGAACCTTAGGGTTTGCGGCAATTTCGTGGTGCAATTAGTGAGGCTTGGGTTTGCCCTTCTACGGCTGGACCATCGATTATGTGGTACGTACTCGATACTATTAAACTGTACCTAAGATTTTGAGCTCTTGGGGGATTATGAGGTTTTGATGAATCGATCAAATAGTTCGAATTCATGCGGATGCTAGGTGGTGAGATGCATTTCTTGGGAGACTCTAGATACGAGGATAGCCGTTGGAGCTCAGTCCATGCAGCCACGACGAGACGAGTCCGAAGCAGTCGACATTAGAGAAAAGTGGAATAAGAGGTTCGTACAAGATATTGATGAGATGACGTTCCACTCCGCCAACATCAGAGATGCGATACGCATGCCGAGGCATTGTACTTGGATATACCTTCCAGAAGTAGTCGCGATGAGTATGAAGCCGTTCCGGAACAAGAAACAGATATAGTAAAGGACGATGACTTCCGGACAATTCGGCAGAGACGAGATTTGGGAGAGACCTCGACAGGACCTTTCTGGAATGAATTACGAGAAGACTTGGACCCAGGAGTGGTCATGATACACACACCACCAAGCCAGAGTTTAGGACCGTCGACGAGATATGCTATGAGTGACCACGACAGTTGTCCAGAGATTCTTGGAGGATGTGCTTGAACGGAACTATTCCGCCATACTTGATTTCGGTATTTTAGGCGATCTATTCGCATGATTGATTTTGATGAGTGAACTTCATGATATTTGTTTTCATGCACCATGGTTGCACCTACTAAGTATTTACGATTTTTGCACAGTTGTTGCACTTGATATCGTTTTCGTGCCTTGGTTTCTTATGTTTATGATTTTATGGGTTTCATACAGTTGAGTTTATTTTGTGCATATGTACGCACACGATTTGGTTCTTTCACTCGGTATAGTTCACATATGCTTGCAGTGCAGTGATTTGCATTTTGTGCTCTTAGATGCACTGGACTTCGACTTCGATTGTGATTTTCGATATTTGTTTTGTGCACCTTGTGCACCTGATTGGATTTTCCGCATGTTCGGTGCTTGATATTGGATTTCATGATTTCGTGCACGATGGATGCACCTGATTTGGATTTTCGCACATGTTGGGCGCATGTTATGAGATACGATTTTGGTGCACACCAGATGCACTAAATCGAGATTCTTCGTGCATGTCAGATGCATCTGTTTTGCTGTCAGGCACACCTGTTGCCCTTGAAAGATGTTTCGTGCACACCCGATACACTTAGATGTTGTTTCTGTGCATATGTATAGCACATTCATGGATTTCGATTTCCGTGCGCACCAGACGCACATGGCATTCATATATATATTTGGGACTGATTTATGTTGGAGCAGTATATTTTTTGATGTTTGCTATTTGGTTTAGTACTGAGCAGGACTAGTCACAGGACAGAACCTGAGTATATTTTTGCATGCATTGATAGTTATCGAAGGGATTTCCAAAGAAGAGCTATAGTCTCAGTATTTACCTACGAGTCTGACATGACACGAAACGTTTAAAACAAGGAACCCTTCTAAATTGCTTTCAAAACGGCGGGACGTGCATATTAAATAAAGGATATATATATGTAGTTATTTTCTTACAATAGACGTCCGCCACTGTGCAGTGTTGCGAACATCGCACGACGATTTGAAAAAGGTTTGTCATGCATTGCTTCTAGATGCTTTATTGATGTATGTCATGTTGGTTTTCGTATTGGATCTTGACATTGATGTCTTCCCCATGACTCCGATGATTGCGGGATGCTTGACGGAGTTTTGATTTTGAGTTATATGCTCATTTTTCATGCGCATGCATTGCGCTACGATTTGTTTTATGTATTTATGATTTCGGAGCCCCGACGACTTGATGGTTTTGCTGAAATGTTTTAGTATTTGGGGGGGGGTTTAATTAAATTCGGGGACCGAATTTCTTGAAGGGGGGAAGATTGTAACGTTTTGAAAATCGTTTCAGTGAAATTTCAGAAAATCGGTAAAATAAGGGGGTTTTCCTTAAAAAGTCAAAATATAAATATCTTTAATATAAAATTAAATATACATATTCTAGCTATGTAATCGCTAGTATTTGGTGTTTATTGAGCCCCTGGTAAAATTTCTAAATTTCTGAAATTTTTTCCGAAATTAATTATTTTAATATTATTTTAAGCCATCACTAATACATTTAATTAGGGAAAATTACAAATTGGAATGTGTTGAAAATTTTTTTGTGCATCATAACAAATTAAACAAAAATTTAACACGTTGTTTTTGAAATGAAATGAAGTTGTTAATCGGTTTTAGAAAATATCGAAGAAAAAAGCTTAAAAAAATAAACAAATTTGATATAATTAAAGAGTTAGGTGTTAATGTGAGTCTGGGGCAAGGTTAATTATCTTTTTCTCACACACTCACCCTCATTTCCTACCAAATTCTGGCCAAGTACAGCCCCCCCCCATTCTGATCTCTTTTTAGAAGAAAAAAAGATTAACGAAAGCAATAAATTATTAAGATATGGTGTTAGGTAATTGTGGTGGACTTCTTGACCTCATTCTCTCTCCAATCACCTCACACTCTCATCCGCTCCCCATTTGGCCGAGCCCCATTCTGCAGCAGCCTCTCTTCATGTCTCCACTTCTTTTCTCTTCAAAATCCCTCCATTTTGCTTCAAAAATCAATCCAAAGTCTCACAATTTCACCATTTATCCTTTACCCAATATTCTTTGACCCAAAGTGGTTTGGATTGAGGAGCAATGAGGCATCTTTGGGAGTCTTGGGTGCATGTTTGATCTCATGGTTGTGAGGTATAAATCCCAACCCATGTTTAAATTGTTGTTGAATTACTTCCATCTACCTAATTAGGAGTTAATTTTGGTTTTGATGTTAAAGATTTAACTTTCAAGAAAGGGATTGAATGCAAGTTAGGGTTTTTTGTAATTGGTGTATAGCTGTGTGATGTATTTAGGCTCTTATGACATGTTAAAACAAAGTTAGTAGCTAGGTTGCTAATTGTTAGTTTAAAATTGTTAAAACTGGTTAACTTTGCGAACTAGTTTTTTTAAATTAATACAAAATAGTGTGATAAAATCTAGTAATTTTTAATGTGACTTAATTAAGATTTTTAACGAACGTTATAGCCACTAAAATTATTAAAACATTTAGATTGGTGCTAAAACGGGAAATTTAGGCTTACTAGGGTTCTTGAAAATAAATCGATTTGAGCAATTTTAAGGTTTTTACGAATTGCACCATATTTTCATATAAATTTTAGTGCGTTATGAACGCGTGATTGGTACGTTGGGTTTTTCTCAATGGTTTGACATTTGTACATCGACATCGAGGGTTCGTTTGGCTATTTTTGCATGCGTAAGCGATAGGTTTTGACCTATGCATGATATGCGTGCCGATTTGGTTTTCGTATGCCGTTTCGATTTCGAATTGGGTTTTTATGCGATACGATACGTTGTGACATGTAGGTACCCCCATGTGGATTTCGAGACGACAAGCAAGCGCGTGGCGACGTCGGCACCGGCTAGCGAGGACCAGGTGAAAAGAGTTATATCAACGGGGAGAAGTCGGGTGGATGGCGTATAGCACCCCCGCAGTTCGTGGTGATGTATACGAATACGTATACGCACATATTGATTATATATATTGTTTGAGAGTATTGATGACATAGATGGATTTTGGGTGTGATCGGATTAGTTTAGTGTTGCGAGACCCTAGAGTAGAGGTTGCACCACATTTACACACACACACCCATACTTGCATATATTCTTCTTTCATATGTGCTTATATGGGGTTATATTGTTATGTGTTCACATGGGTATGGGACTATGTGTTCACATACTTGATTTGAGGATTGTATTTGGAATTTGAGATGAGTCGATAAGATTTGATTGAGACCGCGAGAACGGTGATATGGCAGGATTCGTACTTGAGATACATCCTGATGTTATAGCGGATCTTGGGACGACGATACATGTGAATAGTGTTATACATTGAATGGTTGACATATGATCGTGATATGAGATAAGATATGTAAAGATATTCATAATAGGTCGCATTAGGCGATGCATACCTCTTTATGATGATATATGATGATGATATCGGTTTGTATGAGGCTGTAGATCAGCTGTCAGATCATGATTAGATTGATGATATTAGTATTGTACTAGACGTAGATCAGTACCCCGGATTATGATCTTTGATAAAGAGGATACCAAATGATTAACTTGATAAATGTGATACTGACCTGTACCCAGATTTGGGGATGCCGTACGACGGATTTACGTACGAGTTATATATTGATGTTTGATCCACACTCTTGACTTGGGAATGTCTGATTATAGATATGGTATCGGATGTGATATTATTGAGGCAGGATCACCGACTAACATATACATGTTGGTATATGTATCGACTCAGAGGTTAGGCGGTTTTCTTACCTTCAGTAACCAGTTAGCTTAGCCATTTAGTTTAGTGTAGTTGTTAGACTAGATTTATATTAAATATAGATTTTTATCTTTGTGTCTAGTATTTAGCTCCCGCTTATTATTGTTGTTGCTCCGCATCGCATATTTATTGTGATTCATATTCCATTATTGATTTCATGTTGTTAGGACACCAACACCATTACCGATGATGCGTATGTACCACGTACACTTACTTGCCGGCTCACACACATCTTCATCGGTAATTGCCATGTCATGTACTCTTAGAGAATATTATTGCTTGACTTAGCTTGTTAGATAGTAGTTTTGACATGATATTAGTGTACTTGCCTTATATGCCAGTTTAGACATTGTAGTTATTACTTGTCACTTCATGCATACTGTTATTCATTGTTATGCCGCATTCATGGATTCTCATGCATATATTCACTATTTTACATGCTATTGAGGTTTTGGATTCGAATTTCCATGAGATTTTCTAGATTTGGGGGAAAACCGCAAAACTTATACAAACTTCTCCTCTCTCTTTTTAAATGAAAAGCGCAGTTTTCCCATGATGTATGAGTCGTCCACCATGAGTTTGCTGATGGATTTCGAGACCCGATTCGAGGAGACGGATGAACCGTTTCGGGTACATGATGACCCGATAAGGTACCCCGGGGAAAGAAGCGTGTGGTGATGACGATGTGAGCTTGGTAGGGGAGCACTACCTACCGATGATTTTACCCGACGCGTCGGATATCCGGAGGATACCGTGGTGGTCTTGAGATTGATGGTAGGGGCCGGTCTGGACTAACGGCGCCCTAGATAGTGAGATTGAGACATACAGACATATTTGAGATATTGAGGTACAGAGATTGCGACACAGAGATATCGAGATATTTGGATATTTGTTTTGTGTCGATGCTAGGCACTGTTTATGCTGATTTCATTTATGATACCTCTTTTTTTTTAAAAAGATACAAAAATCTCACTAATTTATGAAAGCAGTTTTCTTCAGCACATGCATTCTGTTTCATTCATTCATACATCATTCATATTATATATTTGCTTCTTGAGGCACTGACACGGGCACATGGGATTATACTTGGGTAAGATATTTACCTTAGCCATTGTTATAGGCTGCATGTTAATATATTATGATCGTATGACCTAGGATTGCGTCATACATGCGATTCCTGTTCGTAGATGTATTCTATTCACGAGTTGGCAACTCACCCCCGTTGTGCCACAGTTTCTTGCAGGTTTTGCCGTACAGGTTTCATTACGGCTTTGTTGGCACTGCTTCTTTTCGGATGACTTGCTAGTAGGTGGGTTTATTTGTATCGTACCCATCATTATATTTTTTATATTATTATTCAGTTGTATCTAGAAGTTCCATCAACCAAACAAGTATTTATTTCAGATAGAGACCAGTGTTGTTTATTCTTTCGACCATAGAGTTGTGCGTTGTATTTCTATGGATTTCTTGTTGTTTTGAGTTTCTTTTTGAGTTTTGATTCTCGCCCTTAGCGTTGTATATTATATTGCTTGCGTGGTTGTGACCGTCGATTGACGAAGAGCTAGCTCCCGCTTGGGGATGCCTTTTTATTCATTTCGTATACTATTCATGTTGTATCCCGTTTGGGGGCCAGTATTTATAAAGAAGACTCTGCCGAAATTTTCAGGAAATATTTGATGGTTTTAAAAACGCATAATTCGGCTTATGCTATTAAAACTACCTGCTTTAAGTTGGTTTTTCCTACACTCTACTGCTTCTTTGGTTTTGATTTCTGGGTTTTCGTCTTACTTAGATTACGTACGCCTCGAGACGTTTCGTAGTTTAAGTGCCGGTCATATTCCGTACTTTCGGGACGTGACAATACTGGGGCTAGGGGGTGGTAAATGTCAGACCATAATAACCTGGTAATGCATGCTGATGCGGCTCTGGACCAATCCGGGAAACTACTGATCAGCCTATCAGTAAATCCTAACTGCCTTGGCCAAGGACTTATGGTCCTGACGAACCGAACATAGTGCGATATTGACTCCCTATACCGGGAGAGACGAATACCCGACAATCACTCACTGCCTCCATGTGGCTCGGGACTGTACCCAACCAAAACCTATTTGCACGACTCATTAGAGCCGTGTTATGGTAGGGATTAAAGCACAGTGGGAACTCACACGAGACAAATACCGATCTCAGGTCAAAAGACTAACCTGTACTCAGTCACCAGAGAACTTCCACTTGACGATAAGTATAGTACCATCTGGAAATTCTCGGCGAGTCCTTCTGGTGTACTCACACCCAGTGAGCACCTGTATATGATCTTAGGTGTGAAAGACCAATGGTTGTGGGACCATACCATCGCCCCTTGTCGTGGTCTAGAAACGTATACACTAGTCTACTCCGGAATATCGATGCCCAGTCTTGATACTCCCACGACTAAGGACCATTTAAGGATGTGCGTACCGATTACCCAGCTCCCACAGGTATGATCGCCATCACAACGCGGGTAGTCTAGCAATGATCCTACGGGCTTTATCAACATGCACAAAAGATATGTAATAGCAAGTAAAACATACACATGTTAAGATAAAGACAAACCAGATAGCATACAATCATATCGAGCAAGACTGTCATGTACATATATAGGTCCAAGCATCTAAATGTATACATATACAATATGGCCTCTAGGGCATACTTATCCAACAATCTCCCACTTTCACTAAGGCATATATATATATCGGCGTATTGAGTACCCAACGTCTGCTCTAAGGCCAGTTGTTGGCGTATTGATTACCCAACATCTCATAAAGTCTCTCGAACTGTGCTTGAGGAAGGGCCTTGGTGAATGGATCCGCAGTGTTGTCTTTTGTGTCCACTCTCTTTACCTCGATCTCCCCGCGATCAATGAACTCCCTGATCAGGTGATACCGCCTCAAGATGTGCCTGAATTTTTGATGCGACCGTGGTTCCCTTGCTAAAGCCATAGCTCCATTGTTGTCACAATACACATGTATTGAGTTAACAATGGAAGGAACCACCTGAAGTTCAGTAATGAACTTCTTAATCCAAACGGATTCTTTTGCGGCATCGTTGGCAGCAATGTATTTAGCCTCCATCGTCCAGTCTGCGACGGTGTACTGTTTAGAACTCTTCCAACAGACCGCCCCTCAGTTGAGGGTAAACACAAAACCCGAGACAGACTTGTTGTCATCCTTGTCACTCTGGAAGCTCGAATCGGTAAAAGACTCCACCTGGAGGTCCCCATTACCGAATACCAGGAACTGTTCTTTAGTCCTTTAGAATGTTCTTAACAGCTGTCCTGTGGTTCTCACCTAGGTTAGACTGATACCGACTCACCAAGCTAAGCGCGTAAGCTACATATGGTCGGGTACATAGTGTCAGGTTACGGTGACGCCACGACCGTCTGTCCGAGGACAAAATACGGAAACTAAACTTTTCAAAAAATTAGCGCTACCATAAATTTTACCCGGATCGAACCATTAACGCTAAACTAGCAACTAGAGAAAGGGTTGAAAGCTATACCGATCGATCCGTGTCCTTCGGTCTTTGGCCACCATCCCAAACTCCTCGCGGCATCTCCGGTCTCGATCTCCTCATCGGAAAGGGCACCACATCTTCGAGTCTTTTTACGGGCTCCCGCTTCATCAGAAGAAACTCGGGCACGAAGTTCGCTAGCCGACGTGTCCAAGGCGAAGTAGAGAATGAGTGTGACAACTCTGTCTCTTACATCCATTGCATGGATGGAGGTTGAAGATGAAGCCATGAATGGAGGTTGTGAGCTAGAGGAAGAAGAAGAAGAGAAAGAAGAAGAAGTCCCCTTTTCTTTTTCTTATGTGTTGTGTTGATAATGAGAGTGAGAGTGTGAGATCAAAAATACAAGACCAAACTCTATCATATGGCAGCCCTTCTCTCTCTCCTTCTCATTTCAACAATCAAATCCATCAAATAAAGTGACATATGCACAATAAAAGAGACCATGTGTCACTAATGAAGTCTATGTCACATTAAATGCACAAAATGATGAATTAAGCTCACAATTTCCATCTGTAAACATTAACCCAAATGTTAACAACAATAAAAAGATACGGCAACATCTAAAGTAAACTTGTGACGGATCACAAGGATACCCCTCACCTGTATATACATACCTGCATCCTCATTCCGACCGAATGCGAATGCGATGAGACTAAAGTAATCCAACAAATCTAATACTAGGATCCGGCTTAAACCAAAGCCCACTAGTATGATCCGCCCGATCATGATCCGTGCACTACCGCACGTATATGATCGAACCCTGCCATATATCATACGGCCTCTACAACGTTTCGCCCAAAACTTGAAAACTGTCTGTGGGGGACTCTAAAGACTCGTCAATACATTGGCTGTGGATTTAACCACTAACACGTCAGAGGTACTAGCCGTACGTAACGGGCCATCAGGTATTGACCAAAAGGGAGGTCGATGAGCGAACTCATCCTGACACCCTACTGAGCCTGTCAGTGATAATATCCGTACAGTCCGGTCCGTTCGTCTATGAGCATCGCTTGGCGAGCCTAGGGGTTGGTAAAAGTCAGACCCCCAAAAGCGGTACAAGTCGTGTCGGAGTGTAGCCCAGAACAACCTGAGATACTACTGGAATACCTGCCAGTAAATCTCCTGCCTTGGCTAAGGACTTCGTGTAATAGCTCTCCTAGACACAGCGTGATCTCACCCCTAATACCGGGAGAGACGAAACCCCTGCCGATCCGCTCACTGCCTCCATGTGGCTCGGGAATGTACCCAACTAAAACCTGTTTGCACGACTCCTTTGAGCCGTGGTAGGGTAGTAATCAAAGCACAGTGGGAACTCACACGAGAGAAATGACGATTTCAGGTCGATGAACTAACCTGTACACATGTCACCAGGGAACTGCTATCGGACGTCAGGTATAATACCAACTAGCATGTTCCCGGCAAGTCCTGTCTGGTGTACTCATAACCCAATGAGCACCTGTATACATCTAAGGTGATCCAACTGACACCAATGGCTTATGAGACCGACACCGCCCCTCGTCGGGGTCTCGACTGTATACACTAGTCTGCTAATGGAGTATCGATGCCCAGTCTCGAAACTCCCACGACTAGGGACCTTTTAAGGATGTGCTTATAGAGCCCAGCTCCCACGTATATGATCGCCATCATACTGCTGGTAGTCAAGCAAGAATCCTAAGGGCTCTATCAATGTGTAATAGCGACCTATAAGGTCACCTAAACTAGTACACGATGATAAAGATAAACCATATAGCATACTATCATCTTGAGTAAGACTGTCCTACCAGTATAGGTCCTCCCTCAATCATTGCAATCACGTGCCTGTGATCCAATAATTGACTCTGAGGGCACTATATCCAACAATCTGCCACTTGCACTCAAGGTTAATTATTGCAATGTCGCATACTCACAGCTCATGTGATACCGAACACCCAACTCCTCTACTGATCAGTCTCACAAAGCCCATTTGCGAAACTATTGCGTTCGAGGAATAGCCTCAGTGAGTGGATCCGCCCTGATGTTACTTTCTATGTCTCTCTTTTCTTAAGTTCGCGGAGAAAGCCATCTCCCGAAAGGAGCAATACCTATCTTAGAATATGTCTGGATATCTGATGGGACCTAGTTCATAAATGAACTCCAAATCCAAACTTCTTAGACTATATTGTCAACTGAAATTAATCAGTATCCTGCACCACACCTCCCTCAGTATCCGCTTAGACCATCTGTCCAAAATACTGCCCCTCACCAGAGGGAAAACTATAACTCTGACAGCCACTCTGTTATCCAGGTCACCTTGGAAGCCTGGAATGATAACCGTCTCCTAAAGGAGGTTGTTGTTATCATATACCTAGAACATCCACTTATGTTCTAAAATTGCTTCCGAACGTTTCTCCAGGATAGGATTAATATCACAACTTATTGCATCTTGTGCAAAAACAATATCTGGTGTGGTACTTGACATCTCTTGATTGACTCAATTGCCTAAGCAAGTGATCTGCCAATCATGCACATCTCTCTCCCCTTTAGTCTTTAAGACACCTTTAGAGAGGGTGACTCCATCGCCTGCAGGTACACCACCATGCCAAGAGTCATCCATTCTAAAGCACTTTTAGAATGCTGTCTAAGTACCCAGATTGGGAAACTACCCAAATCTAGATCTAAAACCATAGATCTAGTAACCAGAATGCTGTAAGTCCACGTTGCCCACCCCGGTGCTTACGGGGAGGCGGAAAACATAATAAAAATTGGATTTTTATCAACTATTGGCAACATGGACCAAGCTTTAAGGATCTTTGCTAAACAAAAACAAGCTAACCCTAACTAGTAACTAGCTAAGTGATGGAAAGGTTATACCTTGAGCTCAAAGTCCTTCTCTCCTTGCTCCTTGGAATGGTAGAAAGAGGTCACCTTGCTTGTCTTCTCCCGTCAAAGAAGGATCCACCCGAAAGCCTCGACCTTTAGCTTCAACTCCAAGCTAGGAGTAACTAGAGTGCAAGAAATGCTAAGACTTGAACCCTAGAAGAGAGTAGAGAAGTGTTGGAGATAGTGCCCTCATAGTCAATTATTGGATCGCAGGTACGTGATTGCAATGGTTGCGGAGGACCTATACCGGTAGGACAGTCTTACTCGAGATGATAGTATGCTATCCGGTTTGCCTTTATGAGTCGTGTACATGATCAGGTGACTGATTACATGTTACACTTTGATAGAGCCCTTAGGATCTTGCTTTACCACCAACAGTATGATGGCGATCATATACGTGAGAGTTGGGTGGTTTATACACATATCCTTAATTGTGGTCCCTAGTCGTGGGAGTTTCGAGACAGGGCATCGATACTCCGGAGTAGACTAGTGTGTACAGTCGAGACCCCGACGAGGGGCGGTGGCCGGTCTCACAAGCCACTGGTGTCAGTTGGATCACCTAAGATGTATACAGGTGCTCATTGGGTTATGAGTACACCGGACAGGACTCGCCGGGAATCTGCTAGTTAGTATTATATCTACCGTCAGATAGCAGTTCCCTGGTGACATGTGTACAGGTTAGTTCATCGACCTGAGGTCGTCATCTGTCTCGTGTGAGTTCCCACTGTGCTTTGATTTCTACCCTACCACGGCTCAAAGGAGTCGTGCAAACAGGTAGCTTTTGGGTACAGTCCCGAGCCATATGGAGGCACGTGAGCAGATCGGCAGGGGATTCGTCTCTCCCGGTATTGGGGGCGAGGTCGTACTGTGTCTAGGAGAGCCATTACATAAAGTCCGTGGCCATGGCAGGAGATTTACTGGTAGGTACTCCAGTAGTATCTCAGGTTGTTATTGGGCTTCACTCCGACACGACTTATACTGCTATTGGGGGTCTGACGTTACTAGCCCCCTAGGGAGATATGCGATACTCATAGGCGAACGGACCGGACTGTATATACATTGTCACTGTTAGGCTCAGTAGGGTTTTCCGGACGAGTGCGCTCATCGGCATCCCTTGAGGTCAGTCCATGGGCAGCCGTTACGCATTGCTAGTGCCGCTGACGGTTTGTGGTTAAACCCACTGCCAGGGTACTGACGAGTCATTAGAGTCCCCCACAGACAGTTTCCCAAGTTCGGGCGAAACGTTGTAGAGGCTGTATGGTTTTATGGCAGGGTTCGGAAAATGCACGTGCGTTTACGCACGTGTTATTTTTCGGGCAGATAATACTGGTCGGCTTTGGTTTAAGCCGGATCCGAGTATAATATTGAGTGGGTATAATATCTTTGTCTCAGTTGCATTTGTATTCGGTCGTAATACAAATGCGGGTATATTTATACAGTTTCGGGGTTATCCTGAAAGTCGTTTCAGGATCACTTTTGGAAGTTGCCAGTTTCCAGTTTTCTATCAGCCGTCTTTTAACATTCGGTTAAAGACGGATTTATCTTTTCTTCAGATAAGAGTGAGTCATCATTGTAGAAGGTTCTAGAAGTGATGAAGTGGCTAATGAGTCATCTTGACATTAATAGTTGCATTAATGACTTGATGAGGTGTTTATGTGAGTCATGCTTTGTTTTAATGATTCTTGTTTTGGTTAAGATATTTTGAAGTGAGAAGCTTTCTCTTGTGATCACCCCCCTCTCCTACGGTCACCTCCCTCTTGCTATATATGGCCGGCCCTCTCTCTCCTCTCTCTCTCTCTCACTTGTTGATTTCATTGGTAAAAAGATATGATAGTATTTGGGGTGCATGGAATTTTACAGTTCATTTCATTCCATCACCCAATTCCCTCGGCAACTTCATTAACCGATCGTCCACGGACTTGGACGAAGTGAGACAAAGTCATCTACTCATTCTCTACATCATTCTTGGTCGTCTCTTTTAGCAAACTTGACGATCGAGTTGCCTCAAGTCAGAGGCGGGAGCCCGTTTAAAGAATCGTCGATGTGGTGCCACCTCGACGAGGATATCGGAGATCGACGAGATCGGAGCAGCCGCAACGGAGCGTGGGATGATGGTTGAAGAACGAAGGACTCGGATCATTCGGTATAACCTTTCTTCACTCTTTACAGTTTGTTTGTTTAGCAATAATGGCAGATCCGGGTTATAGTATACGATAGCGCCAGTTAAAAAGTTTTTGTTCCGCATCTGGCGTCTGTAGACTGCCGGGACGCTACCGTAGACTTACAGTGGTATCAGAGCCTCACCATTTTGCTATACTAACTTGTGCTAACGCGTTTAAAACATCGATCGAACCGGAAATCAAAAATCACATTTTTTCAAAATGACAGTTTCTGTTGATTTTAAACGGTGTCCTAAAATTTTTCTACACATCTCAGAATACTGTGCAGGCTTTTCTAAGAACCACGACAAAATTTGGGCACGTGACCCCACCAAACCGCCGCGGAAACGCGGTCAAACCCATGGTTTGACCGCGCATCCGCGGCCACGTGGTGAGCTCGTGCTCCCAAATTTTGTCAGTGGGTTCTCTGTTGGATTTTGTGGCTTTTGGTATATATCATTTGCGCCCAGGTTTTGTTACTGTTCACCAGTAAGTCGTGGGGCCCACTTTTTGATATTTGGTCGATCGAAATTTAAACACGTTAGTTTACAGTGCTTACATTATATCTCCGACCGGGAATGTCATTTGATCGGTAGACCGCGTCTGATTGCTATAGTTCTTTTAGACGGGTTTTGCGAACGTGTCATTCGCGTTGATGTTCTGTGTTGTGCTGTGATGTTGCGGATTTGTCGTGGTGGATAGCAGTGTGCAATGGTAGTACAGTTTGAGTTTATTTGTACATTTGATATTGCGGGGCGAGCGTCCAACATGTGGACTGCCGTCACTGACTGTTGTATAATATTCTTTTGGGGCACGACCAGGTTGCGGTCGATGTACCTATTGTACTATTTTTCATTACTGTACTAGGTTTTGCCCCGCGACGGAGTGCACGGATAGCCGGGTTCTGGGGGGAAACGGGTCCGCATCTCATGGCTTTGAGAGGCAGAGGGGTCCCACTCTAGAATTGGCAGACTATTCGCCGCACTCGTAGGGGGTACAGGTTGACCCAAGGAGGGGTGCCCAAGCTTACCGGATTCCGTGAAGTGCTGGGTGGTCCATTCACTATGCTGTAGGGGGCTGCCTCGCTTCAGGTTTTGGCGGGTAACTTGCCGCACCCGTAGGGGTCTAGGTTTCATTGCACAGGCTATCCACACGACAGGGGAACGTCGAGTTTCAGCAGCGGCTCTGTGAAACCCGGGGATCCCAGATTATCTGTATTGTTCTGTGATGCTTATTACTTTTCTGTAATGTTGCATACTATCACGCCTGGAGCGATTATTGTATATTGGTTTATATACTATTAGATGTTGTATATGTTTTACACCCGCGCTAGTCCAGTCCCCGCTCTGTCGTTAGTTAAGTAACCTAACGGGTGATGACGGGACCCAGTGACGAATGCAGATGGCATATACGTAGATTTTATTTTCGTTCTTTTCTGGTGTGATAATTGATGGGACTGCGTTGATTCTGATCAATGCAAAGTTAAACAAACCTGTTTACAGTTGTTGGAACAAATTTAAAAAGTGTTGTTACAAAGACGTTTCCTTTTGTTATGCATAGCGGTATTCAGTGGAATATCCTGCACCTCATTCGACGGGGCAAGGGCCGATATCCCTTCACCGGGACTGACCCCTTGGACAGAAGTTTGCGTCAGAGTAATAACTTCACTATAGTCGATTACAAGTTGCTTTGCATAGCGGTATTCAGTGGAATATCCTGCACCTCATTCCACGAGGAAAGAGCCGAGATCCCTTTACCGGGAGTGACCTCTTTAGCAAAAGGTTTTCGCCACTATATTTTTAAAAAAAGCTATCAAGTTCCTTCAGCGATATCAAGTTCACTACGTTAAAGGTTTTTCGCCAAAAACCAGCCGTAGCCCTCCGTCACTTCTTTTGGGTATTCAGTAGTATTCAAGCTACGTATTTTGACCAACGCCAAGGCATAGTGTTTGGTAGCTGCTGGGTATTTAATTGTTGCATAGATAGATGAGTTAGTTTGGGACAGTCGTTCTGCCATTTTGGCCAACGTCAAGGGCATGTGCGGGTGGGTTCAAATTGACAAGATAGTGACGGGTAGAACTTGGCATGTGACTTATGACATTTTGACCAACGCCAAGGTTATAAGAGCATGGGGCAAAAACAACATCGGGAGTTTCTAAAGAAAATGAAACTTGCCAAGTATGCGCATACCTTCTGGAGTATGAGTAACGTGGATGCATTCCATCACGTTATCATGCGATGAGAGTTGGATCCCGATTCCCACTGATGAGTTGGTTTACTCTTCGGGTGATCCCGATTGATTCTTCTTTAGGTTTGGAGGAGAATTTGACAGGACAGTGGGAGGTTTCCGGATTAGATAAAATGATGACCATTCTGATCTAAGTTAGAGTGCACGCAGAGTGTTTCTTTTCTCTCTCTCTTTGGCAGCGACCTTTGACCGACCCTAGATTATGACTCAGAGACCAAGTTGACCGAACCTTCTTAAAATACTGGCTTTTGGATTGTCTATGTTGCATAAGTCATTGCCACTCCTTCTTTTACCCTTTGAATTTCTCAGAACACCCGTATTACTACGGATATCCGCTTCCATTGGATAGATCCATCGTATGGTTATATACGAACTCGAAGGGACTTATTCGAGGATGGATCCAGATTCAGGAGAAATAGAATTGGTTTATTCAGTTGTCTTTTATTATCACCTTCTCTCAGGTTGCTAGAGCTCCTTGGTTTAGGAGAGTACACCTATTACGTTTATTGGATAGTCTTATTCCAAACCATAGACTGGTGCCGAAAGGTAGGGAATGAAGAAAACCAATTAGCCTAAGTAGGGTGTGCAGAAGGTAATATGTAAAGACAAAATAAAGGGATTAGAAAGAGGGCAAAGTAAATTGCGACTGATATCATTCACGACCAAAACCGCGTACTTCATCGCCGCTCCTATTTCACTTTTAAAAGAATAAGGTATTATTCAGTTGTCTTTTATCGTCACCTTCTCTCGAGATGCGAGTACTCCTTAGTTTAGGAGGGTACACCTATTATGCTTACTGGATAGTCTTCTTCCAAACCATAGGCTGGTGCCGAACGGTAGGGAAGGAAGAAAACCATTTAGCCTAACGATGGTGTACAGAAGGTAACGACTAAAGACAAATAAAGGGATTTGGAGAGATGGCAATAAAATATACGGTTGAAGTCATGAATTAGATTATGGAAGAGGCATTGCTATGAATACCAGGATACCCCTACGAAACATTTTCATGTTTCAGTGCATTGTTAAAGAAAAACTGTTTTCCCGATTAGACACTTACTCCAAGGGTATGTATTTACCAGGTTTCATTCTCATATCTGTATGGTTTTACAGATGATGAGTGGGAGTAAGATATTGGGAATTAGGTGATCATCCTCATTATATTGGAATTCGTTGTAATTGGTGATATTTGAGGAAATCGCCAGGGTACAGTTTTCAACCTACGACGCACAGGTTTTGAGTTGTTTAAACTCAGCGGACTTATACAGAGTATTGTATGCTGTCCAAGTGTCCATCAGGACAAAGGGGTAGGTCCTCGTACTATGTTCTATTTACTTATAACTTCTCTAGTATTTAGACGAGTGTTTCGTAGAAATACAAGGTCTAAGTTTTGAGAAGTTGTGGGTATAAGAATAAAGTAGAGAACCAGGTATCACAAGTATCGGGATTCTTCAAAGAGATCGAAGATGTAGATTCTTGTGATTGGTATTCAGATGATAGTGATGGTTTTGAGAAACGTGTTTCTCTTTCAGGTTACTCATAATTGGATGGATTCCTAAGTTGAGTAATGCTGATTAGCCTCTTTCCATTAAGTTGATATGCACTGGAGACAGCTGCATTATTTGAATCTGGTTCCAATTAAATTAGTGCCAAAGTTTCTATATTGGATATAGAATAGATCGTACCTTAAAAGATATTAAGGTACGGGGAGTTGTCCAACTTATGCTTAAAACCAGACTCTGGATAACTCAGGGCACGGTTCTGTAATGGCTGTTTGTAGGTTGACCCTGGCTATGACGAGGGTTGATATTCTACCATTTGGAAGATCAATAGTGATATTGTTCTTGACTCGCCACAGTTTTAGTAAAATGGATCTTTTTCAGAAAACAGTAGTGGGAGTATGGTAGAACTGGAAGTGATTCCAGAACCGCGAACGATTACGGAAAATTTAATAGGACCTATACATTCAATCAGGTTTGACATTCCAAATAGCCACTCCGCAGGTATGGTAGGTAACCTCAGACGCCCGAGAGGTACTTCGGTAGCCTCAGAGACGGTGACAGGGAGGTTCTTATCTACCAAGACTTGACACTACTGTTGTTCCAGGATATGAGACCCGATAGGAGGGTTGTCATAGTCAGTGGGAGCAGCGGAAGCATAGTGGGCAAGATGCTTATGTCTATTTATAGACTAGAGCAGTTATAGCGGAGATAGATCATCTAATTTTGATATGACAGTCATGGGTTTGACTTCAATCAGAATAGGGGATGGATCAGTTAAGGAGGTAGTAGGGTGTGATGTCATGGTATCTGGATGACATACACAGAGTAGGAAGTAAAATTCCTATACTACGATCGGTTGTACTGTGGTCGTCACACAGTTGTTTCTCCAGACAGGATATGGATATAATATTTGACATTCTGGTTTCTGGATCTATGGTTTTAGATCTGGATTTGGGTAGTTTCCCAATGTGGGTACTTTGACAGATATTCTAATGGTTTTTGGAATAGTTGACTCCTAGCATGGTGGTGTACCTGCAGGTGATGGAGTCACCCTCTCTAAAGGTGTCGTATAGACTAAAGGGGAGAGGGACGTGCATGATTGGCAGATCACTTGCTTAGGCGATTGAGTCAATCATGAGATGTCAAGTACCACACCAAATGTTGGTTTTGCACTAGATGCAATAAGTTTGTATTAATCCAATCCTGGAGAAACATAAGGAAGCAGTTTTAGAACATAAGTACATATTCTACGGATTTGATGACGGCAGCCTCCTTCGGGAGACGATTATCATTCCAGGCTTCAAAGGTGACATGGTTGACAGAGTGATTGTCAGAGTTATAGTTTTCCCTCTGACGAAGAGGGACAGTATTATGGACAGGTGGTCCAAGTGGATACTGTGGGTGGCATGGTGCCGGATACTGATTAGGTTCAGTGATCGATACAGTCTAAGAAGTTTGGATTTGGAGTTCATTTATGGACTAGGTCCCATCAGATATCCAGACATATTCTAAGACAGGTATTACTCGATTCGGGAGATGGCTTTCTCCGCGAACTTGAGATTTTGAGAGATATAGAAAGAAACTTCTAGGCGGATCCACTAACTAAGGCTATTTCTCAAACACAATAGTGTTACAAACGGGCTTTGTGATACTGATTAGTAGAGGAGTTGGATGTTCGGTTTCACACGGGCTGTGAGTAGTCGACATCACAATAATTAGCCTTGAGTGCAAGTGGGAGATTGTTGGAGATAGTGCCCTCATAGTCAATTATTGGATCGCAGGTACGTGATTGCAATGGTTGCGGAGGACCTATACCGGTAGGACAGTCTTACTCGAGATGATAGTATGCTATCTGGTTTGCCTTTATCAGTCGTGTACATGATCAGGTGACTGATTACATGTTACACTTTGATAGAGCCCTTAGGATCTTGCTTTACCACCAACAGTATGATGGCGATCATATACGTGAGAGTTGGGTGGTTTATACGCATATCCTTAATTGTGGTCCCTAGTCGTGGGAGTTTCGAGACAGGGCATCGATACTCCGGAGTAGACTAGTGTGTACAGTCGAGACCCCGACGAGGGGCGGTGGCCGGTCTCACAAGCCACTGGTGTCAGTTGGATCACCTAAGATGTATACAGGTGCTCATTGGGTTATGAGTACACCGGACAGGACTCGTCGGGAATCTGCTAGTTAGTATTATATCTACCGTCAGATAGCAGTTCCCTGGTGACATGTGTACAGGTTAGTTCATCGACCTGAGGTCGTCATCTGTCTCGTGTGAGTTCCCACTGTGCTTTGATTTCTACCCTACCACGGCTCAAAGGAGTCGTGCAAACAGGTAGCTTTTGGGTACAGTCCCGAGCCATATGGAGGCACGTGAGCGGATCGGCAAGGGATTCGTCTCTCCCGGTATTGGGGGCGTGGTCGTACTGTGTCTAGGAGAGCCATTACACAAAGTCCGTGGCCATGGCAGGAGATTACTGGTAGGTACTCCAGTAGTATCTCAGGGTGTTATTGGGCTTCACTCCGACACGACTTATACTACTATTGGGGGTCTGACGTTACTAGCCCCCTAGGCAGATATGCGATACTCATAGACGAACAGACCGGACTGTATATACATTGTCACTGTTAGGCTCAGTAGGGTTTTCCGGATGAGTGCGCTCATCGGCATCCCTTGAGGTCAGTCCATGGGCAGCTGTTACGCATTGCTAGTGCCGCTGACGGTTTGTGGTTAAACCCACTGCCAGGGTACTGACGAGTCATTAGAGTCCCCCACAGACAGTTTCCCAAGTTCGGGCGAAACGTTGTAGAGGCCGTATGGTTTTATGGCAGGGTTCGGAAAATGCACGTGCGTTTACGCACGTGTTATTTTTCGGGCAGATAATACTGGTCGGCTTTGGTTTAAGCCGGATCCGAGTATTATATTGAGTGGGTATAATATCTTTGTCTCAGTTGCATTTGTATTCGGTCGTAATACAAATGCGGGTATATTTATACAGTTTCGGGGTTATCCTGAAAGTCGTTTCAGGATCACTTTTGGAAGTTGCCTGTTTCCAGTTTTCTATCAGCCGTCTTTTAACATTCGGTTAAAGACGGATTTATCTTTTCTTCAGATAAGAGTGAGTCATCATTCTAGAAGGTTCTAGAAGTGATGAAGTGGCTAATGAGTCATCTTGACATTAATGGTTGCATTAATGACTTGATGAGGTGTTTATGTGAGTCATGCTTTGTTTTAATGATTCTTGTTTTGGTTAAGATATTTTGAAGTGAGAAGCTTTCTCTTGTGATCACCCCCCCTCTCCTACGGTCACCTCCCTCTTGCTATATATGGCCGGCCCTCTCTCTCCTCTCTCTCTCTCTCACTTGTTGATTTCATTGGTAAAAAGATATGATAGTATTTGGGGTGCACGGAATTTTACAGTTCATTTCATTCCATCACCCAATTCCCTCGGCAACTTCATTAACCGATCGTCCACGGACTTGGACGAAGTGAGACAAATTCATCTACTCATTCTCTACATCATTCTTAGTCGTCTCTTTTAGCAAACTTGACGATCGAGTTGCCTCAAGTCAGAGGCGGGAGCCCGTTTGAAGAATCGTCGATGTGGTGCCACCTCGACGAGGATATCGGAGATCGACGAGATCGGAGCAGCCGCAACGGAGCGTGGGATGACGGTTGAAGAACGAAGGACTCGGATCGTTCGGTATAACCTTTCTACACACTTTACAGTTTGTTAGTTTAGCAATAATGGCAGATCCGGGTTATAGTATACGATAGCGCCAGTTAAAAAGTTTTTGTTCCGCATCTGGCGTCTGTAGACTGCCGGGGCGCTACCGTAGACTTACAAGAAGATCAAGTGAAGGTTTTTCTCAAGCTTTTTGTTTCTCAACACATGAGAGGGAGAGAGCTTGAGGGAGAGGATGAGCAAGAGAGAGAAAAGATATGAGAGAATGAATTTTTACTGAGCCATTCTCACTAATATGTGTGTAATATTTTAATTCAATAATTAGCTAGAAAATTGTCATGGTTTAATCAAGATGTGACCATTATCATTTCAATATTAATGCAAATTGTAAGGATCAAAGAGCATCTTCCAAATGAAATGATTATGGTCAAGTTGTCAACTAGGTCAACAAGTCAATGAAGTCAAATGGTCAACAACAACAACCATGCACAATAATTAAGCTAATTATCAATTAACAATAATACACACAAAAGCAATAGGGTTAATAAAATGACAATAGTCATTAACCCTAAACAAGGTCCTCTCCCTCAATCTCATGCAACTGTGCATACGCACCCGCATTCGTGATCCGAGGAACACGAATACACTGAGAAAAACCAATCTCAAATCATATACTAGGATCCGGCTTAAACCAAAGCCCGCTAGTATAAACTGTCCGGACAGCAAACGTGCACAAGTGCGCGGATGCGAACGAACCCTGTCGCAAAACCATGCGACCTCTACTCATTTTGCCTAAAGGCGAATAGCTCTCTGTGTGGGACTCTAAAGACTCGACACTACGCTGGCAGTGGGTTTAACCACAGACCGCAAGCGGCACTAGCTGTACGTAACGGTCCCCAGGTAGATGTCGATAAGAAGACTGACGAGGTGAACCCCATCTGCACTCCTACTGAGCCTGTATGTGACAGTCTCCGTACAGTCCGGTCTGTTCGTCTGATACATCGCATGGCGGGCCTAGGGGGGCGGTGAACGTCAGTCCCCTAATAGCGGTACAAGTCGTGTCGGAGTGTAGCCCAGAACACCCTGAGATAACACTGGAAATGTCACGACCCAAAAATGGCCCGTGACGGCCCTAGTACTAAGCAACGCCTAAAGACGCAACGTAGTAAAAGAAAGCCAAACCCAGAAATCTAAACCATGAGAAATACGGAAAAGATAATATAAGTTTTGAAAACAATTGAAATCGCAACCCAAATTCTTTAAAAGTCTTCCTTTCCTTCTTTAAAATTTTAGTAACACCCCATTTTTTTTATAAAGACTAGTCAATATGAGTACAACAGAAGAATAAGGACAGTAGAGAAAAGCTGCATAAATAAGGGCATCAAATCCACCATAATACATCTAACGTCCTCACCAAGTCTCTATATCAATAATAAAATAGCTGATGGAGAGTACAAAATACAACGAATATACAATATGTAATACAGATAACCATCTAACCCACCTAAGCAAAAAGGTACTGTGAGCTGATGCGGTATCTGTAGCAAAAGGTAATAGCTGGATAGCTGAATAGAGGAATAGCCTGCCTCGACTACTCTGGGGAAAAACCTGAAACACCTGTGGCACAACGGGGGTGAGTTGCCAACTCGTGAATAGTATAGAACATATGCAGGTAATCGCAGGAATGTACGTACAGCATGAATCTAAGATATGCGATTACAGTGGTAATAATATGTCATGCAAATGCTGGAATAAAGAAGAGTACACTAGCAGGTACAATCACTATGTGAAGTAATGATGACATGATAGTAGTATGCAATGTCTATGCAGTAGAGATATGAGAAAGCAAATATGCAACTATCATAAGGGTACACTACAAGTACTACCAATATATGAATCTGTGCATACGATAGGTAATGGTGAGGTGTAGGGTGGAATATGTCATTTTCCACGGAAACCTGACGTCGTGGCAGGATCACAATCCACCAAGATACTCAAATCCCAAATCCTCAAACCAGGCCCCACATTGGGCACTCACATCAAATAAGTCTCACATCTCCTCAATGTACAACGTCGAGTAATCTCCTATATCCCGAATGTACAAGTCACCAATCACATAGGTATATCCAATGTCCAAGTCCCAATGGATCACCTAGTATCCCAAGTCCAATCTCAAGTAGGTTCTAGCATCCTAAAGGTAAATATATGTACAGAAATAAATATGATGGGGGCAATACACATATATTAGCGTCCCATTCCACTAATATTGGTGTAAGGGTATATATAACAACGGCTAAGTCCCCTGTTATATATACAAAAAGGGGGTTAAGGAAATATCATGAAACCATGTGCCAAGCATCGGCACAGAAATCCTCGTATAGGGGGCTCCGTCAGTCCGGATCAGCCCACGGGGTCCGTCTGCAGTGTCGGCCCTCGGCCTCGACAGTACAGGTCATCCCGCATCCATCTTTCTACTCTGGCCAGTAGCCTCCAGACAACTTCCAGGTCCAAACAATCACCGGTAGGTACTCGCCCGCCTCCAGGCTCAATCGGCAAACCCATCGATCTTCTTGTCGAGGGGAACCATACCGGGCCCCACCATGTACTCTCATACGGCAACCACACATCGTATGGAGCATAGAATCAGCACCGATAAAACTCATGGGGGACGCTCGAAATATCATATCAAGGAAACCGGGTTGTTCATGTATGCATAATTTCATGAACTCCCGCGGTTCCCAAATCCCGAAAACATCATATAAAATCCAGATAAACAATGCATAGATACAGAAATAAATGTATGCGATATATCTGAATGCGAGCAGGTAAACACAAGTATATAGCTGAACCAGATGTATGCGAAATCATGATAAGGTACGGCTAAGTAACATCAGTAAATGTGAATATGCGACAACAACTGAATATGTATCTAACATACAGGTGTAGCAAAGTATAGGTATCTACCTATAGGAACTGATGTCGTATACCCCCCTGGGTATAGTAACATATGTAGGAAAACCCTCCCGGTATAGGTAAAATATGTAGGAGGTATACCTGTAGCTGTATCGCAAGTGAAAATATACCTATCACTAAAGGTATGATACACTATAGTTATACCGATAAGCTAGATGTCAAGTGTGGTAAGCAATGGTAGCTATAAGGGGTAGTGTGTGACATGGCAATTATTGACGGTGTGTGTGTAGCATGCAATCCGTGCTCGTGCAACATGAACCGTCAATAATGTGTGCAGTGTCCTACGGCTGCTAGTCACAGTATATAGCTATATCTAGGAAATGCAGTAAATGCGCAATTCTACAATGACGTAGAATGTGTTGGAGATAGTGCCCTCAGAGTCAATTATTGGATCACAGGCACGTGATTGCAATGATTGAGGGAGGACCTATCCCGGTAGGACAGTCTTACTCGAGATGATATTATGCTATCTGGTTTACCTTTATCATCGTGTACTGCTTTAGGTGACTTGACATGTCGCTATTGCACGTTGATAGAGCCCCTAGGATTCTTGCTTGACTGCCAGCAGTATGAGGGCGATCATATAAGTGAGAGCTGGAGTCTATAAGCATATCCTTAAAAGGTCCCTAGTCGTAGGAGTTTCGAGACAGGGCATCGATACTCCAGAGTAGACTAGTGTATACAGTCGAGACCCCGACGAGGGGCGGTGGCCGGTCTCACAAGCCACTGGTGTCAGTTGGTTCACCTAAGATGTATACAGGTGCTCATTGGGTTATGAGTACACCGGACAGGACTCGCCGGGAACATGCTAGTTGGTCTTATACCTGACGTCAGATAGCAGTTCCCAGGTGACATGTGTACAGGTTAGTTCATCGACCTGGGGATCGTCATTTGTCTCGTGTGAGTTCCCACTGTGCTTTGATTACTACCCTACCACGGCTCAAAGGAGTCGTGCAAACAGGTTGTAGTTGGGTACAGTCCCGAGCCACATGGAGGCAGTGAGCGGATCTTCGGGGGTTTCGTCTCTCCCGGTATTGGGGGTGAGGTCGCGCTGTGTCTAGGAGAGCCATTACACAAAGACCTTGGCCAAGGCAGGAGATTTACTGGTAGGTATTCCAGTAGTATCTCAGGGTGTTCTGGGCTACACTCCGACACGACTTGTACCGCTTTTGGGGGTCTGACTTTTACCAACCCCCTAGGCCCGCCATGCGATGCTCATAGACGAACGGACCGGACTGTACGGATATTGTCACTGACAGGCTCAGTTGGGTGTCGGGGTGAGCTTCCTCATCGACGTCCCTTTTGGTCAATAGCTGGTGGCCCGTCACGTATTGGCTTATACCTCTGACGTGCTAGTGGTTAAATCCACAGCCATAGTATTGACGAGTCTTTAGAGTCCACCACACTTTCAGTTACTCAAGTTTTCGGGCGAAACGCTGTAGATGCCGTATGGAGATATGGCAGGGTCCGATCAGATACGTGCGGTATTGCACGGATCAGGATCGGACGGTTTTGTACTAGTGGCCGTATGGTAATATGGCAGGGTTCGATCAGATACATGCGGTATTGCACGGATCAGGATCGAACGGATATTACTAGCCGGCTTTGGTTTAAGCCGGTCCTAGTTTAGTACAGTGTAGATTTTGTCTCATTGCATTTGTATCCGGTCGGAATACAAATGTGGGTGTGTATGCACAGTGTGGGGTTTTCCTGTAATTTATTACGGGACCAGTTTTCTAGAGTTGCCATTTTGCTTTCCGTTCCGGCCGGTTTTCCTTTGCTCTTTCCCGGCCGGACTTTTCTGATGGAGGGGGTAATTTGCAGTTTTGCAAATTACATATTGTGGAGGTTTTATTTGTAAGATGGTTTATTATGAAAGCATCTTTTGATGCCTTTCTTATCCTTCATTATCATTTGCTTTATGTGAATAGATTTGATAAGAAGAGTTGATGTGAGTTTTGTGATGATTATGTTTTTGGATGTGGTCACCCTCCTCCTTTTACTACGATCACCTCCCTTCTTGCTTCTTATTCTTTCTCCACCATTTTCTTAGTTCATAGTTTTTTATCATGGTTGAAGTGAGAAGAAGAAAAAAGAAAGAGAAGAAGAAAAGAAAAGAGAGAAAGAAAAAGATGAGAGCTTCACCATGAGAGTTTCATTCTTGATCTTCTTTCCATGCTAGAAAAATGCAAGCACCATTTTTCTAGTCTTGATTCCTCCATCATCCACAAATGGCAACCAACCCCAAAGTGAGACATACATTCTACATTCACTCCCTACAGCATATCTTGAGCATGTCGAGTAGCCGGCTTCATGCGCGAGTTGCCTCGGTATTGAGGTGGGAGCCCGTAAAAGTACCCGGCTTCGTGGTGCCCTTTCCGACGAGGAGGAGACGGACGGAGATCCCGCGAGGAGATCGGAGTGGAGATGAAGACCGGAGGACTTGGATCGTCGGTACATCTCTAACCTATCTTGTTAGTTAGCTAGACTAGTTTAATGGTAACGATCCGGGGTTTAGTGTGCGGTGGTGCCGGTTTGCTAAGTCCGCAAATTTTAAAGTTTACCACCGTTTCCGCGTTTGGCCGTCGGATTGACGGCCGGGGCGCCGCCGTGCACTTACAGTGGTATCAGAGCCTCGCCATTAACATAGTCTAGCTTGGTGTAATGTGTTTTTCTGTTTCGATCGATCGAATGTTCCAAAACTGCATCTTAGTTCGAATCAGTTTCTGTTGAAAATTTTTGGTCTCGAAAAATTTTTCAGGTTGTAAAATATTGATGTACTGGAAAATCTAAGAGTTCTGTAAAAATTTGACGATGTAACTCCACAGTTGGAGCGCGGATCCGCCGCGAAACCCCACCTCGTGCGGCCCTTCCGCCGCGCACTATTCACATCACATCACCAAATTTTTCCAGAGGCCTTCTGGGCTTAAAATTTGGGTTTTGGAATATTAAAATTGGGCCCAGGATTTCTGTGAGTGCTACAGTTTTGATTGAGGGCCCACTTGTTAATTTTTGATCGATCGAATATTTTAAACACATTTTTCACAGTATTTACATTATATCTGCGACCGTGAATGTCACTCGATCGGTAAATCCGGTCTAACTGCTATAGCCCGGTTAGACGGATTTGCGAACGTGACTTTCACGTTGATGTTCTATGTTTATGCTGTGATGTTGCGGATCGGTCGTGGGGGATAGCCTGGTTGCAATGCTAGTACAGTTGTTGTTGTATTATGTACATTTGATATTGCGGGGCGAGCGTCCGACATGTGGACTGCCGTCACTGCCTGATTGTATTATTCTTTTGGGGCACGACCTGGTTGCGGTCGATGTACCCGGTGTTTGTATATTTTACTTTCTGTACTAGGATTACCCCAAGGTGGGGTGCACGGATGGCCGGGTTCTAGAGGGCTACAAGCCCGCATCTCATGGCATTGAGACGGAGGGGGCTTCACTCTGGGATTGGCGGGCTATTCGCCGCACTCGTAGGGGGTACAGGTTGACCCAGGAGGGGTGCCCAAGTTACCGGATTCCGTGAAGTGCTGGGTGGTCCATTCACGGTGCTGAAGGGGGCTGCCTCGCTTCAGGTTTTGGCGGGTGACTTGCCGCGCCCGTAGGGGTCTAGGATTTCATTGCACAGGCTATCCACACGACCAGGGGAACGTCGGGTTTCAGTAGTGGCTCTGTGAAACCCGAGGATCCCAGATATCTGTATTGTTCTGTGATGCTGTACATTTCTGTGATGTTGCATTTCTTTCACGCCTTGAGCGAAATATAATATATTGGTATATATATTAGTAGATGTTGTATATGTTTTTCATCCGCGCTAGTCCAGTCCCCGCTCTGTCGTTAGTAAGCTAACCTAACGGGTAATGACGGGACCCAGTGGCGAATGCGGATGGCATATACGTACATCAGTATATTTTCGTTCTTTGTGGTGTGATTATTTGATGGGACTGCATTGATTCGGATCAATGCAAGTTAAAAACAAACCTAATCTGATGTTGTTGGAACACTTTTCAAAAAGCTGTTATTGCAAGGACGTTCACTTTTGTTTTGCATCGTGGTATTCATTTGGAATATCCTGCTCCTCAGTCGACGAGGCAAGGGCCGAGATCCCTTCACCGGGAGTGACCCCTTGGACAGAAGTTTGCGTCAGGGCATTAACTTCACTATAGCCGATTACTTTTGCTTTGCACCGTGGTATTCAGTTGGAATATCCTGCACCCCATTCTACGGGGAAAGAGCCGAGATCCCTTCACCGGGAGTGACCTCTTTAGTAAAGGTTTTCGTCACTATATTTTCTAAAAAGCTATCCGTTCCTTCAACGATATCAAGTTCACTACGTTAAAGGTTTTCGCCAGAAACCATTCGTAGCCCTCCGTCGTTTCATATGGGTAGTCAATAGTATTCAAGCTGTGTTTGTTGGCCTTAGTCAAGGCACAGTGTTTGGTAGCTATTGGGTATTCATATGCTGCATAGATAGATGCGTTGGTTTGGGACAGTCGTATAGCCTTGTTGGCCTTAGTCAAGGGCTTGTACGGGTGGATTCAAATCAACCTGGACAATGACGGGTAGAACTTGACATGTGACTTATGATTTGTTGGCCTTAGTCAAGGTCATAAGAGCATGGGGCAAAAATCACATCGGGAGTTTCAAAAGTACTGAAACTTGCCAGATATGCGCATACCTTCTGGAGTGTGATACCGTGAGCGGATTCCGTCACGTTATCATGCGATGAGAGTTGGATCCCGATTCCCACTGATGAGTTGGTTTACTCCTCGGGTGACCCCGACTAATTCTTCTTTCAGGTTTGGAGGAGAATTTGAGGTACAGTGGGAGGTTTCCTGATTAGAAAAAGTGATAACCATTCTGATCTAGGATAGAGTGCACGCTGAGTGTTTCTTTTCTCTCTCTCTTTGGCAGCGACCATTGACCCGACCCTAAGATTTTGACTCAGTGACCAAGTTGACCGAACCTTCTTAACACCGGCTTTTGGATTGTCAGAGTTGCAGACCTCATTGCCACTACTACTTTTACCCTTTTCTCCAGGACACCCCGTATTACTACGAACGTCCACTTCCATTGGACAAAACCATCGTATGGTTAGATACGAACTCGAAGGAATTCGAGGATGGTTTCTGGTTCTGGAGAAATCGGACAGCATTATTCAGTTGTCTTTTCTTTTCACCCTCTCTCAGGTTGCGAGTACTCCTTGGTTTAGGAGTAGTACACCTATTACGCAAATTGGATAGTCTTCTTCCAAACCATAGGCTGGTGCCGACCGGTAGGGAAGGAAGAAAGCCAATTAGCCTAAACGGTGTACAGAAGGTATTAAGTTAAGACAAAGTAAGGGATTAGTAAGAGGGCAAAGTAAATTGCAACAGCTATTCACGACCAAACCAAGTATTTCTTCGCCAATCCTAAATCACCTTTGTATTTCTCCAGGACACTCCGTATCACTACGAAGATCCCATTTTATTGGATAATCCATCGTATGGTTATATACGAACTCGAAAGGAACTTGTTCCAGTTCGGGGATGGATCCTGGTTCAGGAGAAATAGGAATAAAGTACATTCAGGTGTCTTTTATCTTCACCTTCTCTCGCGATGCGAGTGCTCCTAGGATTAGGACAGTACACCCTTTATGCTTTTTGGATAGTCTTCTTCCAAACCATAGGCTGGTGCCGAACGGTAGGGAAGGAAGAAAACCAATTGGCCTAAAGGGGTGTGCAGAAGGTAAAGACTAAAGACATATGAAGGGATTTGGAGAGGTGGCAAAGAACTATACGGTTACAGTCGTGAATCTGGAAGAGGCATTACTAGGAATACCGGGATACCCCATCGAAACATTTCAATGTTTCAGTCTCACTGTGTAATGTTAAAAGAAAACTGATTTCCCGATTAGATACTTACTCCAGGGTATGTATTTACCAGGTTTGATTCTCACATCTGTATGGTTTTACAGATGATGAGTGGGAGTAAGTTATTGGGAATTGGGTGATCATCCTCATTATATCGGGATTCGTTGTAATTGGTGATATTTGAGGATGCCACCTGGGTTGTTTGCCGGTCGGCAAATATTTGGTTTTGAATATCCGCTGTTGTGCACCAATTTCAAATTGATATATCTGTACGTCTATTTTCATAGAGTGAGATATACCTTTTTGATATTATGTCGATGACATTTACCTATATCAGTGGATGGTTAGGTAAGGAGCATTGAACAGCGGTGTAATTCTTCTTAACCATAAGTACAGTTTTCAACCTACGACACACAGTAAATGAGTCACTAGACTCAAGGGACTTATACAGAGTATTGTATGTTGTCCAGGGTCCGTCAGGACAGAGGGGTTGGTTCTCGTACTATATTCGGTTTACTTATGACTTCTCTAGTTTTTAGACAAGTGTTTCGTGGAAACACAGGGTCTGAATTTTGAGAAGTTATAGGTATTTGAATAAAGTAGAGAACCAGGTGTTGCAAGTATCGTGATTCTTCAAAGTGATCGAAGATGTAGATACTTGTGTATGGTATTCAGTTGATAGTAATGATAAAGAGAAATTACTTCTCTTTCAGGTTACTCATAATTGGAAGCATTCCTAAGTTGAGTAACGCTGATCGGCCTCCTTCCATTTAGTTGACATGCACTGGAGATAGCTGCATGATTTGAATCTGGTTCAATTAAATCAGTGCCTCTGGTTCTATATTGGATGTAGAACAGTTCATATCTTAACGTTGTTAAGGTACGGGGAGTTGTCCGGCTTATGCTTAAAACCAGACACTGGACAACTCAAGGCACGTTTCTGTAATGGCTGTTTGTGGGTTGACCCAGGCTATGACGCGGGTTGACTTTCTACCATCTGGATGAACAATAGCAATATTGTTCTAGACTCGCCACAGTTTTATTAAAAATGGATTTTTTCAAAAACAGCAGTGGGAGTATGGTAGAACTGGAAGTGATTCCAGAACCGCAAACGATTACTGAAGATTTGATAAGGAACCTGAAGATTCAATCTGATTTGACATTCCATTGGCCACTCCGCAGATAAGGTGGGTAACTTCAGGCACCCGAGAGGTACTTCGGTAGCCTCAAGGACGGTGACAGGGAAGTTCTTGTTTACCCACACTTGCCATTGTTGTTGTTCCAGGCTGCGAGACCCGGCAGGAGGATGAGTATAGCGTCGTTCTGAACTAGCTTCAGAAGTGTACGTGTATATGACTCTGCCAGAGGGTTGTCGTAGTCAGTGGGAGCAGCGGAAGCATTGGTGGACATCAGGCTTATGTCTATTTATAGACTAAAGCAGATGTAGCGGAGATAGATCATCTGTTTCTGATGTGACAGTCATAGGTTTGACGTCATCAGAATAGGGGATGGATCTGTTGAGAAGGTAGTAGGAAGTGATATTCCTTTACTACGATCGGTTATACTTTGGTCGTCACACAGTGGTTTCTCCACAAAGGACTTGGACATTATATCAGACATACTGGTTACTAGATCTATGGTTTTAGATCTAGATTTGGGTGGTTTCCCAATCTGGGTACTTGGACAGCATTCTATGAGTATTTAGAATGGACGACTCCTGGCACGGTAGTACACCTGCAGGTAATGGAGTCACCCTCTCTAAAGGTGTCTTACAGACTAAAGGGGAGAGGGATGTGCATGATTGGCAGATCACTTGCTTAGGCAATTGAGTCAATCATGAAATGTCAAGTACCACACCAGATGTTGTTCTTGCAGTAGATGCAATAAGTTGATATTCATCCAATCCTGGAGAAACAGTCGGAGGCAGTTTTAGAACATAAGTGGCTGTTCTAGGGATATGATAACGAAAGCCCCATTCGGGAAACAGTTATCATTCCAGGCTTCCAAGGTGACATGGACGACAAGGAGGTTGTCAGAGTTATAGTTTTCCCTCTGACGAGGGGCAGTATTTTGGACAGGTGGTCCGAGGCAATACTGAGGGTGGCATGGCGCAGGATACTGATTAAGTTCAGTTGAAGATACAGTCTAAGAAGTTTGGATTTGGAGTTCTTTTATGAGCTAGGTCCCATCAGAGATCCATACATTCTAAGACAGGTATTACTCATTTCGGGAGATGGCTTTCTCCGCGATCTTGAGACATAGAGAGACATAGAAAGAAACATCAGAGCGGATCCACTCACTGAGGCTATTCCTCGACCGCAATAGTTTCACAAACGGGATTTGTGAGACTGACTAGTAGAGGAGTTGGGTGTTCGGTATCACACGGGCTGTGAGTATGCGACATCGCAATAATTAGCCTTGAGTGCAAGTGGGAGATTGTTGGAGATAGTGCCCTCAGAGTCAATTATTGGATCACAGGCACGTGATTGCAATGATTGAGGGAGGACCTATCCCGGTAGGACAGTCTTACTCGAGATGATAGTATGCTATCTGGTTTACCTTTATCATCGTGTACTGCTTTAGGTGACTTGACATGTCGCTATTGCACGTTGATAGAGCCCCTAGGATTCTTGCTTGACTGCCAGCAGTATGAGGGCGATCATATAAGTGAGAGCTGGAGTCTATAAGCATATCCTTAAAAGGTCCCTAGTCGTAGGAGTTTCGAGACAGGGCATCGATACTCCAGAGTAGACTAGTGTATACAGTCGAGACCCCGACGAGGGGCGGTGGCCGGTCTCACAAGCCACTGGTGTCAGTTGGTTCACCTAAGATGTATACAGGTGCTCATTGGGTTATGAGTACACCGGACAGGACTCGCCGGGAACATGCTAGTTGGTCTTATACCTGACGTCAGATAGCAGTTCCCAGGTGACATGTGTACAGGTTAGTTCATCGACCTGGGGATCGTCATTTGTCTCGTGTGAGTTCCCACTGTGCTTTGATTACTACCCTACCACGGCTCAAAGGAGTCGTGCAAACAGGTTGTAGTTGGGTACAGTCCCGAGCCACATGGAGGCAGTGAGCGGATCTTCGGGGGTTTCGTCTCTCCCGGTATTGGGGGTGAGGTCGCGCTGTGTCTAGGAGAGCCATTACACAAAGACCTTGGCCAAGGCAGGAGATTTACTGGTAGGTATTCCAGTAGTATCTCAGGGTGTTCTGGGCTACACTCCGACACGACTTGTACCGCTTTTGGGGGTCTGACTTTTACCAACCCCCTAGGCCCGCCATGCGATGCTCATAGACGAACGGACCGGACTGTACGGATATTGTCACTGACAGGCTCAGTTGGGTGTCGGGGTGAGCTTCCTCATCGACGTCCCTTTTGGTCAATAGCTGGTGGCCCGTCACGTATTGGCTTATACCTCTGACGTGCTAGTGGTTAAATCCACAGCCATAGTATTGACGAGTCTTTAGAGTCCACCACACTTTCAGTTACTCAAGTTTTCGGGCGAAACGCTGTAGATGCCGTATGGAGATATGGCAGGGTCCGATCAGATACGTGCGGTATTGCACGGATCAGGATCGGACGGTTTTGTACTAGTGGCCGTATGGTAATATGGCAGGGTTCGATCAGATACATGCGGTATTGCACGGATCAGGATCGAACGGATATTACTAGCCGGCTTTGGTTTAAGCCGGTCCTAGTTTAGTACAGTGTAGATTTTGTCTCATTGCATTTGTATCCGGTCGGAATACAAATGCGGGTGTGTATGCACAGTGTGGGGTTTTCCTGTAATTTATTACGGGACCAGTTTTCTAGAGTTGCCATTTTGCTTTCCGTTCCGGCCGGTTTTCCTTTGCTCTTTCCCGGCCGGACATTTCTGATGGAGGGGGTAATTTGCAGTTTTGCAAATTACATATTGTGGAGGTTTTATTTGTAAGATGGTTTATTATGAAAGCATCTTTTGATGCCTTTCTTATCCTTCATTATCATTTGCTTTATGTGATTAGATTTGATAAGAAGAGTTGATGTGAGTTTTGTGATGATTATGTTTTTGGATGTGGTCACCCTCCTCCTTTTACTACGATCACCTCCCTTCTTGCTTCTTATTCTTTCTCCACCATTTTCTTAGTTCATAGTTTTTTATCATGGTTGAAGTGAGAAGAAGAAAAAAGAAAGAGAAGAAGAAAAGAAAAGAGAGAAAGAAAAAGATGAGAGCTTCACCATGAGAGTTTCATTCTTGATCTTCTTTCCATGCTAGAAAAATGCAAGCACCATTTTTCTAGTCTTGATTCCTCCATCATCCACAAATGGCAACCAACCCCAAAGTGAGACATACATTCTACATTCACTCCCTACAGCATATCTTGAGCATGTCGAGTAGCCGGCTTCATGCGCGAGTTGCCTCGGTATTGAGGTGGGAGCCCGTAAAAGTACCCGGCTTCGTGGTGCCCTTTCCGACGAGGAGGAGACGGACGGAGATCCCGCGAGGAGATCGGAGTGGAGATGAAGACCGGAGGACTTGGATCGTCGGTACATCTCTAACCTATCTTGTTAGTTAGCTAGACTAGTTTAATGGTAACGATCCGGGGTTTAGTGTGCGGTGGTGCCGGTTTGCTAAGTCCGCAAATTTTAAAGTTTACCACCGTTTCCGCGTTTGGCCGTCGGATTGACGGCCGGGGCGCCGCCGTGCACTTACAGAATGTGCGACAGGAAATTGAATCCTAGCCCAGACGCATAACGCCATGCGGGCGATTCCCCTGTAGATGTTATATCTACTCACCTAAACTCCGCGCTGGGTGAATCCTATCACTTGCTCCCCTGTAGCCGTGTCCGTAGCTCCTGCCTGCAAACCTGCCAATAAGACATGGAAATCACATATAAGCCACATATCTCGCGAAACGCGATATCGAAACGAAACGAGAAACTCGCGTCGCGAACTAAGCGCGCGTGGCACGATACGCTGAATCGTGTGTGTACGCGTCTAAAAATCATCGCGACACGCCGCGATGCGCTGGATCACAGAACCCACTCACGTATCGCGCGTATCGCGCAAACACTACGAACACCACAAACGACATATAGTCCCAGATTTTCCTACAGGTAAGATTTTACAAAACTAGACATACCAACACACTACACAACACTGTAGACTACCCCAGACAAAACCCCAACACCCACACCCCTAACCTGGCCGCAAATTGTGGCCAGAATGCCGAAATTGGCGGCCTCAAATGGGGTAGGGTGGCTCGTGTTTAGGTGGTGTGCTCTAGACCTATGTAGCATGTCCCAGTCCTCTCAATTTTATTCTGTAGGCATCGGGTCTATAGCAGATCACAAATGTCACAAAAATCACTTTAAAAAACACTAATCTGCACAATTTGGAAACCTATGGTATTTTAGTGTAATCTGGCTAAAATCCCAGTTGAAGTGGCCTTACTAACACTAAATTTACCTAGGGTAGCTAACCAAATCAACAATTTACCACAATATCTCACAAAACCCCAAAACTAGCACTAAACTAGCTAATTAGCACTAATCGAAGCAATTACCACACAAGCTACACAAACAAGCAATAGGGTTCAGAAAATATACCCTATGGGGTCCTAGAGGCTGGTGACAAGGTGTATGGAGCTACTGCAAGAGCTGGGGCTGCCTGCGGCTGCTTCTGCTACCTGCTGCTGCTGCTAAGCTTGCTGCTGCTGCTATTGTTGTTGTTGCTGTTGATGTTGCTGATGGTGATGATGCAAGCTGCTGCTGCTCTCTCTCTCCTAGGTGTGAGGGTGTGTGTGTGTTGATGAAGCTGGTGCTGGTGATGATGAAGGTGATGAAGATCTGTTGTTGCTGTTGCTGTCTCTGCTGCTGCTTCTGAGAGTGTGTGTGTGTGTGTTTGTGAGAGAGAGTGTGAGAGATGGAAAGTGAGTGGAGAATGAGAGCAAGCAACCAAGACCCCCCCTTCTCTTTCTCTTTCTCATTAAATGAGGCATGGGCAAAGCCATGATGCCCATGCTCACTCTCTCTCTCAAAGTCAACCATGAACCAAACCACAAATTCAAAATAAAACCCTTAATAAAATTCCTTTTCATTAAAACAACCATGCACTACAATTAACCCAAAGCACTTAAACACAAATCATTAACCTAAAGAGAATGGTTAAACCACAAAAACTACCCTAGTTATCATGCACAAGTGTGTGTGTGCCTAAAAAAATTCTAAAAAAATACTCAATAATTAGGATAAAATATTTAAAAACTAATTTGGTAAACTTTTTATTAAAAACCACATATTAAAATATAATTAGCTACAAAACACATTCTAAGGTGTTACAATCTCCCCCCCTTAAAAGAAATTCGTCCCCGAATTTAAAACTTATACTGTTACCTGTACCTTCAAAAAGAAGATTAAAATCCTCAAATCTCGCTCGCAGCCTCCCAAGTGACTACCTCACTATACGGCTACGTCCAAGAAAACCCTTCACAGATGGCAAGACCCTTGACCGATGTTTCTCCACCTGTCGAGCCATTAACACACGTGGCTGTGGGTGAACGAAAGATCGCGTCCAGCTAAATGGTCAGGTGCTAAATCATGTGAGCAAGGTAAAGAAGGTAATTGTAAAGTATCATCATAAGGAATACGGGGTGAAATTCTAATAATCTGGGCGGAAGTGCCAAATTGAAGGCAACAAAACTAACTCACTTATAGGATCTCAGAAAGACCTAAATCCTGGGATAAGCTTCCCAACACCCAACACGTCATTCATCGGAAAGTACATAGGAATACATGATCTGTCCCTGCGAACTCGAGTCTATGACTAACACAGTCGTCATAAGACCTCAGTTCGAAATGGACAATCCCCATCCTGACCTAACACCACTGGACTATCTCCGAAGTCTCTAGACTAGCTGGGGTCCCAAGTCCTACTTACGCAGAGTCAGAAGAACAACAGACTGGTGATCGACACGACCTAACCCCTAAGCCTAAGGGTGGCCAATTGGAGTGTCTCCTGATAATAGCTATCGAAGGAGAACCCTAACGATGGCGAGTGACGATCCCAAGCTGCTGACGACCAAACAAAACAAACACACAACTTAACCAAACAACTGAGCAAGCTGAGTATAACCGGATGACCAGAATCCGAATGGAATCACACCCTATTCAAACCTGGGTAGAAACCATAACGAAATTCACGGAGATCTGCTCCCATTCCTGCTTCGGAACGGTAAAAGGTTGCAAGTCTCCAGCCGGCCCCAGATGCTCGACCCAAAGCACACAACAAGACAGACACTTGAAACGAAACCTGGAACTTCTCTTTACATCCCTGCCCACTCGTAACTATCTCACAAGTCACGCCAAACTGGTGGAACTTGAATGCATAAAGAGGGTTGACAGATGTGCATGTCCTAGGAGTACACGTCTCTACCCGATAATGGCAAGTACACAAACGTGTCCCTAACTTAGCACATCATGGTCACAATCAAGGTCTCCGAATCATTACCCAGCCGAATATGCTCAAGTATCTCTGACATACGAGCCTCGACGGGCAGTGTCTCGCGAAAACGATTTAAGGAAAGTGGTCGGGCGCGGATATGAGCAAGCTGTCCCCTCCGTAGAGACGAACTAAGCTATACTCAACGATCACACAAGAACTGTAAATCTGCAGAAGATCATCACAACAATCCAAATCTGCTGCAGGAAGATGTACATTAAGCTCTAGTGGTCCGTGGAAAATCTGACACGACTCTCAAGCAAGTAGTGTCTCCAAATCTCCAACGCAAAACCACCGCGGCCATCTCCAGATCATGAGTGGAATATCCTCCTCGTACTTCCCCCAAGTGTAGGGAAAGCAAAAGCGATATCTCTATAGTGTCACCTCTGTACACCCTCGAGCCCACTCAAGAAACATTACAGTTAAACAACAAAGTCGCCCGAACCAAAAGCAAAGAAAGACTGATGCAGTTGTTAACTGAATCTTCAATTGCCGAAAACTCCGTACACATGCCTCAGTCCACAGAAAAGAAACCTCCTTTTGGTCAATGCAGTCAACGGTGCAGCACTACTCTAGCAATCCTGCAAGAAACGGCGGCAAAACCTGCTAAGCCCAACAATCTGCGGATCTCCGTCCTGCACACAAGTCTGGGCTTAAGCTGTACGGCCACGATCTCTCTCGGAACCATACGGAACCGTTTCCCGTGACTACAAGACCTAGGAGTCAACACAAACAAGCCTGAAGAAACACTCTGAGAATTTAGCAAACTGCTGGCGCTCGCCCAGCAATATGCATAACAACCCTCAAGTGTTACTCCTGTCCCTCAAGACACATTAAGTAGATCAGGGTGTCGTAAATAACACGACAGAAACTGGTCGAGGAACGGCCTGCAGAAATCTGGTTCATCACATCTACGAATGCTGCTAGGGCGACGGTGAATCCAACGACTCACAAAAACTCACAAGGCCCGTAGCACGCACAAGGCAGTCTTCGCAATGCCGTCACTCCGAATCCGCAATAATGATGACCTGATCCAAACCACACTTAGAAAATGTCTCGCACTCTGGAGCTGATCGGAGGAAATCGTCACGGCGAGATGAAGGATACCTATCCGCACCGTAAGCCGGTTCAATTGACGATCCGTCGATACACAACCCTAAACTGCCGTCTTTCTCCTCGACGAACAGAAATAGGAGTTCCCAAAAGCGAAACACTCAGACACACAAAACTTCCCAAACCAAAACTCTGCAGCTGATCCCTAAGCTCCCTCAGCTTCGCCGGCTCATCTGGAACAACGTCGGAAAAACTCTCGCACGAGAAGAACCCGGTCCAACAATCCCACGGTGGCTCCGGTATCACGAAGGAACGTCAAGAATCCACGACATCTCCTCAGCAGCCGACTAGCTAAACAGGCTGAATTCAAGCTGTAAGAGGCGGCACCACTATCCACCTGTACAACAAGAACTGACTTGCCGGGACAAACAAAACCTAACTTGTTTCCACGCGGTAGTCCACAAACGCCTAACACGTAGTTACCCAGTCCGTGCCCAAGAGAACGTCAAACCCAACATCTCTAGAAGGATCAAAACGACGGACGAAACTCTACCTCCTATCCGATTGGCACAAAGCTGAAATACGTGTCGCGCAACAAAAGGATCGCTGACAGAAGTTAGCACAACTACGACTAATCTACCCAACCACGGTACAAGCAAGAATTAAGCAAATACACCAAGAGAAAATAAAGCCCAAGGGTACCTGAAAACTCCACATTGGACGTCTGCGCGTCCCGATGAGTAGAAGCAAACTCCTGTGTCTGCCTTCTACTCGCAGCTGGATGAACTCCTCTGGTAGCCTGAGCCCTCTGAGCGAATCTTCCACGTCCACGGCCCCTCTGAAAACGATCATGACGAGGTGCTAAGGAACAATACCTGACGATGTGCTGAAGGCTCCCGCATCGAAAACATCCACGTGCTGACTGCTGACCATCCTGGGGAGGAGAGCTGAACGACTGTCCTCGTCCCAAGCCTCTGCTACTCCCGCGACGGCCACGAAATCTGCCTCGACGACCGAACCTCTGTCTCTGGGCTGGTACGCTGGCACGAGTCCTCCACTGTCCTGGAACTCTCTGAGCCTCTGGAATGTGTGCCTCGTCAACTGGAGCTGCAACCACTGGTGCTATGTAGGTGACGGACTGCTGCATGCTGATCGTAAGGGACAGCTGAGTAACAGGGGTGACAACCTCCTGTCGTAGCTCCCGAACGACAGCAACCAAGGAACTCATCGTCTGGCGGAACTCCTGCATCTCTACCAAAAGTCTATCCATAGTATAGGTCGTAGGCTGATCCGTCTGCACCTGTGCAACTAGAGTGCCATCCTGGTCAGTACTCGTCTCACCCGAGCTAACTCTGACCTCGGCCCTCGCTGCATCACTCTGAGTCCCCATAGTCATCGGCGGCAAGGCTATAAATAGATATAAGATGAGATTCGATAAGAATGAGGAAATCGGATCTCAAGGATATGAAACATCAAGGAAGGAATGTCAAGCAAATTGTACTTAGGTCACTTAATGCAAGGTACCGCGCTGCGGGTATGCTGCAGACATACACACACTACGTTACTCTGCTTAAGCTACCTACTCCATCATACTAAGGTCATCCTACACTCCGAAAGGTAAAACCTAACGCTCTGATACCAACTTTGTCACGACCCAAAAATGGCCCGTGACGGCCCTAGTACTAAGCAACGCCTAAAGACGCAACGTAGTAAAAGAAAGCCAAACCCAGAAATCTAAACCATGAGAAATACGGAAAAGATAATATAAGGTTTGAAAACAATTGAAATCGCAACCCAAATTCTTTAAAAGTCTTCCTTTCCTTCTTTAAAATTTTAGTAACACCCCATTTTTTTTATAAAGACTAGTCAATATGAGTACAACAGAAGAATAAGGACAGTAGAGAAAAGCTGCATAAATAAAGACATCAAATCCACCATAATACATCTAACGTCCCACCAAGTCTCTATGTCAATAATACAATAGCTGATGGAGAGTACAAAATACAACGAATATACAATATGTAATACAGATAACCATCTAACCCACCTAAGCAAAAAGGTACTGTGAGCTGATGCGGTATCTGTAGCAAAAGGTAATAGCTGGATAGCTGAATAGAGGAATAGCCTGCCTCGACTACTCTGGGGAAAAACCTGAAACACCTGTGGCACAACGGGGGTGAGTTGCCAACTCGTGAATAGTATAGAACATATGCAGGTAATCGCAGGAATGTACGTACAGCATGAATCTAAGATATGCGATTACAGTGGTAATAATATGTCATGCAAATGCTGGAATAAAGAAGAGTACACTAGCAGGTACAATCACTATGTGAAGCAATGATGACATGATAGTAGTATGCAATGTCTATGCAGTAGAGATATGAGAAAGCAAATATGCAACTATCATAAGGGTATACTACAAGTACTACCAATATATGAATCTGTGCATACGATAGGTAATGGTGAGGTGTAGGGTGGAATATGTCATTTTCCACGGAAACCTGACGTCGTGGCAGGATCACAATCCACCAAGATACTCAAATCCCAAATCCTCAAACCAGGCCCCACATTGGGCACTCACATCAAATAAGTCTCACATCTCCTCAATGTACAACGTCGAGTAATCTCCTATATCCCGAATGTACAAGTCACCAATCACATAGATATATCCAATGTCCAAGTCCCAATGGATCACCTAGTATCCCAAGTCCAATCTCAAGTAGGTTCTAGCATCCTAAAGGTAAATATATGTACAGAAATAAATATGATGGGGGCAATACACATATATTAGCGTCCCATTCCACTAATATTGGTGTAAGGGTATATATAACAACGGCTAAGTCCCCTGTTATATATACAAAAAGGGGGTTAAGGAAATATCATGAAACCATGTGCCAAGCATCGGCACAGAAATCCTCATATAGGGGGCTCCGTCAGTCCGGATCAGCCCACAGGGTCCGTCTGCAGTGTCGGCCCTCGGCCTCGACAGTACAGGTCATCCCGTATCCATCTCTCTACTCTGGCCAGTAGCCTCCAGACAACTGCCAGGTCCAAACAATCACCGGTAGGTACTCGCCCGCCTCCAGGCTCAATCGGCAAACCCATCGATCTTCTTGCCGAGGGGAACCATACCGGGCCCCACCATGTACTCTCATACGGCAACCACACATCGTATGGAGCATAGAATCAGCACCGATAAAACTCATGGGGGACGCTCGAAATATCATATCAAGGAAACCGGGTTGTTCATGTATGCATAATTTCATGAACTCCCGCGGTTCCCAAATCCCGAAAACATCATATAAAATCCAGATAAACAATGCATAGATACAGGAATAAATGTATGCGATATATCTGAATGCGAGCAGGTAAACACAAGTATATAGCTGAACCAGATGTATGCGAAATCATGATAAGGTACAGCTAAGTAACATCAGTAAATGTGAATATGCGACAACAACTGAATATGTATCTAACATACAGGTGTAGCAAAGTATAGGTATCTACCTATAGGAACTGATGTCGTATACCCCCCTGGGTATAGTAACATATGTAGGAAAACCCTCCCGGTATAGGTAAAATATGTAGGAGGTATACCTGTAGCTGTATCGCAAGTGAAAATATACCTATCACTAATGGTATGATACACTATAGGTATACCGATAAGCTAGATGTCAAGTGTGGTAAGCAATGGTAGCTATAAGGGGTAGTGTATGACATGGCAATTATTGACGGTGTGTGTGTAGCATGCAATCCGTGCTCGTGCAACATGAACCGTCAATAATGTGTGCAGTGTCCTACGGCTGCTAGTCACAGTATATAGCTATATCTAGGAAATGCAGTAAATGCGCAATTCTACAATGACGTAGAATGTGCGACAGGAAATTGAATCCTAGCCCAGACGCATAACGCCATGCGGGCGATTCCCCTGTAGATGTTATATCTACTCACCTAAACTCCGCGCTGGGTGAATCCTATCACTTGCTCCCCTGTAGCCGTGTCCGTAGCTCCTGCCTGCAAACCTGCCAATAAGATATGGAAATCACATATAAGCTACATATCTCGCGAAACGCGATATCGAAACGAAACGAGAAACTCGCGTCGCGAACTAAGCGCGCGTGGCACGATACGCTGAATCGTGTGTGTACGCGTCTAAAAATCATCGCGACACGCCGCGATACGCTGGATCACAGAACCCACTCACGTATCGCGCGTATCGCGCAAACACTACGAACACCACAAACGACATATAGTCCCAGATTTTCCTACAGGTAAGATTTTACAAAACTAGACATACCAACACACTACACAACACTGTAGACTACCCCAGACAAAACCCCAACACCCACACCCCTAACCTGGCTGCAAATTGCGGCCTGAATGCTGAAATTGGCGGCCTCAAATGGGGTAGGGTGGCTCATGTTTAGGTGGTGTGCTCTAGACCTATGTAGCATGTCCCAGTCCTCTCAATTATTCTGTAGGCATCGGGTCTATAGCAGATCACAAATGTCACAAAAATCACTTTAAAAAACACTAATCTGCACAATTTGGAAACCTATGGTATTTTAGTGTAATCTGGCTAAAATCCCAGTTGAAGTGGCCTTACTAACACTAAATTTACCTAGGGTAGCTAACCAAATCAACAATTTACCACAATATCTCACAAAACCCCAAAACTAGCACTAAACTAGCTAATTAGCACTAATAGAAGCAATTACCACACAAGCTACACAAACAAGCAATAGGGTTCAGAAAATATACCCTATGGGGTCCTAGAGGCTGGTGACAAGGTGTATGGAGCTACTGCAAGAGCTGGGGCTGCCTGCGGCTGCTTCTGCTACCTGCTGCTGCTGCTGCTATTGTTGTTGTTGCTGTTGATGTTGCTGATGGTGATGATGCAAGCTGCTGCTGCTCTCTCTCTCCTAGGTGTGAGGGTGTGTGTGTGTTGATGAAGCTGGTGCTGGTGATGATGAAGGTGATGAAGATCTGTTGTTGCTGTTGCTGTCTCTGCTGCTTCTGCTGCTGCTTCTGAGAGTGTGTGTGTGTGTGTTTGTGAGAGAGAGTGTGAGAGATGGAAAGTGAGTGGAAAATGAGAGCAAGCAACCAAGACCCCCCCTTCTCTTTCTCTTTCTCATTAAATGAGGCATGGGCAAAGCCATGATGCCCATGCTCACTCTCTCTCTCTCAAAGTCAACCATGAACCAAACCACAAATTCAAAATAAAACCCTTAATAAAATTCCTTTTCATTAAAACAACCATGCACTACAATTAACCCAAAGCACTTAAACACAAATCATTAACCTAAAGAGAATGGTTAAACCACAAAAACTACCCTAGTTATCATGCACAAGTGTGTGTGTGCCTAAAAAAATTCTAATAAAATACTCAATAATTAGGATAAAATATTTAAAAACTAATTTGGTAAACTTTTTATTAAAAACCACATATTAAAATATAATTAGCTACAAAACACATTCTAAGGTGTTACAGGAAACCTACCAGTATACCTCTCTTGCCCTGGCCAGGGACTACTCGTGTAATGGCTCTCCTGGACACAGCGCGATGTCAACCCCCAATACCAGGAGAGACGAATCCTGTCTAACCGTCACTGCCTCCAAGTGCTTCAGGACTGCACCTAAAAACTACCTGTTTGCACGCCTCCTTTGAGCCGTGGTAGGGTAGTAATCAAAGTGCAGTGGGAACACACTCGAGGCGAAGTGACAGTGTCAAGTCAGCGGACTAAGCTATACTCATGTCACCTGGGAACTGATAACTGACGATAGGTATATTACCAACCAACAGTTCCTGACGAGTCCTGTCCAGTGTACTCGTAACCTAACGAGCACCCGCATACTATCCCAAGTACGACGTACTAACGGCTGTGGGACAGACTGTCTCCCATACTGGGATAAGAAGCGCATACGCTAGTCTACTCCGGAGTATCGATGCCCTGTCTCGATAGTCCAACGACCGGTGACCTGTATAAATGTGCTTATAGATTACCCAGCTCCCACGAGTGCGAGCACCATCACAACGCTGGTAATCAAGCAAAGATCCTAAGGGCTCTACTAATATGTATACCAGCAATATGCTAAAAGAAACACATGCACATATTAAAGCAGAGACAAACCAAGTAGCACATATTAAAGCAGAGACAAACCAAGTAGCATACTACCATTTCGAGTAAGATTGTATATACAACTGTGAATATCCCAAGCTTCCATTAAGCAATATACAAACTAGTATGATACAGTAATGGCCTCTATGGCATATACACTAACAATCTCCCACTTGCACTAAGGCCATGTACTGGCGTATCGAAGACCTATCATCTCGATCAGCCGCTCGAACTGAGTCTGGGGCAAGGCCTTGGTGAATGGATCTGCTGTGTTATCCTTTGATGCAACTCTCCGGACCTCGATCTCCTGGCGATCCACAATCTCCCTGATCAGGTGATACCGCCTTAAGATGTGTCTGGATTGCTGATGGGACCTGGGTTCCTTCGCTAAAGCTATAGCCCTGTTGTTGTCGCAATACAGAGGTATTGGGTCAACAATGGACGGAACCACCTGAAGTTCTTTCAAGAACTTCCTCATCCAAACAGCTTCTTTTGCGGCATCAGATGCAGCGATGTATTCCGCTTCCATAGTCGAGTCAGCAACGGTTTCCTGTTTGGAGCTCTTCCAACACACCGCCCCTCCATTGAGTGTAAAGACAAAACCTGACATGGACTTGGAATCATCCTTGTCACTCTGGAAGCTGGAGTTAGCAAAGGCCTCAATCTGCAGGTCTTTTCCGCCATACACCAAGAACATCTCCTTCGTCCTTCTCAGGTACTTGAGAATGTTCTTTACTGCTATCCAATGTTTCTCCCCCGGGTATGACTGATACCTGCTTACCACACTCAGTGCATAAGCCACATCCGGTCTGGTACACAACATCGCATACATTATAGAGCCTACCGCAGAAGCGTAGGGTATAATAGACATGCGATCCCTCTCCAAATCAGTCTTGGGAGACATCTCTTTGGAGAGGGTGATCCCATGACAAGCCGGTAGATTACCGCGCTTGGAATCTTCCATACTGAATCTCTTTAGTATGGTGTCGATGTACCTGGACTGTGAGAGTCCTAATATCCTCTTGGATCTGTCACGGTAGATCCGGATACCCAGAATGTATGAGGCATCACCCAGGTCTTTCATGGAGAACCTGTGTGACAAGAACCCCTTGACAGATTGTAGCATAGGAATGTCATTTCCTATTAAGAGAATGTCATCCACGTATAGAACGAGGAATACTACAGTTCTCGCTACAAATCTACAATAGATGCACGGTTCATCTGGATTTTTGATAAAGACAAATTCTTTGACCGTCTCATCAAAACAGATGTTCCCACTCCGCGATGCCTGCTTGAGTCCATAAATGGACTTGAGCAACTTGCACACCTTTCCGCTGCTCCCAACCTGAATGAAACCCTTTGGCTGGTCCATATAGACACACTCCTCTAAATGACCATTTAGAAAAGCTGTCTTTACGTCCATCTGCCAAATCTCATAATCGTGGAAAGCAGCGAAGGCAAGAAGGATCCGAATGGATTTCAGCATAGCTACTGGAGAAAAGGTTTCGTCATAGTCCAAACCAGGTCGCTGACGAAAACCCTTTGCTACCAGTCTAGCTTTATAGGTCTCAACCTGTCCATCTACACCAATCTTCCTTTTGAAGATCCACTTGCATCCTACGGGTTTTACCCCGTCTGGAGCAATGTCCAACGTCCATACTTTGTTGGTGTACATGGACTCCATCTCGGTCCGCATTGCATCCAGCCATTTTACCGAGTCGACGCTCTGAATGGCTTGCTGGAAGCTAGTAGGCTCATCACAATCTATGATGCAGTCCTCTCTATCCCCGTCAATGAGAAAACCGTAGTACCTGATGGGCGGATGAGACTGCATACTACTCCTGCGGAGTGGCATAGGAATGTCCTGATCTTTCGAACCCTCTGGTTCTACTAAGCTTTCAGTAATAGCTTGCGGTTCTGGAATTTCTTCCAGTTCAATCGCGCTCCCACTTAATTCTTTTTCTATGAACTGATGTTCTAGAAAGTGGGCATGGCGAGAAACAAGGACTTTTTGTTCCTCTTCGCAATAGAAGTAATATCCCTTGGAGTTCTTCGGATATCCCACAAACTTGCACTGTACTGAGCGTGCCTCGAGCTTGTCCGCATGCTGCTTTTTTACAAAAGCTGGACATCCCCATGTCTTAATGTGATTAAGATAGGGTCTCTTCCCACACCATATTTCATATGGTGTAGTAGGCACAGTCTTAGTTGGAACTCGGTTCAAAAGGTATGCTGCTGATTCTAGCGCATATCCCCAGAACGATCGCGGTAACTCAGCGTTACTCATCATGGACCGTACCATATCCAATAGGGTCCAGTTCCGTCTCTCCGATACACCGTTATGTTGCGGAGTGTATGGAGGAGTAAGCTGAGAGAGAATTCCATTCTCTTTTAAGTAGTTCAGGAATTTGGCACTTAAGTATTCTCCACCTCGATCCGATCTTAGAATCTTGATACTTTTGCCGGTTTGTTTTTCTACTTCATTCTTATATTCCTGGAATTTTTCAAAAGCCTCGGATTTATGTTTCATTAAGAAGACATAACCGTACCTTGAAAAATCATCCGTAAAGGTAATGAAGTAAGAATAACCGCTTCGCGCATGTGTAGACATTGGACCGCACACGTCGCTGTGTACGAGTCCCAAGAGCTCGCTCGCTCTTTCTCCGTGTCCAGAAAACGGAGCCTTTGTCATCTTTCCTTTGAGACAGGATTGACAAGTTGCATATGATTGATATTCGAACGGATCCAAATATCCTTCAGTATGTAACTTAGTCAATCTTCTCTCATTGATGTGACCCAGTCTACAATGCCATAAGAAAGTTTTATTAATTTCTGGAGACTTTCTTTTGTGTGTATTCTGGATATTGAAAATCTGTGGTTGGTTTAAAACGTATATACCGTTGTTCAATGTACCTGACCCAATCAAAACTTGATTAATGTGAATGTTCACTACATTACTTACAAATGCAAATTCATAACCTTCTTTAGATAATAAAGATACAGAAATGATATTACAGGTTGCATTTGGTACATAATAACAACTACGCAAAACCAAAAAGTGTCCATCTGATAATCCCAGGTGATAGTCCCCCACGGCCTCAGCATCCATGCTAGCACCGTTCACAACTCTGAGGGTCATGTCACCTGCCTTCAAAACTCTACGCTTTCTCAACGCCTGCAAAGAATTACAGATATGAGATCCTGATCCGGTATCCAATACCCAGGATGTAGAGTTTATTGATAGACAGTTTTCAATAACATACACACCTGAAGCTGAAGCTGCAACTCGCTTCAAATCCTATGTTCTGGCTTTCTAAGCCTTGCAATCCTGTTTCCAGTGACCACTTTTGTGACAATAGAAGCATTCTTCCTTCCCCACCAGCTTCCCTGCTACTTTTGTTGTTTTACCCTTTCCCTTCGTATCAACTTTACCGACACCGCCTCTTGGTTTGGCGTGGGCTTTCTTCTTCTTGCCCTTGGCTTTCGCCCTGGACCTAGAAGAGGAAGATCCTCCTACAAACAAAGTGGATGTCTCCCTACCCTTCTGTAGGGTGCCCTCAGCAGTCCTCAACATGTTCAGAAGTTCGGCAAGTTCAACCTCCTTTCCTTGCATGTTGAAGTTAAGAATGAACTGGGCGTAAGTGGAAGGAAGGGACTGGAGAATCAAATCGGTATAGAGTTCATTCTCCAACGTGGTCCCAAGGTCCGCGAGCTCCTCTATGTAGCCGATCATCTTAAGCACGTGGTCCGCTACCGATGATCCGACGGCCAACCTTGCCGAAAAAAGCTTCTTCGACACTTCGTATCTAGCGATACGAGACTGCTCTCCATATAGTTCTTTTGTATGGAGAAATATGGACTCTAGGTCCATATTCTCGTGCCTCCTCTGATGTCCGTTGTCCATTGAGGCTAGTACGAGGCATCTGGCCCTCGCGCAATCTATCTCCCATGTCTTACGGATTTTTACATCCGCGACGCTGGAGGTGGGACCTGGGACAGGAGGAGCTTTGGTGGTAAGTATATACCCCAGCTTGTCATAAGTGATAGCCATCTTGACATTCCTGACCCAATCTTTATAGTTTGGCCCAGTCAATATATTTTTATCTAACAGTAACTTAAGTCCGGTCATGTTGAATGGTCGCTGCAATTAGGAGAGAGAAAAGAAACACTTTAGCATGATGCTCTTGCAAGTTTAGAGTGGTTTTTAGTTTGTCTAAACTGGATGGCTCCCACTGTTTCTCGAATCCCTTCTCAAACTATAAAGAAAAGGATTAGCCGGGATCATTCTCACCGTACAATACTTGCTTAACCGTTCAGCCAGGCCAGTGTCGGTACTTCGAGGGAGGTTTTCCAACGCTTTCGCGAAGTTCCTTAATTAAGTAACCTCTTTTCCCTGTGGGCGTAGCCCCGCTAACACCTTTCTAGGCACCTACTGGGTTTATAGCATTGATCGTTAAGTGAGAGTTTTCCCGAGGAGTAGCATATACTCACAGTAGGATCAGGATCCAAATATCATCGCGTGATAAAACCGAAGGAATCCTACCAGAATCATCACACTCCAAATGGTATGCAACGCTAGCAAGTTTCAGTACTTATGAAACTCCCGATGTAGATTTTTGCCCCATGCTCTTATGACCTTGACTTTGGCCAAAATATCACAAGTCACATGTCAAGTTCTACCCGTCATTCTCCTGGTTAATTTGGACCCACCCGTACCTACCCTTGACTTTGGCCAAAATGGCAGCACGACTGTCCCAAATCAACGCATCTATCTATGCTGCACATGAATGCCCAAACGCTACCAATCACTATGCCTTGACTTTAGCCAAAATACACAGCTTGAATACTTTTGACCATTCATGTGGAATGACGGAGGGCTACGAATGGTTTTGGCGAAACCGTGAACGTAGTGAACTTGATATAATCGATGGAACGAGATAGCTTTTAAAAGGAGTGGTTCAAGCTCCGCGTTTAAAAGTTTAGCTTTGAAAAGAACCGAGTGGTTTTCAAAGTGTTCCAATCGACTTTTACTTGGTTTATTTCTTGCATTAGTTCTTTTAATGCGTCCCATCATTTAATCCTACCATTGCAGAAAACAACCAAAATATGACGTACGCTTATGCCATTCGCATTCGCCACGGGGCCCCGTCATCACCCGTTAGGTTACTTAACTAACGACAGAGCGGGGGCTGGGCTAGCGCGGCTGTAAAACATAAGCAACACCTAAATAGTTATTATATATAAATATATAGCAATGATAGACATTACAGATCACAGATGAATACATTGGATATACTAGGAATCCGCAATGCGTTCGAGCCTGCAACGTAAAGCGGATTACACGGTCGCGGTGAATAGCCAATACCCTACCCAAGACCCCTACGGGTGCGGAAAACTACCCTCCAAGCACCCGAAGCGAAGCAACCTCCCTCACCACCGTGAGTAGGCCACTCGGCGCTTCGAGATACCCGGTAGTTTGTGCACCCCCTCCATGGGTCTATCCTAGGAGCAAAAACAGTAAAAAGAATTATACAATGACGGCTACAACCCCGACCCGGTTGTGCGGCCATACAAATAATATTATTACATCAATTTACATGTTACAAATGAATGAAAGAAAAATAACGCTCATCTAACATCCACCCCGGCTATTCACCCGCGACAATCCAATCCATTCATATCCACAAACCAATAACAATCACAGATCACAGAGATGTATAACCCCGACTAATCGACTTATAGCGATTAGCCGACGTTCAATACATGCAAGCATCACAAATATAACCGATATAGTTAAAGTGTAGTGAAGTTCCGGAAAAATACGGATTTATAGGCCCCCAAAAGTAAATTTTAGTTCTGGAAAATCTGGGCACATATAACATATCCTAAAAATCCCAAAACCAACACAGAAACACACTGCACCAAATCTAAGCAGAGAGGGGACCAGACGGCGGCGGTTCCGCGTGAAGAGCTTCCTATTGCCGCGGATCCGCGGCCCTTTGATCGCCTCTCTGGTTCGTCTTTGGTGGTTTTCTACACAAAACCCTGAGATAATTTTTGGTGTATAACAAATTTTATTTTGACCAGAAAAAAAATTAACAGAAACTTAGGGTTTTGCGAGTTTGGTTTTTGGATTTTCCGGTTTCGAAACTTCGTTACACTTTACTACTTAGCTAGTTTATATTTAGTTAGGCTCTGATACCACTGTAAGTCCACGTTGCCCACCCCGGTGCTTACGGGGAGGCGAAAAACATAATAAAAATTGGATTTTTATCAACTATAGGCAACATGGACCAAGCTTTAAGGATCTTTGCTAAACAAAAACAAGCTAACCCTAACTAGTAACTAGCTAAGTGATGGAAAGGTTATACCTTGAGCTCAAAGTCCTTCTCTCCTTGCTCCTTGGAATGGTAGAAAGAGGTCACCTTGCTTGTCTTCTCCCGTCAAAGAAGGATCCACCCGAAAGCCTCGACCTTTAGCTTCAACTCCAAGCTAGGAGTAACTAGAGTGCAAGAAATGCTAAGACTTGAACCCTAGAAGAGAGTAGAGAAGATCAAGTGAAGGTTTTTCTCAAGCTTTTTGTTTCTCAACACATGAGAGGGAGAGAGCTTGAGGGAGAGGATGAGCAAGAGAGAGAAAAGATATGAGAGAATGAATTATTAGTGAACCATTCTCACTAATATGTGTGTAATATTTTAATTCAATAATTAGCTAGAAAATTGTCATGGTTTAATCAAGATGTGACCATTATCATTTCAATATTAATGCAAATTGCAAGGATCAAAGAGCATCTTCCAAATGAAATGATTATGGTCAAGTTGTCAACTTGGTCAACAAGTCAATGAAGTCAAATGGTCAACAACAACAACCATGCACAATAATTAAGCTAATTATCAATTAACAATAATACACACAGAAGCAATAGGGTTAATAAAATGACAATAGTCATTAACCCTAAACAAGGTCCTCTCCCTCAATCTCATGCAACTGTGCATACGCACCCGCATTCGTGATCCGAGGAACACGAATACACTGAGAAAAACCAATCTCAAATCATATACTAGGATCCGGCTTAAACCAAAGCCCGCTAGTATAAACTGTCCGGACAGCAAACGTGCACAAGTGCGCGGATGCGAACGAACCCTGTCGCAAAACCATGCGACCTCTACTCATTTTGCCTAAAGGCGAATAGCTCTCTGTGTGGGACTCTAAAGACTCGACACTACGCTGGCAGTGGGTTTAACCACAGACCGCAAGCGGCACTAGCTGTACGTAACGGTCCCCAGGTAGATGTCGATAAGAAGACTGACGAAGTGAACCCCATCTGCACTCCTACTGAGCCTGTATGTGACAGTCTCCGTACAGTCCGGTCTGTTCGTCTGATACATCGCATGGCGGGCCTAGGGGGGCGGTGAACGTCAGTCCCCTAATAGCGGTACAAGTCGTGTCGGAGTGTAGCCCAGAACACCCTGAGATAACACTGGAAACCTACCAGTATACCTCGCTTGCCCTGGCCAGGGACTACTCGTGTAATGGCTCTCCTGGACACAGCGCGATGTCAACCCCCAATACCGGGAGAGACGAATCCTGTCTAACCGTCACTGCCTCCAAGTGCTTCGGGACTGCACCCAAAAACTACCTGTTTGCACGACTCCTTTGAGCCGTGGTAGGGTAGTAATCAAAGTGCAGTGGGAACACACTCGAGGCGAAGTGACAGTGTCAAGTCAGCGGACTAAGCTGTACTCATGTCACCTGGGAACTGATAACTGACGATAGGTATATTACCAACCAACAGTTCCCGACGAGTCCTGTCCAGTGTACTCGTAACCTAACGAGCACCCGCATACTATCCCAAGTACGACGTACTAACGGCTGTGGGACAGACCGTCTCCCATACTGGGATGAGAAGCGCATACGCTAGTCTACTTCGGAGTATCGATGCCCTGTCTCGATAGTCCAACGACCAGGGACCTGTATAAGGATGTGCTTATAGATTACCCAGCTCCCACGAGTGCGAGCGCCATCACAACGTTGGTAATCAAGCAAAGATCCTAAGGACTCTACTAATATGTATACCAGCAATATGCTAAAAGAAACACATGCACATATTAAAGCAGAGACAAACCAAGTAGCATACTACCATTTCGAGCAAGATTGTATATACAACTGTGAATATCCCAAGCTTCCATTAACCAATATACAAACTAGTATGATACAGTAATGGCCTCTAGGGCATATACACTAACAAATGCCTGATATAATATCCAAGTCCTTTATGGAGAAACCACGGTGTGACAACCAAAGTATAACCGATCGTAGTATAGGAATTTCACTTCCTACTTGTGTATGTCATCCAAATACCAGGACATCACACCCTACTACCTTCTTAACAGATCCATCCTCTATTCTGATGAAGTCAAACCTATGACTGTCATATCAGAAATAGATGATCTATCTCCGCTATATCTGCTTTAGTCCATAAATAGACATAAACTACTTGTCCACTATGCTTCCGCTGCTCCCACTGACTACGACAACCCTCTGGCAGAGTCATATACACATAAACTTCTAAAGCTGGTTTAGAACGACGCTATACTCATCCTCCTGCCGGGTCTCACAGTCTGGAACAACAGCAATTGCAAGTCTGGGTAAACAAGAACCTCCCTATCACCGTCCTTGAGGCTACCAGAGTACCTCTCGGGTGCCTGAGGTTACCCACCATATCTGCGGAGTGGACAATGGAATGTCAATCCAGATTGAATCTTTAGGTTCTTATCAAACTTTCAGTAATCATTTGCGGTTCTGGAATCACTTCCAGTTCTCCCATACTCCCGCTACTATTTTCTGAAAAAATCCATTTTTACTAAAACTGTGGCGAGTCAAGAACAATATCACTATTGATCCTCCAGATGGTAGAAAGTCAACCCTCGTCATAGCCCGGGTCAACCCACAAACTGCCATTACAGAAACGCGCCTTGAGTTATCCAGAGTCTAGTTTTAAGCATAAGCCGGACAACTCCACGTACCTTAACATTGTTAAGATATGAATTATTCTATATCCAATATAGAAACAGAGACACTGATTTAATTGGAACCAGATTCAAATCATGCAGCTGTCTCCAGTGCATGTCAACTAAATGGAGAGAGGCCGATCAACATTACTTAACTCATGAGTGCTTCCATTTATGAGTAACCTGAAAGAGAAGCAAGTTCTCATAATCATTACTATTAACTGAATACCATACACAAGTATCTACATTTTCGATCACCTTGAAGAATCCTGATACTTGCAACGCCTGGTTCTCTACTTTATTCTTATACCTAAAACTTCTCAAAACATAGACCTTGCATTTCTACGAAACACATGTCTAAGAACTAGAGAAGTCACAAGTAAACAGAATATAGTACGAGTACCAACCCCTCTGTCCTCATGGACACTGGACAACATACAATACTCTGCATAAGTCCCCTGAGTCTAATAACTCATTCCCTGTGTGTCGTAGGTTGAAAACTTTACCTATGGTTAAGAAGAATTACACCGCTGTTTAATGCTCCTTACCTAACCATCTACTGATATAGGTAAATGTCATAGACATAATTTCAAAAAGTTATATCTCACTTTATAAAAATAAACGTACAGATATATCAATTTAAAATTGGTGCATAACAACGGATATTCAAAACCAAATATTTGATGTCCGGCAAACAACCCGATTTCCTTAAATATCACCAATTACAACGAATCCCGATATAATGAGGATGATCACCCAATTCCTAATAACTTACTCCCACTCATCATCTGTAAAACCATACAAATGTGAGAATCAAACCTGGCAAATACATACCCTGGAGCAAGGACTAATTAGGAAATCAGTTTTCTTTTAACAGTACACAGTGAAACTGAAACATGTAAATGTTTCTGTAACGTTTTGAAAATCGTTTCGGTGAAAATTCGAAAAAACGGTAAAATAAGGGTGTTTTCTGTAAAAAGTCAAAATACAAATATCTTTTTTATAAAATTAAATATACATATTCTAGCTATGAATTTGATAGTATTTGGTGTTTATTGAGCCACCGGTGAAATTTCAAATTTTCTGAAAAATTTTCCGAAATTAATTATTTTAATATAATTTTAAGCCGTCACTAATATATTTAATTAGGGAAAATTACAAATTGGAATGGGTTGAAACAAATTTTGTGCATCATAAAACATTAAATAAAATTTTATCATGTGGTTTTTGAAATGAAATCGTTTGCCAAAACGGTTTAGAAAATATCGAAGAAAAATGGCTTTTTTCGGTGAAATTAGTGTTAATGGGAATTGGGGTATAGCATTTATCTTTTTCCAAACCCACACACCCACACCTCACCCTCTCCCCATGTGGCCGGCCCCACCATGACAGCCCCCCCCCCTCTCTCTCTCCAATCACCTCACTTTCAAAAGAAAAGAAAAGAAAAGAAAAGAAAGTGAAAGAAAGTCAAAAGGGGGTGTGGACTTTGACTTTTTCTCTCCACTTTCTCCACCTCACACTGTCTCCTCCTCCCTCAAAAATTCTGGCCGAAACCCCTCCCTCTTGCTGCCCCCATTTTTTCTACTCTCATTTCATCACAAAAAATTCATCAAAATGCTTTAAATCCCTACAAATTCAAAGCAAAATCAAAATCTACTCACTACCCATTATTCCTTGGCTATACTATAATGGATCTTCGTGATAAGTTGGCATTTTGGAGACATGTTGCATGTGGGATCTCATGATATTTGAGGTATAAATCTTTGTTCCATGGTTTGATTATTGATTAGTTAGTAAATTGTTGCTATCATACTTCAAGTGAAGCTAATTAGGTGTGTATTAGGTTTATTTGCTTATTTAGAAAATTCAAGAAAGGGTTTTGAATTGCAATTAGGGTTCTTATCATGTAATCATGGTTAAAATGAGTGGATTAACATGTTAATGTGATGCTAAAACTAACCTAGTTGCTAGTTTACTAATTGAGGCTTATAATTGTTAAAATTGGAATTTTATGCAAACTAGGTTTTCGAAATTTATTGCAAATGTTAGACTAAAAATCTAATTAGGTTTTTCATGACTTCATTAACATTATTAAGTGTGGTTTAATGACTTTGGATCATGCAAAACCAAGCTTAATTGTTAAATTGTGAATTTTGCTTTAAAAAGAGTTAAAATCGGTATTTTTGCAAACTAGTTTTTTTTGAACATATATGGTTTGGTGAAATTAAATTATGGAAATGATTTATATGACTTATTTAAGATATTTAATAAGTATATTGTCCGCTACATTCAGTTAAACGTCGAGTTTTGTACTAAAACGGGTAATTTTTGCTTGCTAGATTTTCGGAAAAATGGCTTCTAAAGTGAATTTGGGGTTTTTGTGAATTTTAACCTATTCTATATTTAAATTAGTATTCGTGAATGTGCAAATGAGTGTACTTGGGTTTTTCTCGATGGTCGGGCGTTTGCACGCCGACGTCGAGGGTTTTTGGGTTGGTTTGTGAGAGCAACCATAGGTTTTGACCTATGTGGGATTCGTGCGTCGTTTTGGTCATGAGTCAGATTTTAATGCGATATGGGCGTTTTGATATGTAGGTAACCCATATGGACTTCGAGAAGACAAGCAAGCGCATGGCGACGTCGGCATCGGCGAGCGAGGACCAGGTGAGTAGATTTATATCTACGGGGAGAAGTCGGATGGATGGCGTATAGCACCCCCGCAGTCCGTGGTGGTGTATACAGATGCGTATACAGACCAACAATTATTATATGTTATTTGGGATTAATAACGATGTTTAGGATGGATTATTTTAGTGTTGCGAACCCTAGGTTAGTGTTGCACTACACATACACACATACATACTTGCATACATTCCTATTTATATGTGTTCATGGGATTCTTTATTGTTATGTGTTCACATGGGTATGGGACTATGTGTTCACATACGGATTTGAGGATGCTACTTGGGATTGAGCTGAGTCGATGAGATTTGTTTTGTGGTTGTGATATTGGTGATATGGCAGGATTCGTACTTGAGGTACGTCCTGGTGTTATAGCGGATCTTGGGGCGGCGATACGGGTGTATAGTGTTATAAATAAAATGGTCGACATGTCATCGTGATATGAGGCATGATATGCTAGGATATTGATATTAGGCCGTATCGGGCGATGTATACCCCTTGATGATGATATGTGCAGACGATATCGGGTTGTACGAGATTGTCGATCTGTAGTCAGATCATGAGTATATTGAGGATATAAGTATTGTACTAGACATAGGTCAGTATCCTAGACTATGATCTTGAATAAAGAGGATACCAGAGGAATGGTGTGAGGAATATGATATTGACCCATACCAAGATTTGGGGATGCCGTACGACGGATTTACGTACGAGCTATATCTTGATGATTGATCCGCACACTTGACTTGGGAGGTCTGATTGTAGATATGGTATCGGATATGATATTATTAAGGCGGGATCACCGACTAATATATATACAGGTATGTATATGGATCGACTCAGATGTTAGGCGGTTTCCTTACCTGTAGTCCAGCTTGTTAGCTTAGCCCTTTAGTTTAGTTTAGTTGTTAGATTAGATTCGATTCTTACCTATTTCAAAAACTAACGAATCGTGGGTATATTAAAAGACAGCCCAAGGGATGCTACGGATATTTCAAAAGACGTATCTTTTCATAAAAACACCGTAGCCCCTATTTTCAAAACCCCATGATTCGTGTTATTTCAAAAGGCACCATTGTTCATATCAGAATACTGCATTTATACCGCCCATTCTTACGCTCGATTGTTTATAGGTAGGTGCTTTTAATCCGTGTTTGTTACATATTTACAGAATACAGGTTTCCAGTACAAATATTGAATTCAAGACAAAATCTCCACAGTTACACCAAATACAGAACATCTGTTGACAACAGATAAAAGCCGGGTTCCGGTCATCCATATCCGTCCGGTGCTGCGTACCGGTTCCAGGGACAAGACATATGACAGCAGTCATTCGTGTCTCGGACAAGCACAGAGCACGAGAGGGGCTGCACAGGAATCAATGGGTGCACGGAGCTCGAGGGAGATAGAAGTCAAAAGTGAAAAAGATATTGCAATCTTGGACTAAGAATCTGATGATATTCTGGAAGAAATTATCAGAAAATACATGTACCAGACAACAGGGGACAGCAGACCAGGGAAGTACCAAGTTGCCCACACCCTAACCCTACTGTAGGGGCGCGGATCCGCGGCCAATACCCCTATTGGCGGCGGATCCGCGGCCGTACAGGCGCTTCAGGGCATGGGCTTTGGGGGGTAGGATGGTCTTTTCACATGGGTCCAGTTTGTTGCCCTAGATCTTCAACTCCCTGCCTATAAATTCAGCAGATCTGAGCACAACCAAGGGCCATTCTTTGTTATCCATTCTATTGTAGTTTTAGTTCTTTTTCTTCTTCTTCTTCATTCTTTTTCCATGAAAATTGTAGTGAGAGTTTTTTAAGTGGAGATCAATGAAGATGAGGGTTTTGTATCATTCTCTTTTGTTTCTTCTTCCCCTTGAGATTCTTGCTTTCCCTTGATCATTCAACCTCTTCATTGAGCTTGAATGGTTAAGGGTTAGTTATTGATCTCAAGGGTCGTATTCTTTCATGGAATTAGCACTTCATTTCACATGCGTTCTCTACCCTTCCCTTGATCTTGCAACCTCTTGATTGAGCTTGCAAGTTTAAGGGTTGGCTATTGATCACATGCTTGTCTTGAGTCCTAGTTTCTTGTTCTTTTATTACTCGCTTTTTATTACTTTCTTTTTATTACTTGCAATTTATTTCCTTGCACTTTAATTACTTGCAATTTATATTCATGCACTTAATTACTTGTATTCTTTTCTTTTCTTTGTCTTTTCCTTTTGTTCTCTTTTGTTCATTTTGTGAATGTTATATTTATTGTTGTTGTTAAGAATCATATGATATTGTAAGTTAACAATTCTTTGCCCAATTCCTTTTCCCGTTATTTTCAATTGAACTCCGCCCAAACCATACGCAAGCGCTCCGTTAGGCACCGTACCCTGACAAGGTAGCGGTGATTCCTAACCGCGATCGGTTGCGTTCGGTTTGGCGGAGGCGAAAGCAAGAGACAAGAACGGAAGGACAAGGGTAAATAAGCCGGATTCCACGAATACCGCGCTTAAATCCCCTAATCCACGTTGTTGCCGATTGTCTAGCTTCAATTGGTCAAGACTCGGCTCAAGGTTTTGAGTACGGATTTCTTAGCTTACAATCTCGTATTTTCTTCTTAACAACTTTATACTTGCAAATAAACACATAGGTTAGTCTCGAACAAACTCATACAACATTCTTTATTGACTCGTCTAAGACAAGAAAGGACATAACAACCATCTCCCTGTGGACCGACCCGTGCTCAACCGGCTAGCTGCAAAGCGACACCGTCCTGATCACGGTTATACTTTAATTCTTTGAACATCCGACACGCCAAAAGCGTGCGATCAAATGGCGCCGTTGCCGGGGAGACGGTAGCGTATTTTCTTTCTTGTTATTCGGGTTATTATTCTTTTTGTATATATAAAAAAAATATTGAAAAAAAAATAAAAATCTTTTTTTTTTTTTGATAATTTTTGTGGGCAAGAGTGCAGATTTTTGCGTATTTGCAAACTGCAATTGTGGGAAGCAAGTGTACATTCAAGGCTAAGGTGTTTACGAAGTACAGTGCCAAAGATCCGGGTAGTTTGACCTGCGCAAGCGAACCTTTCAAGCTTACCGGATTTGATTCAACGTGGGTTTCCTAACCCAAAACTTAAACGGTACGTACTTTACTAACACCTTCTTCTCAAATCCGACGCTTCCAATATACTATTCTTTGCAGGATTCTTTGCAAGTTCGCTAGCAAACGCTAAAAATTGACTAACCCGTATTTGTTGCAGTGCCGCGGTTAAACTAAAAAAAACAATTTTTTGATTCTTTATAGAATTTTTATTGAATTGTGCATTGCATACATTAATACGGACTTAAGGGCAAGCGAACCCACAAGATACGGTAAAGGATTTCATCACCTTTTCCGTGGCCCACAAATCACGAACTTGCGCATAACGTTTACCCGCACAAATTTAAAAGAAACTAGACTTTAAGCCTTAAGGACTTCGCGCTCACTAGGAGAAGTTAACTGTGTTTAGAACCTTGCTTAACGGTATATTGTTTACGGGGTGTCTAGGAAAGTGTTAACGGCGAAACCGCCAAAAGAGAAAGGGTTATTTAATTAAGGAACTTCGCGAAAGCGTTGGAAAACCTCCCCTTATCTCTGCACTTACCTGGCCTCGTGATCAGTGTATCTTGAGCCTGTTTCTCGACACAGTTTTACTTCGACAATCAAGTTCTGGAGCAGGTCTAGTTGACCTAGGTTAACCCTAGAACGATTAGGTGTGTGGTATTTTTTGTGTCGTGATTGTTTTTTGTCCATATTCTTTTTTGTGTATACTTCATTCTTTTGTTAATATTTAAAAAAAAAATTTTAAAAAAAAATATCACATTCTTTTTCCCCTCCTTTTCTCTACCTTTTTCTCTCTCTCTTCATATCATGGGTACTCCACCTCGCAAAACTCTTGCCGAACTTTGGTACCCACAACCAGACATTACTTCCTACGGTTCTTGTTTTGGTCAAACTTCGAACGATCCATCCATGCCAAAAATTTCTTTGAAAGATCGGATAGACGCGTTTAGGACGAACAACTGGACCTCGCAATCCACTTCGTATCAACCGTTTCAAACATTCACACCTTCTTGTGTTGATACCCCTTTTGAAAATCCAGTTGTAACCCCGAGACCTATGTCTATTGCTGAACGTATTGAACAATCTCGTAGCCGATCTTTCACTCCTTTCACCACTACAAATTCTTGGGATCAACAATTCCATTCACCTTCTTATCCCAATGTTGATCCCACTCCTGTCCAGTCATTCAATTCCTACCAATCCTACCCTACTTTTGCACCTTCCCTAGACATTGCATCAGAACAGCCATTTGGGAGTTTTCAGTATCCAAACAACTTTGAATCTTTTACTGAAACCCCTTCACAACCAATGTCTAGTCTAGAACAGTCGTTGGAAGACTTTAGGGTAGCGTCAAGCCAACAGATGATGGATTTGAATGCGTCCATGGCCGCTCTCATGCAACCTAGTGACCCGGTAGCTAGTTTTCAACTAGATCCAAATTTTTTAATGTATGATGAGGCGGCAGGACAGGCTGTGAATTTGAGTAGAGAGAGTGAGATGTACCCCCTTCCAAATCAAACCTACCCGTCCCAAATTGAATCCCACAACTCCCTTTTTGAAAGTCTATCGAGTATCCCACATGATTTATCAATTGAAGATAGAATGATGAATGAGTTGTGCGACTTCGTAGTGTTTGATTTGCCCGATTGTGAAGGGACTCTTCCAAGTGAAACCGATCCTAAACCTTTTGACCTCTACACCTCCACTTTAGAACCTGAAATGATTGATATCCATGCTTTTGTTGAGGTGTCTGAGAATATAGATTTTCACTTGATCGAGGATATTGACGCTGGGAATATTTTGGATGATGAACCTATAGATTTGGCTGAGTTTTTCTCTTCAAATCATCATCCCGAGTCATTAAATGTTTTTCCCGAACCCTATATGCGTCTGGATTTTGAAGAAAAGTGCATGGATGTGCTAAATTTTGAGGAGAATATTGAGGATAGTTTTGAGGATGAACCAGTTTTAATTGATGAGTCGGATTTTCCAATTCATCCTGTTCCTTTCACTGACTGTGTACACCCTCCAGAACCCTTAACCGATACCCTTCCTCAACCACTTCCCTCCATCCTTTCCATCGTTCCGACCTTGCAAGAACCCGTCTCACTTTCATTTACTATGTCTGGTTTACCAAGTTCGGCGTACCCATGGTTTCTTACGAATCTTGAGGGATTTGACCCCATTTCTCGATGGGTTAATAGATTAGCACAATCGCTTTTCACACATCGGTCATCACAAATTGTGCTAATCTATTTACTCCATTTGCACCCTCAAGTTCGTATTCCACTTCTTTTTTCCTTCCGCCATTCTTCTTCCTCTCATATACCGAGACCGTATCCCGCTTCTCTTCGCATACGGTCTCGCGTATTGTCCTTCTCTTTTCTCTACGCCTTCTTCCACCAACCTGTACATTATAGCGATAAAATCTTTGAATGGTTGGTGCTCACTTTTGGCCTGTGTAAGGCCTTGTATAGCATGATACTGTTCTTTCCCCCCCTAATCCTGAATTTCAACGCTTAACAGTGGACACACTGTTTTACTTAAGTTTGGGGGGGACACTTTTTTTTTGTATATATTTTTGTTTTCCTTTTTGTTTTGTATATAATTTGTTTCTAGGAAGCGCCAGCAATTTTAACCCTCTTGGTATAGCCTGACAGTGAGGGCACTGACAAGTTTAAGTTTGGGGGTGTGCTCGGTAAGCTTTCTTCCTTCACATTCATATGTATATTTTGCATCTGCATATTAAATCCATAAAATCCATAAAAATCTGAAAATTTTCTTAAAATATAAAAACTTTTTTTTCAAGTTAGATTGTGGAAGAACTCTGATTCAACATTCGACGGTTTTTGTTTGAAAAAATAGGAATAACTAAATCTTATGTTTAGATTTTGAAAACCTGAAAGATAACTCTCCTTTGAAATTAACTATAGCTGATATACGTCTTTACATCACACTACACGTTACGTGAGTTTTTGAAATTAGATGACAAGTCTTTTATAAACTTTTAAACAGATAAATAATTTTCTGAGGATCAAATAGGTTTATTCGGAAATAAGTAATGTCAAGAATAGTTTATGAAGTAAAGCGAATATGAAGTAATGTTATTGATGCCGTAATTGGAACTAAGTCTGAAAAATAACCCATCTGAAACTTGATTGGAATGATTACACACCGAACCCACTAAACACGTCTTTTATCCAAAAAAATAATTGAACTACCGGTTATATCTCCGTTCGTATTGAATCATCATGATTTTCACGCCAAACTGTCTTTTGTTTTTGGACCTAGGTAACTTGAGTAATTAAGTCCGCTGGGGTGTTTATACACCTAATGCCCTAAAACCAACTGGTTTGGGTGCATTGGCCCAAAGCTCGCTAAGAAGCCTAGAAAGTCCAGATAAAAACAAGGTCAAGCAAGTGTTCTCTCCGAGTTAAAATTCCTAACGGTTCTTTGTGTGAGAATAATCTTGATAAAAGACAGGCTTTTATAAAAAATTTTAACGGAGATATGAAGGTTTTATTCTATGATAAAGACTATTGCACTTTCACAGAGGTGTGTATGAAATGAAAACAAGAAAAAGGTGGAGTGAAGAATAAGACCTAGTTTCCTTTTAGGGAAGATAGAAATTCTGAAGTTGAAACCTTACTGGAAAACGAAACTTGAAAAATGCTTAACTCTTTATAAAACTTATGTGATACTTTTAAAATTGTTATCTGGGCTTTATTGTGCGACATGATGACTTTAATCGACCTTTCTGGAACTTAACGGCACTATTTGCACTACACGTAAAGACATATAAAACCTGTAGTTAAATAAGAAGCGAGGTGTGAAAACTAAAGGTTCGATAGTCTAGACTTAGGATTATAGAATTGTTATTTTCTGAAACAAAACTTTAGGGTTTGAATCGTAGTTATTTTACAAAACTAACTTGACCGGATTTTGTGGGTAGTATTCGCTGAAAACCCTCAGGAGACAACACTCCTCCTACTAGGGACACCTAGAGGTTTAACGGCTTGTTGCACGCGCTCAGTGCAATTGCGTTCCCTGCGAAAGTGCGGTTATCATTTTATTTTTGTGAATAATTGGTTTTGCTCGGGACGAGCAAAGGTTAAGTTTAGGGGTATTTGTTCATATCAGAATACTGCATTTTATACCGCCCATTCTTACGCTCGGTTGTTTATAGGTTTGTGCTTTTAATCCGTGTTTGTTGCATATTTATAGAATACAGGTTTCCAGTACAAATATTGCAATTCAAGACAAAATCTCCACAGTTACACCAAATACAGAACATCTGTTGACAACAGATGAAAGCCGGGTTCCGGTCATCCATATCCGTCCGGTGCTGCGTACCGGTTCCAGGGACAAGACATATGACAGCAGTCATTCGTGTCTCGGACAAGCACAGAGCACGAGAGGGGCTGCACAGGAATCAATGGGTGCACGGAGCTCGAGGGAGATAGAAGTCAAAAGTGAAAAAGATATTGCAATCTTGGACTAAGAATCTGATGATATTCTGGAAGAAATTATCAGAAAATACATGTACCAGACAACAGGGGACAGCAGACCAGGGAAGTACCAAGTTGCCCACACCCTAACCCTACTGTAGGGGCGCGGATCCGCGGCCAATACCCCCTATTGGCGGCGGATCCGCGGCCGTACAGACGCTTCAGGGCATGGGCTTTGGGGGCTAGGATGGTCTTTTCACATGGGTCCAGTTTGTTGACCTAGATCTTCAACTCCCTGCCTATAAATACAGCAGATCTGAGCACAACCAAGGGCCATTCTTTGTTCTCCATTCTTTTGTAGTTTTAGTTCTTTTTCTTCTTCTTCTTCATTCTTTTTCCATGAAAATTGTAGTGAGAGCTTTTTGAGTGGAGATCAATGAAGATGAGGGTTTTGTATCATTCTCTTTTGTTTCTTCTTCCCCTTGAGATTCTTGCTTTCCCTTGATCATTCAACCTCTTCATTGAGCTTGAATGGTTAAGGGTTAGTTATTGATCTCAAGGGTCGTATTCTTTCATGGAATTAGCACTTCATTTCACATGCGTTCTCTACCCTTCCCTTGATCTTGCAACCTCTTGATTGAGCTTGCAAGTTTAAGGGTTGGCTATTGATCACATGCTTGTCTTTGAGGTCTAGTTTCTTGTTCTTTTATTACTCGCTTTTTATTACTTGCTTTTTATTACTTGCAATTTATTTCCTTGCACTTTAATTACTTGCAATTTATATTCATGCACTTAATTACTTGTATTCTTTTCTTTTCTTTGCCTTTTCTTTTTGTTCTCTTTTGTTCATTTTGTGAATGTTATATTTATTATTGTTGTTAAGAATTATATGATATTGTAAGTTAACAATTCTTTGCCCAATTCCTTTTCCCGTTATTTTCCATTGAACTCCGCCTAAACCATACGCAAGCGCTCCGTTAGGCACCGTACCCTGACAAGGTAGCGGTGATTCCTAACCGCGACCAGTTGCGTTCGGTTTGGCCGGAGGCGAAAGCAAGAGACAAGAACGGAAGGACAAGGGTAAATAAGCCGGATTCCATGAATACCGCGCTTAAATCCCCTAATCCACGTTGTTGCCGATTGTCTAGCTTCAATTGGTCAAGACTCGGCTCAAAGGTTTTGAGTACGGATTTCTTAGCTTACAATCTCGTATTTTCTTCTTAACAACTTTATACTTGCAAATAAACACATAGGTTAGTCTCGAACAAACTTATACAACATTCTTTATTGACCCGTCTAAGACAAGAAAGGACATAACAACCATCTCCCTGTGGACCGACCCATGCTCAACCGGCTAGCTGCAAAGCGACACCGTCCTGATCGCGGTTATACTTTAATTCTTTGAACATCCGACACGCCAAAAGCGTGCGATCAACCATTTGTAGGACTTATATTAGATTAATGCAGGTTAGTTATAGTTGCGTCTAGTATTCAGCTCCCGCTTATTATTGTGGTTCGCTTCGCATGGCATACTTATGTTATAATTTCTTATTGAACTATTGATATCATGCTGTTAGGACACCAGCACCATTACCGATGATGCGTATGTACCACGTACACTTACTTGCCGGCTCAAACATATCTTCATCGGTAATTGCCATGTCACGTACACCTTAGAAAATATTATTGCTTGACATAGCCTGTTAGCTAATAGTTTAGACATTGTAGTTATTACCTGCTACTTCATGCATACTGTTATTCATTGTTATGCCGCATTCATGGATTCTCATACATATATTCACTATTTTACGTGTTATTGAGGTTTTGGATTCGGATTTCCTTGAGATTTTCTGGATTTGGAGGAAAACCGCAAAAACATAAATAAACCTTTTCTCTCTTTTAAAATAAAAAGTGCGGTTTTCCCATGATGTATGAGTCGTCCACCATGAGTTTGCTGATGGATTTCGAGACCTGATTCGAGGAGTGGAGGAATCGTTTCGGGTACATAGTGGGCCCGGTGCGGTACCCCGGGGCAAGAGGAATGTGTTGTTGACGTTGAGCCCGGCAGAGGAGCACTACCGACCGGTGATATTACCCGACGCGTCGGATATCCGGAGGATACCGTCATGGTCTTGAGATGGATGGTAGGGGCCGGTCTGGATTGACGGCACCCTAGATATTGATTTTGAGATATTGAGGTACAGAGATTGTGATACAGAGATATCGAGATATTTGGACACTTGTTTTGTGTCGATGCTGGGCACTGTTTTATGCTGATTTCATTTATGGTACCTCACTTTAAAAATACAGAAATCTCACTGATTTATGAAAGCAATTTTCGTCAGTACATGCATTCTGTTCCGTGCATTTATACCTCATTCATATGATATATTGCTACCCGAGGCACTGACACGGGCATATGAGATTACACTCGGGTTAGATATTACCCTAGCCATTGTTATAGGCTGCATGTTATTCATATATTTGAGGATATATTATGATCATTGACCTAGGTTGCGTTATTTATGCGATTTCTGTGCGTAGATGTTTCTCTATTCACGAGTTGGCAACTCACCCCCGTTGTGCCCAAGTTTCTTGCAGACTTGCCGTACAGGTTTCATTACGGCTTTGCGGGCATAGTTTCCTTCGGGTGATTTGCTAGTAGGTGGGTTTACTTGTATCGTACCCCCCATAATATAACTTGTATATTATTACTCTGTTGTATCTAGAAGTTCCATCAACCAACATGTATTTATTTTGAGATAGAGACCAGTGATGTTATTCCTTCGACCTTAGAGTCGCGCGTTTTATTTCTATGGTTTTCTTGCGGTTTTGAGTTTCCTTTTGAGTTTTGATCCTCGCCCTTGGCGTTGTATATTATATTGCTTGTGTGGTTGTGACCGTCGATTGACGAAGAGCTAGCTCCCGCTTGGGGATGCCTTTTTATTGATTTCGTATACTATTCATGTTGTATCCCGTTTGGGAGCCAGTATTTTCAAAGGAAACTCTGCCGAAATTTTCAGGAAATACTTGATGTTTTTAAAACCGCATAACTAGGCTTATGCTATTAAAACTACTTGATTTAAATTGGTTTTCCTTCACTCTACTACTTTTCTTGGTTTGGATTTCTGGGTTTTTCGGCTTACTTAGATTACGTACGCCTCGAGACGTTTCGTAGTCTAAGTGCCGGTCATATTCCGTACTTTCGGGACGTGAGAAAGTTGGTATCAGAGCGTTAAGTTTTACCTTCGGAGCGTAGGATGACCCTTGGTTGATGGAATAGGTGACTAAAGTAGAGTGACGTACCGTTGGTATGTTCCGCGGCATATTTACGCCACGCCACTCCACTTAAGAATCCTTAGGATGTACATTTCCTTGTTCAGTATTATACTCCTTCCTGATCTAGCCTCATCGGTACCAGTTTGGTTTTGCTGCCACGATTACGGGCAGGGAGAGCTACGGCTAGAGTTGCGGTCAGCACGAGCTCGTAACGAACGAGGAATGACCAGGGCGTGATGCCGGCGACACCCGATTGTAGAGAGGTGTCTTTTGATTGTGTTTTCGCACCACGAGCGTTGATGGATCGCTGTATGAGATTACTCGGACGGACATATCAGCACCAGAGGATTGAGCCAATGATAGAAGGTCGCTAGTCACCTACGGATGAATGACTAAGACATGTGATTCGTTCGCCTACCCGATGAGAGGTAATCAGATAGATTGATTCCAGTTAGAGACGACTTCACGCGGAGACGTTGGGAGTCGACAGAGGTGATCGAATGTCAGAAACCTATTATTCCAAGTTTAAAGTAGTCGGAAGGACATGCAGGCAATTCTATTGTCCCTCTAGAAGAATGAAACCCTAACTCGACATAATGACCGTGTGAAAGCCTTTGAACCTTAGGGTTTGCGGCAGTTCCACGGTGCCATTAGTGAGGCTTTGGTTTGCCCTTCTACTGCTGGACCACCGATGCTGTGGTATGTATTCGATACTATTAAACTGTGCCCAAGATGTTGAGCTCTTGGGGGATTATGAGGTTTTGACGACTCGATCGGATGGCTCGACTTAATTCGGATGCTTGGTGGTGAGATGCATTTCTTGGGAGACTCCCGATACGAGGATAGCCGTTGGAGCTCAGTCCATGTAGCCACAATGAGACAAGTCCGAAGCAGTCGGCATTAGAGAAAGTGGAGTAATGAGGTCCGTACAAGATCTGGATAAGACGACGTTCCACTCCGCCGACATCAGAGATGCGATACGCATGCCGAGGCAGAGTACTGGATATACCTTCCAGAAGGAGTCGCGATGGGTATGCAGCCGTTCCGGAGCAAGATGCAAGAAAGGACGATGACTTCCGGACAGTTGGCAGAGACGAGACATGGAAGAGACCGTGAGCAGGATTCCTTCCAGGATACTGCTGCAATGATACTTGCACCCAGGATCAGATGTGTCATGTACATTCAGAGAGCCAGAGGCCGACGCCAGTGATATGCTGTCTTACGAGTGGTCGCGATGATTGACCGGGAGATGACAAGAGACGTGCCAGAACGGGATCATCCCCGTTAGCACACCTGACAAGGCCGATGAGCCGATGGACCGAGAGATTGGTAATTCCCAGTGAAGACCTTGACCCAGGAGTGGTCATTGTTACGCACACCAGCAGGCCAGAGTCCATGATCATCGACGAGACGTCCCACTAGTGACCGCGACAGTTGGCCCGAGATTCTTAGAGGATGCGCTTGAGCGGTACTTTTCCGCCATTATTGATTTCGATGTTTTGGGTGATTTATTCGCATGATTTGATTTTGATGATTGAGGATTTACGATCTTTGCACAGGGTTGCACTTGATATTGTTTTCGTGCTTTGGTTTCACATGTTTGTGATATTACGGTTTTAGACATTTGAGTTGATTTTGTCCGTATGCACGCACACGATTTGGTTCCTGCACTCTGCATAGTTTATATATGCTTGCAGTGCAGTGATACGCCTTTTGTGCACTTAGATGCACTGGACTTCGATTTCGATTGTGATACTCGATATTTGTTTGTGCACCTGATTTGATTTTGCGCCTGTTCGGCGCTTGATATTGGATTTCATGATTTCGTGCATGATGGATGCACCTGCCTTGGATTTTCGCACATGTTGAGCGCATGTTTTGAGATGTGATTTTGGTGCACACCAGATGCACTAATTCGAGATTTTTCGTGCATGTCAGATGCACCTGATTTTGCTATCAGGCACACACGTTGTCTACGACAGATGCTTTGTGCACACCCGATGCACTTAGATCTTGTTTCTGTGCACTTGTATGGCACATATATGGATTTTGATTTCCATGCGCACCAGACGCACGTAGTACTCATACGCGTATTTTGGGATTGATTTTTCCTATAGAGCAGTACGTTTTTATGATATTTACTATGTGTTTTCGTACTGGGCAGGACAAGTCAGAGGACAGTACCTGAATATATTTGGCATTCATTTCCTTCAGATATTTACATATATCGATTTGATATTTACGTGTGTAGTTCCGATTTATAGCATATTGGTTTTGTATTGGATTTGACATTGTGTCTTTACCATGACTCCAAAGATGGCGGGATGCTTGACGGAGTTTTGATTTTAAGTTATATGATCATTTTTCATGCGCATGCGTTGCTCTACGATTTGTTTTATGTATTTACGATTTCGGAGCCCCGACGACTTGATGGTTTTGCTTAGATGTTTTAGTATTTGGGGGAGTTTTAACTTAAATTCGGGGACCGAATTTCTTTAAGGGGGGAAGATTTTAACGTTTTGAAAATCGTTTCGGTGAAAATTCGAAAAAACGGTAAAATAAGGGGGGTTTCTGTAAAAAGTCAAAATACAAATATTTTTATTATAAAATTAAATATACATATTCTAGCTATGAATTTGATAGTATTTGGTGTTTATTGAGCCACTGGTGAAATTTCAAATTTTTTGAAAATTTTCCGTAATTAATTATTTTAATATTATTTTAAGCCGTCACTAATATATTTAATTAGGGAAAATTACAAATTGGAATGGGTTGAAACAAATTTTGTGCATCATAAAACATTAAATAAAATTTTGTCATGTGGTTTTTGAAATGAAATCGTTTGCCAAAACGGTTTAGAAAATATCGAAGAAAAAGGGCTTTTTTCGGTGAAATTAGTGTTAATAGGAATTGGGGTATAGCATTTATCTTTTTCCTAACCCACACACCCACACCTCACCCTCTCCCCATGAGGCCGGCCCCACCATGACAGCCCCCCCTCTCTCTCTCCAATCACCTCACTTTCAAAAGAAAAGAAAAGAAAAGAAAAGAAAGTGAAAGAAAGTCAAAAGGGGGTGTGGACTTTGACTTTTTCTCTCCACTTTCTCCACCTCACTCTCTCTCCTCCTCCCTCAAAAATTCTGGCCGAAACCCCTCCCTCTTGCTGCCCCCATTTTTTCTACACTCATTTCATCACAAAAAATTCATCAAAATACTTCAAATCCCTACAAATTCAAAGCAAAATCTAAATCTACTCACTACCCATTATTCCTTGGCTATACTATTATGGATCTTGGTGATAAGTTGGCATTTTGGAGACATGTTGCATGTGAGATCTCATGATCTTTGAGGTATAAATCTTTGTTCCATGGTTTGATTATTGATTAGTTAGTAAATTGTTGCTATCATACTTCAAGTGAAGCTAATTAGGTGTGTATTAGGTTTATTTGCTTATTTAGAAAATTCAAGAAAGGGTTTTGAATTGCAATTAGTGTTCTTATCATGTAATCATGGTTAAAATGAGTGGATTAACATGTTAATGTGATGCTAAAACTAACTAGTTGCTAGTTTACTAATTGAGGCTTGTAATTGTTAAAATTGGAATTTTATGCAAACTAGGTTTTGGAAATTTATTGAAAATGTTAGACTAAAAATCTAATTAGGTTTTTCATGACTTCATTAACATTATTAAGTGTGGTTTAATGACTTTGGATCTTGCAAAACCAAGCTTAATTCTTAAATTGTGAATTTTGCTTTAAAAAGAGTTAAAATCGGTATTTTTGCAAACTAGTTTTTTTGAACATATATGGTTTGGTGAAATTAAATTATGAAAATGATTTATATGACTTATTTAAGATATTTAATAAGTATATTGGCCGCTACATTCAGTTAAACGTCGAGTTTTGTACTAAAACGGGTAATTTTTGCTTGCTAGATTTTCGGAAAAATGGCTTCTAAAGTGAATTTAGGGTTTTTGTGAATTTTAACCTATTCTATATTTAAATTAGTATTCGTGAATGTGCAAATGAGTGTACTTGGGGTTTTCTCGATGGTCGGGCGTTTGCACACCGACGTCGAGGGTTTTTGGGTTGGTTTGTGAGAGCAACCATAGGTTTTGACCTATGTGGGATTCGTGCGTCGTTTTGGTCATGAGTCGGATTTTAATGCGATATGGGCGTTTTGATATGTAGGTAACCCATATGGACTTCGAGATGACAAGCAAGCGCATGGCGACGTCGGCATCGGCGAGCGAGGACCAGGTGAGTAGATTTATATCTACGGGGAGAAGTCAGGTGGATGGCGTATAGCATCCCCGCAGTCCGTGGTGGTGTATACGGATGCGTATACAGACCAACAATTATTATATGTTATTTGGGATTAATAACGATGTTTAGGATGGATTATTTTAGTGTTGCGAACCCTAGGTTAGTGTTGCACTACACATACACACATACATACTTGCATACATTTCTATTTATATGTGCTCAAGGGATTCTTTATAGTTATGTGTTTACATGGGTATGGGACTATGTGTTCACATACGGATTTGAGGATGCTACTTGGGATTGAGCTGTGTCGATGAGATTTGTTTTGTGGTTGTGATATCGGTGATATGGCAGGATTCGTACTTGAGGTACGTCCTGGTGTTATAGCGGATCTTGGGGCGGCGATACGGGTGAATAGTGTTATAAATAAAATGGTCGACATGTGATCGTGATATGAGGCATCATTTGCTAGGATATTGATATTAGGCCGTATCGGGCGATGTATACCCCTTGATGATGATATGTGCTGACGGTATCGGGTTGTACGAGATTGTCGATCTGTAGTCAGATAATGAGTATATTGAGGATATTAGTATTGTACTAGACATAGGTCAGTACCCTAGACTATGATCTTGAATAAAGAGGATACCAGAGGAATGGTGTGAGGAATATGATATTGACCCGTACCAAGATTTGGGGATGCCGTACGACGGATTTACGTACGAGCTATATCTTGATGATTGATCCGCACTCTTGACTTGGGATGTCTGATTGTAGATATGGTATCGGATATGATATTATTGATGCGGGATCACCGACTAATATATATACAAGTATGTATATAGATCGACTCAGTTGTTAGGCGGTTTCCTTACCTGTAGTCCAGCTTGTTAGCTTAGCCCTTTAGTTTAGTTTAGTTGTTAGATTAGATTAGATTCGATTCTTACCTATTTCAAAAACTAACGAATCGTGGGTATTTTAAAAGACAGCCCATGGGATCCTACGGATATTTCAAAAAACGTATCTTTTCATAAAAACACCGTAGCCCCTATTTTCAAAACCCCATGATTCGTGTTATTTCAAAAGGCACCATTTGTAGGACTTATATTAGATTAATGCAGGTTAGTTACAGTTGCGTCTAATATTCAGCTCCCGCTTATTATTGTGGTTCGCTTCACATCGCATACTTATGTTATAATTTCTTATTGAACTATTGATATCATGCTGTTTGGACACCAGCACCATTACCGATGATGAGTATGTACCACGTACACTTACTTGCCGGCTCACACACATCTTCATCGGTAATTGCCATGTCACGTACACCTTAGAAAATATTATTGCTTGACATAGTCTGTTAGCTAATAGTTTAGACATTGTAGTTATTACCTGCTACTTCATGCATACTGTTATTCATTGTTATGCCGCATTCATGGATTCTCATGCATATATTCACTATTTTACGTGTTATTGAGGTTTTGGATTCGGATTTCCATGAGATTTTCTGGATTTGGAGGAAAACCGCAAAAACATAAATAAACCTTTTCTCTCTTTTAAAATAAAAAGTGCGGTTTTCCCATGATGTATGAGTCGTCCACCATGAGTTTGATGATGGATTTCGAGACCCGATTCGAGGAGTGGAGGAACCGTTTCGGGTACATGGTGGACCCGGTGCGGTACCCCGGGGCAAGAGGAATGTGTTGTTGACGGTGATATTACCCGATGCGTCGGATATTCGGAGGATACCGTCGTGGTCTTGAGATGGATGGTAGGGGCCGGTCTGGATTGACGGCACCCTAGATATTGATTTTGAGATATTGAGTTATAGAGATTGTGATACAGAGATATCGAGATATTTGGACACTTGTTTTGTGTCGATGCTGGGCACTGTTTTATGCCGATTTCATTTATGGTACCCACTTTAAAAATACAGAAATCTCACTGATTTATGAAAGCAGTTTTCGTCAGTACATGCATTCTGTTCCGTGCATTCATACCCCATTCATATGATATATTGCTACCCGAGGCACTGACACGGGCACATGAGATTACACTCAGGTTAGATATTACCCTAGCCATTGTTATAGGATGTATGTTATTCATATATTTGAGGATATATTATGATCATTGACCTAGGTTGCGTTATTTATGCGATTTCTGTGCGTAGATGTTTTTCTATTCACGAGTTGGCAACTCACCCCCGTTGTGCCCCAGTTTCTTGCAGGTTTGCCGTACAGGTTTCATTACGGCTTTGCGGGCATAGTTTCCTTCGGGTGATTTGCTAGTAGGTGGGTTTACTTGTATCGTACCCCACATTATATAACTTGTATATTATTACTCTGTTGTATCTAGAAGTTCCATCAACCAACATGTATTTATTTTGAGATAGAGACCAGTGATGTTATTTCCTTCGACCTTCGAGTCGCGCGTTATATTTCTGTGGTTTTCTTGCGGTTTTAAGTTCCTTTTGAGTTTTGATCCTCGCCCTTGGCGTTGTATATTATATTGCTTGTGTGGTTGTGACCGTCGATTGACGAAGAGCTAGCTCCCGCTTGGGGATGCCTTTTTATTGATTTCGTATACTATTCATGTTGTATCCCGTTTGGGAGCCAGTATTTTCAAAGAAAACTCTGCCGAAATTTTCAGGAAATACTTAATGTTTTTAAAACCGCATAACTCGGCTTATGCTATTAAAACTACTTGATTTAAATTGGTTTTCCTTCACTCTACTACTTTTCTTGGTTTGGATTTCTGGGTTTTTCGGCTTACTTAGATTATGTACGCCTCGAGATGTTTCGTAGTCTAAGTGCCGCTCATATTCCGTACTTTCGGGACGTGAGAAAGTTGGTATCAGAGCGTTAGGTTTTACCTTCGGAGCGTAGGATGACCCTTGGTTGATGGAATAGGTGAATAAAGTAGAGTGACGTACCGTTGGTATGTTCCGCGGCATATTTACGCCACGCCACTCCACTTAAGAAGCCTTAGGATGTACATTTCCTTGTTCAGTATTATACTCCTTCCTGATTTAGCCTCATCGGTACCAGTTTGGTTTTGCTGCCATGATTACGGGCAGGGAGAGCTACGGCTAGAGTTGCTGTCAGCACGAGCTCGTCACGAACGAGGACTGACCAGGGCGTGATGCCGGCGACACCCGATTGTAGAGAGGTGTCTTTTGATTGTGTTTTCGCACCACGAGCGTTGATGGATCGCTGTATGAGATTACTCGGACGGACATATCAGCACCAGAGGATTGTTCGAATGATAGAAGGTCGCTAGTCACCCACGGATGAATGACTGAGACATGTGATTCGTTCGCCTACCCGATGAGAGGTCATCAGATAGATTGATTCCAGCTAGAGACGACTTCACGCGGAGACGTTGGGAGTCGACAGAGGCGATCGAATGTCAGAAACCTATTATTCCAAGTTTAAAGTAGTCGGAAGGACATGCAGGCAATTCTATGGTCCCTCTAGAAGAATGAAACCCTAACTCGACATAATGACCGTGTGAAAACATTTGAACCTTAGGGTTTGCGGCAGTTCTACGGCGCCATTAGTGAGGCTTGGGTTTCCCCTTCTACGGCTGGACCACCGATGCTGTGGTATGTATTCGATACTATTAAACTGTGCCCAAGATGTTGAGCTCTTGGGGGATTATGAGGTTTTGATGACTCGATCGGATGGCTCGACTTAATTCGGATGCTAGGTGGTGAGATGCATCTCATGGGAGACTCCCGATACGAGGATAGCCGTTGGAGCTCAGTCCATGTAGCCACGATGAGACAAGTCCGAAGCAGTCGGCATTAGAGAAAGTGGAATAATGAGGTCCGTACAAGATCTGGATAAGACGACGTTCCACTCTGCCGACATCAGAGATGCGATACGCATGCCGAGGCAGAGTACTGGATATACCTTCCAGAAGGAGTCGCGATGTGTATGCAGCCGTTCCGGAGCAAGATGCAGGTATAGGAAAGGACGATGACTTCCGGACAGTTGGCAGAGACGAGACATGGAAGAGATCGTGAGCAGGATTCCTTCCAGGATACTGCTGCAATGATACTTGCACCCAGGATCAGATGTGTCACGTACATTAAGAGAGCCAGAGGCCGACACCAGTGATATGCTGTCTTACGAGTGGTCGCGATGATTGACCGGGAGATGACAAGAGACGTGCCAGAACGGGATCATCCCCGTTAGCACACCTGACAAGGCCGATGAGCCGATGGACCGAGAGATTGGTAATTCCCAGTGAAGACCTTGACCCAGGAGTGGTCATTGTTACGCACACCAGCAGGCCAGAGTCCATGATCATCGACGAGACGTCCCACTAGTGACCGCGACAGTTGGCCCGAGATTCTTAGAGGTTGTGCTTGAGCGGTACTATTCCGCCATTATTGATTTCAATGTTTTGGGTGATTTATTCGCATGATTTGATTTTGATGATCGAGGATTTACGATCTTTGCACAGTGTTGCACTTGATATCGTTTTCGTGCTTTGTTTTCACATGTTTGTGATTTTACGGTTTTAGGCATTTTAGTTGATTTTTTCCGTATGCACGCATACGATTTGGTTCCTGCACTCTGTATAGTTTATATATGCTTGCAGTGCAGTGATACGCCTTTTGTGCACTTAGATGCACAGGAATTCGATTTCGATTGTGATACTCGATATTTGTTTGTGCACCTTGTGCCCTTGATTTGATTTTGCGCATGTTCGGCGCTTGATATTGGATTTCATGATTTCGTGCATGATGGATGCACCTGCCTTGGATTTTCGCACATGTTGAGCGCATGTTTTGGGATGTGATTTTGGTGCATACCAGATGCACTAATTGGAGATTTTTCGTGTATGTCATATGCACCTGATTTTGCTGTCAGGCACACACGTTGCCTACGACAGATGCTTTGTGCACACCCGATACACTTAGATCTTGTTTCTGTGCACTTGTATGGCACATATATGGATTTTGATTTCCGTGCGCACCAGACGCACGTAGTACTCATACGCGTTTTTTGGGATTGATTTTTCCTATAGAGCAGTACATTTTTATGATATTTACTATGTGTTTTCGTACTGGGCAGGACTAGTCAGAGGACAGTACCTGAATATATTTGGCATTCATTTCCTTCAGATATTTACATATATAGATTTGATATTTACGTGTGTAGTTCCGATTTATAGCATATTAGTTTTGTATTGGATTTGACATTGTGTCTTTACCATGACTCCAATGATGGCGGGATGCTTGACGGAGTTTTGATTTTGAGTTATATGCTTATTTTTCATGCGCATGCGTTGCGCTACGATTTGTTTTATGTATTTACGATTTCGGAGCCCCGACGACTTGATGGTTTTGCTTAGATGTTTTTGTATTTGGGGGAGTTTTAACTTAAATTCGGGGACCGAATTTCTTTAAGGGGGGAAGATTGTAACGTTTTGAAAATCGTTTCGGTGAAAATTCGAAAAAACGGTAAAATAAGGGGGTTTTCTGTAAAAAGTCAAAATACAAATATCTTTATTATAAAATTAAATATACATATTCTAGCTATGAATTTGATAGTATTTGGTGTTTATTGAGCCACTGGTGAAATTTCAAATTTTCTGAAAATTTTTCTGAAATTAATTATTTTAATATTATTTTAAGCCGTCACTAATATATTTAATTATGGAAAATTACAAATTGGAATGGGTTGAAACAAATTTTTTGCATCATAAAACATTAAATAAAATTTTATCATGTGATTTTTGAAGTGAAATCGTTTGCCAAAACGATTTAAAAAATATCGAAGAAAAAGGGCTTTTTCGGTGAAATTAGTGTTAATGGGAATTGGGGTATAGCATTTATCTTTTTCCTAACCCACACACCCACACCTCACCCTCTCCCCATGTGGCCGGCCCCACCATGACAGCCCCCCCTCTCTCTCTCCAATCACGTCACTTTCAAAAGAAAAGAAAAGAAAAGAAAAGAAAGTGAAAGAAAGTCAAAAAGGGGTGTGGACTTTGACTTTTTCTCTCTACTTTCTCCACCTCACTCTCTCTCCTCCTCCCTCAAAAATTCTGGCCGAAACCCCTCCCTCTTGCTGCCCCCATTTTTTCTACTTTCATTTCAACACAAAAAATTCATCAAAATGCTTCGAATCCCTACAAATTCAAAGCAAAATCAAAATCTACTCACTACCCATTATTCCTTGGCTATACTATTATGGATCTTGGTGATAAGTTGGCATTTTGGAGACATGTTGCATGTGGGATCTCATTATCTTTGAGGTATAAATCTTTGTTCCATGGTTTCATTATTGATTAGTTAGTAAATTGTTGCTATCATACTTCAAATGAAGCTAATTAGGTGTGTATTAGGTTTATTTGCTTATTTAGAAAATTCAAGAAAGGGTTTTGAATTGCAATTAGGGTTCTTATCATGTAATCATGGTTAAAATGAGTGGATTAACATGTTAATGTGATGCTAAAACTAACCTAGTTGCTAGTTTACTAATTGAGGCTTGTAATTGTTAAAATTGGAATTTTATGCAAACTAGGTTTTGGAAATTTATTGCAAATGTTAGACAAAAAATCTAATTAGGTTTTTCATGACTTCATTAACATTATTAAGTGTGGTTTAATGACTTTGGATCATGCAAAACCAAGCTTAATTGTTAAATTGTGAATTTTGCTTTAAAAAGAGTTAAAATCGGTATTTTTGCAAACTAGTTTTTTTGAACATATATGGTTTGGTGAAATTAAATTATGGAAATGATTTATATGACTTATTTAAGATATTTAATAAGTATATTGGCCACTACATTCAGTTAAACGTCGAGTTTTGTACTAAAACGGGTAATTTTTGCTTGCTAGATTTTCGGAAAAATGGCTTCTAAAGTGAATTTGGGGTTTTTGTGAATTCTAACCTATTCTATATTTAAATTACTATTCGTGAATGTGCAAATGAGTGTACTTGGGTTTTTCTCGATGGTCGGGCGTTTGCACGCCGACGTCGAGGGTTTTTGGGTTGGTTTGTGAGAGCAACCATAGGTTTTGACTTATGTGGGATTCGTGCGTCGTTTTTGTCATGAGTCGGATTTTAATGCGATATGGGCGTTTTGATATGTAGGTAACCCATATGGACTTCGAAACGAAAAGCAAGCGCATGGCGACGTCGGTATCGGTGAGCGAGGACCAGGTGAGTAGATTTATATCTACGGGGAGAAGTCGGGTGGATGGCGTATAGCACCCCCGCAGTCCGTGGTGGTGTATACGGATGCGTATACACACCAACACTTATTATATGTTATTTGGGATTAATAACGATGTTTAGGATAGATTATTTTTGTGTTGCGAACCCTAGATTAGTGTTGCACTACACATACACACATACATACTTGCATACATTCATATTTATATGTGCTCATGGGATTCTTTATAGTTATGTGTTCACATGGGTATGGGATTATGTGTTCACATACGGATTTAAGGATGATACTTGGGATTGAGCTGAGTCGATGAGATTTGTTTTGTAGTTGTGATATCGGTGATATGGTAGGATTCGTACTTGAGGTACGTCCTGGTGTTATAGCGGATCTTGGGGCGGCGATACGGGTGAATAGTGTTATAAATAAAATGGTCGACATGTGATCGTGATATGAGGCATGATATGCTAGGATATTGATATTAGGTCGTATCGGGCGATGTATACCCCTTGATGATGATATGTGCTGACGGTATCGGGTTGTACGAGATTGTCGATCTGTATTCAGATCATGAGTATATTGAGGATATTAGTATTGTACTAGACATAGGTCAGTAACATAGACTATGATCTTGAAAAAGTGGATACCAGAGGAATGGTGTGAGGAATATGATATTGACCCGTACCCAGATTTGGGGATGCCGTACGACGGATTTACGTACGAGCTATATCTTGATGATTGATCCGCACTCTTGACTTGGGATGTCTGATTGTAGATATGGTATCGGATATGATATTATTGAGGCGGGATCACCGACTAATATATATACAGGTATGTATATGGATCGACTCAGATGTTAGGCGGTTTCCTTACCTGTAGTCCAGCTTGTTAGCTTAGCCCTTTAGTTTAGTTTAGTTGTTAGATTAGATTCGATTCTTACCTATTTCAAAAACTAACGAATCGTGGGTATTTTAAAAGACAGCCCAAGGGATCTTACGGATATTTCAAAAGACGTATCTTTTCATAAAAACACCGTAGCCCCTATTTTCAAAACCCAAAGATTCGTGTTATTTCAAAAGGCACCATTTGTAGGACTTATATTAGATTAATGCAGGTTAGTTACAGTTGCGTCTAGTATTCAGCTCCCGCTTATTATTGTGGTTCGCTTCGCATCGCATACTTATGTTATAATTTCTTATTGAACTATTGATATCATGCTGTTAGGACACCAGCACCATTACCGATGATGCGTATGTACCACGTACACTTACTTGCCGGCTCACACACATCTTCATCGGTAATTGCCATGTCACGTACACCTTAGAAAATATTATTGCTTGACATAGCCTGTTAGCTAATAGTTTAGACATTGTAGTTATTACCTGCTACTTCATGCATACTGTTATTCATTGTTATGCCGCATTCATGGATTCTCATGCATATATTCACTATTTTATGTGTTATTGAGGTTTTGGATTCGGATTTCCATGAGATTTTCTGGATTTGGAGGAAAACCGCAAAAACATAAATAAACCTTTTCTCTCTTTTAAATTAAAAAGTGCGGTTTTCCCATGATGTATGAGTCGTCCACCATGAGTTTGCTGATGGATTTTGAGACCCGATTCGAGGAGTGGAGGAACCGTTTCGGGTACATGGTGGGCCCGGTGCGGTACCCCGGGGCAAGAGGAATGTGTTGTAGACGTTGAGCCCGACAGGGGAGCACTACCGACCGGTGATATTACCCGACGCGTCAGATATCCGGAGGATACCGTCGTGGTCTTGAGATGGATGGTAGGGGCCGGTCTGGATTGACGGCACCATAGATATTGATTTTGAGATATTGAGGTACAGAGATTGTGATACAGAGATATCGAGATATTTGGACACTTGTTTTGTGTCGATACTGGGCACTGTTTTATGCTGATTTCATTTATGGTACCTCACTTTAAAAATACAGAAATCTCACTGATTTATGAAAGCAGTTTTCTTCTGTACATGCATTCTGTTCCGTGCATTCATACCTCATTCATATGATATTTTGCTACCCGAGGCACTGACACGGGCACATGAGATTACACTCGGGTTAGATATTACCCTAGCCATTGTTATAGGCTGCATGTTATTCATATATTTGAGGATATATTATGATCATTGACCTAGGTTGCGTTATTTATGCGATTTCTGTGCGTAGATGTTTTTCTATTCACGAGTTGGCAACTCACCCCCGTTGTGCCCCAGTTTCTTGCAGGTTTGCCGTACAGGTTTCATTACGGCTTTGCGGGCATAGTTTCCTTCGGGTGATTTGCTAGTAGGTGGGTTTACTTGTACCGTACCCTCCATTGTATAACTTGTATATTATTACTCTGTTGTATCTAGAAGTTCCATCAACCAACATGTATTTATTTTGAGATAGAGACCAGTGATGTTATTCCTTCGACCTTAGAGTCGCGCGTTATATTTCTGTGGTTTTCTTGCTGTTTTGAGTTTCCTTTTGAGTTTTGATCCTCGCCCTTGGCGTTGTATATTATATTGCTTGTGTGGTTGTGACCGTCGATTGACGAAGAGCTAGCTCCCGCTTGGGGATGCCTTTTTATTGATTTCGTATACTATTCATGTTGTATCCCGTTTGGGAGCCAGTATTTTCAAAGGAGACTCTGCCGAAATTTTCAGGAAATACTTGATGTTTTTAAAACCGCATAACTCGGCTTATGCTATTAAAACTACTTTATTTAAATTGGTTTTCCTTCACTCTACTACTTTTCTTGGTTTGGATTTCTGGGTTTTTCGGCTTACTTAGATTACGTACGCCTCGAGACGTTTCGTAGTCTAAGTGCCGGTCATATTCCGTACTTTCGGGACGTGACAGTTTCGAAGGGGTATCCGGGTATTCTAAGTAATGCCTCTTCCATTATCAGATTCACAACTGTGACCGTATATTTCTTTGCCATCTCTCCAAATCCCTTTATATGTCTTTAGTCATTACCTTCTGTACACCCCTTTATGCTAAATGGTTTTCTTCCTTTCCTACCGTTCGGGACCAGCCTATGGTTTGGAAGAAGACTATCCAATAAGAGTAATAGGTGTACTGTCCTAATCCTAGGAGTACTTGTAGCCCGAGAGAAGGTAAAGATAAAAGACAACTGAATAAAACTTTATTCCTATTTCTCCTGAACCAGAATCCATCCCCGAAGTGGAACAAGTTCCTTCGAGTTCGTATATAACCATACGATGGAGTATCCAAATAACTGGGGATTTTTGTAGTGATACGGGGTGTTCCGGAGAATTACAAAGATGAAGTAGGAGTGGCGATGAAATACTTGGTTTGGTCGTGAATAGCAGTCGCGATTTACTTTGCCCTCTTACTAATCCATTTATTTGTCTTTACTTAATACCTTCTGTACACCATCGTTAGGCTAATTGGTTTTCTTCATTCCCTACTGTTTGGCACCTGCCTATGGTTTAGAAGAAGACTATCCAATTAGCGTAATAGGTGTACTGTCCTAATCCAAGGAACACTCGCAACATGAGAGAAGGTAAAAGGAAAAGACAACTGAATAGTCCAATTCATTTTCCCCAGAACCGGAAACCATCCTCGAATCTGGAACAAGTTCCTTCGAGTTCGTATATAACCATACGATGGTTTTATCCAATGGAAGTGGATGTTCGTAGTAATTCGGGGTGTTCTGGAGAAAAGGGTAAAAGTAGGAGTGGCAATAAGGTATGCAACTTTGACAATCCAAAAGCCGGTATTTTAAGAAGGTTCGGTTAACTTGGTCACTGAGTTATAGTCAAGGGTCGGGTCATGATCGCTGCCAAAGAGAGAGATAAAAGAAACACTATGCGTGCACTCTAATCTAGATCATAATGGTTACCAATTTATCTAATTAGGAAACCTCCCACTGTAAGCTCAAATTCTCCTCCAAACCCGAAAGAAGAATTAGTCGGGATCACCTGAGGAGTAAACCAACTCATCAGTGGGAATTGGGATCCAACTATCATCGCATGATAACGTGATGGAATCCATTCACGTTATCACACTCCAGAAGGTATGTGCAGGCCTGGCAAGTTTCAGTTTCTTTTGAAACACCCGATGTATGTTTTTGCCCCAGGACCCAAGTGACCTTGACAATGCCAACATATCAAAGAGTCCTAGTCAAGTTCAACCCGTCATTATCTTGATTGCGTTAAACCCACCCGTACGAGTCCTTGACAATGCCAACATAACCGTACGACTGTCCTAACCAATCCACATATCCATGCGACAGAAAAGCATTACAGAGCTACCAAACACTATGCCTCGGCAATGCACGACATACGTAGCACGAATACTAAGCAATACTAATCTGAAATGACGGAGGGCTACTGCAGGTTTTTGGCGAAAAACCTTTAACGTAATGAACATGATATCGTTGAAGGAACTGCATAGCTTTTTATAAAAATATAGTGGCGAAAACCATTGCTAAAGAGGTCACTCCCGGTGAAGGGATCTCGGCTCTTTCCCCGTAGAATGAGGTGTAGGATATTCCAACTGAATACCACGATGCAAAGCAAAAATTTATCGACTATAGTGAAGTTATTACCCTGAAGCAAACTTCTGTCCAAGGGGTCACTCCCGGTGAAGGGATCTCGGCCCTTGCCTCGTCGACTGATGTGCTGGATATTCATAACTGAATACCACTGTGCAAAACAAAAGAGAACGTCCTTGCAATAACAGCTTTTTTTTTGAAAAATGTTCCAATAACATCGAACAGGTTTGTTTAGCTTGCATTGATCCGAATCAATGCAGTCCCATCAATTGATCACACCACAAAAGAACGAAAATATGATGTACGTATATGCCATCCGCATTCGCCACTGGGTCCCGTCATCACCCGTTAGGTTACTTAACTAACGACAGAGCGGGGACTGGACTAGCGCGGGTGTAAAACATATACAACATCTACTAGTATATATATCAATATATAATATTCGCTCATGGCGTGATAAAATGCAACATCACAGAAATGTAATAAGCATCACAGAACAAAACAGATAATCTGGGATCCCCGGGTTTCATAGAGCCACTACTGAAACCCGACGTTCCCCTGGTCGTATGGATAGCTTCTGCAATGAAATCCTAGACCCCTACGGGCGCGGCAAGTTACCCGCCAAAACCTGAAGCGAGGCAGCCCCCTTCAACAAAGTGAATGGACCACCCAGCACTTCACAGAATCCGGCAACTTGAGTACCCCTCCTTGGGTCAACCTGTACCCCATACGAGTGCGGCGAATAGCCCGCCAATCCTAGAGTGAAGCCCCCTCCGTCTCAAAGCCATGAGATGCGGGTCCGTTTTCCTCTAGAACCCGGCTATCCGTGCACCCCACCACGTGGTAATCTTAGTATAGAAAGTAAAATATATATACAACGGGTACATTGACCCAAGCCCGGTCATGCCCAAAAAAAAATAATATACAAACAGGCAGTGACGGCAGTCCACATGTCGGACGCTCGCCCCGCAATACCAAATGTACAAATACAACCAAACTGTACTACCATTGTATCCAGGCTATCCCCCACGACCAATCCGCAACATCACAGCACAACACAGAACATCAACGTGAATGTCACGTTCGCAAATCCGTCTAAAAGGGCTATAGCAATTAGACAAGATTTACCGATCATATGACATTCACGGTCGCAGATATAATGTAAATACTGTGAACTAACATATTTAAAATTTTCGATCGACAAAATTTCCTGAGGTGGGCCCCAAGCACAATTCCCAGTACTCAAACAAATCTAGGCCCAAACAAAAAATACCAGAAACCCCAATTCCAACTCAGAGACCACTGTAGAAATTTTTGTGCCCTAATGCTACAGTGTTGCGGCGGAACCGCGGCCAAAACAAGGGTCATGCCGCGGTTCCGCGGCGCTACAGTGGGCTTAAGCTACCAATTTTCTGCAGTGGTCTTAGAAAAGCCTGCATGATTTTCTGACGTACTAAAAATAATTTTTAGACGACAAAAAAATTTCGACAGAAACTGCACAATTGGAAATGCGGTTTTTGGAAATTTCTTATGATCGAAGTTCTAAACACGTTAGAGAAAGCTAGTAAAGATTAATGGCGTGGCTCTGATACCATGTTAGGTTACGGCGGCGCCCCGGCCGTCTGTCCGAGGCCAAAATGCGGAAACAAAACTTTTCCAAAACTTGGCGCTACCTTAACCTTTACCCGCATCGAACCATTAACGCTAAACTAGCAACTAGAGAAAGGGTTGGAAAGCTATATCGATCGATCTGTGTCCTTTGGTCTTTGGCCACCATCCCAAGCTCCTCACGGCATCTCCGGTCTCGATCTCCTCATCGGAAAGGGCACCACATCTTCGAGTCTTTTTACGGGCTCCCGCTTCATCCGAAGCAACTCGGGCACGAAGTTCGCTAGCCGACGTGTCCAAGGCGAAGTAGAGAATGTGTGTGACAACATTGTCTCTTGCATCCATTGCATGGATGGAGGTTGAAGATGAAGCCATGAATGGAGGTTGTGAGCTAGAGGAAGAAGAAGAAGAGAAAGAAGAAGAAGTCCCCTTTTCTTTTTCTTATGTGTTATGTTGATAATGAGAGTGAGAGTGTGAGATCAACAATACAAGACCAAACTCTATTATATGGAAGCCCTCTCTCTCTCATTCTCATTTCAACACTCAAATCCATCAAATAAAGTGACATATGCACAATAAAAGAGACCATGAGTCACTAATGAAGTCTATGTCACATTAAATGCACAAAATGATGATTTAAGCTCACAATTTCCATTTGTAAACATTAACCCAAATGTTTACAGCAATAAAAAGATACGGCAACATCTAAAGTAAACTCGTGACGGATCACAAGGATACCCCTCACCAGTATATACATACCTGCATCCGCATTCCGACCGAATGCGAATGCGATGAGACTAAAGTAATCCAACAAATCTAATACTAGGATCCGGCTTAAACCAAAGCCCACTAGTATGATCCGTCCGATCATGATCCGTGCACTACCGCACGTATATGATCGAACCCTGCCATATTTCATACGGCCTCTGCAACGTTTCGCCCGAAACTTGAAAACTTTCTGTGGGGAACTCTAAAGACTTGTCAATATTTTGGCTGTGGATTTAACCACTAGCACGTCAGAGGTACTAGCGGTACGTAACGGACCACCAGGTATTGACCAAAAGGGAGGTCGATGAGCAAACTCATCCTGACACCCTACTGAGCCTGTCAGTGACAATATCCGTACAGTCCGGTCCGTTCGTCTATGAGCATCGCATGGCGGGCCTAGGGGGTTGGTAAAAGTCAGACCACTAAAAGAGGTACAAGTCGTGTCGGAGTGTAGCCCAGAACACCCTGAGATACTACTGGAATACCTACCAGTAAATCACCTGCCTTGGCCAAGGATTTCGTGTAATGGCTCTCCTAGACACAGCGCGATCTCACCCCCAATACCGGGAGAGACGAAACCCCTGCCGATCCGCTCACTGCCTCCATGTGGCTCGGGACTGTACCCAACTAAAACCTGTTTGCACGACTCCTTTGAGCCGTGGTAGGGTAGTAATCAAAGCACAGTAGGAACTCACACGAGACAAATGACGATCTCAGGTCGATGAACTAACCTGTATACATGTCACCAGGGAACTGCTATCTGATGTCAGGTATAATACCAACTAGCATGTTCCCGGCGAGTCCTGTCCGGTGTACTCATAACCCAATGAGCACCTGTATACATCTTAAGTGATCCAACTGACACCAATGGCTTGTGAGACCGGCCACCGCCCCTCGTCGGGGTCTCGACCGTATACACTAGTCTACTAATGGAGTATCGATGCCCAGTCTCGAAACTCCCACGACTAGGGACCTTTTAAGGATGTGCTTATAGACCCCAGCTACCACATATATGATCGCCATCATACTGCTGGTAGTCAAGCAAGAATCCTAAGGGCTCTATCAATGTGTAATAGCGACCTATAAGGTCACCTAAAGCAGTACACGGTGATAAAGATAAACCAGATAGCATACTATCATCTTGAGTAAGACTGTCCTACCGGTATAGGTCCTCCCTCAATCATTGCAATCATGTGCATGTGATCCAATAATTGACTCTGAGGGCACTATATCCAACACATAGCATCGCATACATTATAGATCCTACCGCCGAAGCGTATGGTATAATGCCCATGCGAACCCTCTCCTCATCAGTCTTGGGAGACATATCTTTGGAGAGGGTGATTCCGTGCAATGCGGGTATGTTACCGTGCTTGGAATATACTAAATCTCTTTAGTACGTTCTCTATGTACCTGGACTATGAAAGTCCCAGTAATCTCTTGGATCTATCTCTGTAGATCTTAATCCCAAGAATGTACGAGGCATCACCCAGGTCCTTCATGGAGAACCTTTGTGATAATAATTGCTTGACTGATTGTAGCATAAGAATGTCATTTCCTATCAAAAGAATGTCATCCACATACAAGACTAAGAATACGACAGTTCGGCCTACAATCTTCTTATATATACAAGTTTCATCCTCGTTCTTGATGAAGTCAAATCCCTTGATTATTTCATCAAAACAGTTGTTCCAGCTCTGCGATGCCTGCTTTAATCCATAAATGGATTTAAGCAACTTGCACACTTTCCCACTGCTCCCACTGTCTACGAAACCTTTCGGTTGATCCATATAAACGCACTCTTCTAAACTTCCGTTCAGAAAAGCCGTTTCTACGTCCATCTTCCAGATCTCATAGTCATGGAAGGCATCAATAGCTATTAGGATCTGAATGGATTTGTGAATAGCCAGTGTAGAAAAGGTTTCATCATAGTCCACACCTGGTCTTTGACGAAAACCTTTTCCAACAAGTCTTTCCTTATAGGTTTCCACCTGCCAATCTACACCAAATTTCTTTTTGGAGATCCATTTGCATCCAACGGGTTTTACCCCAGGTGGCACAATTTCCAAGGTCCACACTTTATTGGTGTACATGGACTCCATTTCGGATCGCATAGCATCTAGCCATTTATCAGAGTCCCTACTAATAATGGCCTTCCTGTAACCAGTAGGATCATCTTCTTCCAAGATGCAATCCTCTCTATCCCCGTCTATGAGAAAACCGTAGTATCTCTCAGGCTGATGAGATATCCTACTAGATCTGCGGAGTGGCTGAGGTTCGTCTGGGGTTATTGAATCTAGCGGTTCCACCAAATCATCAGTTACATTTTGTGGTTCAGAAGTTTCTTCTAGTTCTACCATACTCCCACTAGCTTCTTTTGCAAGAAACTCCCTTTCCAAAAAGGTAGCATGGCGAGATACAAACACCTTCTGTTTCCTCAGTGTGGTATAACATATATCCATGCGAATGCTTTGGATATCCCACAATTTTACATAGAAATCATCATGCCTGAAGTTTGTCCGGATTTTGTGCTTTCACATAGGCCGGACAACCCCATATCTTAATACGCTTAAGACATAGTTTCATTCCACTCCATATTTCATATGGAGTCTTAAGCACAGATTTGGAAGGAACTTGATTCAAAAGGTATGCCGCTGTCAAAAGCGCATGTCCCCAAAATGAAAGAGGCAAATCAACGTTACTCATCATGGACCGAACCCTGTCCAAAAGGGTACGATTCCCCCGCTCCGATACACCGTTGTGCTGTGGTGTATACGGAGGAGTAAGCTGAGAGAGAATTCCATTCTCCGTTAGGTAATTTAGGAATTACGTGCTTATGTACTCCCCTCCTCTATCAGATCGGAGGATCTTGATACTTTTGCCAGCCTGGTTCTCTACTTTGTTTCTGAATTCTTTGAATTTCTCAAAAGTTTCAGATTTATGTTTCATGAGATACACACATCAGAACCTAAAGAGATCGTCAGTGAATGAAGTACGAGAACCCATCCCGTGCATATATAGACATTGAACCACATACATCAATGTGTTTGAGTCCTAAGAGCTCTGCTGCTCTTTCTCTGTGTCGGGTGAACGGAGATTTGGTCTTTTTTCCTTTGAGACAAGACTGACAAGTTTCATAAGATGAAAATTCGAACGTATCCAAAAATCCATCTTTATGCAGCTTACTCAGTCTTTTCTCTCCGATATGACCATGTCGACAATGCCACAAGTAGGATTAGTTCACTTCTGAACTCTTCCTCTTGCATGTGTTTTGTATGCTGAAAATTGTGTTTTGATTATGAACATAGATACCATTACATAGTTACCTTCTGCAACCAATACCTGATTAAGGTAATTGTTCATGATATTTCTATCAAAAACAAACTTATATCCATCTTTATGAAGTAAAAAAACTGATATGATGTTGCAAACCATGGAAGGTACATACTAGCAATTGTTCAAAATCATAGTATTGCCATTTGGCAATGCTATGTGATATTCATCGACGACAGAAGCATCAACTTGTGCTCCGTTCCCTACTCTGAGGGAAATATCACCAGGTCCGACCATCCTAATTTTTCTCAGTCCCCGTAATAAATTACAAATATGAGATCCCACTCCGGTATCTTGTACTCAGGAGGTAGGACTGACTGAAAAACAGTTCTCAATAACAAGAAGACCTGAAAAAGACGCAATAGTATACTTCTTCTTCGATGGGGTCATCAAGGAATTCATGCAATCCTCTTTCCTCTGCTCATATTCATGACTGCTGTCAAAAGTTAGAGCCAAATTGACGTTCCCCATCTCCGAATAAGAATTCGGATCGGTCAAGCGATATATTTTATTATCTTAATTAGGGCATGAAGTGGTTGCTACCTGGAGAGAGAGAAAAGAAACACTCAGCGTGTGCTCTTGCAAGATTAGATTGGTTATTAATTTATCTAATCAGGATGGCTCCCACTATTTTCTCAAATTCTTCTTCAAACCTAAAAAGAAAAATTAGTTGGGATTAATCGCACGTCATAATACTTTCTTAACCTTTCGGCCAAGCTAGTGTCGGTACTTCCAGGGACGTTTTCTAACGCTTTCGTGAAGTTCCTTAATTATATAAGCTCTTTTCCTTAGAGGCATAGCCCCGCTAACACCATTCTAGAAACCTACTTGGTTTATTGCATTGATTGTTAAGTGAAAAAATCTCCCAGGAGTAATCCTACTCATCAGTAGGATCGGGATCCAACTATCATTGCGTGATAACCTAGATGGAAGCCAATCTAGTTACCGCACTCTAGAAGGTATGCAACACTAGCAAGTTTCCTGTATATTTGAAACGTCCGATATGGTTTTTTCCCCTAACGGTCTATGACATTGACAAAGGCCAACAAATCATAATCCACTAGTCAAGTTCAACCCGTCATTATCCAGGATTAATCTAGACCCACCCGTACATACCCTTTACAAAGGCCAACAAGGCTGTACGACTGTTCTAGATAATCGCATCTCAATATGCAATAGACAAGCAATATCTAGCTACCGTACACTACGACTTGACAAAGGCTAACAAACGCAGTATGAATACTAGGTACAACTCATCCGAAATGACGGATGGCTACGACTAGGTTTTTGGCGAAAAACCCGTTAACGTAATGAACTAGATATCGTTGAAAGAACCTGAGCAGTTTTGAAAAGGAGTGGTTTAAGCTCCGTTTTTGAAAACTTATGGTTTTGAAAAATCCTGAGTATTCTACAGTATAGATTTTTGCTCAAGAGGTCACTCCCAGCAAAGGGATCTCGGCTCTTGCCTCCTGGAATGAGGTGTTGGATATTCACAACCGAATACCACTATGCAAAGCGAAAGAATATAGCTATAGTTTTTCGAAATTTGTTCCAACAACATCTTTTAGGTTTTCTTATCTTGCATTAATAAAATTAATGCGGTCCCATAAATTAATCCTATCACACCACAAAAAGAACGAAAATACAATGTACGTATATGCTATCCGCATTCGCCACGGGGCCCCGTCATCACCCGTTAGGTTACTTAACTAACGACAGAGCGAGGACTGGACTAGCATGGGTGTAAAACATATACACCATCTACTAGTATATATAAATATATATAGCATTCATCCCAGGCATGATAGCAAACAACATCAAAAAATCTCAGCAAGCAACATAGAATGGTGGATAATCTTGGAGCCCCGGGTTTCATTTGAGCCGCAAAAAAACCCGACGTTCCTGGTCATGTGGATAGCCTGTGCAATGCAAACCTGGACCCCTACGAGCGCGGCAAGTTACCCTCCAATCCCAGAAGTGAGGCAACCCCCTTCAACAAAGTGAATGGGCCACCCAGCATTTCATGGAATCCGGTAACTTGCGCGCCCCTCCGTGGGTCATCCTATAACCCCTACGAGTGCGGCGAATAGCCCGCCAATTCTAGAATGAAGCCCCTACCATCTCAACACCATGAGATGCGGGCTTGTTGCCTTATAGAACCCGGCTATTCATGCACTCCACCCTGGGGTAATCCTAGTATAGAAAATGAAAATAATATGTACAAATGGTGACATCGACCTCAACCCAGTCGTTTCCCAAACAATTAATATACAACCCGGCAAAGACGGTAGTCCACATGTCGGACGCTCTCCCCGCAATAATAAATGTACAAATGAATACAAACTGTACTAAATCATTGCACCACCGGCTATCCACCACGACAATCCAACTACAATATTAGCACAATCACAGGACATCAACGTGAACGTCATGTTCGCAAACTCGTCTAAAAGGATATATAGCAGAAAGACGGGTTTACCGATCAAATGACATTCACGGTTGCAAATGCTAATCTAAGTACTGATAATAATTAAATAGTTGTTAAAATCAACGACATTGAAATACTCCGCATTGCCCCAAAACTCAAGTTAACTGAAAAATCATTCTGGGCAAAAACAAACATATCCTGAAACCCTAAATCCAAGAGTTAGAGAGCACCAAACAAAAACGACTCGATTCCCCTTCACAAAAACTGGTGAAGCCAGTTTTTTCATGATGTGGCCGGTCCAAACATGTTAGAATCGCTTCGTTTTTGTTCTGGGTTCATCTCACAGTCAAAGGATCACTCTGCAGTTGCTTAAAAAAATTTCATAGGACTTTTAAAAACTGACAGAAATTTGATTTCAAGGTTTCGTGTTTTGGAGTTATTTCGGTTTCTTTATTTTAAATAATGTTTAAACTGCTAGTATAGGTTTTATGGGGTGGCTCTGATATCATGAAAGTCAGGCAGCCACCCCATCTAATGGGGTCGCCGTGGCACAAACATGTCCCTCAGCAACTACTTTTTATGCATGCCTCTTCGTGAGGACTACAACCCGCCGGAACACCTTCCTGTCTCGGGACACCCTAAGGGTAAAAGCCTATGCTTTGCCATACTGTCACACTGTGAGAATCCTACATAGATCGACCTCTAATGCCTAGTAGCTCTGATACCATGTTGGGTTACCTCAACGCTGGAGCCATCGAACGTGGCGGTACAAAAATTTTCTTACTAGTTTAAAAACGACTCTAAGTTAACCCAATGAAAAAACCGGATCTTTCTATAAACCTATCTAGCAAAACTAAATGAGATGAACTAACTACTATGAAAGAAGTCTTACCAAACGATCCAATTCCTTCGGTCTTCTTTCCTCGTATTTAGCACCAAGTTGCCACCTTGAACATTCTTGATCTTCTTTGTTGGCTCCTTTGGTTCTCCACGATCGATCTTGCTCTTCGGTCTCCCTTGGTCGTAGATGATCCACCCGAGGGATATGATCCATGGCTCTAGCTCCACATAATATGTCAAGTGGAGCAACTAGAGAACTTGGGTTGCTAAAACAAGTAGTCTAGGATGTTTTGTGAAGATCTAAGTGTTTACTATCTCTTTCATGCCTCTTCACTAGTTTCTCAACTCATGAAAGGATAGTGAAGAGGAAGATGATGAAGGTGGAGGAAAATTAGGAGGAGGGAGGAGGTAGAGAAAAATGAGAGCTCGAGAATAATGAAGCATAAATTGTAAGTGCACGGCGGCGCCCCGGCCGTCAATCCGACGCCGGAATGCGGAAGCGGTGATAAACTTTAATTTTGCGGACTTAGCAAACCGGCACCACCGCGCACTAAACATCCGGATCGTAACCATTAACAAATCTAAGCTACTAACAAGATAGGGAAGAGAAGTATACCGACAGATCCGAGTCCTCCGGTCTTCTCGTCCTCGTCCCGATCTCCTGCGGAATGTCCCGTCTCCTCCTCGTCGCCGGAAGTGCACCACATCGCCTACATCGTTTACGGGCTCCCACCTCAATGCCGAGGCAACTCGGGCACGAAGCCGGCTACTCGACGTGCCCAAGATTTGCTGTAGAATGTATAGTAGAGCTCAAGTCTCATTTGGGGTTCATGGAGGTGCCATTTTGGTGGAGGGATGATGCAAGAATTATGTGGAGGAACAAGGGGATTTTTGGAGCATGAAATGAAGCAAAAACCCATACCCCAATTTTTGGACAGCCCCCCTCCTATCATGGCCGGCCAATTCTTGAGAATGGGGAGAGTGAGAAATGAAGAGTGAGTCCAAAAGAAAAGAGTGGAGAAGTCTATCATGCTAGTGAGAGGAATCAAAAAGAAATCATGAAAGAATATGGTCACCAAAACAAAACCACACTCAACCACCTACCACCATCAACAACCATGATAGCCAATAAACCAACCTCACACTCCAACCATCATTATCTCACAAAAGTCAAGCCATCATGAAAACTAGAAGGGTCAAGGGATGGGCTCCATCATGAAACCATCATGATACAAATATATGCAAAGAACACCTCCACAAATTCTTATTTGCAACAATGCAAATAAGCCCTCCTCCACCAATCTTCGGCCAATGAACGATACAAAGGAAATTGGCCGAAACGAAAAGCAAACTGGCAACTCCAGAAAACTGGTCCCGTAATAAATTACAGGAAAACCCCGATACTGTGCATACACACCCGCATCTGTATTTCGACCGAAATACAAAATGCAATGTGACAAAATCTACACTGTACTATACTAGGATCCGGCTTATACCAAAGCCGGCAAGTAATATCTGTTCGATCCTGATCCGTGCAATACCGCACGTATCTGATCGAACCCTGCCATATATCCATACGGCCTGTAGTACAAACTGTCCGATCCTGATCCGTGCAATACCGCACGTATCTGATCGGACCTTGCCATATCTCCATACGGCCTCTACAACCTTTCGCCCGAAAGCTGAGTAACTGAATGTGGGGGACTCTAAAGACTCGTCAACACCTTGGTTGTGGATTTAACCACTAGCACGTCAGAGGTATAAGCCAATACGTAACGGGCTACCAGGTATTGACTAAAAGGGACGTCTGTGAGCGAACTCAGCCTGACAACCCTACTGAGCCTGTCAGTGACAATATCCGTACAGTCCGGTCCGTTCGTCTATGAGCATCGCATGGCGGGCCTAGGGGGTTGGTAAAAGTCAGACCCCCAAAAGCGGTACAAGTCGTGTCGGAGTGTAGCCCAGAACACCCTGAGATACTACTGGAATACCTACCAGTAAATCTCCTTGCCTTGGCCAAGGACTTCGTGTAATGGCTCTCCTAGACACAGCACGACCTCACCCCCAATACCGAGAGAGACGAACCCCTGAAGATACGCTCACTGCCTCCATGTGGCTCGGGACTGTACCCAACTAAAACCTGTTTGCACGACTCCTTTGAGCCGTGGTAGGGTAGTAATCAAAGTACAGTGGGAACTCACACGAGACAAATGACGATCCCCAGGTCGATGAACTAACCTGCACACATGTCACCAGGGAACTGCCATCTGACGTCTGGTAAATGACCAACTAGCATGTTCCCGGCGAGTCCTGTCCGGTGTACTCATAACCCAATGAGCACCTGTATACATCTTAGGTGATCCAACTGACACCAGTGGCTTGTGAGACCGGCCACCGCCCCTCGTCGGGGTCTTGACTGTATACACTAGTCTACTCAGGAGTATCGATGCCCTGTCTCGAAACTCACACGACTAGGGACCATTTTAGGATATGCTTATAGACCCCAGCTCCCACTTATATGATCGCCCTCATACTGCTGGTGGTCAAGCAAGAATCCTAGGGGTTCTATCAACGTGTAATAGAGACTTGTCAGGTCACCTAAAGCAGTACACGATGATAAAGGTAAACCAGATAGCATACTATCATCTCGAGTAAGACTGTCCTACCGGGATAGGTCCTCCCTCAATCACCGCAATCACGTGCCTGTGATCCAATAATTGACTCTGAGGGCATTATCTCCAACAATCTCCCACTTGCACTCAAGGCTAATTATTGCGATGTCGCATACTCACAGCCCGTGCGATACCGAACACCCAACTCCTCTACTAGTCAGTCTCACAAAGCTCGTTTGCGAAACTATTGCGTTCGAGGAATAGCCTTAGTGAGTGGATCCGCTTTGTTGTCTCTTTCTATGTCTCTCTATATCTCAAGTTCGCGGAGAAACCCATCTCCCGAAATGAGCAATACCTGTCTTAGAATGTGTCTGGATGTCTGATGGGATATAGCTCATAAATGAACTCCAAATCCAAACTTCTTAGACTGTATCGTCAACTGAACTTAATCAGTATCCTGCGCCATGCCACCCTCAGTATTGCCTTGGACCACCTGTCCAAAATACTGCCCCTCATCAGAAGGAAAAACTATAACTCTGACAACCTCCTTGTCGTCCATGTCACCTTGGAAGCCTGGAATGATAACTGTCTCCCGAATGAGGCTATTGTTATCATATCCCTAGAACATCCACTTATGTTCTAAAACTGCTTCCGACCGTTTCTCCAGGATTGGATTAATGTCAGCTTATTGCATCTAGTGCAAGAACAATATCTGGTGTGGTACTTGACATCTCATGATTGACTCAATTTCCTGAGCAAGTGATCTGCCAATCATGCACGTCCCTCTCCCCTTTAGTCTGTAAGACCCCTTTAGAGAGGGTGACTCCATATCCTGCAGGTACACTACCGTGCCAGGAGTCGTCCATCCTAAATACTCTTAGAATGCTGTCAAGTACCCTGATTGGGAAACCACCCAAATCCAGATCTAAAACCATAGATCTAGTAACCAGTATGTCTGATATAATGTCCAAGTCCCATGTGGAGAAACCACTGTGTGACGACCAAAGTATAACCGATTGTAGTATAGGAGTTTCCTTTCCTACTTTGTGTATGTCATCCAAATACCAGGATATCACACCCTACTACCTTCTCAACAGATCCATCCCCTATTCTGATGAAGTCAAACCCATGACTGTCACGTCAGAAATGGATGAACTATCTCCGCTACATCTGCTTTAGTCTATAAATAGACATAAGCTACCTGTCCACCAATGCTTCCGCTGCTCCCACTGACTACGACAACCCTCTGGCAGAGTCATATAGACGTACACTTGTAAAGAAAGTTTAGAACGACGCTATACTCATCCTCCCTCCGGGTCTCGCACCCTGGAACAACAGCAATGGTAATTGTGGGTAAACAAGAACTTCCCTGTCACCGTCCTTGAGGCTACCGTAGTACCTCTCGGGTGCCTGAAGTTACCCACCTTATCTGCGGAGTGGCCAATGGAATGTCAATCCAGATTGAATCTTTAGGTTCTTATCAAATCTTCAGTAATCGTTTGTGGTTCTGGAATCACTTCCAGTTCTACCATACTCCCACTCCTGTTTTTCTGAAAAAATCCATTTTTAATAAAACTGTGGCGAGTCTAGAACAATATTGCTATTGTTCATCCAAATGGTAGAAAGTCAACCCTCGTCATAGCCTGGGTCAACCCACAAACAGCCATTACAGAAACGTGCCTTGAGTTGTCCAGTGTCTGGTTTTAATCATAAGCCGGACAACTCCCCGTACCTTAACATCGTTAAGATACGAACTGTTCTATATCCCATATAGGACCAGAGGCACAGATTTGATTGAACCAGATCCAAATCACGCGGCTGTCTCCAGCGCATGTCAACTAAATGGAAGGAGGCCGATCAGCGTTACTCAACTTAGGAATGCTTCCAATTATGAGTAACCTGAAAGAAAAGCAAGTTCTCTTAGTCATTACTATCAACTGAACACCATACACAAGTATCTACATCTTCGATCTCTTTGAAAATCCCGATACTTGCTATACCTGGTTCACTACTCTATTCAAATACCTACAACTTCTTAAAATTCGGACCCTGTGTTTCCACGAAACACTTGTCTAAAAACTAGAGAAGTCATAAGTAAACCGAATATAGTACGAGGACCAACCCCTCTGTCCTGATGGACCCTGGACAACATACAATACTCTGTATAAGTCCCTTGAGTTTGATAACTCATTCACTGTGTGTCGTAGGTTGAGAACTGTACTTATGGTTAAGAAGAATTACACCGCTGTTTAATGCTCCTTACCTAACCATCCACTGATATAGGTAAATGTCATAGACATAATTTCAGAAAGGTATATCTTACTCTATTCAAATAGACGTACAGATATATCAATTTGAATTGGTGCATAAAAGCGGATATTCAAAACCAAATATTTGCCGACCGGCAAACAACCCAGGTGATTTCCTCAAATATCACCGATTACAACGAATCCCGATATAATGAGGATGATCACCCAATTCCCAATAACCTACTCCCACTCATCATCTGTAAAACCATACAGATGTGAGAATCATACTTGGTAAATACATACCCTGGAGTAAGTATCTAATCGGGAAATCAGTTTTCCTTTAACAGTACACAGTGAAACTGAAACATTGAAATGTTTTGTAGGGGTATTCTGGTATTCCTAGTAATGCCTCTTCCATTATCCAGATTCACAACTGTAACCGTGTAATTCTTTGCCACCTCTCCAAATCCCTTCATATGTCTTTAGTCATTACCTTCTGCACACCCCTTTAGGCCAAATGGTTTTCTCCCTTCCCTACCGTTCGGCACCAGCCTATGGTTTGGAAGAAGACTATCCAATAAGCATAATGGGTGTACTGTCCCAATCCTAGGAACGCTCGCAATGCGAGAGAAGGTGAGGATAAAAGACAACCGAATGAACTTAATTCCTATTTCTCTTGAACCAGAATCCATCCCCGAACTGGAACAAGTTCCTTTCGAGTTCGTATATAACCATACGATGGAGTATCCAATAAACTGTGGATCTTCGTAGTGATACGGAGTGTTCTGGAGAAATACAAAGGTGATTTAGGATTGGCGAAGGAATACTTGGTTTGGTCGTGAATATCTGTTGCAATTTACTTTGCCCTCTCACTAATCCCTTGCTTTGTCTTAACTTAATACCTTCTGTACAGCGTTTAGGCTAATTGGATTTCTTCCTTCCCTACCGGTCGGCACCAGCCTATGGTTTGGAAGAAGACTATCCAATTTGCGTAATAGGTGTACTACTCCTAAACCAAGGAGTACTCGCAACCTGAGAGAGGGTGAAAAGAAAAGACAACTGAATAGTCCTATCCGTTTTCTCCAGAACCGGAAACCATCCTCGAATAAATTCTTTCGAGTTCGTATCTAACCATACGATGGTTTTGTCCAATGGAAGTGGACGTTCGTAGTAATACGGGGTGTCCTGGAGAAAAGGGTAAAAGTAGGAGTGGCAATGAGGTTTGCAACTCTGACAATCCAAAAGCCAGTGTTAAGAAGGTTCGGTCAACTTGGTCACTGAGTCATAGTCTTAGGGTCAGGTCAATGGTCGCTTCCAAAGAGAGAGAGAAAAGAAACACTCAGCGTGCACTCTAACCTAGATCAGAATGGTTACCAATTTATCTAATCTGGAAACCTCCCACTGTACCTCAAATTCTCCTCCAAACCTAAAAGAAGAATTAGTCGGGAACACCCGAGGAGTAAACTAACTCATCAGTGGGAATCGGGATCCAACTCTCATCGCATGACAACGTGACGGAATCCGCTCACGGTATCACACTCCAGAAGGTATGCGCATATCTGGCAAGTTTCAGTTCTTTTGAAACTCCCGATGTGATTTCTGCCCCATGCTCTTATGACCTTGACTTTGGCCAACATATCATAAGTCACATGTCAAGTTCTACCCGTCATTCTCCAGGTTAATTTGAATCCACCCGTACATACCCTTGACTTTGGCCAAAATGGCAGCACGACTGTCCCAAACCAACGCATCTATCTATGCTGCATATGAATACCCAATATCTACTAATCACTGTGCCTTGACTTTGGCCAACATACACAGCTTGAATACTATTGACCACCCATATGAAACGACGGAGGGCTACGAATGGTTTCTGGCGAAAACCTTTAACGTAAAGAACTTGATATCGTCGAAGGAACGGATAGCTTTTTTTAAAAATATAGTGACGAAAACCGTTGCTAAAGAGGTCACTCCCGGTGAAGGGATCTCGGCTCTTTCCCCGTAGAATGGGGTGCAGGATATTCCAAATGAATACCGCAATGCAAAGCAAAAGTAATCGGCTATAGTGAAGTCATTGCCCTGACGCAAACTTTTTGTCCAAGAGGTCACTCCCGGTGAAGGGATCTCGGCCCTTGCCTCGTCGAGTGAGGAGCAGGATATTCCAACTGAATATCACGATGCAAAACAAAAGTGAACGTCCTTGCAATAACAGCTTTTTGAAAAGTGTTCCAACAACATCAGATTAGGTTTGTTTTTAACTTGCATTGATCCGAATCAATGCAGTCCCATCAATTGATCACACCAAAAAGAACGAAAATATACTGATGTACGTATATGCCATCCGTATTCGCCACTGGGTCCCGTCATTACCCGTTAGGTTAGCTAACTAACGACAGAGCGGGGACTGGACTAGCGCGGATGCAAAACATATACAACATCTACTAATATATATACCAATATATTATATTTCGCTCAAGGCGTGAAAGAAATGCAACATCACAGAAAAGTACAGCATCACAGAACAAAACAGATATCTGGGATCCCCGGGTTTCACAGAGCCACTGCTGAAACCCGACGTTCCCCTGGTCATGTGGATAGCCTGTGCAATGAAATCCTAGACCCCTACGGGCGCGGCAAGTCACCCGCCAAAACCTGAAGCGAGACAGCCCCCTTCAGTGCCGTGAATGGACCACCCAGCACTTCACGGAATCCGGTAACTTGGGCACCCCTCCTGGGTCAACCTGTACCCCCTACGAGTGCGGCGAATAGCCCGCCAATCCTAGAGTGAAGCCCCCTCCGTCTCAATGCCATGAGATGCGGGCTTGTTGCCCTCTGGAACCCGGCTATCCGTGCACCCCGCCGCGGGGTAATCCTAGTACAGAAAGTAAAATATACATACAACGGGTACATCGACCGCAACCAGGTCGTGCCCCAAAATAATAATACAATCAGGCAGTGACGACAGTCCACATGTCGGACGCTCGCCCCGCAATATCAAATGTACATAATACAACCACAACTGTACTAGCATTGCATCCAGGCTATCCCCCACGACCGATCCGCAACATCACAGCAAAAACAGAACATCAACGTGAAAGTCACGTTCGCAAATCCGTCTAACCGGGCTATAGCAGTTAGACCGGATTTACCGATCAAGTGACATTCACGGTCGCAGATATAATGTAAATACTGTGAAAAAATGTGTTTAAAATTTTCCGATTGATCAAAAATTAACAAGTGGGCCCCAAAACAATACTGCAGCATACACAGAAATACTTGGCCCAAATTTAATATTCCAAAACCCCCAAAATAATAATAGAGGCCCACTGGAAAAATATGATACAGTGACGTCACCAATGCGCGGCGGAACCGCGGCCCAATGGGGGGTTTGGCCGCGGATCCGCGCTACATTGGTCGACTGACTGTGTCGAATTTTCCCAGTGGTCTTAGAATTTCCTGCACATCAATTTTATACAACCTGAAAAAATTTTCGACACCAAAAATTTCCAACAGAAAACTGATGTGAACAAAAATACGGGGTTTGGAACTTTTTGATCGATCGGAAATGCAAACACATTACACAAAGCTAGACTAAGTTAATGGCGAGGCTCTGATACCACTGTAAGTGCACGGCGGCGCCCCGGCCGTCAATCCGACGCCGGAATGCGGAAGCGGTGATAAACTTTAATTTTGCGGACTTAGCAAACCGGCACCACCGCGCACTAAACATCCGGATCGTAACCATTAACAAGTCTAAGCTACTAACAAGATAGGGAAGAGAAGTATACCGACAGATCCGAGTCCTCCGGTCTTCTCGTCATCGTCCCGATCTCCTGCGGAATGTCCCGTCTCCTCCTCGTCGCCGGAAGTGCACCACATCGCCTACATCGTTTACGGGCTCCCACCTCAATGTCGAGGCAACTCGGGCACGAAGCCGGCTACTCGACGTGCCCAAGATTTGCTGTAGAATGTATAGTAGAGCTCAAGTCTCATTTGGGGTTCATGGAGGTGCCATTTTGGTGGAGGGATGATGCAAGAATTATGTGGAGGAACAAGGGAATTTTTGGAGCATGAAATGAAGTAAAAACCCATACCCCAAATTTTGGACAGCCCCCCTCCTATCATGGCCGGCCAATTCTTGAGAATGGGGACAGTGAGAAATGAAGAGTGAGTCCAAAAGAAAAGAGTGGAGAAGTCTATCATGCTAGTGAGAGGAATCAAAAAGAAATCATGAAAGAATATGGTCACCAAAACAAAACCACACTCAACCACCTACCACCATCAACAACCATGATAGCCAATAAACCAACCTCACACTCCAACCATCATTATCTCACAAAAGTCAAGCCATCATGAAAATTAGAAGGGTCAAGGGATGGGCTCCATCATGAAACCATCATGATACAAATATATGCAAAGAACACCTCCACAAATACTTATTTGCAACAATGCAAATAAGCCCTCCTCCACCAATCTTCGGCCAATGAACGATACAAAGGAAATTGGCCGAAACGAAAAGCAAACTGGCAACTCCAGAAAACTGGTCCCGTAATAAATTACAGTAAAACCCCGATACTGTGCATACACACCCGCATCTGTATTTCAACCGAAATACAAAATGCAATGAGACAAAATCTACACTGTACTATACTAGGATCCGGCTTATACCAAAGCCGGCTAGTAATATCTGTTCGATCCTGATCCGTGCAATACCGCACGTATCTGATCGAACCCTGCCATATATCCATACGGCCTGTAGTACAAACTGTCCGATCCTGATCCGTGCAATACCGCACGTATCTGATCGGACCTTGCCATATCTCCATACGGCCTCTACAACCTTTCGCCCGAAAGCTGAGTAACTGAATATGGGGGACTCTAAAGACTCATCAACACCTTGGTTGTGGATTTAACCACTAGCACGTCAGAGGTATAAGCCAATACGTAACGGGCTACCAGGTATTGACTAAAAGGGACGTCTGTGAGCGAACTCAGCCTGACAACCCTACTGAGCCTGTCAGTGACAATATCCGTACAGTCCGGTCCGTTCGTCTATGAGCATCGCATGGCGGGCCTAGGGGGTTGGTAAAAGTCAGACCCCCAAAAGCGGTACAAGTCGTGTCGGAGTGTAGCCCAGAACACCCTGAGATACTACTGGAATACCTACCAGTAAATCTCCTTGCCTTGGCCAAGGACTTCGTGTAATGGCTCTCCTAGACACAGCACGACCTCACCCCCAATACCGGGAGAGACGAACCCCTGAAGATACGCTCACTGCCTCCATGTGGCTCGGGACTGTACCCAACTAAAACCTGTTTGCACGACTCCTTTGAGCCGTGGTAGGGTAGTAATCAAAGTACAGTGGGAACTCACACGAGACAAATGATGATCCCCAGGTCGATGAACTAACCTGCACACATGTCACTAGGGAACTGCCATCTGACGTCTGGTAAATGACCAACTAGCATGTTCCCGGCGAGTCCTGTCCGGCGTACTCATAACCCAATGAGCACCTGTATACATCTTAGGTGATCCAACTGACACCAGTTGCTTGTGAGACCGGCCACCGCCCCTCGTCGGGGTCTCGACTGTATACACTAGTCTACTCAGGAGTATCGATGCCCTGTCTCGAAACTCACACGACTAGGGACCATTTCAGTATATGCTTATAGACCCCAGCTCCCACTTATATGATCGCCCTCATACTGCTGGTGGTCAAGCAAGAATCCTAGGGGCTCTATCAACGTGTAATAGCGACATGTCAGGTCACCTAAAGCAGTACACGATGATAAAGGTAAACCAGATAGCATACTATCATCTCGAGTAAGACTGTCCTACCGGGATAGGTCCTCCCTCAATCACCGCAATCATGTGCCTGTGATCCAATAATTGACTCTCTGGGCATTATCTCCAACATAAATGTGAGAGAAAATCAACCCCATGATTTTGTGTATGAATCTATTTCAATAAAAATGTGTAGCCATGCTTCAATAGTAACCACAAATGAATAAAGAATTCATTTGTGAACTATTGAAGGCATGCCACACACCATGCCGCCCTCTCCTTAATTTCCACCTAATTTCCATTTATCAATAAATGGAAAATTCCATGATGAGGTGTCCACCTTCTAGATGGTAATCTGTAATAAAATACGGATTACAGTCTGCTGTATATACACAACTGCATTCGGATAAAAACGCGAATGCCCAAAGAGATAGAATAACACGAAGAACGTAATACTAGAATATACATATCGAAATACATATAAGTAAACTATTAAATTAATACCTGATTTAATAATCTGACTCAAACCCGAGCCGACTAGTATTACCAACTGTCGGATCGAAAATTCGAGTACAAAGTACATCAATCGATCGAGACCCTGCACGTATCCAATACGGATACTACATCATTTCGCCTGAACCAGGGAAACCCTCTGTGTGGGACTCTAAAGAATCGACAATACGCCGGCAGTGAGTTACTGGATAAATCCATAAGCACAAGCACGTCGGCGGCACTAGCTGTACGTAACGGCTACCCGGGTACTTGTCAAAAAAGAAGGCCGACGAGCAAACTCATCCGGATCCCTACTGAGCCAATCTGTGACAATCTCCATACAGTCCGGTCTCTTCGTCTGAGAATATCGCATACCGGGTCTAGGGAGTGGTAAACATTAGACCCTAATAACCTGGTAATTCCTGCCGATGCGGCTCAGGACCAATCCGGGAAACTACTGATCAGCCAATCAGTAAATCCCAACTGCCTTGGCCAAGGTCTTATGGTCTTGACAAATCGAACATAGTACGATATCGACTCCCAATACCGGGAGAGTCGAATCCCCGATAATCGCTCACTGCCTCCTTATGGCTCGGGACTGTACCCAACCAAAACCTGTCTGCACGACTCATTAGAGCCGTAGTAGGTTCGTGATCAAAGCACAGTGGGAACTCACACAAGACAAATGCCGATCTCAGGTGTAAAGACTAACGCGTACTCATGTCACCAGAGAACTTCCACCTGACGATAGGTATAGTACCATTTGGATGTTCTCGGAGAGTCCGTCCGGTGTACTCACCCCTAGTGAGCACCTGTATACGATCTTAGGTGAGAAAGAGCAATGGTTGCGGGACCATACCATCACCCCTCGTCGGGGTATAGAAACGTATACACTAGTCTACTCCGGAATATCGATGCCCAGTCTTGATACTCCTACGACTAGGGACCATTTAAGGATGTGCGTAGCGGCTACCCAGCTCCTACAGGTATGATCGCCATCATAACGCAGGTAGTCTAGCAATGATCCTATGGGCTTTATCAACATGTACAAAAGATATGTAATATCAAGTAAAACATACACTTGTTAAGATAAAGATAAACCGGATAGCATACTATCATATCGAGCAAAACTTTCATGTACATATATATGTCCAAGCATCCAAATGTATACATATACAATAATGTCCTATAGGGCATACATATCCAACGCAAACTCCCGTAGAGCCTTTAAGCAACACCTACCGTACAGTCTGGTCTCTTCGTATGATATGTCTCATATCGAGTGTGGGGTTGGAATCGTCAGACCCTAATAACTCGATAAGTCATGCCGATGCGTGGCCTATAACCTTTCAAGAAACTACTAATAACACTTATTAGGAAATCTCATCAGCCCTGGCCAGGGACTTGCTATTATAGCCAATCGAGCATAGCGCAACATCAATTCCCATTACCAGGAGAGAAGAAACCCATCCTATCGCTCACTGCCTACATGTGACTCCGAACTGTACCTAAAAACTACCTGTTTGCACGACTCATTTGAGTCGTGGTAGGGAGGAAATCAAAGCATAGTGGGAACCACACAAGACACTATGACGGTCTCGGGTCTATAAACTAACATGTACAAGTGTCACCAGAGAACTGCTATCTGATGATAGGTATGGTACCATCTAGGAGTTCTCGGCGAGTCAGGTTCGGTGTACTCATTCTCCAATGAGCACCTATGTACAATCTTTGATGTCAAACACCAATGGCTGTGGGATCAACCATCGCCCCATACAGGGTCAAGAAACATACACACTAGTCTACTCTAGAATATCGATGCTCTGTCCCGATACTCCCTCGACTATGATTTGTTAAGGATGTGCTTGTGGACTATACAAGCCCTACTAGTATGATCTGCATCATAGTCCTGGTAGTCAAGCGAACATCCTAAGGGCTTTATCAACATGTATCAATGAGATAGTAAACTAAAACAAGTGCACATGCTAAGATAAAAAGCAACCAGATAGTATATTATCATGTTGAGCAAAAAAGTCCTTTATATATATGTCCACGCATCCACTATAATATACAATAATGGCCTCTAGGGCATACATATTCCTAACAAGTAATTGTCGGATGTATGTATGCCCCAGAGGCCATTATTTGTAACGGATGCTATATATATGTGTGTGCGTGTGCGTGTGCGTGTGTGTGTACATGACAATCTTGCTCGAAATGATAGTATGCAATCTATTTTGCCTTTGTCTTAACATGTGTGTATGTTTTCCTAGTTATTACGTATTGCCATACATGTTGATAAAGCCCGTAGGATGTTCTTGACTACCGGCGTTGTGATGGTGATCATACTTGTTGGGGTTGGGTAGTCTATAAGCACATCCTTAAATTTTCCCTATTCGTATGAATATCGAGACAGGGCATCGATATTCCAGAGTAGACTAGTGTATACGTTTCTAGACCCCGACGAGGGGCGATTGTTAATTCCACAGCCATTGGTGTGTTTCACCTAAGATTGTATACAAGTGCTTACCGTGGGTTGGTACACTGAATGGACTCGCCGGGAACTGTTGGATGGAATTATACCAAGCGTCAGATGGCAGTTCCCATGTGGCCTATGTACAGGTAGTCTGTAGACCAGAGATCATCATTTGTCTCATGTAGGTTCCCACTCGGCTTTGATCATTACCCTACCACGACTCAAAGGAGTCATGCAAAAAGGTTTTAGTTGGGTACAGTCTCGAGCCAAATGGAGCTAGTGAGTGATCGTTAAAGATTCGTCTCTCCCGGTATAGGGAGTTGATATTGCACTGTGTTTGGTTGTTCAACACCACAAGCTCCTGGCCAGGGCAGTTGAGAATTACTGATACTTAGATTAGTAGTTTCTTTGATGGTCTTGAGCCACACCAACACGACTTATCAGGTTAGTAGGTGTATGACGTCAACCACCCCTAGACCCGATATGCGATACTCTTAGATGAACAGACCGGACTGTACGGATATTTTCACGGTTATGCTCAGTAAGGGTTCAGATAAGTTTGCTCGTCGGCCTTTTTTTCAACAGGTACCTGGGTTGCCGTTACGTACAGCTTTTGCCGCTGACGTGCTTGTGGTTAAACCTACTGCCATCATATTGTCGAGTCTTTAGAGTCCCACATAGAGGGTTTCCCTGGTTCAGGCGAAACATTGTAGAGGCCGTATGTTTATACGTGCAGGGTTCCAGTTAATTACATGTACTATTTGCACGAAATTTGATCGGACAGATTATAATACTCGCGGGCATAGGATTAAGCCAGTTTATTAAATAAGATATTGATTTAATGCTAGTATTATATTAGTAGTACATTCTATCTCTCGGGTATTCGTATTTTGATATGAATACGGGTATGGATATACGGTAGAGTGTATTTTGTACTTATAAAAAATACCTTCTAGAAGATGACACCTCATCATGCATATTTTCTATTTATTGACAATAGAAAATGAGGTGTAAAGATGAGATGGCATCAAGTATAGCTTGAAGCATGGCAATTATTTCTATTTTATTCATTTGTGAATATTATTGAAGTATGGCTAGTATTTTAATAAACAGAAAATGCTTGATATGATTTTGAGCTAGCCATTCCTCAACTCAATCACACTTTGACATTCTCTCTCCTCTCTTGATCTCATCTTCATCCTTAACCCCAACCATTCACATGAGTTGAGAGCCATGGGGCTTTGAGATTGAAGAAATCAATACTAATCATCTCCACATAATCTAAACTAACTAGATTAGCAAACTAGCTAGTTTAGTTATTTTCTTTTGAAAGTAGAAGTTTGAATCTAGAACCTTCGGGTGGATCATCTAGAATCGAGGAGGCTGTCAACCAGCTAGATCAAGGACCCTAAAATGAGCTTAAAAAGAGGAGTCAAGACCTGAACGACATGGACCTATCAGTATAACCCTCCTTACATAGTAGCCAGAACACTTTTTAACTGTTAATTATTTGGTTAGATTCTAGGTAGTTAGTTCTAGCGCCAAGTTTTTTGAAAAGTTAAAGCTTTTTTGTTCTGTATTGGCCACGGTTAGCGGCTAGGGCTCTAGGAAACGTTACAGTTAGATCAATAGATTCTCGGATGGACTTGAGCCACAGGCAGGACTTATCAAGTTATTAGGGGTCTGACGTTTTCCACCCCCTAGACCCGGCATGCGATACTCTCAGATGAACAGACCAGACTGTACGGAGATTGTCACAGATAAGCTCGGTAGGGGTTCAGATGAGTTTGCTCGTCGGCCTTCTTTTCGACAGGTGTTAGTGATATATGTCTGAGAGGCTATTATTGTATAGTACATGATTGTATATTAAATTTTGGAAACTTTGGATATATACAGATATATAACAGTCTTGCTCAATATAATAGTATTCTATCTGGTTTGAGTCTATCTTAACATGTGTATATATTTCTTTTAATATATCTCTAATACATGTTGATTAAGCCTTTAGGATCTTTGCTTGACTACCAGCGTTGTGATGGCAGTCACACTAGTGGGGACTGGGTAGTCTATAAGCACATCCTTAAACTTGTCCCTACTCGTAGGATTATCGAGACTTGGCATCGATACTCCAGAGTAGACTAGTGTATACGCTTCTTATCCCCGCCAGGGGAGATGGCCTGTCCTGCAGCCATTGGTATATGGTACAAAAGATAGAAAACAAGTGCTCATTAGGTTATGATTTACACTGGACGGACTCGCTAAGAACTTCTGGTTGGTATTATACCTATTGTCGGATAGCAGTTCTTCGGTGACATGAGTAAAGGTTAGTCCGTTGACTTGACATCACTATTCGTCTCGAGTGTGTTTCGACTGTACTTAGATTACTGCCCTACCACGGCTTTAAAGAGTGGTGCGAACATTTAGTAGGTTGGTGCAGTCCCGAAGCACTTGGAGGAAGTAGGTGATAGAAGGGATTCATCTTTCCCGGTATTAGGAGTTGATATCGCGCTGTGTACGGTTGGCCGATACTATAGGTTCCATGGCCAGGGCAATTGAGATTTACTGGTAGGTACACCAGTAGTTTCTCAGGTTGTATTGGACTCCGCATCGACATGACTTGTCACGCTATTAGGGATCTGACGTTTACAACACCCTTGGCCCGATATGCGATACTTTTTGACGAACAGACCGGAATGTACAGATAATGTCACCTATAGGCTCAGTATGGGTTATGGGTTCGGACGAGTTTTCTTATCGATGTTTATTTCTATAGATACCTGGGTAGACATTACGTATAGCTAGTGCCACTGACATGCTTGTGGTTAAATCCACTGCCAGCGTATTGTCGATTCATTAAAGTCCCATACTGAGGATTTCCCTGTTCAGGCGAAACGGTGTATTTTGCGTATTTCGGTATGCTCGGGAGTTCGATTGAACACGTGTATTTGTACATATTCTTTACTTGAATGGTTCAGTAGTACTAGCAGGTTTGAAAGACAGGAAGTTTTGATGCTACTATTAGATTGCTCTCTTTTGGGTATTTGTACTTTAACACGAATACGGTATTTATACGAATACATGTATTTATATAAATATGGGTATTTGTGCTTTGATACAAATACATGTATTTCTTTCTAAATATGAATACGTGTATTTTATATTTTCGGTACAAATACGGTATTCGTATTTTGGTAGAAATAGGGTATACATGTTTATTATAAATATGGGTTTTAGGGTATACTTGATTATATACACATTTATATGCATGCGTGTATATGTGTACCTAGTGAGGTGGCTACACTCTCACCTTTTTCTTCATGATAAATAAAGAATTGTGTGGGATTGTTGTTAGGAATATGTATGCCCTAGAGGCCATTATTGTATGATATAGTGGATTCTTGGACATATATATAGAGGACTTTCTTGCTCGACAAGAAAGTATGCTATCTGGTTGCTATTTATCTTAACATGTACACTAGTATTATTATACTGTCTCTCTGATACATGTTGATAAAGCCCATAGGATGTTTTCTTGACTACTAGGACTATGATGTGGATCATACTACTGGGACTTCTGTAGTCTAAAAGCACCTACTTTAATTGTTCCTAGTCGAGGGAGATCGAGACAGGGCATCGATATTCCAGAGTAGACTAGTGTGTACGTTTCTTGACCCTGTATGGGTCGATGGTTGATCCCATAACCATTGGTGTTTGACATCAAATATTGTACCCAACTGCTCAATAGAGAATGGGTACACTGAACAAGACTCGCCGAGAACTCCTAGTTGTACTATACTTATCGTCAGATAGCAGTTCTCTGGTGACACTGGTACATGTTAGTCTGTTGACCCGAGATCATCATAGATTCTTGTGTGGTTCCCACTGTGCTTTGATTTCCTTCCTACCACGGCTCAAAGGACTCATGAAAACAAGTGAATTTTGGGTACAGTCCCGAGTCATATGGAGGCAATGAGCGAAAGGATGTGTTTCGTCTCTCCAAGTATAGGGAGTTGAAAGCCATGGAGCTTTGAGATTGAAGAAATCACTACTAATCATCTCCACATAATCTAAACTAACTAGATTAGAAAACTAGCTAGTTTAGTTATTTTCTTTTGAATGTAGAAGTTTGAATCTAGAACCTTCGGGTGGATCATCTAGAATCGAGGAGGCTGTCAACCAGCTAGATCAAGGACCCTAAAATGAGCTTAAAAAGAGGAGTCAAGACCCGAAGGACACGAACCTATCAGTATAACCCTCCTTACATAGTAGCTAGAACACCTTTTAACTGTTAATTGTTTAGTTAGATTCTATATAGTTAGTTCTAGTGCCAAGTTTTTTGAAAAGTTAAAGTTTTTTTTCCGTATTTGCCGCGGTTAGCGGCTAGGGCGGTTGGAAACATTACAGTTAGATCAATAGATTCTCGGAAGGTTTTGAGCCACATCGGAAGGACATGTCAAGTTATTAGGGGTTTGACGTTTTCCACCCCCTAGACCCGGAATGCGATACTCTCAGATGAACAGACCGGACTGTATGGTGATTGTCACGGATAGGCATGGCAGGGGTTTAGATGAGTTTGCTCGTCGGCCTTCTTTTCGACAGGTGTTAGTGATATATGTCTGAGAGGCCATTATTGTATAGTACAAGATTGTTTACTAAATTTTGGAAGCTTTGGATATATACAGATATATAACAGTCTTGCTCAATATAATAGTATGCTATCTGGTTTGAGTCTATCTTAACATGTGTATATATTTCTTTTAATATATCTCTAATACATGTTGATTAAGCCTTTTGGATCTTCGCTTGACTACCATCGTTGTGATGGCAGTCACACTAGTGGGGGCTGGGTAGTCTATAAGCATATCCTTAAACTTGTCCCTACTCGTAGGATTATCGAGACTTGGCATCAATACTCCAGAGTAGCCAAGTGTATACGCTTCTTATCCCCGCCAGGGGAGATGGCCTGTCCTGCAGCCATTGGTATATGGTACCAAAGATAGAAAACAAGTGCTCATTAGGTTATGATTTACACTGGATGGTCTCGCTAGGAACTTCTGGTTGGTATTATACCTATCGTCGGATAGCAGTTCTTCGGTGATATAAGTAAAGGTTAGTCCATTGACTTGAAATTGTAAGTCTACGGTAGCGCCCCGGCCGTCTACAGACGCCAAATGCGGAACAAAAACTTTTTAACTGGCGCTATCGTATACTTTAACCCGGATCTGCCTTTATTGCTGAACTAACAAACTGTAAAGAGTGTAGAAAGGTTATACCGAACGATCCGAGTCCTTCGTTCTTTAACCATCATCCCACGCTCCGTTGCGGGTGCTCCGATCTCGTCGATCACCGATCTGCTCGTCCAGGTGGCACCACGTCACTGATTCTTTAAACGGGCTTCCGCCTCTGACTCGAGGCAACTTGGTCGTCAAGTTTGCTAAAAGAGACGACCAAGAATGATGTAGAGAATGAGTAGATGACTTTGTCTCACTTCGTCCAAATCCGTGGACGATCGGTTAATGAAGTTGCCGAGGGAATCGGGTGATGGAATGAAATGAGCTGTGAATTCCATACACCCCAAAATCTATCATATCTTTTTCAACCATCTTTTTCAACTGAGAGAGTTTGAGAGAGGTGGGGGAAGGGGCCGGCCATATATAGGGAGGAGGAGGGTGAGTGTAGGAGCAAAGGGGGTGAGCATAAGGATAAATATCAACAACAAATATCCTTAAGCATAACAAAACTCATTAATGAAATGAATGACTCACTAAACCTAGTCATCCATTCATTAATGCAACCAATGAAAACACAACACCATTTAACCTAGTCATCACCTTCTAGAACCTTCTAGAAGCATGACTCACCTCATCCAAGAAAAGATAAATCCGTCTTTAACTGAATGTTAAAAGACGGCTGATAGAAAACTGGAAACTGGAACTTCCAAAAGTGATCCTGAAACAACTTTCAGGATAACCCCGTAACTGTAAAAATATACCCGCATTTGTATTACGACCGAATACAAATGCAACTGAGACAAAGATATTATACCTACACAATATAATACTCGGATCCGGCTTAAACTAAAGCCGACCAGTATCATCCGCCCGAAAAATAACACGTGCGTAAACGCACGTGCATTTTCCGAACCCTGCCATAAAACCATACGGCCTCTACAACGTTTCGCTCGAACTTGGGAAACTGTCTGTGGGGGACTCTAATGACTTGTCAGTACCCTGGCAGTGGGTTTAACCACAAACCGTCAGCGGCACTAGCAATGCGTAATGGCTGCCCATGGACTGACCTCAAGGGAGGCCGATGAGCGAACTCATCCGGAAACCCTACTGAGCCTAACAGTGACAATGTATATACAGTCCGGTCCGTTCGTCTATGAGTATCGCATATCTGCCTAGGGGGCTAGTAACGTCAGACCCCCAATAGCAGTATAAGTCGTGTCGGAGTGTAGCCCAATAACACCCTGAGATGCTACTGGAGTACCTACCAGTAAATCTCCTGCCATGGCCATGGACTTTGTGTAAAGGCTCTCCTAGACACAGCACGACCTCGCCCCCAATACCGGGAGAGGCGAATCCCCTGCCGATCCGCTCACGTGCCTCCATATGGCTCGGGACTGTACCCAAAAACTACCTGTTTGCACGACTTCTTTGAGCCGTGGTAGGGTAGAAATCAAAGCACAGTGGGAACTCACACGAGACAAATGACGACCTCAGGTCGATGAACTAACCTGTACACATGTCACCAGGGAACTACTATCTGACGATAGGTATAGTACTAACTAGCAGATTCTCGGGGAGTCCTGTCCGGTGTACTAATAATCCAATGAGCACCTGTATACATCTCAGGTGATCCAACTGACACCAGTGGCTTGTGAGACCGGCCACCGCCCCTCGTCGGGGTCTCGACTGTACACACTAGTCTACTCCGGAGTATCGATGCCCTGTCTCGAAACTCCCACGACTAGGGACCACAATTAAGGATATGTATATAAACCACCCAACTCTCACGTATATGATCGCCATCATACTGTTGGTAGTAAAGCAAGGTCCTAAGGGCTTTATCAAAGTGTAACATGTAATCAGTCACCTGAACATGTACACGACTGATAAAGGCAAACCAGATAGCATACTATCATCTTGAGTAAGACTGTCCTACCGGTATAGGTCCTCCGCAATCATTGCAATCACGTACCTGCGATCCAATAATTGACTCTGAGGGCACTATCTCCAACAATCTCCTACTTGCACTCAAGGCTAATTATTGCAATGTCGACTACTCACAGCCCGTGTGAAACCGAACATCCAACTCCTCTACTAATCAGTTTCACAAAGCCCGTTTGTAAAACTATTGTGTTCGAGAAATAGCCTCAGTGAGTGGATCCGCCTAGATGTTTCTTTCTATATCTCTCTTAATCTCAAGTTCGCGGAGAAAGCCATCTCCCGAATTGAGTAATACCTGTCTTAGAATATGTCTGGATATCTGATGGGACCTAGTTCATGAATGAACTCCAAATCCAAACTTCTTAGACTGTATCGATCACTGAACCTAATCAGTATCGGCACCATGCCTCCCACAGTATCCTCTTGGACCACCTGTCCATAATACTGTCCCTCGTCAGAGGGAAAACTGTAACTCTGACAATCACTCTGTCATCCATGTCACCATTGAAGCCTGGAATGATAATCTTCTCCCGAAGGAGGCTGCCGTCATCAAATCCGTAGAACATGTATTTATGTTCTAAAACTACTTCCTTATGTTTTTCCAGGATTGGATTAATACAAACTTATTGCATCTAGTGCAAAAACAACATCTGGTGTGGTACTTGACATCTCACGATTGACTCAATTGCCTAAGAAAGTGATCTACCAATCATGCATATCCCTCTCCCCTTCAGTCTGTAAGACACCTTTAGAGAAGGTGACTCCACACCTGCAGGTACACCACCATGCTAGGAGTCATCTATTCTAAAAACCATTAGAATACTGTCAAAGTACCTACATTGGGAAACTACCCAAATCCATATCTAAAACCATAGATCTAGAAACCAGAATGTCAAATATTATATCCATATCCTGTCTGGAGAAACAACTGTGTGATGACCACAGTACAATCGATCGTAGTATAGGAATTTTACTTCCTACTCTGTGTATGTCATCCAGATACCATGACATCACACCCTACTTCCTTCTTAACAGATCCATCCCCTATCCTGATTGAAGTCAAACCCATGACTGTCACATCAAAAATTAGATTATCTATCTCCGCTATAACTGCTCAAGTCTATAAATAATATAAGCATCTTGCCCACTATGCTTCCGCTGCTCCCACTGACTACGACAACCCTCCTACCGGGTCTCATATCCTGGAACAACAGTAGTGTCAAGTCTGGGTAAACAAGATCCTCCCTGTCACCGTCCTTGAGGTTACCGGAGTACCTCTCGGGTGTCTGAGGTTACCCATCATATCTGCGGAGTGGCTATTGGAATGTCAAACCGGATTGAATATATAGGTCCTATTAAATTTTCCGTAATCGTTCGCGGTTCTGGAATCACTTGCAGTTCTACCATACTCCCACTACTGTTTTCTGAAAAAGATCCATTTTACTAAAACTGTGGCGAGTCAAGAACAATATCACTATTGATCTTCCAAATGGTAGAATATCAACCCTCGTCATAGCCAGGGTCAACCCACAAACAGCCATTACAAAAACGTGCCCTGAGTTATCCAGAGTCTGGTTTTAAGCATAAGCTGGACAGCTCCCCGTACCTTAATATCTTTTAAGGTACGAACTATTCTATATCCAATATAGAAACTTTGGCACTTATTTAATTGGAACCAGATTCAAATCATGCAGCTGTCTCCAGTGCATATCAACTTAATGGAAAGAGGCTAATCAGAATTACTCAACTTAGGAATCCATCCAATTATGAGTAACCTGAAAGAGAAACACGTTTCTCAAAACCATCACTATTATCTGAATACCAATCACAAGAATCTACATCTTCGATCTCTTTGAAGAATCCCGATACTTGTGACACCTGGTTCTCTACTTTATTCTTATACCCACAACTTCTCAAAACTTAGACCTTGTATTTCTACGAAACACTTGTCTAAATACTAGAGAAGTCATAAGTAAACAGAACATAGTACGAGGACCTACCCTTTTGTCCTGATGGACACTTGGACAACATACAATACTCTGTATAAGTCCGCTGAGTTTAAGCAACTCAAAACTTGTGCGTCGTAGGTTAAAAACTGTACCCTGGCAATTTCCTCAAATATCACCAATTACAACGAATTCCGATATAATGAGGATAATCACCTAATTCCCAATAACTTACTCCCACTCATCATCTGTAAAACCATACAGATATGAGAATGAAACGTGGTAAATACATACCCTTGGAGTAAGTATCCAATCGGGAAAACAGTTTTCCTTTAACAATGCACTGAAACATGAAAATGTTTCGTAGGGGTATCCTGGTATTCATAGCAATGCCTCTTCCATAATCCAATTCATGACTTCAACCGTATATCTGTTTGCCATCTCTCCAAATCCCTTTATTTGTCTTAAGTCATTACCTTCTGTACACCATCGTTAGGCTAAATGGTTTTCTTCCTTCCCTACCGTTCGGCACCAGCCTATGGTTTGGAAGAAGACTATCCAGTAAGCATAATAGGTGTACCCTCCTAAACCAAGGAGTACTCGTATCTTGAGAGAAGGTGATGATAAAAGACAACTGAATAATACCTTATTCTTTTAAAGGTGAAATAGGAGTGGCGATGAAGTACGCGGTTTGGTCGTGAATGATAACAGTCGCAATTTACTTTGCCCTCTTTCTAATCCCTTTATTTTGTCTTTACATATTACCTTATGCACACCCTACTTAGGCTAATTGGTTTTCTTCATTCCCTACCTTTCGGCACCTGCCTATGGTTTGGAATAAGACAATCCAATAAGCGTAATAGGTGTACTCTCCTAAACCAAGGAGCCCTCACAACCTGAGAGAAGGTGATAATAAAAGACAACTGAATAAACCAATTCTTTTTCTCCTGAACCTGGATCCATCCTCGAAGAAGTCCCTTTGAGTTCGTATATAACCATACGATGGATCTATCCAATGGAAGTGGATATCCGCAGTAATACGGGTGTTCTGAGAAATTCAAAGGGTAAAAGAAGGAGTGGCAATGACTTATGCAACTTAGACAATCCAAAAGCCAGTATTTTAAAAAGGTTCGGTCAACCTGGTCACTGAGTCATATTCTAGGGTCGGTCAAAGGTCGCTGCCAAAGAGAGAGAGAAAAGAAACACTCTGCGTGCACTCTAACCTAGATCAGAATGGTTATCACTTTATCTAATCCGGAAACCTCACATTGTCCTGTCAAATTCTCCTCCAAACCAGAAAGAAGAATCAATCGGGATCACCCGAAGAGTAAACCAACTCAACAGTGGGAATCGGGATCCAACTCTCATCGCAAGATAACGTGATGGAATGCATCCACGTTACTCACACTCCAGAAGGTATGCGCATACTTGGCAAGTTTCAGTTTCTTTAGAAACTCCCGATATGATTTTTGCCCCATGCTCTTATAACCTTGGCGTTAGGTCAAAATGTCATAAGTCACATGCCAAGTTCTACCCGTCACTATCTTGTTAATTTGAACCCACCCGCACATGCCCTTGGCGTTAGGTCAAAATGGCAGAACGGCTGTCCCAAACCAACTCATCTATCTATGCAACAATTGAATACCCAGCAGCTACCAAACACTATGCCTTGGCGTTAGGTCAAAATACATAGCTTGAATACTACTGAACACCCAAAAGAAGTGACGGAGGGCTACGGCTGGTTTTTGGCGAAAAACCTTTAACGTAGTGAACTTGATATCGCTGAAGGAACCTGATAGCTTTTTAAAATATAGTGGCGAAAACCTTTTGCTAAAGAGGTCACTCCCGGTAAAGGGATCTCGGCTCTTTCCTCGTGGAATGAGGTGTAGGATATTCCACTGAATACCGCTATGCAAAGCAACTTGTAATCGACTATAGTGAAGTTATTACCCTGACGCAAACTTCTGCCCAAGGGGTCAGTCCCGGTGAAGGGATATCGGCCCTTGCCCCGTCGAATAAGGTGCAGGATATTCCACTGAATACCGCTATGCATAACAAAAGGAAACGTCTTTGCAATAACACATTTTAAATTTGTTCCAACAACTCTAAATAGGTTTGCTTTACTTTGCATTGATCAGAATCAACGCAGTCCCATCAATCAATCACACCAGAAAAGAACGAAAATAAAATGTATGTATATGCCATCCGCATTCGTCACTGGGTCCCGTCATCACCCGTTAGGTTACTTAACTAACGACAGAGCGGGGACTGGACTAGTGCGGGTGTAAAAACATACACAACATCTAATAGTATATAAACCAATATACAATAATCACTCCAGGCGTGATAATATGCAACATTACAGAAAAGTAATAAGCATCACAGAACAATACAGATAATCTGGGATCTCCGGGTTTCACAGAGCCGCTGCTGAAACCCGACGTTCCCCTGTCGTGTGGATATCCTGTGCAATGAAACCTAGACCCCTACGGCTACGGCAAGTTATCCGCCAAAACCTGAAGCGAGGCAGCCCCGTACAGCATAGTGAATGGACCACCCAGCACTTCACGGAATCCGGTAATCTTGGGCACCCCTCCTTGGGTCAACCTGTACCCCCTACGAGTGCGGCAAATAGTCTGCCAATTCAAGAGTGGGGCCCCTCTGCCTCTCAAAGCCACGAGATGCGGACCCGTTGCCTCTCCAGAACCCGGCTATCCGTGCACTCCGTCGCGGGGCAAAACCTAGTACAGTAATGAAAAATAGTACAACAGGTACATCGACCGCAACCTGGTCGTGCCCCAAAAGAATATTATACAACAGGCAGTGACGGCAGTCCACAAGTTGGACGCTCGCCCCGCAATATCAAATGTACAAATAAACTCAAACTGCACTACCATTGCACACTGCTATCCACCATGACAAATCCGCAACATCACAGCACAACACAGAACATCAACGCGAATGTCACGTTCGCAAACCCGTATAAAAGAACTATAGCAATCAGACGCGGTTTACCGATCAAATGACATTCCCCGTCGGAGATATAATGTAAGCACTGCAAACTAACATGTTTAAATTTTGATCGACTAAATATCAAGAAGTGGGCCCCACGAACATCTGTTGAACAGTAACAAAATATGGGCCCAAAAGATATATACCAAAAACCCCAATTTCCAGAGAAGAACCCACTGAGCAAATTTGGGGGCATGATGACACAGAATGGCCGCGGAACCGCGACCAAACCATGGGTTTGGCCGCGTTTCCGTGGCATCCTTGTCGAATCATGATCCCAAATTTTTACGGTGTTCTAATATAACCCTGCACAGATTTCTGAGATATGTAGAATAATTTTAGGACATCATTTAAAATCTACAGAAACTGTGAAAATGAAAAATGCGGTTTTTGATTTCCGGTTCGATCGATATTTTAAACACGTTAGCACAAGTTAGTATAGCAAAATGGTGAGGCTCTGATACCACTGTAAGTCTACGGTAGCGCTCCGGCCGTCTATAGACGCCAAATGCGGAACAAAAACTTTTTAACTGGCGCTATCGTATACTTTAACCCGGATCTGCCATTATTGCTAAACTAACAAACAATAAAGAGTGTAGGAAGGTTATACCGAACGATCCGAGTCCTTCGTTCTTTAACCATCATCCCACGCTCCGTTGCGGCTGCTCCGATCTCATCGATCTCCGATCTGCTCGTCCAGGTGGCACCACGTCACTGATTCTTTAAACGTGCTTCCGCCTCTGACTCGAGGCAACTCGGTCGTCAAGTTTGCTAAAAGAGACGACCAAGAATGATGTAGAGAATGAGTAGATGACTTTGTCTCACTTCGTCCAAATCCGTGGACGATCGGTTAATGAAGTTGCCGAGGAAATCAGGTGATGGAATGAAATGAGCTGTGAATTCCATACACCCCAAAATCTATCATATCTTTTTCAACCATCTTTTTCAAGTGAGAGAGTGTGAGAAAGGAGGGGGAAGGGGCAGGCCATATATAGGGAGGAGGAGGGTGAGTGTAGGAGCAAAGGGGGTGAGCATAAGGATAAATATCAACAACAAATATCCTTAAGCATAACAAAACTCATTAATGAAATGAATGACTCACTAAACCTAGTCATCCATTCATTAATGCAACCAATGAAAACACAACACCATTTAACCTAGTCATCACCTTCTAGAACCTTCTAGAAGCATGACTCACCTCATCCAAGAAAAGATAAATCCGTCTTTAACTGAATGTTAAAAGACGGCTGATAGAAAATTGGAAACTGGCAACTTCCAAAAGCGATCCTGAAACAACTTTCAGGATAACCCCGTAACTGTATAAATATACCCGCATTTGTATTACGACCGAATACAAATGCAACTGAGACAAAGATATTATACCTACTCAATATAATACTCGGATCTGGCTTAAACCAAAGCCGACCAGTATCATCTGCCCGAAAAATAACACGTGCGTAAACGCACGTGCATTTTCCGAACCCTGCCATAAAACCATATGGCCTCTACAACGTTTCGCTCGAACTTGGGAAACTGTCTGTGGGGGACTCTAATGACTCGTCAGTACCCTGGCAGTGGGTTTACCCACAAACCGTCAGCGGCACTAGCAATGCTTAACGGCTGCCCATGGACTGACCTCAAGGGAGGCCGATGAGCGAACTCATCCGGAAACACTACTGAGCCTAACAGTGACAATGTATATACAATCCGGTCCGTTCGTCTATGAGTATCGCATATCTGCCTAGGGGGCTAGTAACGTCAGACCCCCAATAGCAGTATAAGTCGTGTCGGAGTGTAGCCCAATAACACCCTGAGATACTACTGGAGTACCTACGAGTAAATCTCCTGCCATGGCCATGGACATTGTGTAAAGGCTCTCCTAGACACAGCACGACCTCGTCCCCAATACCGGGAGAGACGAATCCCCTGCCGATCCGCTCACGTGCCTCCATATGGCTCGGGACTGTACCCAAAAACTACCTGTTTGCACGACTCCTTTGAGCTGTGGTAGGGTAGAAATCAAAGCATAGTTGGAACTCACACGAGAAAAATGACGACCTTAGGTCGATGAACTAACCTGTACACATGTCACCAGGGAACTGCTATCTGACGATAGGTATAGTACTAACTAGCAGATTCCCGGCGAGTCCTGTCCGGTGTACTCTTAACCCTATGAGCACCTGTATACATATTAGGTGATCCAACTGACACCAGTGGCTTGTAAGACCGGCCACCGCCCCTCGTCGGGGTCTCGACTGTACACACTAGTCTACTCCGGAGTATCGATGCCCTGTCTCGAAACTCCCACGACTAGGGACCACAATTAAGGATATGCATATAAACCACCCAACTCTCACGTATATGATCGCCATCATACTGTTGGTAGTAAAGCAAGGTCCTAAGGGCTCTATCAAAGTGTAACATGTAATCAGTCACCCGAACATGTACACGACTGATAAAGGCAAACCAGATAGCATACTATCATCTTGAGTAAGACTGTCCTACTGGTATAGGTCCTCCGCCATCATTGCAATCACGTACCTGCGATCCAATAATTGACTCTGAGGGCACTATCTCCAACAGACATCACTATTCGTCTCGGGTGTGTTTCGACTGTATTTAGATTACTGCCCTACCACGGCTTTAAAGAGTCGTGCGAACATTTAGTAGTTGGGTGCAGTCCCGAAGCACTTGGAGGCAGTAGGTGATAGAAGGGATTCGTCTTTCCCGGTATTGGGAGTTGATATCGCGCTGTGTACGGTTGGCCATTGTTGGAGATAGTGACCTCAGAGTCAATTATTGGATCACAGGCACGTGATTGCAATGATTGAGGGAGGACCTATGCCGGTAGGACAGTCTTACTCAAGATGATAGTATGCTATCTGGTTTATCTTTATCATCGTGTACTGCTTTCGGTGACCTTACAGGTCACTATTGCGCGTTGATAGAGCCCTTAGGATTCTTTCTTGACGGCCAGCAGTATGATAGCGATCATATACGTGGGAGCTGGGGTCTATAAGCACATCCGTAAAAGGTCCCTAGTCGTGGGAGTTTTCGAGACAGGGCATCGATACACCAGAGTAGACTAGTGTATACAGTAGAGACCCCGACGAGGGGCGGTGGCCGGTCTCACAAGCCACTGGAGTCAGTTGGTTCACCTAAGATGTATACAGGTTCTCATTGGGTTATGAGTACACCGGACAGGACTCGCCGGGAACATGCTAGTTGGTCTTTTACCTGACGTCAGATAGTAGTTCCCTGTTGGCATGTGTACAGGTTAGTTCATCGACCTGAGATCGTCATTTGTCTCGTGTGAGTTCCCACTGTACTTTGATTACTACCCTACCATGGCTCAAAGGAGTCGTACAAACAGGTTTTAGTTGGGTACAGTCCCGAGCCACATAGAGGCAGTGAGAGGATCTGTAGGGGTTCGTCTCTCCCGGTATTGGGGGTGAGGTCGCGCTGTGTCTAGGAGAGCAATTACACGAAGTCCTTGGCCAAGGCAGGAGATTTACTGGTAGGTATTCCAGTAGTATCTCAGGGTGTTCTGGGCTACACTCCGACACGACTTGTACCGCTTTTGGGGGTCTGACTTTTACCAACCCCCTATGCCCGCCATGCGATGCTCATAGACGAACGGACCGGACTGTACGGATATTGTCACTGACAGGCTCAGTAGGGTGTCAGGATGAGTTCTCTCATCGACTTCCCTTTTGGTCAATACCTAGTAGCCCGTTACGTACGGCTAATACCTCTGACGTTCTAGTGGTTAAATCCACAGCCAAACTATTGACGAGTCTTTAGAGTCCCCCACAGATAGTTTCTCAAGTTTCGGGCGAAACGCTGTAGAGGCCGTATGGATATATGGCAGGGTTCGATCATATACGTGCGGCATTGCACGGATCATGATCGGACGGATAATACTAGTGGGCTTTTGTTTAAGCTGGATCCTAGTATTGTACATTGTAGATTTTGTCTCATTGCATTTGTATTATGTCGGAATATAAATGCGGGTATGTATATACAGTCGCGGGGTTTTCCTATAATTTATTACAGGATCGTTTTTTTTTAAGTTGCCAGTTTGCTTTCTATTTCGGCCATTTTCCTTTGTTTCTTTCATTGGCTGAAAATTGGTGGAAGGGGGCTTATTTACAAATGTGCAAATTAGCAATTTGGAGGGTTGTTTTTGTGATGATAGCTTCATGATGGTTCTAGCTTCCATTGACTTCTTTTTGTTCATCATTACTTGCTATGATTGGTTAAGTGATGGGTTTTGGAGTTGGACTTTTTTGGTGTGATTTATTTTCTCATAATCACTCATTATTCTCCTTTGCATTATTGACCTCCCTTCTCTCTCCACATGATGGCCGGCCATACATTTGAAGGGGGCTGTCAATATTTTTGGGGAGTGATTTTTGTTCTCTTCATGCTTGCAAAAGTTCCCTAGTTCATCACAAAAGGTTCACATCTCCTTCTCCACTTAAAAACGTCAACTTCTCATAACCCTGTGAGACATAGAATTCCACACTTAGCCTACAACATTCTTGGACACGTCGGCTCACCAACTTCGTGTCCGAGTTGCCTCGTGTAAGTGCACGGCGGCGCCCCGGCCGTCAATCCGACGCCGGAATGCGGAAACGAAAAACTTTTCTAGAACTTAGAAACCGGCACCACCGCGCACTATAAAACCCGGATCGGGCCATTAACCTAATCCAAGCAAACTAGAATAAGAGTAGAGAAGCTATACCAAGCGATCCGTGTCCTTCGGTATTCGCCTCCACTGCGATCTCCTCGCGGAATCTCCGGTCGTCACCTCCTCGTCGAAACGGGCACCACATCGCCGGGTTCTTTTACGGGCTCCCACCTCTGGACCGAGGCAACTCGGGCGCGAAGTTAGCTAGACGACGCGTCCAAGGAATGCTGTAGACTAGTGTAGAAACCATTGTCTCAATTGGGGTTATGAAGTTGCCTTTGATGGAGGAATGAAAACCATGAGCTTTTGGAGAGGTGTTAGGAATTTAGCAAACAAGCCAAAATGAGTTGATAGATTTTCACTCATACAAAAAATGAACCTCTCTCTCTCTCTCAAGTGGCCGGCCCCCTTATCATAAAATGGTGGAGGCAAAAAGAAAAACCAAACCATGAAGGGTGGTGAGAGTAGTAAAAGCAAAGGGTGACCATAAGCCAAAAGTGATGATAACAATGTCATATCCATTTCTAATCCATTCAAATCTCATTAATGCTAAAGAGTTGATTCAAAAAGAATCTCATTATGCTAGGAACCATCATGAAGCCACAAATGCAAATAACACATCCACAAAAGATAATTTGCACAACTGCAAATAATCCCCTCCATCGGAAAAGTCCGGCCGGGAAGGAACAAAGGAAAACTGGCCGGAACGGAATGCAAACTGGCAACTTCAGAAAACTGATCCCGTAATAAATTACAGGAATACCCCGCGACTGTATATACATACCTGCATTTGTATTCCCACTGAATACAAATGCAAAGAGACAAAATCTACAATGTACAATACTAGGATCCGGCTTAAACCAAAGCCCGCTAGTATTATCCGTCCGATCATGATCCGTGCAATACCGCACGGATAAGATCGAACCCTGCCATATCTCCATAAGGCCTCTACAGCGTTTCGCTCGAAACTTGTGTAACTGTGTGTGGTGGACTCTAAAAACTCTTCAATACCTTGGTTGTGGATTTAACCACTAGCACGTCAGAGGTATTAGCCATACGTAACAGGCAACCAGGTATTGACCAAAAGGGACGTCGATGAGCGAACTCATCCTGACACCCTACTGAGCCTGTCAGTGACAATAACCGTATAGTCCGGTCCGTTCGTCTATGAGCATCGCATGGCGGGCCTAGGGGGTTGGTAAAAGTCAGACCCCCAAAAGCGGTACAAGTCGTGTCGGAGTGTAGCCCATAACACCCTGAGATACTACTGGAATACCTACCTGTAAATCTCCTGCCTTGGCCATGGACTTCGTGTAATGGTTCTCCTAGACACAGCGCGACCTCACCCCTAATACCGGGAGAGACGAACCCCTGCAGATCCGCTCACTGCCTCCATGTGGCTCGGGACTGTACCCAACTAAAACATGTTTGCACGTCTCCTTTGAGCGTGGTAGGATAGTAATCAAAGCACAGTGGGAACTCACACGAGACAAATGACGATCTCATGTCGATGAACTAACCTGTACACATGTCACCAGGGAACTGCTATCTGACGTCAGGTATAAGACCAACTAGCATGTTCCCGGCGAGTCCTGTCCGGTGTACTCATAACCCAATGAGCACCTGTATACATCTTAGGTGAACCAACTGACACCAGTGGCTTGTGAGACCGGCCACCGCCCCTCGTCGGGGTCTCGACTGTATACACTAGTGTACTCTGGAGTATCGATGCCCTGTCTCGAAACTCCCACGACTAGGGACCTTTTAAGGATGTGCTTATAGACTACCAGCTCCCACGTATATGATCGCCCTCATACTGCTGGCAGTCAAGCAAGAATCCTAAAGGCTTTATCAACGCGCAATAGTGACCTGTAAGGTCACCTAAAGCAGTACACGATGATAAAGATAAACCAGATAGCATATTATCATCTTGAGTAAGACTGTCCTATCGGGATAGGTCCTCCATCAATCATTGCAATCACGTGCCTGTGATCCAATAATTGACTTTGAGGGCACTATCTCCGACAATCTCCCACTTGCACTCAAGCCTAATTATTGCGATGTCGCATACTCACAGCCCGTGTGATACCGAACACCAAACTCCTCTACTAGTCAGTCTCACAAAGCTCGTTTAGGAAACTATTGCGTTCGAGGAATAGCCTCAGTGAGTGGATCTGCTCTGATGTTTCTTTCTATGTCCCTCTGTATCTCAAGTTCGCGGAGAAAGCCATCTCCCGAAATGAGCAATACCTGTCTTAGAATGGGTTTGGATGTCTAATGGGACCTAGTTCATAAATGAACTACAAATCCAAACTTCTTAGACTGTATCGTCAACTGAACTTAATCAGTATCCTGCGCCATGCCTCCCTCAGTATCATCCTGGACCTCCTGTCCAAAATACTGCCCCTCGTCAGAAGGAAAACTATAACTCTGACAGCCACTCTGTCATCAAGGTCACCTTGGAAGCCTGGAATGATAACCGTCTCCTAAAGGAGGCTGCCGTTATCAAATCCCTAGAACATCCACTTATGTTCTAAAACTGCTTCCGAATGTTTCTCCAGGATTGGATCAATATCAACTTATTGCATCTACTATAAAAACAACATCTGGTGTGGTACTTGACATCTCACGATTGACTCAATTGCCTAAGCAAGTGATCTGCCAATCATGCATATCCCTCTCCACTTTAGTCTATAAGACACCTTAAGAGAGGGTGACTCCATCACCTGCAGGTACACCACCAAGCCAGGAGTCGTCCATTCTAAAACACCTTTAGAATGTTGTCTAAGTACCCTGATTGGGACACTTCCCAAATCTAGATCTAAAACCATAGATCTAGTAACCAGAATGTCTGATATAATATCCAAGTCCTATGTGGAGAAACCTCTGTATGACAACCAAAGTATAACCGATCGTAGTATAGGAATTTTACTTCCTACTATGTGTATGCCATCCAAATACCAGGACATCAAACCCTACTACCTTCTTAACAGATCCATCCCCTATTCTGATGAAGTCAAACCTATGACTGTCACATCAGAAATAGATGATCTATCTCCGCTATATCTTCTTTAGTCTATAAATAGACATAAGCCACTTGTCCACCAATGCTTCCGCTGCTCCCACTGACTACGACAACCCTCTGGCAGAGTCATATACACGTGCACTTCTAAAGCTAGTTTAGAATGACGCTATACTCATCCTCCTGTCGGGTCTCACAGTCTGGAACAACAGCAATGGCAAGTCTGGGTAAACAAGAACCACCCTGTCACCGTCCTTGAGGCTACCGGAGTACCTCTGGGGTGCCTGAGGTTACCCACCACTTCTGCGGAGTGGCCAATGGAATGTCAAACCAGATTGAATCTTTAGGTTCTTTATCAAATCTTCAGTAATCGTTTGCGGTTCTGGAATCACTTCCAGTTCTACCATACTCCAACTACTGTTTTCTGAAAAAATCCATTTTTATTAAAACTGTGGCGAGTCAAGAACAATATCACTATTGATCTTCCAGATGGTAGAAAGTCAACCCTCGTCATAGTCTGGGTCAACCCACAAACAACCATTACAGAAACGTGCCTTGAGTTATCCAGAGTCTGGTTTTAAGCATAAGCCGGACAACTCCCCGTACCTTAACATCGTTAAGATATGAACTGTTCTATATCCAATACAGAAACAGAGGCACTAATTTAATTGAACCAGATTCAAATCATGCAACTGTCCCCAATGCATGTTAACTAAATGGAAAGAGGTCGATCAGCATTACTCAACTTAGGAGTACTTCCAATTATGAGTAACTTGAAAGAGAAGCAAGTTCTCTTAATCATTACTATTAACTGAATACCATACACAAGTATCTACATCTTAGATCACCTTGAAGAATCCCGATACTTGCAATACCTGGTTCTCTACTTTACTCTTATACCTATAACTTCTCAAAATTTGGACCTTGTGTTTCTACGAAACACATGTCTAAGAACTAGAGAAGTTATAAGTAAACAGAATACAGTACGAGTACCAACCCCTCTTTCCTCATGGACACTAGACAACATACAATACTCTGTATAAGTCCCTTGAGTCAAACAACTCATTCCCAGTGTGTCGTAGGTTGAAAACTTTACTTATGGTTAAGAAGAATTACACCGCTGTTTAATGCTCCATACCTAACCATCCACTGATATAGGTAAATGTCATGGACATAATTTCAAAAAGGTATATCTCACTCTATAAAAATAGACAAACAGATATATCAATTTGAAATTGGTGCATAACAGCGGATATTCAAAACCAAATATTTGCCGTCCGGCAAACTACCCAGGTGATTTTCTCAAATATCACCAATTTCAACGAATTCCGATATAATGAGGATAATCACCTAATTCCCAATAACTTACTCCCACTCATCATCTGTAAAACCATACAGATGTGAGAATAATACCTGGTACATACATACCCTGGAGTAAGGACTGATTGGGAAATCAGTTTTCTTTTAACAATACACTATGAAACTGAACATTGAAATGTTTCGTAGGGGTATCCGGGTATTCCTAGTAATGCCTCTTCCATTATCCAGATTCATAATTATAACTGTATATCTCTTTGCCGTCTCTCCAAATCCCTTTATATGTCTTTAGTCATTACCTTCTGTACACCCTCTTAGGCTAAATAGTTTTCTTCCTTCCCTACCGTTCGGCACCAGCCTATGGTTTGGAAGAAGACTATCCAATAAGCATAATGGGTGTACTGTCCTAATCCTAGGAGCACTCGCAATGCGATAGAAGGTGAAGATAAAACACAACCGAATAAACCTTATTCCTATTTCTCCTGTACCAGAATCCATCCCCGAACTGGAACAAGTTCCTTTCGAGTTCGTATATAACCATACGATGGGGTATCCAAATAAACTGTGGATCTTCGTAGTGATACGGAGTGTCCTGGAGAAATACAAAGGTGAAGTGGGAGTGGTAATGAAATACTTGGTTTGGTCGTGAATAGCAGTCACAATTTATTTTGCCCTCCTTCTAATCCCTTTATTTGTCTTTACTTAATACCTTCTGCACACCTTAGTTACGCTAATTGGTTTTCTTCATTCCCTACCGTTCGGCACCAGCCTATGGTTTGGAAGAAGACTATCCAATTTGCGGAATAGGTGTACCGTCCTAATCCAAGGAGCACTCGCAACCTGAGAGAAGGTAAAAGGAAAAGAAAACTGAATAGTCTTATTCGTTTTCTCCAGAACCGGAAACCATCCTCGAATAAATTCCTTCAAGTTCGTATATAACCATACGATGGTTTTGTCCAATGGAAGTGGACGTTCGTAGTAATACGGGGTGTCCTCGAGAAAAGGGTAAAAGTAGGAGTGGCAATGAGGTTTGCAACTCTGACAATCCAAAAGCCAGTCTTATAAGAAGGTCGGTTAATTTTGGTCACTGAGTCATAGTCAAAGGTCGGGTCATGGTCGCTGCCAAAGAGAGAGAGAAAGGAAACACTCAGCGTGCACTCTAACCTAGATCAGAATGGTTATCACTTTATCTAATCAGGAAACCTTCCACTGTACCGTCAAATTCTCCTCCAAACCTGAAAGAAGAATTAGTCGGGATCACCCGAGGAGTAAACCAACTCATCAGTGGGAATCGGGATCCAACTATCATCGCATGATAACGTGACGAAATGCTCACATTATCACACTCCAGAAGGTATGCGCATATCTGGCAAGTTTCAGATTCTTTAGAAACTCCCGATGTGATTTTTACCCCATGCTCTTATGACCTTGACTTTGGTCAACAAATCATAAGTCACATGTCAAGTTCTACCCGTCATTCTCCAGGTTAATTTGAACCCACCCGTACCTACCCTTGACTTTGGCCAACAAGGCAGTACGACTGTCCCAAACCAACGCATCTATCTATGCTGCATATGAATACCCAACAGCTACCAATCACTGTGCCTTGACTTTGGCCAACAAACACAGCTTGAATACTATTGACTATCCATATGAAACGACGGAGGGCTATGAATGGTTTCTGGAGAAAACCTTTAACGTAATGAACTTGATATCGTTGAAGGAACTGGATAGCTTTTTATAAAATATAGTGACGAAAACCATTGATAAAGAGGTCACTCCCGGTGAAGGAATCTCGGCTCTTTCCCCGTAGAATGAGGTGCAGGATATTCCAACTGAATACCACGATGCAAAGCAAAAGTAAACGGCTATAGTGAAGTCATTGCCCTGACGCAAACTTCTGTCCAAGGGGTCACTCCCGGTGAAGGGATCTCGACCCTTGCCTCGTCGACTGAGGTGCAGGATATTCCAACTGAATACCACTGTGCAAAACAAAAGAGAACGCCCTTGCAATAACAGCTTTTTGAAAAATGTTCCAACAACATCAGAATAGGTTTGTTTAGCTTGCATTGATCCGAATCAAAGCAGTCCTATCAATTGATCACACCAATAAAGAACGAAAATAATGATGTATGTATATGCCATCCGCATTCGCCACTGGGTCCCGTCATCACCCGTTAGGTTACTTAACTAACGACAGAGCGGGGACTGGACTAGCACGGATGCAAAACATATACAACATCTACTAGTATATATATCAATATACAATATTCGCTCAAGGCGTGATAAAATGTAACATCACAGAAAGGTAATAAGCATCACAGAACAATACAGATATCTGGAATCCCCGGGTTTCATAGAGCCGCTACTGAAACCCGATGTTCCCCTGGTCGTGTGGATAGCCTGTGAAATGAAATCCTAGACCCCTACGGGCGCGGCAAGTTACCCGCCAAAACCTGAAGAGAGGCAGCCCCCTTCAGCAACGTGAATGGACCACCCAGCACTTCACGGAATCCGGTAACTTGGGCACCCCTCCTGGGTCAACCTGTACCCCCAACGAGTGCGGCGAATAGCCCGCCAATTCTAGAGTGAAGCCCCCTCCGTCTCAAAGCCATGAGATGCGGGCCCGTTGCCCTCTAGAACCCGGCTATCCGTGCACCCCTCCGCGGGGTAATCCTAGTACAGAAAGTAAAATATACATACAACGGGTACATCGACCTCAGCCCGGTCGTGCTCCAAAAGAATAATATACAAACAGGCAGTGGCGTTAGTCCACATGTCGGATGCTCTCCCCGCAAAATCAAATGTACATAAATAACCAAACTGTACTACCATTGCATCCAGGCTATCCCCCATGACCAATCCGCAACATCACAGCACAACACAGAACATCAACGTGAATGACACGTTCGCAAATCCGTCTAAAAGGGCTATAGCAGATAGACTGGATTTACCGATCGAGTGAAATTCACGGTCGCAGATATAATGTAAATACTGTGAACTAACATGTTTAAAATTTTCGATCGATCAAATTTACCGAAGCGGGCCCCAAGCACAACTGCAGCACTCAAAAACATCTGGGCCCAAAACGAATATACCAGAAACCCTATTTCCATGTCAAAAGCCTACTGTGAAAATTTGGTAAGGTTTGGCCACAAAACGGCGGCGGTTCCGCGGCCAAAACGTGGTTTTGGCCGCTTAACCGCCGTGCTACAGTAACATCAGAGTACCAAATTTTCCCAGAATTCATAAAAAACCCTGCACGTAATTTTCTAATGTACCAAATAATTTTTAGAGCACAGAAAAATTCGACAGAAAGTACGACATGGAAATAGGGTTTTTTGAAAATCCGTTCGATCGAATTTGTAAACACGTTAGAGCAAGATAGACTAGGTTAATGGTCTGGCTCTGATACCAATGTAAGTGCACGGCGGCGCCCCGACCGTCAATCCGACGCCGGAATGCGGAAACGAAAAACTTTTCTAGAACTTAGAAACCGGCACCACCGCGCACTATAAAACCCGGATCGGGCCATTAACCTAATCCTAGCAAACTAGAATAAGAGTAGAGAAGCTATACCAAGCGATCCGTGTACTTCGGTCTTCGCATCCACTCCGATCTCCTCGCGGAATCTCCGGTCGTCGCCTCCTCGTCGAAACGGGCACCACATCGCCAGGTTCTTTTACGGGCTCCCACCTCTGGACCGAGGCAACTCGGGCGCGAAGTTGGCTAGCCGACGCGTCTAAGGAATGCTGTAGACTAGTGTAGAAACCATTGTCTCAATTGGGGTTATGAAGTTGCCTTTGATGGAGGAATGAAAACCATGAGCTTTTGCAGAGGTGTTAGGAATTTAGAAAACAAGCCAAAATGAGATGATAGATTTTCCCTCATACAAAAATGAACCTCTCTCTCTCTCAAGTGGCCGGCCCCCTTATCATAAAATGGTGGAGGCAAAAAGAAAAACCAAACCATGAAGGGAGGTGAGAGTAGTAAAAGCAAAGGGTGACCATAAGCCAAAAGTGATGATAACAATGTCATATCCATTTCTAATCCATTCAAATCTCATTAATGCTAAAGAGTTGATTCAAAAAGAATCTCATTATGCTAGGAACCATCATGAAGGCAAAAATGCAAATAACACATCCACAAAAGATAATTTGCACAACTGCAAATAACCCCCTCCATCGGAAAAGTCGGGCCGGGAAGGAACAAAGGAAAACTGGCCGGAACGGAATGCAAACTGGCAACTTCAGAAAACTGATCTCGTAATAAATTACAGGAAAACCCCGCGACTGTATATACATACCCGCATTTGTATTCCCACTGAATAAAAATGCAAAGAGACAAAATCTACACTGTACAATACTAGGATCCGGCTTAAACCAAAGCCCGCTAGTATTATCCGTCCGATCATGATCCATGCAATACCGCACGGATAAGATCGAACCCTGCCATATCTCCATAAGGCCTCTACAGCGTTTCGCCCGAAACTTGAGTAACTGTGTGTGGTGGACTCTAAAAACTTGTCAATACCTTGGTTGTGGATTTAACCACTAGCACATCAGAGGAATTAGCCATATGTAACGGGCTACCAGGTATTGACCAAAAGGGACGTCGATGAGCGAACTCATCCTGACACCCTACTGAGCCTGTCAGTGACAATATCCGTACAGTCCGGTCCGTTCGTCTATGAGCATCGCATGGCGGGCCTAGGGGGTTGGTAAAAGTCAGACCCCCAAAAGCGGTACAAGTCGTGTCGGAGTGTAGCCCATAACACCCTGAGATACTACTGGAATACCTACCAGTAAATCTCCTGCCTTGGCCAAGGACTTCGTGTAATGGCTCTCCTAGACACAGCGCGACCTCACCCCCAATACCGGGAGAGACGAACCCTTGCAGATCCGCTCACTGCCTCCATGTGGCTCGGGACTGTACCCAACTAAAACCTGTTTGCACGTCTCCTTTGAGCATGGTAGGGTAGTAATCAATGCACAGTGGGAACTCACACGAGACAAATGACGATCTCATGTCGATGAACTAACTTGTACGCATGTCACCAGGGAACTGCTATCTGACGTCAGGTATAAGACTAACTAGCATGTTCCCGGCGAGTCCTGTTCGGTGTACTCATAACCCAATGAGCACCTGTATACATCTTAGGTGAACCAACTGACACCAGTGGCTTGTTAGACAGGCCACCGCCCCTCGTCGGGGTCTCGACTGTATACACTAGTCTACTCTGGAGTATCGATGCCCTGTCTCGAAACTCCCACGACTAGGGACCTTTTAAGGATGTGCTTATAGACTACCAGCTCCCACGTATATGATCGCCCTCATACTGCTGGCAGTCAAGAAAGAATCCTAAGGGCTCTATCAACGCGCAATAGTGACCTGTAAGGTCACCTAAAGCAGTACACGATGATAAAAATAAACCAGATAGCATACTATCATCTTGAGTAAGACTGTCCTATCGGGATAGGTCCTCCATCAATCATTGCAATCACGTGCCTGTGATCCAATAATTGACTCTGAGGGCACTATCTCCAACACCTCGGTCCTGAGGTAGGAGCCCGTAAAAGAACCCGGCGATGTGGTACCCTTTCCGACGAGGAGATGAAGACCGGAGATTCCGCGAGGAGATCGGGATGGAGGCCGAAGACCGAAGGACACGGATCGCTCGGTATAGCATTCTACCCATTCTCTAGTTTGCTATTAGTAGGTTAATTGCCCGATCCGGATTTATAGTCCGCGGTAGCGCCAGTTTCTAAGTTAAAGAAAAGTTTTTGTTTCCGCATTTTGGCCTCGTTCAGACGGCCGGGGCGCTGCCGTGCACTTACAGCCGATACTATAGGTTCCTTGGCCATGGCAATTGAGATTTACTGGTAGGCACACTTGTAGTTTCTCAGGTTGTATTGGACTCTACACCGACACGACTTGCCACGCTATTAGGAATCTGATGTTTACCACACCCTTGGTCCGATATACGATACTCTTTGACCAACAGACCGGAATGTACAGAGAATGTCAGCTATATGCTCAGTATGGGTTCGGATGAGTTCTCTTATCGATCTTTCTTTCTATTGATATCTGGGTAGCCGATACGTATATCTAGTGCCACTGACATGCTTGTGGTTAAATCCACCGCCAGCGTATTGTCGATTCCTTAAAGTCCCACATAGAGGATTTCCCGGTTCTGGCGAAACGGTGTAGTTTACGTATTTCGGTATGCTCGGGTGTTCGATTAAACACGTGTATTTATACATGTGCTTTACTTGAATGGTTCAGTAGTACTTGCAGGTTTGAAAGACAGGAAGTTTTGATGCTACTATTAGATTGCTCTCTTTTGGGTATTTGTTTTTTAACACGAATACGGTATTTATACGAATACATGTATTTGTATAAATATGGGTATTTGTGCTTTGATACAAATACAAGTATTTCTTTCTAAATATGAATACGCGTATTTTTTATTTCCAGTACAAATACGGTATTCGTATTTTTGTAGAAATATGGTATACATATTTATTAGAAATACGGGTTTTAGGGTATACTTGATTATATACACATTTATATACATGTGTGTATATGTGTACCTAGTGAGGTGGCTACATTCTCACCTTTTTGTTCATGATAAATAAAGAATTGTGTAGGATTGTTGTTAGGAATATGTATGCCCTAGAGGCCATTATTGTATGATATAGTGGATGCTTTGACATATATATAGATGACTTTCTTGCTCGACATGATAGTATGCTATCTGGTTGCTATTTATCTTAACATGTACACTAGTATTATTATACTGTCTCTCTGATACATGTTGATAAAGCCCTTAGGATGTTTTCTTGACTACTAGGACTATGATGCGGATCATACTACTGGGACTTCTGTAGTCTACAAGCACCTACTTTAATTGTTCCTAGTCGAGAGAGTATCGAGACAGGGCATCGGTATTCTAGAGTAGACTAGTGTGTACGATTCATGACCCTGTATGGGTCGATGGTTGATCCCATAACCATTGGTGTTTGACATCAAAGATTGTACACAGCTGCTCATTAGAGAATGGGTACACTGAACAAGACTCGCCGAGAACTCCTAGTTAATACTATACTTATCGTTAGATAGCAGTTCTCTGTTGACACCGGTACATGTTAGTCCGTTGAACCGAGATCATCATAGAGTCTTGTGTGGTTCCCACTGTGCTTTGATTTCCTCCCTACCACGGCTCAAAGGAGTCATGCGAACAGGTGGATTTTAGGTACAGTCCCGAGTCATATGGAGGCAATGAGCGAAAGGATGTGTTTCGTCTCTCCAAGTATAGGGAGTTGATGTTGCGCTATTCTCGATTGGCTATAACAATAATTCCCTAGCCAGGGCTGATGAGATTTACTTTTAAGTGTTATCAGTAGATTCTCGAATAGTTATGAGCCATACAACGACACGACTTATCAAGTTACCGGGGTTTGACGATTCCACCCCTATACTCGATATGCGATATATCAAACGAAGAGACCAGACTGTACGGTACGTGTTACTTATAGGTTTCATGGGAGTTTGTGTTAGTGTATATGCCCTAGAGGCCATTACTGTATCATACTAGTATGTATATTACTTGATGGAAGCTTGGGATATTCACAGTTGTATAGACAATCTTGGTCGAAATGGTAGTATGCTACTTGGTTTGTCTCTGCTTTAATGTGTACATGTGTTTCTTTTAGTGTATCACCTATACGCATTAGTGGAGCCCTTAGGATCTTTGCTTGATTACCAGCGTTGTGATAGCAGTCACACTCGTGGGGGCTGGGTAATCTACAAGCACATCCTTATTTACACGTCCCTGGTCGTGGGATTATCGAGACAGGGCATCGATACTCCGGAGTAGACTAGCGTATGCGCTTCTCATCCCAGCTTGGGAGACGGCCTGTCCCACAGTAGTCAGTACGTCGTACTTGATATAGTTTGCGGGTGCTCGTTGGGTTACGAGTACACTGGACAGGACTCGTCGGGAACTGTTGGTTGGTATTATATCTATCGTCAGTTATTGGTTCCCAGGTGACATGAGTACAGCTTAGTCCGCTGACTTGACACTGTCACTTCGCCTCAAGTGTGTTCCCACTGTACTTTGATTACTACCCTACCATGGCTCAAAGGAGTCGTGCAAACAGGTAGTTTTTGGGTCCAGTCCAGAAGCATTTGGAGGCTGTGACGGTTAGACAGAATTCGTCTCTCCCGGTATTGGGGGTTGACATCGCGCTGTGTCCAGGAGAGCCATTACACAAGTAGTCCCTGGCCAGGGCAAGCGTGATATACTGGTAGGTTTCCAGTGTTATCTCAGGGTGTTCTGGGGTACACTCCGACATGACTTGTACCACTACTAGGGGATAGACGTTTACCTCCCCCTAGGCCCTCCATGCGATGTATCAGACGAACAGACCGGACTATACGGAGACTGTCACATTCAGGCTCAGTAGGAGTTCAGATGGGTTCACCTCGTCAGTCTTCTTATCGGCATCTACCTGGGGACCGTTATGTATAGCTAGTGCCGCTTGCGGTCTGTGGTTAAACCCACTGCCAGCGTAGTGTCGAATCTTTAGAGTCCCACACAGAGGGTTATTCGCCTTTAGGCAAAATGAGTAGAGGTCGCATGGTTTTGCGACAGGGTTCGTTCACATCCGCGCACTTGTGCACGTTTGCTGTCCGGACAGCTTATACTAGCGGGCTTTGGTTTAAGCCGGATTCTAGTATATGATTTGGGATTTGTTTTATCTCATTGTTCGTGTTCCTCGGAACACGGATACGGGTGTGTATGCACAGTTGACTGAGACAGAGGCATAGGACATTGATTAGGGTTGATGACCATTGTTATTTTCTTAACCCTAATGCTTTGTGTGAATTATGATTTATTAATTATTAGTTAATTATAATTGTTCATGGTTAGGGTTGTTGACCATTTGACTATACTTGACTTGTTGACCTAGGTTGACAAGTTGACGATCATCATACCATATGAAAGATGCTCTTTGATCCTTGCAAAGGCATTTAATGTGAAATGATAATGGTCAATTCTTGATTAACCATAATAATTAACTTGACTAATTATCTATTTTCATAATTCACACATATATGTGAGAAGAATGGTTCATTTCTTCTCATTCTATCATTTAGATTCTCTCTCCTCCTCTTCCTCTCTCTCTAGCTCTCCCCTCTCATGAGTTGAGAATCCCTTGAGCTTGAGATAAATCCTTCTAAGATACTCTCTACTCTTTTCTAAGGTTCTAGGATTAGCACTCCAAGTATCTTAGTTACTTCTAGTTTGAAGTTGAAGCCAAAGGTTGAGGCTCTCGGGTTGATCTTTCTTCGACAAGAGAAGACGACAAGGAGATCACTTTCTTTCACTCCAAGGAGCAAGGAGAGAAGGACTTGAAGCCCTAGGTATAACCTCTTTTCCGAGTAGTTAACTCTTTCTAGCTTTGTAGTTAGTTTATGTTTAGCAAAGATCCTCCTTTTGCTAGTGCATGTTGCCTAGTGTGTTAAAAATCCGATTTTTATACCGTTTCCGCCTCCCCGCAAGCACCGGGGTGGGCAACGTGGACTTACAGTGGTATCAGAGCCTAACTAAACACAAACTAGCTAGTTAGTAAAGTATTGATCGCACGCTTTTGGCGTGTCGGATGTTCAAAGAATTTGAGTTTACCGCGATCAGGACGGTGTCGCTTTGCAGCTAGCCGGTGAGCACGGGTCGGTCCACAGGGAGATGGTGTATCTTACCTTCTTGTCTTAGACGAGTCAATAAAGAATCTGTATGTTTGTTTGATCTAACCTATGTGTTTATCTGCAAGTATAAAGTTGTTAAGAAAATACGAGATTGTAAGCTAAGAAATCCGTACTCAAAAACCTTTGAGCCGAGTCTTGACCAATTGAAGCTAGACAATCGGCAACAACGGGAATTAAGGGATTTAAGCGCGGTATTCGTGGAATCCGGCTTATTTACCCTTGTCCTTCCGTTCTTGTCTTTTGCTTTCACCTCCGGCCAAACCGAACGCAACCGGTCGCGGTTAGGAATCACCTGTAACAATTAGGAAAAAGCTTGAAATAAGTAAATTTAATTAAATTAAGAATAAGGTGATAAATCACAAAATGATTAAAATCAAATATGTCAATCTTCATAAGATATATGTAATATAAATTAAATTAGAAATTTTGAATGTAATTTAAATAAGTTATAAGGGTTTTAATGAAAAATTTAGCTTCATTTTAACAAAATAGGTGTTTTATAATAAGTTATGTTGTGAGGGGTTAAATTGAAAAGTTAAGTTTTATGTAAATACAAGATTGTTGAGGGTTTAAGTGAAACAAATGATATTAATTCAGTTCTGAAACTAAACTAAAAATAAAACAAAAATTGAAGATAATTACCACACCACCTCATGCTTGCATGAACACCCTTCAACCTCCACCTCCTCCTTGCATGGAACATGCACACTCAAGCTCAAGACACCTCCACCTTTCCTTATCTCTTCTCTTATTCACTTAAATAGCTCATTTCAGTTTAAACTCAGATCAAAACTTAAAAGAAAATCAAAGAAAAAGAAAGGGAAAAGAGAAAAAGAGAAGAATAAGAGGAAGAAGAAGATGGTGAGGAGCTTGTTCATGGAGATTGTTCATCTTCAAGCTAGGAGGAGTTGATTGATCAAGAAGGGTCATTCCTACAACTAATAGGAGGGTAAACTTCTTAAACTTAGTAGAGATTAAGTTCTGCAGATTAGTTAATTTTAGTTTAGCTAGGTCACATAATATAGTATTTAGTTAAAATTTATAGTCTGTTAGAATCTGCTTGAATCTGGAACATAAATAAATAAATTCAACAGAGTAGAAATGATGTAGGAATCAAGTAGAACACACCACAAGAAGACGGAGGCAGGGGGCCGGCGACAGAAGGGAAATGGCCGGCGTCGCCGGCCATGTTGGTGACTTTGGGGGTTTGGTAAATTGGGTAGTTTACAGTATGCAATTTAGGTAAATTTGGTACTGTTGATTTTAATTAGTTTCACTGTAAGTAAAATCAGGGAAGATATATCGGAAATGGAATCGTAAAACGCTAAATACGACACGACGAAATCATGTCGCGTTTTAATTTCTGAAACAGTGCAGATTTTGGGATAAAATTCAGCAAGATTAAGTGTTTTATAACTTGATATAATCAGATAATAATTAACATATAAGAGGGATAGCGTGTTTATATTTCCGTTATATCGGAATAGTTAGTTGCTTATATAAGTTAATTTGCATATCTAGACGCGGATACGAGGAGTACGAAAGCCGCGAGGAAAGGGAAAGGATTAGCGATTCCGGAGTAGATTCGACTTTTCCGGTGAGTAGACTAAACATCTACCGGGGAATTTAGTAAAGATGGCGTGTTTCACCCATTGTTTTACTTAATGTGATATTCATATCATCATGTTTAAATGTTAGAATTTCATGCATTAAAATATGTGAATATTGCTTAGTTGTTAGAACACTTCACAAGTATCGACGAGTCATGCCACGTGCACATCTTATATGCTACACACACCTCGTCGATATTGCCATGTCACATACACTTAAATATCATACTTATTAACATGGATTATATTGTCTTTCATATGTCAAGTATATTGGTAGAATTCCTTATTTACATTCTGTTGCTTTATGCGTACTTCCATGTTGGATATGAGATAGATGCAGAATTGAGGATTTATGATTTTGAGTTTTGAATACTACTACATAAATCCAGTTTTTCATGATTGATGTGACATGTCCACCCTGAGATGATTTCTATTTTTGGTTTTATTCCGGACCGAGTGGAGGAGATATACGGTCGCGGATTTACGTTATCCATTCTGAGTGGGGGAGATATACAGTTGGATACAGGGTGGACCCGGTCGAGACCGAGGGGCAGGATAGCCGTATTGAGACGGGGGAGCCTAGCGAGGTTACTCGATACCGGAGTTGGTTATAGAAATACGGCGTGTATCTAGAGGATAACGACCGATATTATGAGTATAGGATCATTCGGGGAATGATGCCTATGAGAAATGAAGTTTTTGTGTCATTGATGGACACCGAGAAATGATTTACTTGAGTTGTGATTTCAGAAGTATAATGAGATTTGTTGTTGAGTTCATATATACTCATATATCATATTGATTCATATTCAGTAGCATGATTGTCATATTTACTTTATTCGCCGTTATATGTTAGTCGTATTCACTGAGTTGGCAACTCATCCCCGTTGTGCCACAGTTCCTTGCAGGGATAGAGTGGACGGGTAGCTGCGAGGCAGGATCACTTTTGCTGTTGTTTCCATCTTTTGATAGGTAGGTTACATGTGTAGTAACCTTCCATTTTGTACTTTTGTATCTAGAAAGACTCCATCAGACTTGTATTTTGACTTAGAAATGAGAGATGGTATGTATATATACAGTCGAGATCGGTGGATCAGTTTCATAGCTTCTTTCTTTATGAGATTCAGTGATGTTCTATATTTTATATTCATGTTTATTGTTAATATAGTTGATTCCAACTCGGAATGCAACTAAACTTAACCTTATTAATTGTTTACTGATTTAAATTCATAACTTGAGATTTCTACTTAAAAACTAAATTTTCATAAATAATTCCGCAATAAGGTATTTTGATCTTGGTTTTTGGCTTACTTGGATTTGTGCATATCTTTAGATATGATACAATCTGAGTGCCTGTCACATCCAAACTTGGGTCGTGACAAAGTTGGTATCAGAGCTTAGGAGTAACCTTACGGAATTCAGTAAGGGATTTCAATAGGTTGATGTAAGTCTGAGAGTTAGGATGACCTTTGGTTTGATGGAGTAGGTGAATTAGGACGAATGCAGTACCGTACGTATGTTCCGCGGCATATTTACGTTATCGTATTCAGCCTAACTAACCTTAGGATGTTTATCTTGATCTATTCTTCCGTTGATTCTCCGTTATTGAATTCTTCTGTTCCCACACCTTATCAACTCTCGTTTCTTGTTCCAGTTGCTATGGCTACGCGGGCTAGACGAGCCGCAGCCAGGAATGCAGCTAGGGCGAGTCCGCCTGTGACGACGACTGGTACACCGGACGTTCCGGCGGTGCATGAGCATGTTGATCCTCCTACAGATCGCATGACTAGGATTGAGGAGGGTATGTTGGGATTACAGCGAGTGGTAGGACAGTTAGCTGAGACCACTCGAGCTTTGAGGTCAGATCCAGCACCGACCGTAGCAGAGTCCGAGGTACAGCCTACACAGACGGCAGCACCAGTAGATACGAGAGTGATGGAGGTATCACTTGCGGAGTTTATGAGATTGAGACCACCGGTATTTACAGGGACCGATGTGGCGGAAGATCCTCAGTCTTTTCTTGATAGAATGGCGAGGATAGGAAGATCATTACGATGTTCTGATGCGAGGTCAGTAGAGCTGACTAGCTTTCGTTTGGAGGGACTTGCACAGGAGTGGTGTGAGTCGATGGAGAGAGGGCGAGCTACGAATCTTCCTCCTATGACGTGGATCGAGTTTTCTACAGTCTTTCTTGCCAGATTTCTTCCCGAGAGTGTGAGGGATGCTAGAGCTAGTAGTTTCGAAGCATTGAGGAAATCAGCAAGTATGTCAGTAGCAGATTATGACTTACGATTCACCCAGCTGTCGCGATATGCCCCATACTTAGTACCTACAGAGGAGCTTCGGGTGAAAAGGTTTCTAAGGAGTTTGGACACACAGTTGTATCTGGCGATAGGCACCCAGCATTTTGATACATATGCACAGGCCATGGATGCGGCAATTCGAGTAGAGGAGCGTTTGAGCCAGTCAGGAGTTGTTCCGGAGCCAAAGAGGAGTAGACCATTCGTGCCGACAAATAGACAGTTTGGCCGAGCTAGAGGGTCCTATCCAGGCAGATATACTCCAGGCCGCAGTGTTGGACGAGATTGGACACAGGGCCAGATGTTTAGTTCTTATCCTGGTGATCAGAGACCACCATCTACCTGTTATAGTTGTGGACTTCCCGGACACTTTGCGCGAGATTGTAGATCTCAGGGCGGGACCGTTGCTCCACAGGCTGTTTTACCCCTTCCATCTCCTACACCGATGGCTTTACTTCCTCCCCCAGTTGGCGCTACACGCCAGGCAGTTGCACCACGAGGTCGAGGCTATGCAGGACGTGCTCAGAGAGGTAGAGGAGATAGAGGTAGAGGACGACAGGATGCGGGCAGGGGCCAGGCACGGGATTTTGCACTGACTCCACAGGATGCCCAGGCATCAAATGCAGTCGTGACAGGTACTCTTACAGTATGCTCATTAGAGGCACATGTTTTATTTGATCCCGGTTCTACACATTCTTATGTATCGTCACGATTCGCACTTTTGTTGGGGAAGGAGTCGTCATTATTAGAGTTACCATTGGTAGTGATTACTCCAGTTGGAGATTCCTTTATAGCTCGACACGTATTTAGATCGTGTTCGGTGCGTATTGGTAATAGAGATTCGCTAGTTGATCTGATTCTCCTGGACATGTTGGATTTTGATATACTTCTTGGGATGGATTGGTTAGCCGCTTGTCATACCTATTGTAGAGGAAAAGCGGTTAGCTTCTGTTTTCCAGGTGAACCGGTGTTTGTTGTGCACGGGGATTGCAAGTTAACCCCTGTCAACATGATTTCTGCTTTTTGTGCGGGGCGGCTTTTGAAGAAGGGTTGTCTTGGGTTCTTGGCTTTTATTCAGGACATAGGGGTCGCTGAAGTTCCATTGGACCAAATCCCGATCATACGAGAATTTCCTGAGGTATTTCCTGCAGAGTTACCAGGATTGCCACCTGATCGAGAGATTGAATTCTGTATCGACTTGATTCCGGGTGCAGGGCCTATTTCTATACCACCATATCGAATGGCACCGACGGAATTAAAAGAACTCAAAAGCCAGTTGCAAGAGTTGTTAGATAGAGGACTTGTACGTCCCAGTGTTTCACCGTGGGGAGCTCCTGAGTTATTTGTAAAGAAGAAGGACGGTAGTATGAGAATGTGCATCGACTACCGACAGCTGAATCGCGTCACGGTGCGAAACAGGTATCCATTACCACGAATAGATGACTTGTTCGATCAGTTGCAAGGAGCCGGATTTTTCTCAAAGATTGACTTGAGGTCAGGATATCATCAGTTGAGGGTTCGGAAGGACGATATTCCGAAGACGGCGTTTCGTACAAGATATGGGCATTATGAATTTCTGGTGATGTCGTTCGGACTCACCAATGCTCCAGCAGCTTTTATGGATATGATGAACCGTATCTTTAGACCATTTATCGATCGGTTTATTATAGTATTCATAGATGATATTCTTGTATATTCTCGGAGTCAGACGGAGCACGAGCAACATTTACGTATCACGTTGCAGACCTTGAAAGAGCATCAGTTATATGCAAAGTTTTCTAAGTGTGCTTTTTGGCTCGATAGTGTGGAGTTCTTGGGTCACATAGTTACAAGACAAGGGATATGCGTGGACCCAAAGAAGATTGAAGCGGTACAAAACTGGCCCAGGCCTATGTCAGTTACGGAGGTTCGGAGTTTCTTAGGTCTGGCAGGTTATTACAGACGCTTCGTACAGGATTTCTCACGGATAGCGGCACCTTTGACAGGATTGACTAGGAAGGAAGTTCCATTTCAGTGGACAGATGCGTATGAGCAGAGTTTCCAACAGTTGAAGACGCGTTTGACGATTGCACCTGTATTATCTTTACCTTCCGGGTCAGGGGGTTTCGTCGTGTATTGCGATGCTTCTAGAGTGGGCTTAGGCTGTGTGTTGATGCAACACGGCAAAGTTATAGCATATGCTTCTCGACAGTTGAAGAGGCATGAACAAAATTACCCCACTCATGATCTAGAGATGGCTGCTGTGGTATTTGCATTGAAGATTTGGAGACATTACTTGTATGGAGAAACGTGTCAAATCTTCACAGATCATAAAAGTTTAAAGTATATTTTTCAGCAGAAAGATCTGAACCTCAGGCAGCGTAGATGGATGGAACTGGTGAAAGATTACGACTGTGAGATATTGTACCATCCAGGCAAAGCAAATGTTGTAGCAGATGCCTTGAGCCGGAGGCCTGGAGGTAAATTATCTCATTTGAGTCTTTTGCAGAGACAGTCTTCTACAGACTGGCAAATCTTATGTGATAGTCGTATACAGTTTGAGTTCACATCGGCAGGAGGTCAGCTAGCGCATGTTCGCACCAGACCTCAGCTATTGGATCGTATTCGAGATGCGCAGCATACAGATACTCGCGTGATGGAGATTATGGATCATGTTAGGCAGGGCAAGGAGACGGAGTTCGCGATTGATGATCATGGAATACTACGTTTTAGGACTCGTCTCTGTGTGCCAGATTCTGACGGATTGAGGCGTGAGATTTTGGAGGATGCCCACAGGTCAGTATACAGTATTCATCCTGGTTCCACCAAAATGTATCGTGATTTGAAGGAAAATTATTGGTGGGAAGGAATGAAGAAGGATGTTACGGATTTTGTTTCTCGATGCTTGACTTGTCAGCAAGTTAAAGCAGAACACCAGAGGCCAGCCGGAGAGCTGCAACCCTTACCCATTCCAGAGTGGAAATGGGAACAGATTTCCATGGATTTTGTGGTGGGTCTACCCAGGACTAGCAGAGGGTATGATTCCATTTGGGTGATTGTAGACAGGCTGACGAAGGCAGCTCATTTTCTTCCAGTGAAGACGACATATGGATTTGCTCAGTATGCACATATATCGATGAGATTGTACGTCTACATGGAGTGCCGACATGCATAGTATCAGATCGAGGTACCCAGTTCACGAGCAGGTTATGGCAGAAACTTCAGGACGCTCTTGGTACACGACTGAGTTTTAGTACAGCTTTCCACCCACAGACAGACGGTCATTCGGAGCGGACCATTTAGATACTAGAGGATATGCTTCGGGCTTGTAGCCTAGATTTCGGTGGTAGTTGGGATCGTCACCTACCTTTGGTAGAATTCTCTTATAACAACAGTTTTCAAGAGAGGATCCAGATGGCACCCTTTGAAGCTTTGTATGGAAGGAAATGTAGATCACCTGTTTGCTGGACGGAACTTAGTGAAGGTGGTATATTGGGACCGCAGATAGTACAGGAAACTACAGAGAAGATTCACTTGATACGGGATAGAATGAAAGCGGCTCAATGCAGACAAAAGTCATATGCAGATCGAAGACGACGCAAACTCGAGTTTGATGTGGGAGATCATGTGTTCCTTCGAGTATCTCCAATGAAAGGTGTGATGCGCTTCGGGAAGAAAGGGAAGCTCAGCCCCAGATATGTTGGACCTTATGAGATTTTAGAGAGAGTGGGCGCTGTGGCTTATCGGTTAGCACTCCCACCTGGTTTTCCCGACGTACATCCGGTGTTTCACGTTTCGATGCTTCGCAGATATCTTCACGATCCATCTCATGCGATCCATCATCAGACTCTACAGCTTGAGCCAGATCTATCCTTCACAGTGCAGCCCGTCGCTATCCTGGACAGGCAGGCAAAGCAACTACGATCGAGGATACTGCCATCTGTAAAGGTTCTCTGGCAAGGAAAGGATCGTGAGGAGGTTACTTGGGAGACGGAGGACGCGATGCGGAAGAAATTTCCACATCTTTTCTTAGGTATGTATAGTAATTAGTTTAAATTCGGGGACCGAATTTTCTTAAGGGGGGAATATTGTAACAATTAGGAAAAAGCTTGAAATAAGTAAATTTAATTAAATTAAGAATAAGGTGATAAATCACAAAATGATTAAAATCAAATATGTCAATCTTCATAAGATATATGTAATATAAATTAAATTAGAAATTTTGAATGTAATTTAAATAAGTTATAAGGGTTTTAATGAAAAATTTAGCTTCATTTTAACAAAATAGGTGTTTTATAATAAGTTATGTTGTGAGGGGTTAAATTGTAAAGTTAAGTTTTATGTAAATACAAGATTGTTGAGGGTTTAAGTGAAACAAATGATATTAATTCAGTTCTGAAACTAAACTAAAAATAAAACAAAAATTGAAGATAATTACCACACCACCTCATGCTTGCATGAACACCCTTCAACCTCCACCTCCTCCTTGCATGGAACATGCACACTCAAGCTCAAGACACCTCCACCTTTCCTTATCTCTTCTCTCATTCACTTAAATAGCTCATTTCAGTTTAAACTCAGATCAAAACTTAAAAGAAAATCAAAGAAAAAGAAAAGGAAAAGAGAAAAAGAGAAGAATAAGAGGAAGAAGAAGATGGTGAGGAGCATGTTCATGGAGATTGTTCATCCTCAAGCTAGGAGGAGTTGATTGATCAAGAAGGGTCATTCCTACAACTAATAGGAGGGTAAACTTCTTAAACTTAGTAGAGATTAAGTTCTGTAGATTAGTTAATTTTAGTTTAGCTAGTTCACATAATATAGTATTTAGTTAAAATTTATAGTCTGTTAGAATCTGCTTGAATCTGGAACATAAATAAATAAATTGAACAGAGTAGAAATGATGTAGGAATCAAGTAGAACACACCACAAGAAGACGGAGGCAGGGGGCCGGCGACAGAAGGGAAATGGCCGGCGTCGCCGGCCATGTTGGTGACTTTGGGGGTTTGGTAAATTGGGTAGTTTACAGTATGCAATTTAGGTAAATTTGGTACTGTTGATTTTAATTAGTTTCACTGTAAGTAAAATCAGGGAAGATATATCGGAAATGGAATCGTAAAACGCTAAATACGACACGACGAAATCATGTCGCGTTTTAATTTCTGAAACAGTGCAGATTTTGGGATAAAATTCAGCAAGATTAAGTGTTTTATAACTTGATATAATCAGATAATAATTAACATATAAGAGGGATAGCGTGTTTATATTTCCGTTATATCGGAATAGTTAGTTGCTTATATAAGTTAATTTGCATATCTAGACGCGGATACGAGGAGTACGAAAGCCGCGAGGAAAGGGAAAGGATTAGCGATTCCGGAGTAGATTCGACTTTTCCGGTGAGTAGACTAAACATCTACCGGGGAATTTAGTAAAGATGGCGTGTTTCACCCATGGTTTTACTTAATGTGATATTCATATCATCATGTTTAAATGTTAGAATTTCATGCATTAAAATATGTGTATATTGCTTAGTTGTTAGAACACTTCACAAGTATCGACGAGTCATGCCACGTGCACATCTTATATGCTACACACACCTCGTCGATATTGCCATGTCACATACACTTAAATATCATACTTATTAACATGGATTATATTGTCTTTCATATGTCAAGTATATTGGTAGAATTCCTTATTTACATTCTGTTGCTTTATGCGTACTTCCATGTTGGATATGAGATAGATGCAGAATTGAGGATTTATGATTTTGAGTTTTGAATACTACTACATAAATCCAGTTTTTCATGATTGATGTGACATGTCCACCCTGAGATGATTTCTGTTTTTGGTTTTATTCCGGACCGAGTGGGGGAGATATACGGTCGCGGATTTACGTTATCCATACTGAGTGGGGGAGATATACAGTTGGATACAGGGTGGACCCGGTCGAGACCGAGGGGCAGGATAGCCGTATTGAGACGGGGGAGCCTAGCGAGGTTACTCGATACCGGAGTTGGTTATAGAAATACGGCGTGTATCTAGAGGATAACGACCGATATTATGAGTATAGGATCATTCGGGGAATGATGCCTATGAGAAATGAAGTTTTTGTGTCATTGATGGACACCGAGAAATGATTTACTTGAGTTGTGATTTCAGAAGTATAATGAGATTTGTTGTTGAGTTCACATATACTCATATATCATATTGATTCATATTCAGTAGCATGATTGTCATATTTACTTTATTCGCCGTTATATGTTAGTCGTATTCACTGAGTTGGCAACTCATCCCCGTTGTGCCACAGTTCCTTGCAGGGATAGAGTGGACGGGTAGCTGCGAGGCAGGATCACTTTTGCTGTTGTTTCCATCTTTTGATAGGTAGGTTACATGTGTAGTAACCTTCCATTTTGTACTTTTGTATCTAGAAAGACTCCATCAGACTTGTATTTTGACTTAGAAATGAGAGATGGTATGTATATATACAGTCGAGATCGGTGGATCAGTTTCATAGCTTCTTTCTTTATGAGATTCAGTGATGTTCTATATTTTATATTCATGTTTATTGTTAATATAGTTGATTCCAACTCGGAATGCAACTAAACTTAACCTTATTAATTGTTTACTGATTTAAATTCATAACTTGAGATTTCTACTTAAAAACTAAATTTTCATAAATAATTCCGCAATAAGGTATTTTGATCTTGGTTTTTGGCTTACTTGGATTTGTGCATATCTTTAGATATGATACAATCTGAGTGCCTGTCACATCCAAACTTGGGTCGTGACATCACCGTTACCTTGTCAGGGTACGGTGCCTAACGGAGCGCTTGCGTATGGTTTGGGCGAAGTTCAAATGGAAAATAACGGGAAAAGGAATTGGCAAAGAAATGTTAACTTATAAAACCGTATTAATTCTTAACAATAACAATAATTACAACATTCACAATATGAACAAAAGAGAACAAAAAGAAAAGAACAAAGAAAAGAAAAGAGACAAGTATTAAAGAGCATAAATAAAATGCATGAAAGAAAATGCAAGTAATAAAAAGACAAGTAATAAAAAGCGAGTAATAAAAAGAATACGGAACTAGGACCCAAGCCAAGCATGTGCTCAATAGCCAACCCTTAAACTTGCAAGCTCAATGAAGAACTTGCAAGATCAAGGGAAGGGTAGAAAGCGCATGTGAAGTGAAGTGCTAGCCCGTGAGAAAATACGACCCTTGAGATCAATAACTAACTCTTAACCATTCAACCTCAATGAAGAGATTGAATGAGCAAGAGAAAGCAGAAATCTCAAGGGGGAGCAAACTAACAAGAAATATAAAAAGCCCTCATCTTCATTAATCTCCCACTCAAAAGCTCTCACTACAATTTAATGGAAGTGGAATGAAGAAGAAGAAGAAGAACAACAAAATAACCAAAATTAAGAACAAGAAAAAGCTCCAAAAATTGCTCCCTTAGTTGTGCTCAAAACTGCTGTATTTATAGGCAGGGAAATGGAGTTCTAGGGCAACCAGAAGTCCACAAATGAAAGTACCAAAACACCCCTGAAGTTCGGCAGAGAGTGGGCCCCATACTGCGGCGCATGCGCGGCCAAACCCCTGCTTTGGCCGCGCATGCGCGGCCATCTTGTTGAGTTGGGCAGTGTACTTTGGTGTACTTCCCTGGTTTGCTTTTTCCCAGTGTTTGAAAACTTCAAACTGCGCAAAAGTCTTCAGAATAATTCCAGATTTCCAAATCCAAGATTGCACTATCTTTTCTTTACTTTTGACTTTATCTCCCTCGAGCTCCGCGCACCCATTGATTCTTGTGCAGCCCACCTTGTGCTCTGTGCTTGTCCCAGACATGAGTGACCACTGTCACATGTCTTGTATCGGGAACCGGTACTCGGCACTGGACGGATATGGATGACCGGAACCCGGCTTTTATCTGCTGTGGACAGATGTTCTGCATTTGGCGTAACTGTGGAGAATTAATCCTGATTTGCAATATTTGTACTGGAAACCTGTATTCTGCAAACATGTAACAAACACGGATTAAAAGTACCTACCTATAAACACACGAGCATAAGAATGGGCGGTATAAAATGCAATATTCTGATATGAACAAATACCCCCAAACTTAACTTTTGCTCGTCCCGAGCAAAACTAATTATTCACAAAAATAAAATGATAACCGCACTTTCGCAGGGAACGCGATTGCACTGAGCATGTGCAACAAGCCGTTAAACCTCTAGGTGTCCTTAGTAGGAGGAGTGTTGTCTCCTGAGGGTTTTCAGCGGATACTACCCACAAAATCCGGTCAAGCTAGTTTTGTAAAATAACTAAGATTCAAGCCCCTAAAGTTTTGTTTCAGAAAATAACAATTCTATAATCCAAAGTTTAGACTATCGAACCTTTATTTTTCACATCTTTCTTCTTATTTAACTACAGATTTTATATGTCTTTACGTGCAGTGCAAATAGTGCCGTTAAGTTCCAGAAAGGTCGATTAAAGTCCTCATGTCGCACAATAAAGCCCAGATAACAATTTTAAAAGGATCACATAAGTTTTATAAAGAGTTAAGCATTTTTCAATTTTCGTTTTCCAGTAAGGTTTCAACTTCAGAATTTCTATCTTCCCTAACAGGAAACTAGGTCTTATTTTTCACTCCACCTTATTCTTGTTTTCATTTCATACACACCTCTGTGAATGTGCAATAGTCTTTATCAAAGAGTAAGACCTTCATATCTCCGTTAAGAAATTTTTTTTTAAAAGCCTGTCTTTTATCAAGATTATTCTCACACAAAGAACCGTTAGGAATTTTAACTCGGAGAGAACACTTGCTTGACTTTGTTTTAAAACTGGACTTTCTAGGCTTCTTAGCGAGCTTTGGGCCAATGCACCCAAACCAGTTGGTTTTAGGGCATTAGGTGTAGAAACACCCCAGCGGACTTAATTACTCAAGTTACCTAGGTCCAAAAACAAAAGACAGTTTGGCGTGAAAAACATGATGATTCAATACGAACGGAGATATAACCGGTAGTTCAATTATTTTTTGGATAAAAGACGTGTTTAGTGGGTTTGGTGTGTAATCATTCCAATCAAGTTTCAGATGGGTTATTTTTCAGACTTAGTTCCAATTAAGGCATCAATAACATTCCTTCATATTCACTTACTTCATAAACTATTCTTGATATATTACTTATTTCAGAACAAACCTATTTGATCCTTAGAAAATCATTTATCTATTTAAAAGTTTTTTTTTAACATAAAAGACTTGTCATCTAATTTCCAAGACTCACAACACGTGTAGTGTAATGTAAAGACGTATATCAGCTATAGTTAACTTCAAAGGAGAGTTATCTTTCAGGTTTTCAAAATCTAAACATAAGATTTAGTTATTCTTATCTTTTCAAACAAAAACCGTCGAATGTTGAATCAGAGTTCTTCCACAAGCTAACTTGACAAAAAAGTTTTTGTATTTTTAGAAATTTTTTTGATTTTTATGGGTTTTTCGAATAAGTTATGCAAATGCAAAATATACATATGAATGCGAAGGAAGAAAGCTTACCGAGCACACCCCCAAACTTAAACTTGACAGTGCCCTCACTGTCAGGCTATACCAAGAGGGTCAAAATAGCCGGCGCTCCCTAAAAACAAATTATATACAAAACAAAAAAAAAGAGAAAACAAAAAATATATACAAAAAAGAGCCCCCCCAAACTTAAGTAAAACAGTGTTTCCACTGTTAAGCGTTGAAATTCAGGATTAGGGGGGAAAGAAAACAGTATCCATCTAAACAAGGCCTTACACAGGCCAAAGGTTAGCACCAACCATTCAAAGATTTTATCGTCATAAAGCAGTGGCTGGTGGAAGAATGCGGAGAGGTAAGAAATGGAGACTACGCGAGACCGCTTGTGGAGAGAAGTGGAATGCGGTCTCGGTAGATAAGAAGAAGAAGAAAGGCGGAAGGGAAAAAGAAGTGGAGTACGAACTTGAGGGTGCAAATGGAGTAAATAGATTAGCACAATTTGTGATGACCGATTTGTGAAAATTGATTGTGCTAATATATTTACCCGTCGAGAAATGGGGTCAAATCCCTCAAGATTCGTAAGAAACCATGGGTACGCCGAACCTGGTAAACCAGACATATGAAATGAGAGCGAGACGGGTTCTTGCAAGGTCGGAACGATGGAACGGATGGAGGGAAGTGGTTGAGGAAGGTTATCGGTTAAAGGTTCAGGAGGGTGTACACAGTCAGTGGAAGGAACAGGATGAATTGGTAAATCCGACTCATCAAACAAAACTGGTTCATCCTCAAGACTATCCTCAAAATTTTCCTCAAAATTAAGCTCATCCATGCATATCTCATCAAAATCCAGACGCATATGAGGTTCGGGAAAAACATTTAACGACTCGGGATGATGATTTGAAGAGATAAACTCAGCCAAATCTACAGTTTCATCATCCAAAATGTTCCCAGCGTCAATATCCTCAATCAAGTGAAAATCAGAATTCTCTGACACCTCATCAAAAGCATGGATTTCAATCGATTCAGGTTCAAAGATGGAGGTGTAGAGGTCAAAAGGATTGGGATTGGTTTCACTTGGCAAGGTCCCTTCACAATCTGGCAAATCAAACACTACAAAGTCGCACAACTCATTAAACATTCTATCTTCAACTGATAATTCATTTGGGACATTCGATAGACTTTCAAGACAGGAGTTATGGGATTCAATTTAGGACGGGTAGGTTTGATTTGGAAGGGGGTACAGCTCACTCTCTCCACTCAAATTCACAGCCTGTCCTGCCGCCTCATCATACATTGAAAAAGTTGGAGCTAGTTGAAAACTAGCTACCGGATCACTAGGTTGTATGAGGGCGGCCATGGACGCATTCAAATCCATCATCTGTTGGCTTGACGCTACCCTAAAATTTTCCAAGGACTGTTCCAGACTAGACATAGATTGTGATGGGGTTTCAGTGAAAGATTCACAGTTGTATGGATACTGAAAACTCCCAAAAGGCGGTTCTGAAGCAATGTCTAGGGAAGGTGCAAAAGTAGGGTAGGATTGGTAGGAATTGAATGGCTGGACAGGAGTGGGATCAACAGGTGGATAAGACGGAGAATGGAATTGTTGATCCCAAGAATTTGAAGTGGTGAAAGGAGTGAAAGATCGGCTGCGGGATTGTTCAATACGTTCAGCGATGGACAAAGGACGACTTGCAGAAGGGGTATCAACATAAGCGGGGGTGAATGTTTGAAACGGTTGATACAAAGTGGAATGAGGAGTGCAAGTGTTTGTCCTAGACGCTGCTATGCGATCTTTCAGTGAAACTTTGGGCATGGAGGGATCGTTCGATGTTCGGCCAAAGCAAGAACCGTATGAGGTGATGTCCGGTTGTGGGTACCAAAGTTCGGCAAGAGTTTTGCGAGGTGGAGTACCCATGATATGAAGAGAGAATGAAGACAGGCAGGGAAAATGAGGGGAAAAAGAATGTGATTTTTTTTTATATATATATTAACAAAAGAATGAAGTATACACAAAAGAATATGGACAAAAATAATCACGATACAAAAAAATTACAACACACCTAATCGTTCTAGGGTTCACCTAGGTCAACTAGACCTGCTCAAGAACTTAATTGTCGAAGTAAAACTGTGTCGAGAAACAGGCTTAAAAATACACTGATCATGAGGCCAGGTAAGTGCAGAGATAAGGGGAGGTTTTCCAACGCTTTCGCGAAGTTCCTTAATTAAATAACCCTTTCTCTTTTGGCGGTTTCGCCGTTAACAGTTTCCTAGACACCCCGTAAACAATATACCGTTAAGCAAGCTTCTAAATACAGTTAACTTCTCCTAGTGAGCGCGAAGTCCTTAAGGCTTAAAGTCTAGTTTCTTTTAAATTTGTGTGGGTAAACGTTATGCGCAAGTTCGTGATTTGTGGGCCACGGAAAAGGTGATGAAATCCTTTACCGTATGTTGTGGGGTTCGCTTGCCCTTAAGTCCGTATTAATTGATGCAATGCGCAATTCAAAAAATTCTATAAAGAATCAAACAATCGTTTTTTATTTTAAGCGCGGCGCTGCAACAAATACGGGTTAGTCAATTTTGGCGTTTGCTAGCGAACTTGCAAAGAATCCTGCAAAAGAATAGTATATTGGAAGCGTCGGATTTAAGAAGAAGGTGTTAGTGAAGTACGTACCGTTTAAGTTTTAGGTTAAGAAACCCCCGTTGAATCGAGTCCGGTAAGCTTGAAAGGTTCGCTTGCGCGGGTCAAACTACCCGGATCTTTGGCACTGTACTCCGTAATCACCTTAACTTTGAATGTACACTTTGCTCCCACAATCGCAGTTTGCTAATCTGCAAAAATCTGCACACTTGCCCACAAAAATATTGTCCAAAAAAAAAAACAAAAAGAATATTTTTTTTTTATATACAAAAAGAATATTAACCCGAATAACAAGAAAGAAAATACGCTACCGTCTCCCCGGCAACGGCGCCATTTGATCGCACGCTTTTGGCGTGTCGGATGTTCAAAGAATTTGAGTTTACCGCGATCAGGACGGTGTCGCTTTGCAGCTAGCCGGTGAGCACGGGTCGGTCGACAGGGAGATGGTGTATCTTACCTTCTTGTCTTAGACGAGTCAATAAAGAATCTGTATGTTTGTTTGATCTAACCTATGTGTTTATCTGCAAGTATAAAGTTGTTAAGAAAATACGAGATTGTAAGCTAAGAAATCCGTACTCAAAAACCTTTGAGCCGAGTCTTGACCAATTGAAGCTAGACAATCGGCAACAACGGGAATTAAGGGATTTAAGCGCGGTATTCGTGGAATACGGCTTATTTACCCTTGTCCTTCCGTTCTTGTCTCTTGCTTTCACCTCCGGCCAAACCGAACGCAACCGGTCGCGGTTAGGAATCACCGTTACCTTGTCAGGGTACGGTGCCTAACGGAGCGCTTGCGTATGGTTTGGGCGAAGTTCAAATGGAAAATAACGGGAAAAGGAATTGGCAAAGAAATGTTAACTTATAAAACCGTATTAATTCTTAACAATAACAATAATTACAACATTCACAATATGAACAAAAGAGAACAAAAAGAAAAGAACAAAGAAAAGAAAAGAGACAAGTATTAAAGAGCATAAATAAAATGCATGAAAGAAAATGCAAGTAATAAAAAGACAAGTAATAAAAAGCGAGTAATAAAAAGAATACGGAACTAGGACCCAACCCAAGCATGTGCTCAATAGCCAACACTTAAACTTGCAGGCTCAATGAAGAACTTGCAAGATCAAGGGAAGGGTAGAAAGCGCATGTGAAGTGAAGTGCTAGCCCGTGAGAAAATACGACCCTTGAGATCAATAACTAACTCTTAACCATTCAACCTCAATGAAGAGATTGAATGAGCAAGAGAAAGCAGAAATCTCAAGGGGGAGCAAACTAACAAGAAATATAAAAAGCCCTCATCTTCATTAATCTCCCACTCAAAAGCTCTCACTACAATTTAATGGAAGAGGAATGAAGAAGAAGAAGAAGAACAACAAAATAACCAAAATTAAGAACAAGAAAAAGCACCAAAAATTGCTCCCTTAGTTGTGCTCAAAACTGCTGTATTTATAGGCAGGGAAATGGAGTTCTAGGGCAACCAGAAGTCCACAAATGAAAGTACCAAAACACCCCTGAAGTTCGGCAGAGAGAGGGCCCCATACTGCGGCGCATGCGCGGCCAAACCCCTGCTTTGGCCGCGCATGCGCGGCCATCTTGTTGAGTTGGGCAGTGTACTTTGGTGTACTTCCCTGGTTTGCTTTTTCCCAGTGTTTGAAAACTTCAAACTGCGCAAAAGTCTTCAGAATAATTCCAGATTTCCAAATCCAAGATTGCACTATCTTTTCTTTACTTTTGACTCTATCTCCCTCGAGCTCCGCGCACCCATTGATTCTTGTGTAGCCCACCTTGTGCTCTGTGCTTGTCCCAGACATGAGTGACCACTGTCACATGTCTTGTATCGGGAACCGGTACTCGGCACTGGACGGATATGGATGACCGGAACCCGGCTTTTATCTGCTGTGGACAGATGTTCTGCATTTGGCGTAACTGTGGAGAATTAATCCTGATATGCAATATTTGTACTGGAAACCTGTATTCTGCAAACATGTAACAAACACGGATTAAAAGTACCTACCTATAAACACACGAGCGTAAGAATGGGCGGTATAAAATGCAATATTCTGATATGAACATGTATATAGAACTTCGATCGGTAAAAATCGCAAAACTAGTTTTCAAAACCCTAAGTTTCTGTTGAATTTTTTTTTACTCTAAAAATAATAAATCATGCTTCAAAAATCGGCTCAGGGTTTTGTTAAGAAACACACCAAAAACGATCCAGTGAACCGTTCAAAGCGCCGCGGTTCTGCGGCAAGAACATGCTTCTTGCCGCGGATCCGCGGCCGAGTTGACTCGGTCGTGGACCGAGTTTGGTGCAGTGTTCTTCTGTTAAAGTTTTGGGATTTTTAAAATATTTTATTTCTGCCCAGATTTTCCAGAAAAGAAATTTGTATTTGGGTTGGTTATAAATCCGTATTTTTGATCGAACTTCCCTATACTTTGACTAATGGGTTATATCTGTGATGTATTATATATATTAAACGTCTGCTAATCGCTATACGTCAATTAGTGGGGGTTATACATATCTGTGATCTGTAGTGCTTTTTGGTTTGTGTATATGAACTCGTTAGATTGTCGCGGATGAATAGCCGGATGGATATGAGATGAGAGTTTCTTTTTCTTTCATTCATGTAACATGTAAATTGATGTAATATTATTTGTATGGCCGCACAACCGGGTCGGGGTTGTAGCCGTCATTGTATTATTTCTTTTTATTGTTTTTGCTCCTAGGATAGACCCATGGAGGAGTGCACAAACTACCGGGTATCTCGAAGTGCCGAGTGGCCTACTCACGTCGTTGAGGGAGGTTGCTTCGCTTCGGGTACTTAGCGGGTAGTTTGCCTCACCCGTAGGGGTCTAAGGTGGGGTATTGGCTATTCATCGCGACCGTGTAATCCGCTTTTAATTGCAGGCTCGAACGAATCGCGGATTCCTATTATATCCAAAGTGTTCTTCTGTGATCTGGATTGGCTATCATTGCTATATATCTATATATGATATCTATTTAGGTGTTGCTTATGTTTTGCATCCGCACTAGTCCAGCCCCCGCTCTGTCGTTAGTTAAGTAACCTAACGGGTGATGACGGGGCCCCGTGGAGAATGCGGATGGCATAAGCGTACACCATATTTTGGTTGTTTTCTGCAATGGTAGGATTAAATGATGGGACACATTAAAATTAATGCAAGAAAATAAATAAAGTAAAAGTCGTTGGAACACTTTCAAAACCACTCGGTTCTTTTCCAAACCAACTTTTAAATGCGGAGCTTGAACCGCTCCTTTTAAAAGCTATCTCGTTCCATCGATTATATCAAGTTCACTACGTTCACGGTTTCGCCAAAACCATTCGTAGCCCTCCGTCATTCCACAGGAATGGTCAATAAGTATTCAAGCTATGTATGTTGGCCAAAGTCAAGGCATAGTGATTGGTAGCTATTGGGTATTCATGTGCAGCATAGATAGATACGTTGGTTTGGGACAGTCGTACTGCCATTTTGGCCAAAGTCAAGGGTAGGTACGGGTGGGTCCAAATTAACCAGGAGAATGACGGGTAGAACTTGACATGTGACTTATGATATTTTGGTCAAAGTCAAGGTCATAAGAGCATGGGGCAAAAATCTACATCGGGAGTTTCATAAGTACTGAAACTTGCTAGCGCTGCATACCATTTGGAGTGTGATGATTCTGGTAGGATTCCTTCAGTTTTATCACGTGATGATATTTGGATCCCGATCCTACTGTGAGTATATGCTACTCCTCGGGAAATTTCTCACTTAACGATCAATGTTATAAACCTAGTAGGTGTCTAGAAAGGTGTTAGCGGGGCTACGCCCACAGGGAAAAGAGCTTACTTAATTAAGGAACTTCGCGAAAGCGTTGGAAAACCTCCCTCGAAGTACCGACACTGGCCTGGCTGAACGGTTAACCAAGTATTGTATGGTGAGATTGATCCCGACTAATTCTTCTTTTATGGTTTGAGGAGGGATTCGAGAGACAGTGGGAGCCATCCTGTTTAGACAAACTAAAAACCACTCTAAACTTGCAAGAGCATCATGCTAAAGTGTTTCTTTTCTCTCCTAATTGCAGCGACCAATCAAGATGACCGGACTTAAGTTATTACTAGATAAAAATATACTAACAGGGCTAAACTACAAAGATTGGCTCAGGAATGTCAAAATGGCAATCACTTATGACAAGTTGGGGTATTTTCTTACCACTAAAGCTCCCCCTGTCCCAGGTCCCACCTCCAGCGTCGCGGATATAGAAATCCATAAGACATGGGAGATCGATTGCGCGAAGGCCAAATGCATCGTGCTTGCCTTTATGGACAATGAACATCAGAGGAGGAACGAGAATATGGACCTAGAATCCATATTTCTCCATACAAAAGATCTGTATGGAGAGCAATCTCGTATCGCCAGATACGAAGTATCGAAGAAGCTGTTTTCGGCAAGATTGGCCGTCGGATCATCGGTAGCGGAACACGTGCTTAAGATGATTGGCTACATAGAGCAGCTCGCGGACCTTGGGACCACGTTGGAGAATGAACTCTACACTGACTTGATTCTCCAGTCCCTTCCTTCCCCTTACGCCCAGTTTTTCCGAAACTTCAACATGCAAGGAAAGGAGGTTGAACTTTCCAAACTTCTGAACATGTTGAGGAGTGCTGAGGGCACCCTACAGAAAGGTAGGGAGACATCCACTTTGTTTGTAGGAGGATCTTCCTCTTCTAGGTCGAGGGCGAAAGCCAAGGGAAAGAAGAAGAAAGCCCCCGCCAAACCAAGGGGCGGTGTTAGTAAAGTGGATACGAAGGGAAAGGGAAAGGCAACAAAGGTAGCGGGAAAGCTTATGGGAAAGGAAGAATGCTTTTACTCTCACAAGAGTGGACACTGGAAACAGGATTGCAAGGCTTGGAAGGCCAGAACCCAGGATCTGAAGCGAGTTGCGGCTTCAGCTTCAGGTGTGTATTTTATTGAAAACTGTCTATCAATAAACTCTGCTTCCTAGGTATTGGATACCGGATCAGGATCTCATATCTGTAATTCTTTGCAGGCATTGAGAAGGCGTAGGGTTTTGAAGGCAGGTGATATGACCCTCAGAGTTGCAAACGGAGCTAGCATGGATGCTGAGGCCGTGGGGGACTATCACCTGGGATTGTCAGATGGGCACTTTTTGGTTTTGCGTGGTTGTTATTTTGTACCAAATGCAACTTGTAATATCATTTCTGTATCTTTATTGTCTAAAGAAGGTCATGAATTTGCATTTGTAAGTAATGTTGTGAACATTCATCTTAATCAAGTTTTGATTGGGTCAGGTACATTAAACAATGGTATATACGTATTAAACCAACCACAGATTTTCAATGTCCAGAATACACACAAAAGAAAGTCTCCAGAAATCAATCGGACTTTCTTATGGCATTGTAGACTGGGTCACATCAATGAGAGAAGGTTGACTAAGTTACATAAAGAAGGATATTTGGATCCGTTCGAATATCAATCATATGCAACTTGTCAATCCTGTCTCAAAGTAAAGATGACAAAGACTCCGTTCACTGGACACGGAGTAAGAGCGAGCGAGCTCTTGGGACTCGTACACAGCGACGTGTGCGGTCCCATGTCTACGCATGCACGAAGCGGTTATTCTTACTTCATTACTTTTACGGATGACTTTTCAAGGTACGGATATGTCTTCTTAATGAAACATAAATCCGAGGCCTTTGAAAAATTCTAGGAATATAAGAATGAAGTAGAAAAACAAACAGGCAAAAGTATCAAGGCACTGAGATCTGATCGAGGTGGTGAGTACTTGAGTGTCGAGTTCCTGGATTACTTAAAAAAGAATGGAATTCTCTCTCAGCTTACTCCTCCATACACTCCGCAACATAACGGTGTATCGGAGAGACGGAACCGAACCCTATTGGATATGGTACGGTCCATTATGAGTAACGCTGAGTTACCACGATCATTCTGGGGATATGCGCTAGAATCAGCTGCATACCTTTTGAACCGAGTTCCAACTAAGACTGTCCCTACTACACCATATCAGATGTGGTGTGGGAAGAGACCCTATCTTAATCACATTAAGACATGGGGATGTCCAGCTTTTGTCAAAAAGAAGCATGCGGACAAGCTCGAGGCACGCTCAGTACAGTGCAAGTTTGTGGGATATCCAAAGAACTCCAAGGGATATTTCTTCTATTGCGAAGAGGAACAAAATGTTTTTGTTTCTCGTCATGCCCACTTTCTAGAACACCAGTTCTTGGAAAAGGAAATTAGTGGGAGCGCAATAGAACTGGAAGAAATTCCAGAACCACGAGCTATTACTGAAAGCTTAGTAGAACCAGAGGGTTCGAAAGATCAGGACATTCCTACGCCACTCCGCACGAGTAGTAGGCAGTCTCATCCGCCCGAGAGATACTACGGTTTTCTCATAAACGGGGATAGAGAGTATTGCATCATTGATTATGATGAGCCTACTAGCTTCCAGCAAGCCATTCAGAGCGTTGACTCGGTAAAATGGCTGGATGCAATGCGGACCGAAATGCAGTCCATGTACACCAACAAAGTATGGACGTTGGACATTGCTCCAGATGGGGTAAAACTCGTAGGATGCAAGTGGATCTTCAAAAGGAAGATTGGTGTAGATGGATAGGTTGAGACCTATAAATCTAGACTTGTTGAAAAGGGTTTTCGTCAGAGACCTGGTTTGGACTATGATGAAACCTTTTCTCCAGTGGCTATGCTGAAATCCATTCGGATCCTTCTTGCCATTGCTGCCTTCCACGATTATGAGATTTGGCAGATGGACGTAAAGACCGCTTTTCTAAATGGAAATTTAGAGGAGTGTGTCTATATGGACCAGCCAGAGGCTTTCATTCAGAGTGGGAGCAGCGGAAAGGTGTGCAAGTTGCTCAAGTCCATTTATTGACTAAAGCAGGCATTGCGGAGTTGGAACATCTGTTTTGATGAGACGGTCAAGGAATTTGGCTTTATCAAAAATCCAGATGAACCATGCATCTATAGTAGATTTGTAGCGAGAACTGTAGTATTCCTCGTTTTATACGTGGATGACATTCTCTTAATAGGAAATGACATTCCTATGCTACAATCTGTCAAAGGGTTCTTGTCACACAGGTTCTCCATGAAAGACCTGGGTGATGCCTCCTACATTCTGGGGATCCGGATCCATCGTGATAGATCAAAGAGGATATTAGGACTTTCGCAGTGCAGGTACATCGACACCATACTGAAAAGATTTAGTATGAAAGATTCCAACCGCGGTAATCTACCGGCTTGTCACGGGATCACCCTCTCCAAAGAGATGTCTCCAAAGACTGATTTGGAAAGGGATCGCATGTCTATTATACCCTACGCTTCTGCGGTAGGCTCTATAATGTATGCGATGTTGTGTACCAGACCAGATGTTGCTTACGCACTGAGTGTGGTAAGCCGGTATCAGTCAAACCCTGGGGAGAAACACTGGATAGCGGTAAAGAACATTCTAAAGTACCTGAGAAGGACTAAGGAGATGTTCTTGGTGTATGGCGGAAAAGACCTCCAGATTGAGGCCTTCCCTAACTCCAGCTTCCAGAGTGACAAGGATGATTCCAAGTCCATGTCGGGTTTTGTCTTTACCCGCAATGGAGGGGCGGTGTGTTGGAAGAGTTCCAAACAGGAAACCGTTGCTGACTCGACTATGGAAGCGGAATATATCGCTGCATCTGATGCCGCAAAAGAAGCCGTCTGGATGGGGAAGTTCTTGAAAGAACTTCAGGTGGTTCCGTCCATTGTTGATCCAATACCTCTGTATTGCGACAACAACGGGGCTATAGCTTTAGCGAAGGAACCCAGGTCCCATCAGAAATCCAGACACATCTTGAGGCGGTATCACCTGATCAGGGAGATCGTGGATCGCCAGGAGATCGAGGTTCGGAGGGTTGCTTCAGAAGATAACACTGCAGATCCATTCACGAAGGCCTTACCCCAGACTCAGTTCGAGCGGCTGATCGAGATGATAGGTCTTCGATACGCCAGTACATGGCCTTAGTGCAAGTGGGTGAGATTGTTAGTGTATATGCCCTAGAGGCCATTACTGTATCATACTAGTATGTATATTACTTGATGGAAGCTTGGGATATTCACAGTTGTATAGACAATCTTGCTCGAAATGGTAGTATGCTACTTGGTTTGTCTCTGCTTTAATGTATACATGTGTTTCTTTATATTATCACCTATACGCATTAGTGGAGCCCTTAGGATCTTTTCTTGATTACCAGCGTTGTGATGGCAGTCACACTGGTGGGGGCTGGGTAATCTACAAGCACATCCTTATTTACACGTCCCTGGTCGTGGGATTATCGAGACATGGCATCGATACTCCGGACTAGACTAGCGTATGCGCTTCTCATCCCAGCTTGGGAGACGGCCTATCCCACAGCCTTCAGTACGTCGTACTTGAGATAGTATGCAGGTGCTCGTTGGGTTACGAGTACACTGGACATGACTCGTCGGGAATTGTTGGTTGGTATTATACCTATCGTCAGTTATCATTTCCCAGGTGACATGAGTACAGCTTAGTCCGCTGACTTGACACTGTCACTCCGCCTCAAGTGTGTTCCCACTGTACTTTGATTACTACCCTACCCCGGCTCAAAGGAGTCGTGCAAACAGGTAGTTTTTGGGTGCAGTCTCGAATCATTTGGAGGCAGTGACGGTTAGACAGGATTCGTCTTTCCCGGTATTGGGGGTTGACATCGCGCTGTGTCCAGGAGAGCCATTACACAAGTAGTCCCTGACCAGGGCAAGCGAGATATACTGGTAGGTTTCCAGTGTTATCTCAGTGTGTTATAGGCTACACTCCGACACGACTTGTACCGCTATTAGGGGACTGACGTTTACCGCCCCCTAGGCCCGCCAAGCGATGTATCAGACGAACAGACCGGACTGTACGGAGACTGTCACATTCAGTCTCAGTTGGAGTTCAGATGGGTTCACCTCGTTAGTCTTCTTATCGGCATCTACCTCGGGACCGTTACGTACAGCTAGTGCCGCTTGCGGTCTTTGGTTAAACTCACTGCCAGCGTAGTGTCGAGTTTTTAGAGTCCCACACAGAGGGTAATTCGCCTTTAGGCAAAATGAGTAGAGGTCACATGGTTTTGCGACAGGGTTCGTTCACATCCGCGCACTTGTGCACGTTTGCTGTCCGGACAGCTTATACTAGCAGGCTTTGGTTTAAGCCGGATCCTAGTATATGATTTGGGATTGGTTTTATCTCATTGTATTCGTGTTCCTCGGAACACGGATACGGGTGTGTATGCACAGTTGACTGAGACAGAGGCAGAGGACTTTGATTAGGGTTGATGACCATTGTCATTTTCTTAACCCTAATGCTTTGTGTGAATTATGATTTATTAATTATTAGTTAATTATAATTGTGCATGGTTAGGGTTGTTGACCATTTGACTATACTTGACTTGTGGACCTAGGTTGACAAGTTGACCATCATCATTCCATATGAAAGATACTCTTTGATCCTTGCAAAGGCATTTAATGAGAAATGATAATGGTCAATTCTTGATTAACCATGACAATTAACTTGACTAATTATCTATTTTCATAATTCACACATATATGTGAGAAGAATGGTTCATTTCTTCTCATTCTATCATTTAGATTCTCTCTCCTCCTCTTCCTCTCTCTCTAGCTCTCCCCTCTCATGAGTTGAGAATCCCTTGAGCTTGAGATAAATCCTTCTAAGATACTCTCTACTCTTTTCTATGGTTCTAGGATTAGCACTCCAAGCATCTTAGTTACTTCTAGTTTGAAGTTGAAGCCAAAGGTTGAGGCTCTCGGGTGGATCTTTCTTCGACAAGAGAAGACGACAAGGAGATCACTTTCTTTCACTCCAAGGAGCAAGGAGAGAAGGACTTGAAGCCCTAGGTATAACCTCTTTTCCGAGTAGTTAACTCCTTCTAGCTTTGTAGTTAGTTTATGTTTAGCAAAGATCCTCCTTTTGCTAGTCCATGTTGCCTAGTGTGTTAAAAATTCGATTTTTATACCGTTTCCGCCTCACCACAAGCACCGGGATGGGCAACGTGGACTTACAGATTGGAAAAGCTTGCTTGTTGATCTTCTATTCGCTCAATACCTGGCTAGCCGTTACGTCCAGCTAGTACCGCTGACTGCTTGTGGGTAACTGATGTGTTCATTACATACTGCTGGTGTAATGACGAGTCTTTACAGTCTCACACCGAAGTTTTCTGGTTCTTGCGAAACGAAGTAAGGCACATACGCTGAGATGTGCGGGGGCCTGATTAAATACAAGTATGAGATACTGTATTCTAATATGGCAGTTATTTGTTATCGGTCAGGTTAAATGTGATATAACCGGATTATCGAATCAAGTGTTGATTTGATAATGTGATATACAGATAAATGATATTAGTCGGTTATATGTGATATAGCTGGATTATTGAATCAAGTGTTGATTTAATAATATGTTGTATATTTATATTTGATATAGTTATACATTAACTTATATAATTGCTCACTAATTATTTTCTTATCTTAATATATATATTAATATATATATATATATTATTTAAGAAGCATGGCTTGGATATTTTATTTTATGAAAATAGAAAAAGCGGTGGAAAATATGGAGATATTTTGGGTTTGAGTATTGGGGTGAAGCATGGCTTTTTATTATTGTTTATTACTCTTGACTCACTATTGAAGCATGGTTACAATTTTTAATTGATGAAAATTGTATTCTTCAATAAGTGAGCAGCTTGAGAAGCCATTCTTTACTTGCATTCTACACTTGTTCATTTTCCTCACTTGAGCTCATATGATGAGTTCTCCTATCTAGCTCTCTTCATCTTCTTCCTTACCTCCTCCTAGCCCAATCCCTCACATGAGTTGTGAAACTTTGAGTTTGTGAGAACCCTAGTGGGCAAACAAAACCCCCACTTCACCATCCTACACTTGATTAGCAATTAAGTATTGTATGTTTCCTTCACTAAAGAGTTTAGTAAAAAGGTAGCTTTGATTAGCGGAGCTTCGGGTGGATCATCTTCGGCACGAAGATCGCAAAGGAAGCTCGATCCAACTTCAAGTGGAGCCTAATGGAGTCGCGTGGACTACTACACGGAGCTTTTGAAGAGAAAGCCATTGTCTACAAAGGTTGTTGCCTCCTTCTCTGAGCTAGTTTTCATGATATCATCATAGTTAACCCTAATCATCTAGTTTGATCCTTAGTTAGTATAGCTTAGCATCCCAATTTTTTAAAAATAGCATGCATGATGCCGGTTTAAACCTCATGGTGGTGCTAGGGTAGACTTTAATGGTATCAGAGCCAAAGTAGAACATTAGGGAAAGTCTTTACGGTGTTAAAGTGTTCGATCGATTTTTCGAAGCCCGATTTTGGCCAGTTTTTGTCGTTTTTTCAAATGCTGAAATTTTTGTGATTAAAAATATGCAGAAAATTGTGCAGGTAATTTAATGGATCCTCAAGAAATTTGAGCACCCAACTCTTTCAAACGGCCGCGGAACCGCGGCCTAACCCCATGTTTGGCCGCGGTTCCACCGCACTTTTGTTGAGTTGAGGTCTCCTTTCTCTTGTGCTGCTCCATTTTGTAATTTTGCACTCTCTGGGTATTTTTGATGAGACTCAAGTTGTTGAGGTCTCTGGAATTTGTGGGTGTTTGATGAATTGTTCGAAATGTTTAGCGTCGTATAGATTAAGATGATATATGATACAATATTTGAAATCCACAACAATTAGTTTTGAGAAAACTAGTTAGTATTTTATAAATCTAGCGTTTTAGTCTCGGTTGATCGATTGCTACGGAGTTTCGATTCGGATCAAATCTCCGTCTCAATCGCGTATTGTACGCGATCACTTAGTCAAGAATCTTGTTGAATTATCCGACTGCTTATTGAAAAGTATTTTCGGTTTGAGACTAAAATGCAGGGTTTATATATTAGGCATGAAATTCGGAAAATGAGATATTCCGGGTTTATGATGTTTAAGGAGTTTGCGTATTCTAATTATTGTAGTTTTTCATTTCTTTTCTGCGACTGTAAGTGTAATATGTGGTGTATCTCCGATCTCGTTGCTATATGTCAACGGAATTTGGGATACGCATATTTACTTACGTTGAAGACATATGATGTTATGTGTTGCTGTGATATGTTATATTGGATCGTCGTGAATGAATAGCCGGGGTTTTTTTTGCGTGAGATGAGAGTTTTTTTTTAAATTTTCATTCATGTAAAAATGTATGTAATATTCTTTTATTGGGACACTTCTGGGTTGAAGATGATGCCACCATTGATTTATATTATTTACTTTTCTGCATTAGGATAGACCCAAGGCGGGGAGCACAAGTAACTGGGTTCTGGAGTGCAGTGGGAGACCATCTCGAGGAGTCGAGACCGGGTCTCCTAACTTTAGAATTGACAAGGTTGCTTGTCTCTCTCGTAGGATTCTAGGGATGTGGGTTTTGCTATTCATCACGACCATGAAATCCGTGTTTTACATTACTGGCTAAATTTAAAACATGGACCTCCTAGTATATCCAATATTTCATATGTTTGCTTCTACTGCTTGGATCTATGATGTGATCATATTACTGCGTTATACGAATGCTATATATATATATGTGATATATATAATAAACGTTGCTTATGTTTTGCACCCGTGCTAGTCCAGCCCCCGCTCTGCTGTTAGTTAAGTAACCAAACGATGCATGACGTGGCCCTATGGAAAATGCGGATGGCATAAGCGTACGTTCGATTTTCTTTTCTTTTCTATGATATTTAGGGAAACATAAATGATGGGACTTCATTAATGAGATTAATGGAAAGAAAAGAAACCTAAAGATGTTGTAGAATCAAAATTTTAAAAAGTTAGCTCTAGTTCTTGCTTTGCATAGAGGTATTCCTTGATGAATATCCAGCACCTCATTCGATGAGAAAAGAACCGAGATCCCATCATCGGGAGTGACCACTTTAGCAAAACTAGAAAATCCTACAACTTATTCGTTTTTTTTACAGCTTCTTTAGTTCTTGCTTTGCATAGTGGTATTCCTTGATGAATATCCAGCACCTCATTTGATGAGGAAAGAGCCGAGATCCCTTCACCGGGAGTGACCTCTGTAGCAAAACTAGTAAAAGATACAAAAAAACACTCCTTTCCAAATCACTAGATTCTACAACGATATCAAGTTCATTACCTTCAAAAGTTTTCTACAAAACCAGTCGTAGCCTTCCGACATTTCAGATATGTGCTATTTAGTATTCGTGTTGCGTTTGTTGACCTTGTTAAGGAGTAGTGTGCAGTAGCTGATTAGTGCTTATCTGCCGCATATGATGCGATTGGATTAGGGTAGTCGTACGGCCTTGTTGACTTTGTCAAGGGTCGTGCGGATGGGTTTATGTCACGACCCGAAGGTACGGAACGTAACCAGCACTTAAATTACGAAACGTCTAGAGGCGTAACGTAATCTAAGTAAGCCGAAGCCCAGAAATCTAAACCCTTTAAAAGAAGAAGTGTAAGGAAACAAGTTTAAGAGCAACATCAAATTTCTCAAAAATTTCGGCAGAGTCTCCTTTGTAAAAACTGGCCCCAAACGGGTACAAATATATATTTATATATATATATATATATATATAAGCAATAATAAAAAGGCATCCCCAAGCGGGAGCTAGCTCTATGCCAAAAAGGCGGAAACAACTACACAATACACTAAAATATACAACGCCAAAGGACGAGGCTCAAAACTCAAGAGAAAACCAATTCCACCAAAAACCATAATAATACAAGCGCGACTCTAAGGTCGAAAGAATAAACAACTGGACATCTAAGCACATCAAGTAATACAAGTATGGTTGATAGAGCTTACTAGATACAAATGAAATAATAAAAGTACAACGGCGGTCCTGATACAAGTGAACCAACCTACCGAGCAAATCACCCTGAATGAAATGATGTGCCAGCAAGCTGCCAAGGAAACCTGTACATCGAAACCTGTAAAAATTTGGCACAACGGGGGTGAGTTTCCAACTCATGAGTAGAAGACATCTGCGAGTAGAAATCGAATGCACGACGCTCTCCTAGGTCATAATAATATACTTAATATATCACTAGTCATCTAGTAGTGGCAGGGTGAATAACTATGCGTAAGGGCAAATGCTCAGTGCTCGTGTCAGTGCCTCAAGTAGTAACATGTCATGTGTATAAGTATGCATGCACCATGAATGTAAAACAATCAACCATGAAATCTGGGTATATCTGTATAAGAAATCTTTAACTTTATCATAGTAAAATTTGTATGGTAATCTGAAACAGCAATGAAATCCATGGAAATCCGTGTCAAGCATCGACACAAAACATGTAAAACTCAAAATCCCAATAGCTTATAGTCTCAATATCTTATAGTCTTAATCTCTCGGGCTCCGTCAGTCCGGATCGGCCCATATCATCAAATCACACGACAACGGTCGGTATCCTCCGGATATCCGCCGCGCCCGACATCACCGGTAGGTAGTTTTCCCCTGCCAGGCTCATCGTCTACAACTCAATCTTCTTGCCCCGGGGTACCATACCGGGTGTAACGTTTTGGAAAATTAAGAATATTTAATTACATTTTATTATAAAAATAATAAAATCGATAAGTTTATGCAAAATGATATCGCTTATGAATTTGGGGTATCGGAATTATATCCGAAAAATGTAATTATTTTGATAAACATGAATAAAGCGGGTGATATCAAGAAAATAATATTTTAATTATATTTTATCATGACATTTATTTGTAATTAAGCTAATAATATTTAAGTAAAAGATTTATCATTTCATATCCTTTATATTATATGAAAGTGATTTATGATATGAAGGTTTTGCTTATTGTTATATTTATCATGAATGACACATATCATTATATGTTAACCCTTACAAAAAACACCTTATTCTTCCCTTAATAATAAACTAACACCACCTTTAAAACCCTTGTTTAAAACTGAACACTTCCTCCTTCATTACCTTTACACCTCCTTCTTCAAATCCAACACCTCACCCTTTGTATGAATCATCCATGCTTCACCAAGTGCCACAACCTCCTTCCTCCATGCCACCTCCTCCTTTCTCTACCACAAACCCTCACTCATTTCCTTATTCTACCCCTTTTGTTCAGTTCATTAGATCAGAAAATTTAAGAGAAGGAAAGGAAAAGAAAAACTTTTGAACACATGAAAGGAAAAAAGAAAATGAAGAAGATAAGAAGAACAAGTGCTAAGGATTTTCACCATCACCCTCTAGCTAGGAGCTAAGGACTTGGGCATCTTGAGGGAAGCATTCTTAGCAATCTTCAGAGGGTATAATCTCTAGAACTCTTTAGAATTCTTATTCTGAAAAGTTAAATATTGAAATCGGATATTGTATTTTGATTAGTTTAGCCTCTGTGTGAATCTGCTATAGTTTAGAGGTAGATTAGAAAACCCAAACTGTGCCTTAACCTTGTAAATTGGACCTAGAGTAAACCACAGGAAGACGGACCCCTTACCTCGGAGATGAGCCAGCGACATGAAGGAAATTTTCGACCTCGCCGGATTTCTGGTGGAGTTGGACATTGTGGTTTTTAGGGTAGTTCTATATAGATATAAAAGTGTGTTTGGAAATGTTTAATTGTTTTAGTTTAGTGGTATAAGAAATCTGGAAACAAATATCAGCTTGGCGTTAAGGTTCTTAGATACGATACGGACATATCGTACCATGAGTGTTGTTTTATATATCTTGACCAGAAAAGGGTTAGCCCAGAGTAACTTAAGTTTTGTAACTAATGATACGTAGCATGTTTAGCTGTGCTGCATCATAAACAAGGTTTTGTGATAATTTAGCTACTGTAATCGAATCTGGAACTGATAGGTATAATCACTAGATATTTCAACAAGACCAAAAGTATTATAAGACTACTAGGAGACACCACTTCAAATACGAGCCACAAACACCCTAGAAAATCCGGCGACACGTAACCCAATTCCGGCGACGCCGGCCCACCTTGAGAGTTTGGTGTTGGTTTCTCTTCTGTAACTTTGTTTTGGTATTTTATAAGTCTCTGTATTGTTTATGTTGCCTAATTATTCATACAGAGAAATCTGGGAATGTTTTAAAAGCGGTTTTACCAAAATTGAGATATTTACGATACAGAGTTTCCGTATTTTGATGTTGAAACTGAACCGTTGACGTTTATACGTTAACGACAGAAGTATATTGTCATTTTTGAGTTAAGTGTGATGTTGGTTCTAACCTACAGGCGTTTGGCTTATTGTTTTGGTTTTCGATATGATATTTACTGCTATGCGATTTAAATACGAATATAGGTACGATTCGAGAATTCCGAGACGAAGTTGGCGATATAGCAGCGAGGATTCAGCGAGCTTCTAAGTTGGTGAGTAGATTTGCATCTACTGGTGAAGTCGGGTGGATAGCGTATAGCACCCCCGCAGCCTGATGATTATTATTATGATATCTACTTAAGTTAGGTTTTCATCTTGTATACTCTCATTTTGCATAAGTCTTACATGTAGTTTTGAAATGAGATATACGTGATATTGATCCGTATTATATGGGTATGATTTGATAAGTTTGTACGAGGGGTTATGCCGTACTTAAAATGATATGGATATAGCGATATGACGAGCTATAATACAAGGATGTATAAATATCGTAAATGATGAACTTGGTATGCCGAATAACGGACAATTTATTCTTTGACTGGTATAGATAGATTATGTTCTGTTTTAGGATGTAATACTGGTATGAGCTATATTATTTTAAAAACCCCGGTTCGTTCTCTTTTAAATAAACTACCAGGATGCGTGCCAATTTCTAAAACAAACATCTCTTTTAAATCTTAGGCAGCTTCCTTATTTTAAACATAACGTTCCGATCATTTCTAGAAATAATGGTATAGCTCATAACAAGTAATTACAATAAGTATGTTTAGACTTCTTATAGGGTTGTATTACGTATTCTATATTATATGTTTCCGCGTTACGCACACTCTGATAGAACACTACACAAATACCAATGAGTACTATGCTGCATAAACACTTAACTATATGTTATACTACACCTCATTGGTATTGCCATGTCACTGTAGAATCGTTCGGTTATATATGCGTTAATATGTAGACTGATACACCGTAGAACACTTGCACAAATACTAATGATTTCCATGTTGCACGAGCACAGACGCGTATGCTACACTACACATCATTAGTAGTGCCATGACACATTAGAATTGAATTCATTATGTTATGTGATATGATTACGTAGTCTTTTCCTATTCATGTTGTAATACTATAGATGATGTATTTGATTTCTTGAGATTTCTGAGTATTCTACTCCTGATGATATATATATATATATATCGGTGGTATGTGACACTGTTATATATATACACATATAGTATATCATCAATACAAACTATGCAATTATTCTTATTCTTTATTTGATATTTGATATGATGAGTAAAACGTCCACCATGAGTTTTGTGTTTTCTGGTTTTGTTCCGGACTGAGTGGGGGAGATTTACGGTCGCGGATTTTTATGCTATCCAGACTGAGTGGGGGAGATATTGTTGCGCCACGGCAGCGCCCCGGCCGTCTATCCGAGGCCTAAATGCGGAATCAAAATTTTCTTAACTTTCAAACAGGCGCTACCGCGGACAATACACCCGGATCGTAACCATTAAACGATACTAGCTATCAAGAGAAAAGGGTGAGAGATATACCGAGTGATCCGAGTCCTCCGGTCTTCTCCTCATCGTCCCGATCTCCCGCGGAAAGTCTTGTCTCCAAATCGTCGCCTCCTCGCCGGAAGGGCACCACATCGCCTGTATCTTTTACGGGCTCCCACCTCAATACCGAGGCAACTCGGGCGCGAAGTAGGCTAGCCGACGCGTCCAAGATTTGCTGTAGAATGTGTAGGGTTGAGGCTATGTCTCATTTGGGGTTTCGTTGCCTTTGAAGATGATGGAGGAAACAAGATAAGAAAAATGGTGCTTGCATTTTTCTAGCATGAAAATGAGATCAAGAATGCCACACTCTCAAGAATGAAACTCTCATCTTCCTTTTTTTTTTTTAAGTGAGTTCTACCATGTCCAAATGAGAATGGTGGAGGAAGCAATACAAAACCACAACCTTAGAAGGAAGGTAATGGTAGTAAAAGCAAGGGTGACCATAGCCAAACATAATGATAACAAAACTCATATCAACTACTAATCACCTCAAATCAACAAAAAGCAAGTGATGATGATAGATAAGAATGGTATCAAAAAGATGCTATCATAATTAATCATCTCACAAATAAACCCTCCACAAAATGTTATTTGCAAACTTGCAAATAACCCCCTCCATCAGAAAAGTCCGGCCGGGAAAGAACAAAGGAAAACCGGCCGGAACGGAATGCAAACTGGCAACTCCAGAAAACAGGTCCCGTAATAAATTACAGGAAAACCCCTATACTGTGCATACACACCCGCATCTGTATTCCGTCCGGATACAAATGCAATGAGACAAAATCTACACTGTACTAAACTAGGATCCGGCTTAAACCAAAGCCGGCTAGTAAAATCCGATCGATCCTGATCCGTGCAATACCGCACGTATCTGATCGAACCTTGCCATATAACTATACGGCCACTAGTACAAACCGTCCGATCCTGATCCGTGCAATACCGCACGTATCTGATCGGACCCTGCCATATCTCCATACGGCCTCTACAGCGTTTCGCTCGAAAGCTTGAGTAACTGTAAGTGTGGTGGACTCTAAAGACTCGTCAATACTATGGCTGTGGATTTAACCACTAGCACGTAAGAGGTATTAGCCAATACGTGACGGGCCACCAGCTATTGACCAAAAGGGACGTCGATGAGCGAACTCATCCTGACACCCTACTGAGCCTGTCAGTGACAATATCCGTACAGTCCGGTCCGTTCGTCTATGAGAATCGCATGTCGGGCCTAGGGAGTTGGTAAAAGTCAGACCCCCAAAAGCGGTACAAGTCGTGTCGGAGTGTAGCCCAGAACGTCCTGAGATACTACTGGAATACCTACCAGTAAATCTCCTGCCTCGGCCGAGAGCTTTGCGTAATGGCTCTCCTAGACACAGCGCGACCTCACCCCCAATACCGGGAAAGACGAACCCGTGAAGATCCGCTCACTGCCTCCATGTGGCTCGGGACTGTACCCAACTAAAACCTGTTTGCATGACACCTTTGAGCCGTGGTAGGGTAGTAATCAAAGTACAGTGGGAACTCACACGAGACAAATGACGAACTCAGGTCGATGAACTAACCTGTACCCATGTCACCAGGGAACTGCTATCTGACGTCAGGTATAAGACCAACTAGCATGTTCCCGGCGAGTCCTGTCCGGTGTACTCATAACCCAATGAGCACCTGTATACATCTTAGGTGAACCAACTGACACCAGTGGCTTATGAGACCGGCCACCGCCCCTCGTCGGGGTCTCGACTGTATACACTAGTCTACTCTGGAGAATCGATGCCCTGTCTCGAAACTCCCACGACTAGGGACCTATTAAGGATGTGCTTATGGACCACCAGCTCTCACGTATATGATCGCCATCATACTGCCGGCAGTCAAGCAAGAATCCTAGGGACTCTATCAGCATGTAATAGCGACCTGTAAGGTCACCTGAAGCAGTACACGATGATAAAGGTAAACCAGATAGCATACTATCATCTCGAGTAAGACTGTCCTACCGAGATAGGTCCTCCCTCAATCATTGCAATCACGTGCCTGTGATCCAATAATTGACTCTGAGGGCACTATCTCCAACAATCTCCCACTTGCACTCAAGGCTAATTATTGCGATGTCGTATACTCACAGCCCGTGTGATACCGAACACCCAACTCCTCTACTAGTCAGTCTCACAAAGCTTGTTTGCGAAACTATTGCGTTCGAGGAATAGCCTCAGTGAGTGGATCCGCAGTGAAGTTTCTTTCTATGTCTCTCTATATCTCAAGTTCGCAGAGAAAGCCATCTCCCGAAATAGGAAATACCTGTCTTAGAGTGTCTGGATGTCTGATAGGACCTCGTTCATAAATGAACTCCAAATCCAGACTTCTTAGACTGTATCGTCAACTGAACTTAATCAGTATCTTGCGCCATGCCTTCCCTCAGTATCCATCTGGACCATATATCCAATATACTGCCCCTCGTCAGAGGGAAAACTATAACTCTGACAGCCACTCTGCCATCCAGGTCACCTTGGAAGCCTGGAATGATAACCGTCTCCTAAAGGAGGCTGCCGTTATCATATCCCTAGAACATTCACTTATGTTCTAAAACTGCTTCCGACTGTTTCTCCAGGATTGGATCAATGTCAACTTATTGCATCTACTGCAAGAACAACATCTGGTGTGGTACTTGACATCTCATGATTGACTCAATTGCCTAAGCAAGTGATCTGCCAATCATGCACATCCCTCTCTACTTTAGTCTATAAGACACCTTTAGAGAGGGTGACTCCATCACTTGCAGGTACACTACCGTGCCAGGAGTCGTCCATTCTAAATACTCTTAGAATGCTGTCAAAATACCCTGATTGGGAAACCACCCAAATCTAGATCTAAAACCATAGATCTAGTAACCAATATGTCTGATATAATGTCCAAGTCCTTTGTGGAGAAATCACTGTGTGACGACCAAAGTATAACCGATTGTAGTATAGGAATATCACTTCCTACTACCTTCTCAACGGATCCATCCCCTATTCTGATGACGTCAAACCTATGACTGTCACATCAGAAATAGATGATCTATCTCCGCTACATCTGCTTTAGTCTATAAATAGACATAAGCCCGATGTCCACCAATGCTTCCGCTGCTCCCACTGACTACGACAACCCTCTGGCTGAGTCATATAGACGTGCACTTTTAAAGCTAGTTTAGAACGACGCTATACTCATTCTCCTGCCGGGTCTCACAGCCTGGAACAACAACAATGGCAAGTGTGGGTAAACAAGAACTTCCCTGTCACCGTCCATGAGGCTACCGGAGTACCTCTCGGGTGCCTGAAGTTACCCACCTTATCTGTGGAGTGGCCAATGGAATGTCAAATCAGATTGAATCTTTAGGTTCCTTATCAAATCTTTAGCAATCGTTTGCGGTTCTGGAATCACTTCCAGTTCTACCAGACTCCCACTACTGTTTTTGAAAAAATCCATTTTTAATAAAACTGTGGCGAGTCTAGAACAATATTTCTATTGATCTGCCAGATGGTAGAAAGTTAACCCTCGTCATAGCCTGGGTCAACCCACAATCAGCCATTACAGAAACGTGCCTTGAGTTGTCCAGTGTCTGGTTTTAATCATAAGCCGGACAACTCCCCGTACCTTAACAATGTCAAGATATGAACTGTTCTATATCCAATATAGAAACAGAGGCACTGATTTAATTGAACCAGATTCAAATCTTGCAGTTGTCTCCAGTGCATGTCAACTAAATGGAAGGAGGCCGATCAGCGTTACTCAACTTAGGAATGTTTCCAATTATGAGTAACCTGAAAGAGAAGCTAGTTCTATTAATCATTACTATCAACTGAACACCATACACAAGTATCTACATTTTCGATCACTTTGAAGAATCCCGATACTTGCTACACCTGGTTCTCTACTCTATTCAAATATCTATAACTCCTCAAAACTTAGACCCTGTGTTTCTACGAAACACATGTCTAAGAACTAGAGAAGTTAAAGGTAAACAGAATATAGTACGAGGACCAACCCCTCTGTCCTAATGGACACTGGACAACATACAATACTCTGTATAAGTCCGCTGAGTCTAACAACTCTTTCACTGTGTGTCGTAGGTTAAAAACTATACTTATGGTTAAGAAGAATTACACCGCTGTTTAATGCTCCTTACCTAACCATCCACTGATATAGGTAAATGTCATAGACATAATATCAAAAGGTATATCTCACTCAATGAAAATAGACGTACAGGTATCTCAATTTGAAATTGGTGCACAACAGCGGATATTCAAAACCAAATATTTGCCGACCGGCAAACAGCCCAGATGATCTCCTCAAATATCACCGATTACAACGAATCCCGATATAATGAGGATGATCACCCTATTCCCAATAACTTACTCCCACTCATCATCTGTAAAACCATACAGATGTGAGAATCATACCTGGTAAATACATACCCTGGAGTAAGTATCTAATCAGGAAATCAGTTTTCTTTTAACATTACATAGTGAAACTGAAACATTGAAATGTTTCGGTGGGGTATTCCGGTATTCTTAGTAATGCCTCTTCCATTATCCAGATTCACGACTGTAACCGTATATCTCTTTGCCATCTGTCCAAATCCCTTTATATGTCTTTAGTCATTACCGTCTGCACACCCCTTTAGACCAAATGGTTTTCTTCCTTCCCTACCGTTCGGCACCAGCCTATGGTTAGGAAGAAGACTATCCAATAAGCATAAAAGGTGTACTGTCCTAATCCTAGGAGCACTCGCAAAGCGAGAGAAGGTGAAGATAAAAGACAACCGAATAAATCTTATTCCTATTTCTCCTGAACCAGAATCTATCCCCGAACTGGAACAAGTTCCTTTCGAGTTCGTATATAACCATACGATGGAGTATCCAAATAAACTGTGGATCTTCGTAGTGATACGGAGTGTCCTGGAGAAATACAAAGGTGATTTAGGATTGGCGAAGAAATACTTGGTTCGGTCGTGAATAGCAGTTGCAATTTACTTTGCCCTCTTACTAATCCCTTGCTTTGTCTTAATCTTAATACCTTCTGCACACCGTTTAGGCTAATTGGTTTTCTTCATTCCCTACCGGTCGGCACCAGCCTAAGGTTTGGAAGAAGACTATCCAATTTGCGTAATAGGTGTGCTATCTCCTAAACCAAGGAGTACTCACAACTTGAGAGAAGGTAAAAGGGAAAAGACAACTGAATAATCCTATCCGTTTTCTCCAGAACCAGAAACCATCCTCGAAGTCCTTCGAGTTCGTATATAACCATACGATGGTTTTTTCCAATGGAAGTGGACGTTTGTAGTAATACGGGGTGTCCTGGAGAAAAGGGTAAAAGTAGGAGTGGCAATGAGGTTTGCAACTCTGACAATCCAAAAGCCTGTGTTAAGAAGGTTCGGTCAACTTGGTCACTGAGTCATAGTTTAGGGTCGGGTCAAAGGTCGCTGCCAAAGAGAGAGAGAAAAGAAATACTCAGCGTGCACTCTAACCTAGATCAGAATTATCACTTTGTCTAATCTGGAAACCTTCCCACTGTACCTCAAATTCTCCTTCAAACCTGAAAGAAGAATTAGTCGGGGTCACCCGAGGAGTAAACTAACTCATCAGTGGGAATCAGGATCCAACTATCATCGCATGATAACTTGACGGAATCCACTCAAGTCACCACACTCCAGAAGGTATGCGCATGCCTGGCAAGTTTCAGTTCTTTTGAAACTCCCGATGTGTGTTTTTACCCCTAGGACCCAAGTGACCTTGACACAGTCAACAAATCAAAGAGTCCTAGTCAAGTTCAACCCGTCATTATCCTGGATTGCATTAAACCCATCCGTACGAGCCCTTGACACAGTCAACAAGGCCGCACGACTGTCCTAACCAATCCCATTAATATGCTACAAACAAACACTACTTAGCTACCGCACACTACGCCTTGACACAGTCAACAAACGCAGCACGAATACTAAGTAATACTTGTAAGAAATGACGGAGGGCTACATCTAGTTTTTGGCGAAAAACTTTTAACGTAATGAACTTGATATCGTTGAAGGAACTGCATAGCCTTTTATAAAAATATAGTGACGAAAACCTTTACTAAAGAGGTCACTCCCGGTGAAGGGATCTCGGCTCTTTCCCCGTAGAATGAGGTGCAGGATATTCCAACTGAATACCACGATGCAAAGCAAAAGTAATCGGCTATAGTGAAGTTATTGCCCTGACGCAAACTTCTGTCCAAGGGGTCACTCCCGGTGAAGGGATCTCGGCCCTTGCCTCGTCGACTGAGGAGCAGGATATTCCAAATGAATACCACGATGCAAAACAAAAGTGAACGTCATTGCAATAACAGCTTTTTGAAAAGTGTTCCAACAACATCAGAATAGGTTTGTTTATCTTGCATTGATCCGAATCAACGCTGTCCCATCAATTATCACACCAATAAAGAACGAAAATAATGATGTACGTATATGCCATCCACATTCGCCACTGGGTCCCGTCATCACCTGTTAGGTTACTTAACTAACGACAGAGCGGGGACTGGACAAGCGCGGATGCAAAACATATACAACATCTACTAATATATATACCAATATATTATATTTCGCTCAAGGCGTGATAAAATGCAACATCACAGAAATATACAGCATCACAGAACAATACAGATATCTGGAAGCCCCGGGTTTCACAGAGCCGCTGCTGAAACCCGACGTTCCCCTGGTCTTGTGGATAGCCTGTGCAATGAAATCCTAGACCCCTACGGGCGCGGCAAGTCACCCGCCAAAACCTGAAGCGAGGCAGCCCCCTTCAGCACCGTGAATGGACCACCCAGCACTTCATGGAATCCGGTAACTTGGGCACCCCTCCTGGGTCAACCTGTACCCCCTACGAGTGCGGCGAATAGCCCGCTAATCCTAGAGTGAAGCCCCCTCCGTCTCAATGCCATGAGAAGCCGGCCCGTTGCCCTCTAGAACCCGGCTATCCGTGCACCCCTCCACGGGGTAATCCTAGTACAGAAAGTAAAATATACATACAACGGGTACATCGACCGCAACCAGGTCGTGCCCCACAAGAATAATACATTCAGGCAGTGACGGCAGTCCACATGTCGGACGCTCGCCCCGCAATATCAAATGTACATATAAAACAAAACTGTACTAACATTGCATCCAGGCTATCCCCCATGACCGATCCGCAACATCACAGCATAAACACAGAACATCAACGTGAAAGTCACGTTCGCAAATCCGTCTAAGCGGGCTATTGCAGTTTGACAGGATTTACCGATCAAGTGATATTCACGGTCGCAGATATAATGTAAATACTGTGAAATAATGTGTTTAAAATATCCAATCGATCAAAAATTAACAAGTGGGCCCCCAAGTAATACTGCAGCACTCACAGAAATTCTGGGCCCAATTTTAATATTCCAAAACCCCTATCTTAAGCCCAAAAGCCCACCACAAAAAATTGGTCAAATGAAACAAATATACGGCGGCGGAACCGCGGCAAAAGAGGGGTCATTGCCGCGGTTCCGCGGTCGTACGGAATGATCAAGCTACCAAACTTTTGCAGTGTTCTTAGGTTTCTCTGTACATCATTCTGCAATCACCCGAAAAATTTTTCGAGCCCGGAAAAAATCAACAGAAAACTGATGCAAGCAAAACGCGGTTTTTGGAATTTTGGTCGATCGGATAAGTAAAACACATTAGAACAAGCTAGACAAGGTTAATGGCGTGGCTCTGATACCATGTTGCGCTACGGCAGCGCCCCGGCCATCTATCCGAGGCCTAAATGCGGAATCAAAATTTTCTTAACTTTCAAACTGGCGCTACCGCGGACAATACACCCGGATCGTAACCATTAACCGATACTAGCTATCAAGAGAAAAGGGTGAGAGATATACCGAGTGATCCGAGTCCTCCGGTCTTCTCCTTATCGTCCCGATCTCCCGCGGAAAGTCTTGTCTCCATTTCGTCGCCTCCTCGCCGGAAGGGCACCACATCGCCTGTATCTTTTACGGGCTCCCACCTCAATACCGAGGCAACTCGGGCGCGAAGTAGGCTAGCCGACGCGTCCAAGATTTGCTGTAGAATGTGTAGGGTTGAGGCTATGTCTCATTTGGGGTTTCGTTGCCTTTGAAGATGATGGAGGAAACAAGAAAAGAAAAATGGTGCTTGCATTTTTCTAGCATGAAAATGAGATCAAGAATGCCACACTCTCAAGAATGAAACTCTCATCTTCCTTTTTTTTTTAAGTGAGTTCTACCATGTCCAAATGAGAATGGTGGAGGAAGCAATACAAAACCACAACATTAGAAGGAAGGTAATGGTAGTAAAAGCAAGGGGTGACCATAGCCAAACATAATGATAACAAAACTCATATCAACTACTAATCACCTCAAATCAACAAAAAGCAAGTGATGATGATAGATAAGAATGGTATCAAAAAGATGCTATCATAATTAATCATCTCACAAATAAACCCTCCACAAAATGTTATTTGCAAACTTGCAAATAACCCCCTCCATCAGAAAAGTCCGGCCGGGAAAGAACAAAGGAAAACCGGCCGGAACGGAATGCAAACTGGCAACTCCAGAAAACTGGTCCCGTAATAAATTACAGGAAAACCCCTATACTGTGCATACACACCCGCATCTGTATTCCGTCCGGATACAAATGCAATGAGACAAAATCTACACTGTACTAAACTAGGATCCGGCTCAAACTAAAGCCGGCTAGTAAAATCCGATCGATCCTGATCCGTGCAATACCGCACGTATCTGATCGAACCTTGCCATATAACTATACGGCCACTAGTACAAACCGTCCGATCCTGATCCGTGCAATACCGCACGTATCTGATCAGACCCTGCCATATCTCCATACGGCCTCTACAGCGTTTCGCCCGAAAGCTTGAGTAACTGTAAGTGTGGTGGACTCTAAAGACTCGTCAATACTATGGCTGTGGATTTAACCACTAGCACGTCAGAGGTATTAGCCAATACGTGACGGGCCACCAGCTATTGACCAAAAGGGACGTCGATGAGCGAACTCATCCTGACACCCTACTGAGCCTGTCAGTGACAATATCCGTACAGTCCGGTCCGTTCGTCTATGAGCATCGCATGTCGGGCCTAGGGAGTTGGTAAAAGTCAGACCCCCAAAAGCGGTACAAGTCGTGTCGGAGTGTATCCCAGAATGCCTTGAGATACTTCTGGAATACCTACCAGTAAATCTCCTGCCTCGGCCGAGGGCTTTGCGTAATGGCTCTCCTAGACACAGCGCGACCTCACCCCCAATACCGGGAGAGACGAACCCTGAAGATCCGCTCACTGCCTCCATGTGGCTCGGGACTGTACCCAACTAAAACCTATTTGTACGACTCCTTTGAGCCGTGGTAGGGTAGTAATCAAAGTACAGTGGGAACTCACACGAGACAAATGACGATCTCAGGTCGATGAACTAACCTGTACACATGTCACCAGGGAACTGCTATCTGACGTCAGGTATAAGACCAACTAGCATGTTCCCGGCGAGTCCTGTCTGGTGCACTCATAACCCAATGAGCACCTGTATACATCTTAGGTGAACCAACTGACACCAGTGGCTTATGAGACCGGCCACCGCCCCTCGTCGGGGTCTCGACTGTATACACTAATCTACTCTGGAGAATCGATGCCCTGTCTCGAAACTCCCACGACTAGGGACCTATTAAGGATGTGCTTATGGACCACCAGCTCTCACGTATATGATCGCCATCATACTGCCGGCAGTCAAGCAAGAATCCTAGGGGCTCTATCAGCGTGTAATAGCGACCTGTAAGGTCACCTGAAGCTGTACACGATGATAAAGGTAAACCAGATAGCATACTATCATCTCGAGTAAGACTGTCCTACCGGGATAGGTCCTCCCTCAATCATTGCAATCAAGTGCCTGTGATCCAATAATTGACTCTGAGGGCACTATCTCCAACAGATATATACAGTTGGATATATGGTGGACCCGGGTCGTGACCGAGGGGCAAGATGCCGCATTGAGGCGGGGGAGCCTAACGAGGATACTCGATTCCGGAGATAAAAACGAGCACGACAGATATCCAGGGGATACTGACCGGGGTTCGACTTGGTGCGACAAATATCCAGGGGATACTGATCGTAGCCAGGATATCGGGTGGGGATCATCTATTGAGGTGGTGTCGACGATATCTGTATTTATGTGTCGATGGTGGACACGAGAGCTTTAGGATTTCGATGTCGATGCTGGACATCTATATATATTGGTATATATTGATATGATCATTATCATGAGGTACACATTTAGAGATTATTAGTGGATCCAATCAGGACTGATCCGGATGACAGTACCTGCATATACATTGGTATAGACATTCATATACAAATAAAAGAATTCAAGTATGAACTATAGATTCATAATTTTGATTCATAAGACATTGGGATATTATACTTAGGATTGCATGATAATTAGTATTGCACATACATGTCATATAGCTTATCAGTACAGATTATGATAGTACTATACTTATGACCTAGGTATCGTCATACATTTCGATTTCTACCTTTAGATGTACTTTTATGTTGGTGTTTATGCCCTAGAAGGCCATTACTGTATCATACTAGTTTGTATATTACTTAATGGAAGCTTGGGATATTCACATGTATATAACAGTCTTGCTAAACATGGTAGTATGCTACTTGGTTTTTCTATCTTAATATGTGAGTATACGTATTGATAGAGCTCTTAGGATCTTGCTTAACTATTGTGATGGCAGTCACACTAGTGGGCACATCCTTATTCAGGTCCTTAGTCGTTGGATTATCGAGACAGGGCATCGATACTCCGGAGTAGACTAGTGTGTACGCTTCTCATCCCAGTTGGGGAAATGGTCTGTCCCACAGCCGTCAGTACGTCGTACTGGAGATAGTATGCAGGTGCTCGTTAGGTTACGGGTACACCGGACAGGACTCACAGGGAACTGTTGGTTGGTTTTATACCAGTCGTCAGTGAACAGTTCCTAGGTGACATGAGTATAGCATAGTCCGCAGACTTGACACTGCTACTTCGCCTTGAGTGTGTCCCACTGTTCTTAGATTGCTACCCTACCATGGCTCAAAGGAGTCGTGCAAACAGGTAGCAGTTGGGTGCAGTCCCGAGCACTTGGAGGCAGTGGCGGTTAGACAGGATTCGTCTCTCCCGGTATTGGGGGTTGATATCGCGCTGTGTCAGAGAGCCATTACGCAAAGTCCCTGGCCAGGGCAAGCGAGATTTACTGGTAGGTTCCAGTAGTTTCTCAGGGTGTAATAGGCTTCCCTCCGACACGACTTATACCGCTATTAGGGGACTGACGCTTGCCGCCCCCCTAGGCCCGATATGCGATAGTCTTGGACGAACGGACTGGACTGTATGGAGATTGTCACATCAGACTCAGTAGGATTTCGGATGGGTTTCCTCATCGGCTTTCTTATCGACATCTACCTAGGGACCGTTACGTACAGCTAGTGCCGCTTGCGGTCTGTGGTTAAACCCACTGCCAGCGTAGTAGTCGATTCTCTAGAGTCCCACACAGAGAGTTTCCCTACTCCGGGCGAAACGTTATAGAGGCCGTATGGTTTTACGACAAGGGTTCGGACGCATACGTGTGTTTACGCACGTACGACTTTTGGACAGTTTTTACCAGTCGGCTTTGGTTTAAGCCAGTTACTGGTATCCGGTTATTGGATTTATACAGTCTAAAGTTTTTCCGTATTTTTGCGGAAAGGAGGGGCGTTCTCGTAATTGCGCGAGAAGCTTCTAGAAGGTGGTGACTAAGGAGGTTTAGGTGGCATATACAATGAATGTGATTAGTGAGTCATATGGATGATTCATCCATGTCATTAATGCATGATAAATGCTTAATGACTCATGGAGTAAATCATCACTAGATATTATCAAGCATGGTTGTTAAATTCATTTATATTCTTTTCTTGAGAAAAAGAAAATGCTTGATATATATTATCATAACTCACTATTATCATTTCATTATTATTCTCATCTTCTCTCTCCTCAAGCTCTCCCTCTTCAAACCCTAATCCTCCCCTCTCATGTGTTGAGTACAAGGATTAGCTAGACTAATTAAACCATAACCCTTACTCGATATCACCTAGCTTCTTTGATTAGCACATAAAGAAGGTTAGTTGCCTCAAGTTTAGAGGCTAAGCTTGGAGTAAAGCTCTCGGGTGGATCGTCTACTACTTCGAGAAGGCCGAGGAGGAGGTGGAGTTCGCAAAGACGAAGGACACGTTTCGTTAGGTATAATCCCTAAGCATAGTAGTATAGAACTTCTATGTTTCATGTTAGTTATCGTTTAGCTTCGATTCATGCGGTTAGTCGATGTTTAAGCAAAGAACAAGATCGTTTTTTAAATTTCCGCCTCCCCGCAAGTTGTGGGGTGTTGCACATCGACTTACAGTGGTATCAGAGCCTCGCTAAATAATAAATAACTTACTTGCAAATTTATATGAATTTCGAACGGAAAAAACGAAACCGGAAAAGCCCGAAATCACAAGTTTCTGTCGATTTTTAAATGAAGTCCAAAAATTTTTGAGGGAGGTTCAGAAAGCTTAAAATGACAGTAGAAGAACACCCAAGAAATTTGGGCCCCTGAATCGTCTACAGCGCCGCGGAACCGCGGCGGATCCCACCGATCCGCCGCGCTTCCGCCGCCGAGTTAGCGACTCTGGAACCCAAATTTACTGTGCTGGTTCTATGGGATATTTGGTATTTTCTGGAATTTTTTATTTTTTCTCAGGTTTCAGATTTACAGAGAAGTATTGGAGCAAAATTAAAAGTGTTTAATCGATCGAAATTATACAGTATTTGCTTGTTGGATTATATCTGTGTTTGTATAATGTGTTCGTAAACCTCCCCTAACTGCTAGTATGTCGGTTGGCAGGGGGTTGCACATTTCTGTAATGGATTTTATCTGTTTGTGCATATGAACTGTGTTGGACTGTTGTGATGTATAGCCGGGGTTATGTGATGGGTTATTATTTAATTCATTTGATGTAAATGTAATTTGTTGTAATATTATTTTGCGGGGCACATCCAGGTTGCGGTTGTAGCCACCGTTGTATTATTTCATTTTACTGTTTTTGCTCCTAGGACAAACCCAAGGTGGGGTGCACAAACTGCCGGGCGGGTAGTTTGCCGTACCCGTTGGGGTCTTGGGTGGGGTAATGGCTATTCATCACAACTGTGTAATCCGTCTTTTGTTGCAGGCTCAAAACAAACACGGATTGCTTGCAAATCCAATTAAGTTCATCTGTGATCTGGAATGAATATCATTGCGTCAGACGAATGTAAAATATCTATATATATGATAGCTATTTAGACGTCACTTATGTTTTACACCCGCGCTAGCCCAGCCCCCGCTCTGTCGTTAGTTAAGTAACCTAAAGGGTAATGACGGGACCCCGTGGCGAATGCGGATGGCATAAGAGGACGTTGTATTTTCGTTGTTTTCTGCAATGATAGGTTAATGATGGGACGCATTATCTGTAATGCAAAAAAATACACCAAAAGTTTAATCGTTGGAACAATTTAAAGAAACCACTCGGTTAATTTTAAAACATATATTTTTAAATGCGGAGCTTTAACCACTCTTTTTAAAAGCTATCAGGTTCCTTCGGTTATATCAAGTTCACTATGTTCACGGTTTCGCCAAAACCATTCGTAGCCCTCCGTCATTTCATCTGGGTATTCAGTAGTATTCAAGCTATGTATTTTGACCTAACGCCTAGGCATAGTGTTTGGTAGCTACTGGATATTCATTTGTTGCATAGATAGATGAGTTAGTTTGGGACAGTCGTATTATCATTTTGGCCGAACGTCAAGGATATATACGGATGGGTTCAAATTGACAAGATAATGATGGGTAGAACTTGACATGTGACTTATGACATTTTGACCTAACGCCAAGGTCATAAGAGCATGGGGCAAAAACTTATATCGGGAATTTCTAAAGAAACTGAAATTTGCAAAGAGATGCATACCATTTGGAGTTTGATGAATGTTGGTAGCATTCCTTCAACATTATCATACGATGATATTTGGATCCCGATCCTACTGTGAGTATATGCTACTTATCAGGATATTCGTCACTTAACGATCAATGCTATAAACCTAGTAGGTGTCCAGAAAGGTGTCAGCGGGGTTACGCCCCCAGAGAAAAGAGGTTATTTAATTAAGGAACTTCGCGAAAGCGTTGGAAAACCTCCCTCGAAGTACCGATACCAGCCTGGCTGAACGGTTAAGAAAGTATTGTACAGTGAGAATAGTCCTGGCTAATTCTTCTTTTATGGTTTGAGGAAAGATTCGAGAAACAGTGGGAGCCATCCAGTTTAGATGAACTAAAAACCACTCTAAACTTGCAAGAGCATCATGCTAAAGAGTTTTCTTCTCTCTCTCCTAATTGCAGCGACCCTGAAAATGACTGGACTTAAATTACTTTTAGAGAAAAATATACTGACAGGGCCAAACTATAAAGATTGGCTGCGGAATGTCAAAATGGCTTTGACCTATGACAAATTGGGGTACGTCCTCACCGCTACGGCACCTGCTGTCCCTGGTCCCAAATCCAGTAATGCGGATAAGGAAATCCGCAAAACCTGGGATTTCGATTGTGCGAAAGCCAAGTGCATCGTGCTTGCCTCGATGAACAATGAACATCAGAGGAGGCACGAGGATATGGAACTTGATGCCATATTTCTCCATACAAAGGAACTTTATGGAGAGCAATCTCTTATAGCAAGATACGAGACCTCAAAGAACTTGTTTCGAGCGAGGTTGGCTGTCGGGTCATCAGTAGGAGAACATGTCCTAAAGATGATCGGCTATATAGAAGAGCTCGCAGACCTTGGGACGACTTTGGATAATGAGCTCTATACAGACCTTATTCTCCAGTCCCTTCCTTCCACCTACGCCCAGTTTATCCTGAACTTCAACATTCAAAGAAAAGAAGTTGAACTTCCGGAACTCCAAAACATGTTAAGGAGTGCAGAGGGCACCTTGTAGAAGGCAAGGGAAACACCCGTTATGTTTGTTGGCGGTGCATCTTCTTCCGGGTCCAAGGCTAGGGCCAAAGGAAGGAAGAAGAAGGCCGCACCCAGACCTAGAGGAGGTGTAAGTAAGGTGGGAGGGAAGGGAAAGAAAAAGTTTGCGGTACCGGTAGTTGGCCAGGATGAGTGCTTCCATTGTCACAGGAAAGGGCACTGGAAGAAGGATTGCAAGGCGTGGAACGCCACGAACCAGGAACCGAAGCAAGCTGTGGCTTCGACTTCAGGTGTGTTTGTAATTGAGAATTGTCTGTCGATCAACTCTACTTCCTGGGTATTGGATACCGGATCAGGATCTCATATTTGCAATTCATTGCAGGCACTGAGAAATCGTAGAGTGCTGAAGGAAGGTGATATGACCCTAAAGGTTGCTAACGGAGCTAGCGTGGGAGCTGCGTCCGTCGGGGATTATCACCTAGGATTGACGAGTGGACACATTTTGGTTTTACATAACTGTTTTTTTGTACCAAGCTTAACATGTAATATCATATCGGTTTCCTTGTTATCAAATAAAGGTTATGATTTCACGTTTGTAAGAGATGTTGTTAACATCCACCTTAATCATGGTTTGATTGGGTCAGGTACACTAAATAACGGTATATATGTTTTAAACCAACTCCAAATTTTCAATGTCCAGAACACACTAAAAAGAAAGTCTCCAGATTTAAATAAAGCTTTCTTATAGCATTGTAGACTGGGTCACATCAATGAGAGAAGGTTGACTAAGTTGCATAGAGAAGGATATTTGGACTCGTTCGAATATCAAACTTATGACACTTGTCAATCTTGTCTCAAAGGAAAGATGACAAAGACTCCATTTACTGGACAAGGAGTAAGAGCGAGCGAGCTCTTAGGACTCATACACAGCGATGTATGTGGTCCAATGTCTACACATGCAAGAGGTGGTTTTTCCTATTTCATTACTTTCACGGATGATTACTCAAGATACGGATTCATTTATCTGATGAAACATAAATCCGAGGCTTTTGAGAAATTCCAAGAGTATAAGAATGAAGTAGAAAACCAAACCGGCAAAAGTATCAAGACACTTAGATCTGATCGAGGTGGTGAATACTTGAGTGCCGAGTTCCTAGGTTACCTAAAAGAGAAAGGAATTCTCTCTCAGCTTACTCCTCCATACACTCCACAGCATAATGGTGTATCGGAGAGACGGAATCGAACCCTATTAGATATGGTACGATCTATAATGAGTAATGCTGAGTTACCGCGATATTTCTGGGGTTATGCGCTAGAATCAGCGGCATATCTTTTGAACATGGTACCTACCAAGACTGTGCCTACCACTCCATATCAGATGTGGAGCGGGAAGAAACCCCATCTACAGTATATAAAGATTTGGGGATGTCCAGCTTTTGTTAAAAAGCAGCATGTGGACAAGCTCGAGGCACGATCAGAAAAGTGTAAGTTTGTGGGATATCCAAAGAACTCCAGGGGATATCTATTCTACTACGCAGAGGAACAAAAGGTATTTGTTTCTCGTAATGCCCATTTTCTAGAACATCTGTTTTTAGAAAAGGAATCAAGTGGGAGCGAAATAGAACTGGAAGAAATTCCAGAACCAAAAACCAATACTGAAAGTTTGGTAGAACCGGAAGTTCAAGAAGTACAGGACATTCCCGCACCCCTCCGCAGGAGTAGTAGGCCGTCTCATCCGCCTGAGAGATACTACGGTTTTCTCATAGATGGGGATAGAGAGGATTGCATCATAGATGATGATGAACCTACTGACTTCCAACAGGCCATCCAGAGTGGCGACTCGGTACGATGGCTAGATTCATGCGGACCGAAATGGAGTCCATGTACACCAACAAAGTATGGACTTTGGACTTTGCTCCAGATGGGGTAAAACCCATAGGATGCAAATGGATCTTCAAGAAAAAGATTGGTGTAGATGGACAGGTGGAAACCTATAAGGCTAGACTTGTTGCAAAGGGTTTTCGTCAAAGACCTGGTTTGGACTATGATGAAACTTTTTCTCCAGTGGCTATGCTCAAATCCATTTGGGTCCTTCTTGCTCTTGCTGCCTTCCATGATTATGAAATCTGGCAGATGGACGTAAAGACGTCTTTTCTGAATGGAAATTTAGAAGAGTGCGTCTATATGGATCAGCCAGAGGGTTTCAATCAGAGTGGGAGCAGCGGGAAAGTATGCAAGCTGCTTAAGTCCATTTATGGACTAAAGCAGGCATCGCGGAGTTGGAACATCTGTTTTGATGAGACAGTCAAAGATTATGACTTTATCAAAAATCCAGATGAACCGTGCATATATAGTAAAGTTGTAGCCAAAAATGTCGTATTCCTCGTCTTGTACGTGGATGACATTCTATTAATAGGAAATGACATTCCTATGCTACAATCTGTCAAAGGATTCTTGTCACACAGGTTCTCCATGAAAGACCTGGGTGATGCCACTTACATTCTGGGGATCCGGATCTATCATGATAGATCCAAGAGGATGTTGGGACTTTCGCAGTCCAGGTATATTGACACTGTATTGAAAAGATTCAGTATGGAAGATTCTAAGAGCGGTAATCTACCGGCTTGTCACGGAATCACCCTCTCCAAAGAGATGTCTCCCAAGACTGATTTGGAAAGGGAACGCATGTCTATTATACCCTACGCTTCTGCGGTAGGCTCTATAATGTATGCGATGTTGTGTACCAGACCAGATGTAGCTTACGCACTGAGCGTGGTAAGCCGGTATCAATCAGACCCAGGGGAGAAGTACTGGATAGCAGTAAAGAACATTCTCAAGTACCTGAGAAGGACTAAGGAGATGTTCTTGGTTTACGGCAGAAAGGACCTCAGGTTGGAGGCCTTTGCTGATTCCGGCTTCCAGAGTGATAAGGACGATTCCAAGTCCATGTCGGGTTATGTCTTTACCCTCAATGGAGGGGCGGTGTGCTGGAAGAGCTCCAAGCAGGACACCGTTGCTGACTCGACGATGGAAGCGGAGTATATAGCTGCTTGCGATGCCGCAAAAGAAGCGGTCTGGATGAAGAAGTTCCTAACAGAACTTCAGGTGGTTCCTACCATAGTTGATCAAATACCTCTGTATTGCGACAACAACGGAGCTATAGCTTTAGCGAAGGAACCAAGGTCCCATCAGAAGTCCAGACACATCTTAAGGCGGTATCACCTGATCAGGGAGATCATTGATCGTCAGGAGATTGAGGTTCGGAGAGTTGCTTCTGAAGAGAACATTGCTGATCCATTCACGAAGGCCCTGCCTCAGATTCAGTTCGAGAGGCTACTCGAGATCATCGGTCTTCGATATGCCAGTACATGGCCCTAGTGCAAGTGGGAGATTGTTAGTGTTTATGCCCTAGAAGGCCATTACTGTATCATACTAGTTTGTATATTACTTAATGGAAGCTTAGGATATTCACATGTATATAACAGTCTTGCTAAACATGGTAGTATGCTACTTGGTTTTTCTATCTTAATATGTGAGTATACGTATTGATAGAGCTCTTAGGATCTTGCTTGACTACCAGCGTTGTGATGGCAGTCACACTAGTGGGGGCGGGGTAGTCTACAAGCACATCCTTATTCAGGTCCCTAGTCGTTGGATTATCGAGACAGAGCATCGATACTCCGGAGTAGACTAGTTTGTACGCTTCTCATCCCAGTTGGGGAAATGGTCTGTCCCACAGCCGTCAGTACGTCGTACTGGAGATAGTATGCAGATGCTCGTTAGGTTACGGGTACACCGGACAGGACTCACAAGGAACTGTTGGTTGGTTTTATACCAGTCGTCAGTGAACAGTTCCCAGGTGACATGAGTACAGCATAGTCCGCAGAATTGACACTGCTACTTTGCCTTGAGTGTGTCCCACTGTTCTTAGATTGCTACCCTACCACGGTTCAAAGGAGTCGTGCAAACAGGTAGCAGTTGGGTGCAGTCCCGAGCACTTGGAGGCAGTGGCGGTTAGACAGGATTCGTCTCTCCCGGTATTGGGGGTTGATATCGCGCTGTGTCAGAGAGCCATTACGCAAAGTCCCTGGCCACGGCAAGCGAGATTTACTGGTAGGTTCCAGTAGTTTCTCAGGGTGTAATGGGCTTCCCTTCGACACGACTTATACCGCTATTAGGGGACTGACGCTTGCCGCCCCCCTAGGCCCGATATGCGATAGTCTTGGACGAACGGAATGGACTGTATGGAGATTGTCACATCAGACTCAGTAGGATTTCGGATGGGTTTCCTCATCGGCCTTCTTATCGACATCTACCTGGGGACCGTTACGTACAGCTAGTGCCGCTTGCGGTCTGTGGTTAAACCCACTGCCAGCGTAGTAGTCGAGTCTCTAGAGTCCCACATAGAGAGTTTCCCTACTCCGGGCGAAACGATATAGAGGTCGTATGGTTTTACGACAAGGGTTCGGACGCATACGTGTGTTTACGCACGTACGACTTTCGGACAGTTTTTACCAGTCGGCTTTGGTTTAAGCCAGTTACTGGTATCCGGTTATTGGATTTATACAGTCTAAAGTTTTTCCGTATTTTTGCGGAAAGTAGGGGCGTTCTCGTAATTGCGCGAGAAGCTTCTAGATGGTGGTGACTAAGGAGGTTTAGGTGGCATATACAATGAATGTGATTAGTGAGTCATATGGATGATTCATCCATGTCATTAATGCATGATAAATGCTTAATGACTCATGGAGTGAATCATCACTAAATATTATCATGCATGGTTGTTAAATTCATTTATATTCTTTTCTTGAGAAAAAGAAAATGCTTGATATATATTATCATAACTCACTATTCTCATTTCATTATTATTCCCATCTTCTCTCTCCTCAAGCTCTCCCTCTTCAAACCCTAATCCTCCCCACATGTGTTGAGTACAAGGATTAGCTAGACTAATTAAACCATAACCCTTACTCGATATCACATAGCTTCTTTGATTAGCACTTAAAGAAGGTTAGTTGCCTCAAGTTTAGAGGCTAAGCTTGGAGTAAAGCTCTTGAGTGGATCGTCTACTACTTCGAGAAGGCCGAGGAGGAGGTGGAGTTCGCAATGATGAAGGACACGTTTCGTTAGGTATAATCCCTAAGCATAGTAGTATAGAACTTCTATGTTTCATGTTAGTTATCGTTTTGCTTCGATTCATGCGGTTAGTCGATGTTTAAGCAAAGAACAAGATCGTTTTTTAAATTTCCGCCTCCCCGCAAGTTGTGGGGTGTTGCACATCGACTTACATTTTATTCACCGAGTTGGCAACTCATCCCCGTTGTGCCACAGTTTATTGCAGGTTTGACTGCTTGGATTATCAGCGGTTTGGGCACACATTCTTTTGGGGATTGATGGGAAAGTGAAGTATTATTGTATCATACTCACGCTTGATTATTCATTTATTCTTGTATCTAGTGGAAACTCCATCAACTTAGAAATGATATACTATGGACTTAGAATCGAGACTTAGAGTTTATGGGTGGTGATGTCACACTCTTTATAGTCGACATCTGTTATAAATTTGTTTGGTCGTTCCGTCTTTTAGACGTGAAAGCCAGCTTCCGTTGGGAGGCTATTTTATTTTGTTGTATCGGGTTTTTATAAAAATGCAAAGGAGGTGATGACATGTTTTCAAACGTCATAAAGGCTTTTCAACATACTTAGTTAAATTTAGATGTTAATTTAAATCGATATTATCGGCTAATTATTTAAACCTCACCTTCAATATTTTTCAAAAAGGGTTTAGATTCCGGGTTTTCGGCTTACTTAAACCGCGTCGATGTCTTGAGATGTCACGCGATTTAAGTGCCGGTCACGTGCTACATTTGGGTCGTGACAAAGTTGGTATCAGAGCGTTTGGTTTATCCTTTGTTCGAGTCTAGGTTGACTATATGGAGTCTGGGAATATATTTTATTACCTGGGCTTGACCTTATAGGACTTGGACTTGACTTTGGGGTTCTTATACCCGAACTTTCATTATATAAGATGACCTTTGTTGATAGAGTAGGTACTAAGTAGGGTGACGTACCGTACATATGTTCCGCGGCATATTTACGATATGATACTCCACCTAAGATACCCTAGGATTTATATCTTGAGATTCTATTTATGTTCCTTCCGTTGATCTATCTTCGTCAGTGCATGATTGATTGTTTCGATCACCATGATTATAAGGGCTGAGAAGGCTGCTTTTAGAGACGCGGTCAGAGCAGACTTGTCTGGGACAAGGACTGACCGGGATGATTTTCCGATGATATAGATACACGCCGTTATTCGTATTTGATCGAGTTCTAATAATAGAGCGATTTTTCTCGGGATCCGCACAAGATGGCGGAATTATTTTTAGAAATCAGTCGGATGTGAGGCGTGATGTATTTCCCTATCCGAGGATCATGGTGTTGTGTACTATCTAGGCAGCGGTACCAATCCTTGCTGAGATTATAGAGGAGTTGCTTCTAAAGTTCGTAAAGTCAAAGAGTTGACGATGTTACAAGTATAGATGGATCCGCAGTATTCATAGCCGTTCAGGTGTAGGATGGTTAGGAATTTTAATCCATTGTGACGCTTCGATACGAGATCGACGAAATTGATATACTTCTTTTAATGGAGTTTGTTAGACCATATTCAAGTAGTTCAAGAAGGAGATCGTGCAGTAAGTTTTACTCCGACAAATTGGGACGAGTCTTCGAAGGTGAGATTAGCCAGAATTCCCTACAGAGTATCAGAAGAGGCGGATTCGTATTTCCGAGTTTGAAAGAATCCGAGTGGGTCATAACCAAGTATGACTTGCAAATTCGCGTGTCGATGCAGATACGCTCCTTAAGTGATTGATACTGTAATTTTATGGAACAGTAGAATGGTGCAAAGATTAGAGGGCAGTTGTCGACACAGTAAATGTTGAAGATTTGATGACGCGTGCAACTACACTTTTTAGGAGGAAATCAAAAAGGAATGACAATGGTTATGAAATGGAAAACAGGTCAAGAAATGAGTGCTAGTTCCGGGCAGGTTTGGTAAATGATTTTAGTAGAAGACTTGGTGGATTCTCTTCCAGGAGCTTATAATAAATAAGATTGGACTAGGATTGGTTGTTAGCACATAAGCTGAGGACAGAGATTTCCATTATCAACATGTTACGTCATGTAGGACTGGACTACGGTTCAAGCAGGTGTGATAGGATGTATCCACAATGAGACGAATGGCGTTGTTGCTCCTCACCGGACGATCGCATAAATAAGCCACGGTATTAGAGATCTGCAAGAAGGATTAGAATTCAGAGACATGGGACGTTAGAACTGTTGGAGATAGTGCCCTCAGAGTCAATTATTGGATCGCAGGTACGTGATTGCAATGATTGTGGAGGACCTATACCGGTAGGACAGTCTTACTCAAGATGATAGTATGCTATCTGGTTTGCCTTTATCAGTCGTGTACATGTTCAGGTGACTGATTACATGTTACACTTTGATAGAGACCTTAGGATCTTCCTTTACTACCAACAGTATGATGGCGATCATATACGTGAGATTTGGGTAGTTTATATGCATATCCTTAATTGTGGTCCCTAGTCGTGGGAGTTTCAAGACAGGGCATCGATACTCCGGAGTAGACTAGTGTGTACAGTTGAGACCCCGACGAGGGGCGGTGGCCGGTCTCACAAGCCGCTGGTGTCAGTTGGATCACCTAAGATGTATACAGGTTCTCATTGGGTTATGAGTACACCGGACAGGACTCGCCGGGAATCTGCTAGTTAGTACTATATCTATCGTCAGATAGCAGTTCCCTGGTGACATGTGTACAGGTTAGTTCATCGACCTGAGGTCGTCATTTGTCTCGTGTGAGTTCCCACTTTGCTTTGATTTCTACCGTACCACGGCTCAAAGGAGTCGTGCAAACAGGTAGCTTTTGGGTACAGTCCCGAGCCATATGGAGGCACGTGAGCGGATCGGCAGGGGATTCGTCTCTCCCGGTATTGGGGGCGAGATCGTGCTGTGTCTAGGAGAGCCATTACACAAAGCCCACGGCCGTGGCAGGAGATTTACTGGTAGGTACTCCAGTAGTATCTCAGGGTGTTATTGGGCTACACTCCGACACGACTTATACTGCTCTTGGGGGTCTGACGTTACTAGCCCCCTAGGCAGATATGCGATACTCATAGACGAACGGACCAGACTGTTTATACATTGTCACTGTTAGGCTCAGTAGGGTTTCCGGATGAGTTCACTCATCGGCCTCCCTTGAGGTCAGTCCATGGGCAGCCGTTATGCATAGCTAGTGCCGCTGACGGTTTGTGGTTAAAACCACTGCCAGGGTACTGACGAGTCATTAGAGTCCCCGACAGACAGTTTCCCAAGTTCGGGCGAAACGTTGTAGAGGTCGTATGGTTTTATGGCAGGGTTCGGAAAATGCACGTGCGTTTACGCACATGTTATTTTTCGAGCAGATGATACTGGTCGGCTTTGGTTTAAGCCGGATCCGAGTATTATATTGAGTAAGTATAATATCTTTGTCTCGGTTGCATTTGTATTTGGTCGTAATACAAATGCGGGTATATTTATACAGTTACGGGGTTATCCTGAAAGTCGTTTCAGGATCACTTTTGGAAGTTTCCAGTTTTCAGTTTTCTATCAGCCGTCTTTTAACATTCGGTTAAAGACGGATTTATCTTTTCTTGAGATGAGGTGTGCCAGTGTTCTAGAAGTTTCTAGAAGTGATGACAAGGATGGTGACTAGGTTCATGAACCATTGATTGCATTTATTATATGATGACTAGGTTTAAGTGAGTCACGGTTTACATTAATGCATTTTGTTTTTGTTAAGATCTTTTCTTCATGATAAGATTTGTGTTATGGTCACCACTTGGTTCCTACACTCACCCCCCCTCCTTTAAGCGGCCGGCCCCCTCTCCTCCTCCTCTCACTCACTTGAGTTTTCATTTGCAAAAGATATGATAGTTTTCGGTGTATGGAATTCACAGCTCATTTCATTCCATCACCCGATTCCCTCGGCAACTTCATTAACCGATCGTCCACGGACATGGACGATGTGAGAAAAAGTCATCTACTCATTCTCTACATCATTCTTGGTCATCTCTTTTAGCAAACTTGACGACCGAGTTGCCTCGAGTCAGAGGCGGGAGCTCGTTTAAAGAATCAGTGATGTGGTGCCACCTGGATGAGCAGATCGCAGATCGAAGAGATCGGAGCAGCCGCAACGGAGCGTGGGATGATGGTTAAAGAACAAAGGACTCGGATCGTTCGGTATGACCTTTCTACACTCTTTACAGTTTGTTAGTTTAGCAATAATGGCAGATCCGGGTTAAAGTATACGATAGCGCCAGTTAAAAAGTTTTTGTTCCGCATTTGGCGTCTGTAGACGGCCGGGGCGCTACCGTAGACTTACAGTGGTATCAGAGCCTCACCATTTTTCTTTACTAACTTGTGCTAACGTGTTTAAAACATCGATCGAACCGGAAATCAAAAACCGCATTTTTACAATTTCACAGTTTCTGTCGACTTTAAATGATGTCTTAAAAATATTCCACATATCACAGAAAGTTGTGCAGTGTTTCAGAAGTACACCGACCAAATTTGAGCACGTGATCCCACCAAAGCGCCGCGGAGTCGCGGCCAAACCCATAGGCCATTCTATGGGATCAGTGCACCAAATTTTGTCTGTGTCTTCTCTGTTGGAATTTGGGGTTTTTGGTATATATCTTTTGGGCCCAGATTTTGTTACTGTTCACCAGTTGTTCGTGGGGCCCACTTTGTGATATTTAGTCGATCGAAATTTAAACATGTTAGTTTACAGTGCTTACATTATATCTCCGACCGGGAATGTCATTTGATCGGTAAACCGCGTCTGATTGCTATAGTTCTTTTAGACGGGTTTGCGAACGTGACATTCGCGTTGATGTTCTGTGTTGTGCTGTGATGTTGTGGATTTGTCGTGGTGGATAGCAGTGTGCAATGGTAGTACAGTTTGAGTTTATTTGTACATTTGATATTGCGGGGCGAGCGTCCAACTTGTGGACTGCCGTCACTGCCTGTTGTATAATATTCTTTTGGGGCACGACCAGGTTGCGGTCGATGTACCTGTTGTACTATTTTTCATTACTGTACTAGGTTTTGCCCCGTGATGGAGTGCACGGATAGCCGGGTTCTGGAGGGGCAACGGGTCCGCATCTCATGGTCTTGAGAGGCAGAGGGGCCCCACTCTAGAATTGGCAGACTATTCGCCGCACTCGTAGGGGTACAGGTTGACCCAAGGAGGGGTGCCCAAGATTACCGGATTCCGTGAAGTGCTGGGTGGTCCATTCAATATGCTGTAGGGGGGCTGCCTCGCTTCAGGTTTTGGCGGGTAGCTTGCCGCACCCGTAGGGGTCTAGGTTTCATTGCACAGGCTATCCACACGACAGGGGAACGTCGGGTTTCAGCAGCGGCTCTGTGAAACCCGGGGATCCCAGATTATCTGTATTGTTCTGTGATGCTTATTACTTTTCTGTAATGTTGCATATTATCACGCCTGGAGCGATTATTGTATATTGGTTTATATACTATTAGATGTTGTATATGTTTTACACCCACGCTAGTCCAGTCCCCGCTCTGTCGTTAGTTAAGTAACCTAACGGGTGATGACGGGACCCAGTGACGAATGCGGATGGCATATACGTACATTTTATTTTCGTTCTTTTCTGGTGTGATCGATTGATGGGACTGCGTTGATTCTGATCAATGCAAAGTAAAGCAAACCTGTTTACAGTTGTTGAAACAAATTTAAAAAGTGTTATTGCAAAGACGTTTTCTTTTGTTTGGCATAGCGGTATTCAGTGGAATATCCTGCACCTCATTCGACTGGGCAAGGGCCGATATCCCTTCACCGGGACTGACCCCTTGGGCAGAAGTTTGCGTCAGGGTAATAACTTCACTATAGTCGATTACAAGTTGCTTTGCATAGAGGTATTCAGTGGAATATCCTGCACCTCATTCCACGAGGAAAGAGCCGAGATCCCTTTACCGGGAGTGACCTCTTTAGCAAAAGGTTTTCGCCACTATATTTTAAAAAAGCTATCAGGTTCTTTCAGTGATATCAAGTTCACTACGTTAAAGGTTTTTTCGCCAAAAACCAGTCGTAGCCCTCCGTCACTTCTTTTAGGTATTTAGTAGTATTCAAGCTATGCATTTTAGCCAAAGTTAAGGCATAGTGTTTGGTAGCTGCTGGGTATTCATTTGTTGCATAGATAGATGAGTTAGTTTGGGACATTCGTTCTGCCATTTGGCCAAAGCCAGGGGCATGTGCGGGTGGGTTCAAATTGACAAGATAGTGACGGGTAGAACTTGGCATGTGACTTATGATATTTTGACCAAAGCCAAGGTTATAAGAGCATGGGGCAAAGAATCATATCGGGAGTTTCTAAAGAAACTGAAACTTGCCAAGTATGCGCATACCTTTTGGAGTATGAGTAACGTGGATGCATTCCATCACGTTATCATGCGATGAGAGTTGGATCCCGATTCCCACTGATGAATTGGTTTACTCTTCGGGTGATCCCGATTGATTCTTCTTTCTGGTTTGGAGGAGAATTTGACAGGACAGTGGGAGGTTTCCGGATTAGATAAAGTGATAACCATTCTGATCTAGGTTATAGTGTACGCAGAGTGTTTCTTTTCTCTCTTTCTTTAGCAGCGACCTTTGACCGACCCTAGACTTTGACTCAGTGACCAGGTTGACCGAACCTTCTTAAAATACTGGCTTTTGATTGTCTATGTTGCATAAGTCATTGTCACTCCTTCTTCTACCCTTTGCATTTCTCAGAACACCCGTATTACTACGGATATCCACTTCCATTAGATAGATCCATCGTATGGTTATATACGAACTCGAAGGGACTTCTTGGAGGATGGATCCAGGTTCAGGAGAAATAGAATTGGTTTATTCAGTTGTCTTTTATTATCACCTTCTCTCAGGTTGCGAGGGCTCCTTGGTTTAGGAGAGTACACCTATTATTCTTATTGGATAGTCTTATTCCAAACCATAGGCAGGTGCCGAAAGGTAGAGAATGAAGAAAACCAATTAGCCTAAGTAGGGTGTGCAGAAGGTAATATGTAAAGACAAAATAAATGGATTAGAAAGAGGGCAAAGTAAATTGCGACTGATATCATTCACGACCAAAACCGCATACTTCATCTCCACTCCTATTTCACCTTTAAAGGAATAAGGTATTATTCAGTTGTCTTTTATCATCACCTTCTCTCAAGATACGAGTACTCCTTGGTTTAGGAGGGTACACCTATTATGCTTACTGGATAGTCTTCTTCCAAACCATAGGCTGGTGCCAAACGGTAGGGAAGGAAGAAAACCATTTAGCCTAACGATGGTGTACAGAAGGTAATGACTTAAGACAAATAAAGGGATTTAGAGAGATGGCAAAGAGATATAGGGTTGAAGTCATGAATTGGATTATGAAAGAGGCATTACTATGAATACCAGGATACCCCTACAAAACATTTTCATGTTTCAGTGCATTGTTAAAAGAAAACTGTTTTCCCGATTAGATACTTACTCCAAGGGTATATATTTACCAGGTTTCATTCTCATATTTGTATGGTTTTACAGATGATGAGTGGGAGTAAGTTATTAGGAATTAGGTAATCATCCTCATTATATCGGAATTCATTGTAATTGGTGATATTTGAGGAAATCGCCGGGGTACAGTTTTCAACCTACGACGCACAAGTTTTGAGTTGCTTAAACTCAGCGGACTTATACAGAGTATTGTATGTTGTCCAGTGTCCATCAGGACAAAAGGGGTAGGTCCCCGTACTATGTTCTGTTTACTTATAACTTCTCTAGTATTTAGACAAGTATTTCGTAGAAATACAAGGTCTAAGTTTTGAGAAGTTGTGGGTATAAGAATAAAGTAGAGAACCAGGTGTCACAAGTATCGGGATTCTTCAAAGAGATCGAAGATGTAGATTCTTTTGATTGGTATTCAGATGATAGTGATGGTTTTGAGAAACGTGTTTCTCTTTCAGGTTACTCATAATTGGATGGATTCCTAAGTTGAGTAATGCTGATTAGCCTCTTTTCATTAAGTTGATATGCACTGGAGACAGCTGCATGATTGGAATCTGGTTCCAATTAAATAAGTGCCAAAGTTTCTATATTGGATATAGAATGGATCATACCTTAAAAGATGTTAAGGTACGGGGAGTTGTCCAGCTTATGCTTAAAACCAGACTCTGGATAACTCAGGGCACGTTTCTGTAATGGTTGTTTGTGGGTTGACCCTGGCTATGACGAGGGTTGATATTCTACCATTTGGAACATCAATAGTGATATTGTTCTTGACTCGCCACGGTTTTAGTAAAATGGATCTTTTTCAGAAAACAGTAGTGGGAGTATGGTAGAACTGGAAGTGATTCCAGAACTGCGAACGATTACGGAAAATTTAATAGGACCTATATATTCAATCAGGTTTGACATTCTAATAGCCACTCCGCAGATATGATGGGTAACCTCAGACACCCGAGAGGTACTCCGGTAGCCTCAAGGACGGTGACAGGGAGGATCTTGTTTACCCAAACTTGACACTACTGTTGTTACAGGATATGAGACCTGGTAGGAGGGTTGTCGTAGTCAGTGGGAGCAGCGGAAGCATAGTGGGCAAGATGCTTATATCTATTTATAGACTTGAGCAGTTATAGCGGAGATAGATCATCTAATTTTGATGTGACAGTCATGGGTTTGACTTCAATCAGGATAGGGGATGGATCTGTTAAGAAGGTAGTAGGGTGTGATGTCATGGTATCTGGATGACATACACATAGTAGGAAGTAAAATTCCTATACTACGATCGGTTGTACTGTGGTCGTCACACAGTTGTTTCTCCAGACAGGATATGGATATATAATTTGACATTCTAGTTTCTAGATCTATGGTTTTAGATATGGATTTAGGTAGTTTCCCAATGTAGGTACTTTGACAGTATTCTAATGGTTTTTAGAATAGATGACTCCTAGCATGGTGGTGTACCTACAGGTGATGGAGTCACCCTCTCTAAAGGTGTCTTACAGACTGAAGAGGAGAGGGATGTGCATGATTGGCAGATCACTTGCTTAGGCAATTGAGTCAATCATGAGATGTCAAGTACCACACCAAATGTTGTTTTTGCACTAGATGCAATAAGTTTGTATTAATCCAATCCTGGAGAAACATAAGGAAGCAGTTGTAGAACATAAGTACTTGTTCTACGGATTTGATGACGGTAGCCTCCTTCGGGGGACGGTTATCATTCCAAGCTTCAAATGTGACATGGTTGACAGAGTGATTGTCAAAGTTATAGTTTTTCCCTCTGATGAGGAACAGTATTATGGACAGGTGGTCCAAGAGGATACTGTGGGTGGCATGGTGCCGGATACTGATTAGGTTCAGTGATCGATACAGTCTAAGAAGTTTGGATTTGGAGTTCATTTATGAACTAGGTCCCATCAGATATCCAGACATATTCTAAGATAGGTATTACTCGATTCGGGAGATGGCTTTCTCCGTGAATTTGAGATTAAAAGAGATATAGAAAGAAACATCTAGGCGGATCCACTCACTGAGGCTATTTCTCGAACACAATAGTTTTACAAACGGGCTTTGTAAAACTGATTAGTAGAGGAGTTGGATGTTCAGTTTCACACGGGCTGTGAGTAGTCGACATCACAATAATTAGCCTTAAGTGCAAGTGGGAGATTGTTGCAGATAGTGCCCTCAGAGTCAATTATTGGATCGCAGGTACGTGATTGCAATGATTGCGGAGGACCTATACCGGTAGGACATTCTTACTCAAGATGATAGTATGCTATCTGGTTTGCCTTTATCAGTCGTGTACATGTTCAGGTGACTGATTACATGTTACACTTTGATAGAGCCCTTAGGATCTTGCTTTACTACCAACAGTATGATGGCGATCATATACATGAGAGTTGGGTAGTTTATATGCATATCCTTAATTGTGGTCCCTAGTCGTGGGAGTTTCGAGACAGGGCATCGATACTCCGGAGTAGACTAGTCTGTACAGTCGAGACCCCGACGAGGGGCGGTGGCCGGTCTCACAAGCCACTGGTGTCAGTTGGATCACCTAAGATGTATACAGGTGCTCATTGGGTTATGAGTACACCGGACAGGACTCGCCGGGAATCTGCTAGTTAGTACTATATCTATCGTCAGATAGCAGTTCCCTGGTGACATGTGTACAGGTTAGTTCATCGACCTGAGGTCGTCATTTGTCTCATGTGAGTTCCCACTGTGCTTTGATTTCTACCCTACCACGGCTCAAAGGAGTCGTGCAAACAGGTAGCTTTTGGGTACAGTCCCGAGCCATACGGTATTGGGGGCGAGATCGTGCTGTGTCTAGGAGAGCCATTACACAAAGCCCACGGCCGTGGCTGGAGATTTACTGGTAGGTACTCCAGTAGTATCTCAGGGTGTTATTGGGCTACATTCCGACACGACTTATACTGCTCTTGGGGGTCTGACGTTACTAGCCCCCTAGGCAGATATGCGATACTCATAGACGAACGGACCGGACTGTTTATACATTGTCACTGTTAGGCTCCGTAGGGTTTCCGGATGAGTTCGCTCATCGGCCTCCCTTGAGGACAGTCCATGGGCAGCCGTTATGCATAGCTAGTGCCGCTGACGGTTTGTGGTTAAAACTACTGCCAGGGTACTGACGAGTCATTAGAGTCCCCCACAGACAGTTTCCCAAGTTCGGGCGAAACGTTGTAGAGGCCGTATGGTTTTATGGCAGGGTTCGGAAAATGCACGTGCGTTTACGCACGTGTTATTTTTCGGGCAGATGATACTGGTCGGCTTTGGTTTAAGCCGGATCCGAGTATTATATTGAGTAGGTATAATATCTTTGTCTCGGTTGCATTTGTATTCGGTCGTAATACAAATGCGGGTATATTTATACAGTTACGGGGTTATCCTGAAAGTCGTTTCAGGATCACTTTTGGAAGTTGCCAGTTTCCAGTTTTCTATCAGCCGTCTTTTAACAATCGGTTAAAGACGGATTTATCTTTTCTTGAGATGAGGTGTGTCAGTGTTCTAGAAGTTTCTAGAAGTGATGACAAGGATGGTGACTAGGTTCATGAACCTTTGATTGCATTTATTATATGATGACTAGGTTTAAGTGAGTCATGGTTTACATTAATGCATTTTGTTTTTGTTAAGATCTTTTCTTCATGATAAGCTTTGTGTTATGGTCACCACTTGGTTCCTACAATCACCCACCTCCTTTAAGTGGCCGGCCCCCTCTCCTCCTCCTTTCACTCACTTGAGTTTTCATTTACAAAAGATTATGATAGTTTTCGGTGTATGGAATTCACAGCTCATTTCATTCCATCACCCGATTCCCTCGGCAACTTCATTAACCGATCATCCACGGACTTGGACGAAGTGAGACATAGTCATCTACTCATTCTCTACATCATTCTTGGTCGTCTCTTTTAGCAAACTTGACGACCGAGTTGCCTCGAGTCAGAGGCGGGAGCCCGTTTAATGAATCAGTGACGTGGTGCCACCTGGACGAGCAGATCGCAGATCGAAGAGATCGGAGCAGCCGCAATGGAGCGTGGGATGATGGTTAAAGAACGAAGGACTTGGATCGTTCGGTATGACCTTTCTACGCTCTTTATAGTTTGTTAGTTTAGCAATAATGGCAGATCCGGGTTAAAGTATACGATAGCGCCAGTTAAAAAGTTTTTGTTCCGCATTTGGCGTCTGTAGACGGCCGGGGCGCTACCGTAGACTTACAAGAACGTGGCAGACGACAAGTTGTAATTCTTGCTATGCTAATTCCGGTGGTATAAACACCTTCCGACATTGAAGAGAATATGCTTCGATGTCCTTTGAATTTGATTTACGTTTTAAATCTAAAACATTCATTTTCAGTGCTGGAGGAAGAACAACTCGAAGTCCGTGATTTTGATTTATGTATTTTCAAGAATTGAGGATCAAATTATGTTTTGTGCACACCAGGTGCACATAATGAGATTTCTATGTATAGTAATTTGACCTTGGTTTATGCTTTGTGCACACTAGGTGCACCTGTTAAGATTTTCGTGCATGGTGACTGCACTCGATTGAAGTGTTATGTACACCGGATGAACTATACTGATTTTCTATGCACATCAGATGTACATGGCAAGGAATTTATACATATATTCTAGGGATGCTTGGGTTGATTTCGTGCACACCAGTTGCACGTTTTGATTTTGCGCACTCTAATGCAGTTGATTTTGCTTTGTGCACTCTGATGCACTTGGGATATAATAGTGCACCCTGATGCACTTAGATTTGATTTTTATGCAACCGATATACTTGGTATTATTTTGTATACTTTTAATTCCATGCAAAATGGGTGCAGTGGATATCATTTCGTGCACGCCGGTTGCACTTAGCGCTGTTTTGTTTTCATGCACACCATGAAGTATGGTTTGAGACTTACGTGCAAACCCATTGGGGTTGACTTATTTCTCATGTTTTGCATTAGTAGAGTATGTTACAGTTTTAAATTTTTTTTGTTATATAAAAGAGTTTTTCGCTTGGTCGGGTGCACTGATATTGCACTATGATCATGGCATTGATTGTGTATACTTAGGATACACAACGGTTTTCGTATTTGGCAAAATTTTGTCATAACTGGAGTAATTCTCATAGCAACCACTAGAGTTTGTTAGTGTATATGCCCTAGAGGCCATTATTGTATCATACTAGTTTGTATATTACTTAATGGAAGAATGGGATATTCACAGTTGTATAGACAATCTTGCTCAATATAGTAGTATGCTACTTGGTTTGTTTCTACTTTAATGTGTGCATGTGTTTCTTATAGCATATCGCCTTTACACATTAGTGGAGCCCTTAGGATCTTTGCTTGATTACCAGCGTTGTGATGGCAGTCACACTCGTGGGGGCTGGGTAATCCACAAGCACATCCTTATGCAGGTCCCTAGTCGTAGGACTATCGAGACAGGGCATCGATACTCCGGAGTAGACTAGCGTATGCGCTCCTCATCCCAGCTTGGGAGACGGTCTGTTCCACAGCCGTCAGTACATCGTACTTGAGATGGTATGCGGGTACTCGTTAGGTTACGAGTACACTGGACAAGACTCATCGGGAACTGTTGGTTGGTACTATACCTATCGTTAGTTATCAGTTCCCAGGTGACATGAGTACATCTTAGTCCGCTGACTTGACACTGTCACTTCGCCTCGAGTGTGTTCCCACTGTACTTTGATTACTACCCTACCACGGCTCAAAGGAGTCGTGCAAACAGGTAGTTGTTGGGTGCAGTCCCGAAGCACTTGGAGGCAGTGACGGTTAGACATGATTCGTCTCTCCCGGTATTGGGGGTTGATATCGCGCTGTGTCTAGGAGAGCCATTACACAAAATCCCCGGCCAGGGCAAGTGAGATATACTGGTAGGTTTCCAGTGTTATCTCAGGGTGTTCTGGGCTACACTCCGACACGACTTGTACCGCTATTAGGGGACTGACGTTTACCGCCCCCTAGGCCCGCCATGCGATATTCTCATACGAACAGACCGGACTGTACGGAGATTGTCATATTCAGGCTCAGTAGGAGTTCATATGGGTTTCACCTCATCCGTCTTCTTATCGGCATCTACCTAGGGATCGTTACGTACAGCTAGTGCCGCTTGCAGTCTGTGGTTAAACCCACTGCCAGCGTAGTGTCGGGTCTTTAGAGTCCCACACAGAGGGTTATTCGCCTTTGGGCAAAACAGAGTAGAGGTCGCATGGTTTTGCGACAGGGTTCGTTCACATCCGCGCACTTGTGCACGTTTGGTGTCCGGACAGTTGTTACTAGCGGGCTCTGGTTTGAGCCAGATCCTAGTATATGCTTTGGGGTTAGTTTTATCTCATAATATTCGTGCTCCTCGGAACACGAATGTGGGTGTGTATGCACAGTTGACTGAGGCAGAGGAAGAGGATTCTCATTAGGGTTTTTGTACGGGTGTGTATCCACAGTTGACGGTTGTCGTTTACCAAACCCTAATGAATATGTGAAATATCAATTGATAATGTTATTTAAGTGAAATTGGGTTATGGTTAGGGTTTGTTGACTTGTTGACCAAGGTTGAAACATTGACCATCATCATTTCTTTCCAAAGATGCTCTTTGATCTTTGCAAAAACATTTAATGTGAAATGATAATGGTCTTATCAAACCAACCATCACCTTTTTCATTTTGATTAATATTATTAATTAGATTAATTCACATATATTTGATATGGTTGTAAAACTATTCTCATTCTATCATATTGATTCTCTCTCATCCTTTCTTCTTCCTCTTCCTCTAGCTCAAGGAAAATTCATCTCATGTGTTGAGAAACATTTCCTTGGAGATAAAACACCAAAGCCACTCTCTACTCATCCTAAGGTTGAAGGTCTAGCAAGCCGGACACTTTAGTTTTCTCAAGTCCGAGAAAGAAGCTCAAGGTAGAGATTCTCAGGTGGATCCATCTTCGGCAAGAGAAGGCGACGAGGAACGAACCATCCGACCACCACAAAGAGTCCAAGAGAAGGAGTTCAAGTTGAGGTATAACCCCTAACCGAGTAGGAATAGCTCTAGTTAGTTGCTAGTGTGTAGTTTTGCAAAGATCCGTGTTTTATAGTCCATGTTACCATGACCCGAAAAATCGTTTTTCATCATTTCCGCAAGCCCGAAAGAACCGGGAGAGGTAACGTGGACTTACAGTGGTATCAGAGCCTAGCTAAACACACCCTAGCATGTTAGCAAAGTATCTAGAATTTCGATCGGACAAAAAACCGCAAAACACGTTAAAAATATCAAGTTTCTGCCGATTTTTATTTCTGCTCAAAAAATAATAAATCATGTATAAAAAATCGGCTCAGGCTTTTTAAAGAACAGGTAAGAAAAACGATCCAGTGAGTCGACCAACTCACCGCGGATCCGCGGCAGGAGCTTGCTCCCGCCGCGGATCCGCGGCCGAGTTGACTCGGCCGTGGATCATTTCTCCTGTAGTTTTCTCCTGTTGGTGTTTTGTGATTTTTGAGATGGTTTGTTTCTGCCCAGAATTTCCAGAGAACAAGTTTATTTTTGGGGTGGTTACAAATCCGTATTTTGGTCGATTTTCTGTAGACTTTGGCTAATGGGTTGTATCTGTAATGTTATATATGTATTGAACGTCTGCTAATCGCTATACGTCGATTAGTGGGGGTTATACATATCTGTGATCTGTAATGTTGATGGTTTGTGTATATGAATTCGTTGGATTGTCGCGGATGAATAGCCGTGGGGTTGTGAGATGTGAGTTTTCTTTATCTTTCAATTCATGTAATATGTAAATTGATGCAATATTATTTATATGGCCGCACAACCGGGATGGGGTTGTAGCCGTCATTGTATAATTTCTTTTTACTGTTTTTGCTCCTAGGATAGACCCAAGGTGGGGTGCACAAACTACCGTATATCTCGAAGTGCTGAGTGGCCTACTCACGTCGTTGAGGGAGCTTGCTTCGCTTTGGGTACTTGGCGGGTAGTTTGCCGCACCCGTAGGGGTCTAGGGTGGGGTATTAGCTATTCATCGCGCCCGTGTAATCGGCTTTTCTTTACAGGCTCGAACGGAATGCGAATTCCTAGTATATCCAATCTATTCATCTGTGATCTGGAATGGCTATCATTGCATCTGACGAATGTATATATCTATATGTTGATATCTATTTAGGCGTTGCTTATGTTTTGCATCCGCACTAGTCCAGCCCTCGCTCTGTCGTTAGTTAAGTAACCTAACAGGTGATGACGGGACCCCGTGGCGAATGCGGATGGCATAAGCGTACATCATATTTTCATTGTTTTCTGCAGTGGTAGGATTAATTGATGTGACGCATTAAAATTAATGCAAGAAAAATAAACCAAAGTAAAATTCGTTGGAACACTTTCAAAACCACTCGGTTTCTTTTCAAAATAACTTTTAAACGCGGAGCTTAAACCACTCCTTTTAAAAGCTATCTCGTTCTATCGATTATATCATGTTCACTACGTTCACGGTTTGGCCAAAACCATTCATAGCCCTCCGTCGTTTCACATGGATGGTCAATAGTATTCAAGCTATGTTTGTTGGCCAAAGTCAAGGCATAGTGATTGGTAGCTATTAGGTATTCATGTGCAGCATAGATAGATGTGTTGGTTTGGGACAGTCGTACTGCCTTGTTGGCCAAAGTAAAGGGTAGGTACGGGTGGGTTCAAATTAACCTGGAGAATGACGGGTAGAACTTGACATGTGACTTATGATTTGTTGGCCAAAGTCAAGGTCATAAGAGAATGGGGCAAAAATCCACATCGGGAGTTTCAAAAGAACTGAAATTTGCTAGCGCTGCATACCATTTGGAGTGTGATGATTCTGGTAGGATTCCTTCAGTTTTGTCACGCAATGATATTTGGATCCCGATCATACTGTGAGTATATGCTAATCCTCGGGAAATTTCTCACTTAACGATCAATGCTATAAACCTAGTAGGTGACTAGAAAGGTGTTAGCGGGGCTATGCTGTTAGTGTATATGCCCTAGAGGCCATTACAGTTTCATACTGGATTGTATATTACTTGATGGAAGCTTGGGATATTCACCTTGTATTGACATTCTTGCTCAAAATGGTAGTATGCTACTTGGTTTGTTTCTGCTTTAATGTGTGCATGTGTTTCTTTTAGCATATCGCCTTTACACATTAGTGGAGAGCTTAGGATCTTTGCTTGATTACCAGTGTTGTGATTGTTGGAGATAGTGCCCTCATAGTCAATTATTGGATCACAGGTACGTGATTGCAATGATTGCGGAGGACCTATACCAGTAGGACAGTCTTACTCAAAATGATAGTATGCTATCTGGTTTGCCTGTATCAGTCGTGTACATGATCAGGTGAATGATTACATGTTACACTTTGATAAAGCCCTTAGGATCTTGCTTTACCACCAACAGTATGATGGCGATCATATAAGTGAGAGTTGGGTGGTTTATACGCATATGCTTAATTGTGGTCCCTAGTCGTGGGAGTTTCGAGACAGGGCATCGATACTCCGGAGTAGACTAGTGTGTACAGTCGAGACCCCGACGAGGGGCGATGGCCAGTCTCACAAGCCACTGGTGTCAGTTGGATCACCTAAGATGTATACAGGTGCTCATTGGGTTATGAGTACACCGGACAGGACTCGCCGGGAATCTGCTAGTTAGTATTATATCTACCGTCAGATAGCAGTTCCCTGGTGACATGTGTACAGGTTAGTTCATCGACCTGAGGTCGTCATTTGTCTCGTGTGAGTTCCCACTGTGCTTTGATTTCTACCCTACCACGGCTCAAAGGAGTCGTGCAAACAGGTAGCTTTTGGGTACAGTCCCGAGCCATATGGAGGCACGTGAGCGGATCGGCAGGGGATTCGTCTCTCCCGGTATTGGGGGCGAGATCGTGCTGTGTCTAGGAGAGCCATTACACAAATCCATGGCCATGGTAGGAGATTTACTGATAGGTACTCTAGTAGTATCTCAGGGTGTATAGAGGCTTCACTCCGACACGACTTATACTGCTATTGTGGGTCTGACGTTGCTAGCCCCCTAGGCAGAAATGCGATACTCATAGACGAACGGACCGGACTGTATATAGATTGTCACTGTTAGGCTCAGTAGGGTTTTCCGGATGAGTGCGCTCATCGGCATCCCTTGAGGTCAGTCCATGGGCAGCCGTTACGCATTGCTAGTGCCACTGACGGTTTGTGGTTAAACCCACTGCCAGGGTACTGACGAGTCATTAGAGTCCCCCACAGACAGTTTCCCAAGTTCGGGCGAAACGTTGTAGAGGCCGTATGGTTTTATGGCAGGGTTCGGAAATTGCACGTGCGTTTACGCACGTGTTATTTTTCGGGCAGATGATACTGGTCGGCTTTGGTTTAAGCCGGATCCGAGTATTATATTGAGTAGGTATAATATCTTTGTCTCAGTTGCATTTGTATTCGGTCGTAATACAAATGCGGGTATATTTATACAGTTTCGGGGTTATCCTGAAAGTCGTTTCAGGATCACTTTTGGGAGTTGCCAGTTTCCAGTTTTCTATCAGCCGTCTTTTAACATTCGGTTAAAGACGGATTTATCTTTTCTTGGATGAGAGAGAGTCATGCTTCTAGAAGCTTCTAGAAGGTTCTAGATGATGACTAGGCTTCATGACTCATTAGTGCATTAATTGGTTTTTGATGATGTGTTTAATGACTCATGCTTTGATATTAATGGTTTTGTTTTCCTTAGGATATTTGTTCATAATATCTTTTGCTTAAGCTTACTCTCCCCTCTCCTACGGTCACCTCCCTCCATGATAAAAGTGGCCGGCCCCCCTCTCCTCCTCACTTCACTTGTTGATTTCATTTTAGAGAGAAAAGATTATGATAGTATTTGGGGTGCATGGAATTTTACAGTTCATTTCATTCCATCACCCAATTCCCTCGGCAACTTCATTTACCGATCGTCCACGGACTTGGACGAAGTGAGACAAAGTCATCTACTCATTCTCTACATCATTCTTGGTCGTCTCTTTTGGCAAACTTGACGATCGAGTTGCCTCGAGTCAGAGGCGGGAGCCCGTTTAAAGAATCGTCGACGTGGTGCCACCTCGACGAAGGAATCGGAGATCGACGAGATCGGAGCAGCCGCAACGGAGCGTGGGATGATGGTTAAAGAACGAAGGACTCGGATCGTTCGGTATAACCTTTCTACACTCTTTACAGTTTGTTAGTTTAGCAATAATGGCAGATCCGGGTTAAAGTATACGATAGTGCCAGTTAAAAAGTTTTTGTTCCGCATTTGGCGTCTGTAGTCGGCCGGGGCGCTAGCGTAGACTTACAGTGGTATCAGAGCCTCACCATTTTGCTATACTAACTTGTGCTAACGCGTTTAAAACATCGATCCGACCTGAAATCAAAAATCACAAAAATACAACTTGACAGTTTCTGTTGTTTTTAAACGGTGTCCTAAAATTTTTCTACACATCTCAGAATACTGTGCAGGCTTTCATTAGAACGACGATAAAATTTGGGCTCGTGACCCCACCAAAGCGCCGCGGAAACGTAGACAAACCCATGGTTTGACCGCGCATCCGCGGCCATGTGGTGAGCTCGTGCTCCCAAATTTTGTCAGTGGCTTCTTCTATGGAATTTGTGGTTTTTGGTATATATCATTTGCGCCCAGGTTTTGTTTCTGTTCACCAGTATGTCGTGGGGCCCACTTTTTGATATTTGGTCGATCGAAATTTAAACATGTTAGTTTACAGTGCTTACATTATATCTCCGACCGGGAATGTCATTTGATCGGTAAACCGCGTTTGATTATTATAGTTCTTTTAGACGGGTTTGCGAACGTGACATTCGCGTTGATGTTCTGTGTTGTGCTGTGATGTTGCGGATTTGTCGTGGTGGATAGCAGTGTGCAATGGTAGTACAGTTTGTGTTTATTTGTACATTTGATATTGCGGGGCGAGCGTCCAACTTGTGGACAGCCGTCACTGGCTGTTGTATAATATTCTTTTGGGGCATGACCAGGTTGCGGTCGATGTACCTATTGTACTATTTTTCATTACTGTACTAGGTTTTGCCCCGCGACGGAGTGCACGGATAGCCGGGTTCTGGGGGGCAACGGGTCCGCATCTCATGGCTTTGAGAGGCAGAGGGGTCCCACTCTAGAATTGGCAGACTATTCGCCGCACTCGTAGGGGGTACAGGTTGACCCAAGGAGGGGTGCCCAAGCTTACCGGATTCCGTGGATTGCTGGGTGGTCCATTCACTATGCTGTAGGGGGCTGCCTCGCTTCAGATTTTGGCGGGTAACTTGCCGCACCCGTAGGGGTCTAGGTTTCATTGCACAGGCTATCCACACGACAGGGGAACGTCGGGTTTCAGCAGCGGCTCTGTGAAACCCGGGGATCCCAAATTATCTGTACTGTTCTGTGATGCTTATTACTTTTCTGTAATGTTGCATATTATCACGCCTGGAGCGATTATTGTATATTGGTTTATATGCTATTAGATGTTGTATTTGTTTTACACCCGCGCTAGTCCAGTCCCCGCTCTGTCGTTAGTTAAGTAACCTAACGGGTGATGACGGGACCCAGTGACGAATGCGGATGGCATATACGTACATTTTATTTTCGTTCTTTTCTGGTGTGATTAAATGATGGGACTGTGTTGATTCTGATCAATGCAAAGTTAAAACAAACCTATTTACAGTTGTTGGAACAAATTTAAAAAGTGTTGTTACAAAGACATTTCCTTTTTTTATGCATAGCGGTATTCAGTGGAATATCCAGCACCTCATTCGACGGGGCAAGGGCCGATATCCCTTCACCGGGACTGACCCCTTGGGAAGAAGTTTGCGTCAGCGTAATAACTTCACTATAGTCGATTACAAGTTGCTTTGCATAGCGGTATTCAGTGGAATATCCTGCACCTCATTCCACGAGGAAAGAGCCGAGATCTCTTTACCGGGAGTGACCTCTTTAGCAAAAGGTTTTCGCCCTTATATTTTAAAAAGCTATCAGGTTCCTTCAGCGATATCAAGTTCACTACGTTAAAGGTTTTTCGCCAAAAACCAGCCGTAGCCCTCCGTCACTTCTTTTGGGTATTCAGTAGTATTCAAGCTATGTATTTTGACCAACGCCAAGGCATAGTGTTTGGTAGCTGCTGGGTATTCAATTGTTGCATAGATAGATGAGTTAGTTTGGGATAGTCGTTCTGCCATTTTGGCCAACGTCAAGGGCATGTGCGGGTGGGTTCAAATTGACAAGATAGTGACGGGTAGAACTTGGCATGTGACTTATGACATTTTGACCAACGCCAAGGTTATAAGAGCATGGGGCAAAAATCATATTGGGAGTTTCTAAAGAAACTGAAACTTGCCAAGTATGCGCATACCTTCTGGAGTATGAGTAACGTGGATGCATTCCATCACGTTATCATGCGATGAGAGTTGGATCCCGATTCCCACTGATGAGTTGGTTTACTCTTCAGGTGATCCCGATTGATTCTTCTTTAGGTTTGGAGGAGAATTTGACAGGACAGTGGGAGGTTTCCGGATTAGATAAAGTGATGACCATTCTGATCTAGGTTTGAGTGCACGCAGAGTGTTTCTTTTCTCTCTCTCTTTGGCAGCGACCTTTGACCGACCCTAGACTATGACTCAGTGACCAAGTTGACCGAACCTTCTTAAAATACTGGCTTTTGGATTGTCTGAGTTGCATAAGTCATTGCCACTCCTTCTTTTACCCTTTGCATTTCTAAGAACACCCGTATTACTACGGATATCCACTTCTATTGGATAGATCCATCGTATGGTTATATACGAACTCGAAGGGACTTCTTCGAGGATGGATCCAGGTTCAGGAGAAAAAGAATTGGTTTATTCAGTTGTCTTTTATTATCACCTTCTCTCAGGTTGCGAGAGCTCCTTGGTTTAGGAGAGTACACCTATTACGCTTATTGGATAGTTTTATTCCAAACCATAGGCTGGTGCCGAAAGGTAGGGAATGAAGAAAACCAATTAGCCTAAGTAGGGTGTGCAGAAGGTAATATGTAAAGACAAAATAAAGGGATTAGAAAGAGGGCAAAGTAAATTGCGACTGTTATCATTCACGACCAAAACCGCGTACTTCATCGCCACTCCTATTTCACCTTTAAAAGAATAAGGTATTATTCAGTTGTCTTTTATCATCACCTTCTCTCAGTTGCGAGTACTCCTTGGTTTAGGAGGGTACACCAATTATGCTTACTGGATAGTCTTCTTCCAAACCATAGGCTGGTGCCGAACGGTAGGGAAGGAAGAAAACCATTTAGCCTAACGATGGTGTACAGAAGGTAACGACTAAAGACAAATAAAGGGATTTGGAGAGATGGCAATAAAATATACGGTTGAAGTCATGAATTTGATTATGGAAGAGGCATTACTATGAATACCAGGATACCCCTACGAAACATTTTCATGTTTCAGTGCATTGTTAAAGGAAAAACTGTTTTCCCGATTAAACACTTACTCCAAGTGTATGTATTTACCAGGTTTCATTCTCATATCTGTATGGTTTTACAGATGATGAGTGGGAGTAAGATATTGGGAATTAGGTGATCATCCTCATTATATCGGAATTCGTTGTAATTGGTGATATTTGAGGAAATCGCCAGGGTACAGTTTTCTACCTACGACGCACAGGTTTTGAGTTGTTTAACTCAGCGGACTTATACAGAGTATTGTATGTTGTCCAAGTGTCCATCAGGACAAAGGGGTAGGTCCTCGTACTATATTCTGTTTACTTATAACTTCTCTAGTATTTAGAGAAGTGTTTCGTAGAAATACAAGGTCTAAGTTTTGAGAAGTTGTGGGTATAAGAATAAAGTAGAGAACCAGGTATCACAAGTATCGGGATTCTTCAAAGAGATCGAAGATGTAGATTCTTGTGATTGGTATTCAGATGATAGTGATGGTTTTGAGAAACGTGTTTCTCTTTCAGGTTGCTCATAATTGGATGGATTCCTAAGTTGAGTAATGCTGATTAGCCTCTTTCCATTAAGTTGATATGCACTGGAGACAGCTGCAAGGATTGAATATGGTTCCAATTAAATAAGTGCTAAAGTTTCTATATTGGATATAGAATAGTTCGTACCTTAAAAGATATTAAGGTACGGGGAGTTGTCCAGCTTATGATTAAAACCAGACTCTGGATAACTCAGGGCACGTTTCTGTAATGGGTGTTTGTGGGTTGACCCTGGCTATGACGAGGGTTGATATTCTACCATTTGGAAGATCAATAGTGATATTGTTCTTGACTCGCCACAGTTTTAGTAAAATGGATCTTTTTCAGAAAACAGTAGTGTGAGTATGGTAGAACTGGAAGTGATTCCAGAACCGCGAACGATTACGGAAAATTTAATAGGACCTATATATTCAATCAGGTTTGACATTCCAATAGCCACTCCGCAGGTATAGTAGGTAACCTCAGACGCCCGAGAGGTACTTCGGTAGCCTCAGGGACGGTGACAGGGAGGTTCTTATCTACCCAGACTTGACACTACTGTTGTTCCAGGTTATGAGACCCGGTAGGAGGGTTGTCGTAGTCAGTGGGAGCAACGGAAGCATGGTGTGCAAGTAGCTTATGTCTATTTATAGACTAGAGCAGTTATAGCGGAGATAGATCATCTAATTTTTGATGTGACAGTCATGGGTTTGACTTCAATCAGAATAAGGGATGGATCAGTTAAGAAGGTAGTAGGGTGTGATGTCATGGTATCTGGATGACATACACAGAGTAGGAAGTAAAATTCCTATACTACGATCGGTTGTACTGTGGTCGTCACACAGTTGTTTCTCCAGACAGGATATGGATATAATATTTGACATTCTGTTTTCTGGATCTATGGTTTTAGATCTGGATTTGGGTAGTTTCCCAATGTGGGTACTTAGACAGATATTCTAATGGTTTTTGGAATAGTTGACTCCTAGCATGGTGGTGTACCTGCAGGTGATGGAGTCACCCTCTCTAAATGTGTCTTACAGACTAAAGGGGAGAGGGATGTGCATGATTGGCAGATCACTTGCTTAGGCAATTGAGTCAATCATGAGATGTCAAGTACCACACCAAATGTTGGTTTTGCACTAGATGCAATAAGTTTGTATTAATCCTATCCTGGAAAAACATAAGGAAGCAGTTTTAGAACATAAGTACATATTCTACGGATTTGATGACGGCAGCATCCTTTGGGAGACGGTTATCATTCCAAGCTTCAAAGGTGACATGGTTGACAGAGTGATTGTCAGAGTTATAGTTTTCCCTCTGACGAAGAGGGACAGTATTGTGGACAGGTGGTCCAAGAGGATACTGTGGGGGGCATGGTGCCGGATACTGATTAGGTTCAGTGATCGATACAGTCTAAGAAGTTTGGATTTGGAGTTCATTTATGAACTAGGTCCCATCAGATATCCAGACATATTCTAAGACAGGTATTACTCGATTCGGGAGATGGCTTTCTCCGCGAACTTGAGATTTAGAGAGATATAGAAAGAAACTTCTAGGCGGATCCACTCACTAAGGCTATTTCTCGAACACAATAGTTTTACAAACGGGCTTTGTGATACTGATTAGTAGAGGAGTTGGATGTTCGGTTTCACACGGGCTGTGAGTAGTCGACATCGCAATAATTAGCCTTGAGTGCAAGTGGGAGATTGTTGGAGATAGTGCCCTCATAGTGAATTATTGGATCACAGGTACGTGATTGCAATGATTGCGGAGGACCTATACCTGTAGGACAGTCTTACTCGAAATGATAGTATGCTATCTGGTTTGCCTTTATCAGTCGTGTACATGATCAGGTGACTGATTACATGTTACACTTTGATAGAGCCCTTAGGATCTTGCTTTACCACCAACAGTATGATGGCGATCATATAAGTGAGAGTTGGGTGGTTTATACGCATATCCTTAATTGTGGTCCCTAGTCGTGGGAGTTTCGAGACAGGGCATCGATACTCCGGAGTAGACAAGTGTGTACAGTCGAGACCCCGACGAGGGGCGGTGGCCGGTCTCACAAGCCACTGGTGTCAGTTGGATCACCTAAGATGTATACAGGTGCTCATTGGGTTATGAGTACACCGGACAGGACTCGCCGGGAATCTGCTAGTTAGTATTATATCTACCGTCAGATAGCAATTCCCTGGTAACATGTATACAGGTTAGTTCATCGACCTGAGGTCGTCATTTGTCTCGTGTGAGTTCCCACTGTGCTTTGATTTCTACCCTACCACGGCTCAAAGGAGTCGTGCAAACAGGTAGCTTTTGGGTACAGTCCCGAGCCATATGGAGGCACGTGAGCGGATCGGCAGGGGATTCGTCTCTCCCGGTATTGGGGGCGAGATCGTGCTGTGTCTAGGAGAGCCATTACACAAATCCATGGCCATGGTAGGAGATTTACTGGTAGGTACTCCAGTAGTATCTCAGGGTGTATTGAGGCTTCACTCCGACACGACTTATACTGCGATTGGGGGTCTGACGTTGCTAGCCCCCTAGGCAGATATGCGATACTCATAGACGAACGGACCGGACTGTATATACATTGTCACTGTTAGGCTCAGTAGGGTTTTCCGGATGAGTGCGCTCATCGGCATCCCTTGAGGTCAGTCCATGGGCAGCCGTTACGCATTGCTAGTGCCGCTGACGGTTTGTGGTTAAACCCACTGCCAGGGTACTGACGAGTCATTAGAGTCCCCAACAGACAGTTTCCCAAGTTCGGGCGAAACGTTGTAGAGGCCGTATGGTTTTATGGCAGGGTTCGGAAATTGCCCGTGCGTTTACGCACGTGTTATTTTTCGGGCAGATGATACTGGTCGGCTTTGGTTTAAGCCGGATCCGAGTATTATATTGAGTAGGTATAATATCTTTGTCTCAGTTGCATTTGTATTCGGTCGTAATACAAATGCGGGTATATTTATACAGTTTTGGGGTTATCCTGAAAGTCGTTTCAGGATCACTTTTGGAAGTTGCCAGTTTCCAGTTTTCTATCAGCCGTCTTTTAACATTCGGTTAAAGACGGATTTATCTTTTCTTGGATGAGAGAGAGTCATGCTTCTAGAAGCTTCTAGAAGGTTCTAGATGATGACTAGGCTTCATGACTCATTAGTGCATTAATGGGTTTTTGATGATGTGTTTAATGACTCATGCTTTGATATTAATGGTTTTGTTTTCCTTAGGATATTTGTTCATAATATCTTTTGCTTAAGGTTACTCTCCCCTCTCCTACGGTCACCTCCCTCCATGATAAAAGTGGCCGGCCCCCCTCTCCTCCTCACTTCACTTGTTGATTTTATTTTAGAGAGAAAATATTATGATAGTATTTGGGGTGCATGGAATTTTACAGTTCATTTCATTCCATCACCCAATTCCCTCGGCAACTTCATTTACCGATCGTCCACGGACTTGGACGAAGTGAGACAAAGTCATCTACTCATTCTCTACATCATTCTTGGTCGTCTCTTTTGGCAAACTTGACGATCGAGTTGCCTCGAGTCAGAGGCGGGAGCCCGTTTAAAGAATCGTCGACGTGGTGCCACCTCGACGAAGGAATCGGAGATCGACGAGATCGGAGCAGCCGCAACGGAGCGTGGGATGATGGTTAAAGAACGAAGGACTCGGATCGTTCGGTATAACCTTTCTACACTCTTTAAAGTTTGTTAGTTTAGCAATAATGGCAGATCCGGGTTAAAGTATACGATAGTGCCAGTTAAAATGTTTTTGTTCCGCATTTGGCGTCTGTAGACGGCCGGGGCGCTAGCGTAGACTTACAGTGATGGAAGCCACACTCGTGGGGGCTGGGTAATCTATAAGCACATCCTTATGCAGGTCCCTAGCCGCAGGACTATCGAGACAGGGCATCTATACTCCGGAGTAGACTAGCGTATGCGCTTCTCATCCCAACTTGGGAGACGGCCTGTCCCACAGCCGTCAGTACGTCGTACTTGGGATGGTATGCGGGTGCTCGTTAGGTTACGAGTACACTGGACAGGACTCGTCGGGAACTGTTGGTTAGTATTATACCTATCGTCAGTTATAAGTTCCCAGGTGACATGAGTACAACTTAGTCCGTTGACTTGACACTGTCACTTCGCCTCGAGTGTGTTCCCACTGTACTTTGATTACTACCCTACCACGGCTCAAAGGAGTCGTGCAAACAGGTAGTTTTTGGGGGCAGTCCCGAATCACTTGGAGGCAGTGACGGTTAGACAGGATTCGTCTCTCCCGGTATTGGGGGTTGATATCGCGCTGTGTCTAGGAGAGCCATTACACAAAGTCCCTGGCCAGGGAAAGCGAGATAGACTCGTAGGTTCCCAGTGTTATCTCAGGTGTTCTGGGCTATACTCCGGCACGACTTGTACCGCTAGTAGGGGACTGACATTTACCGCCCCCCTAGGCCCGCCATGCGATGTTCTTAGACGAACAGACCGGACTGTACGGAGACTGTCACATTCAGGATCAGTAGGAGTTCAGATGGGGTTTACCTCGTCAGTCTTCTTATCGGCATCTACCTGGGGACCGTTACGTGCAGCTAGTGCCGCTTGCGGTCTGTGGTTAAACCCACTGCCAGCGTAGTGTCGAGTCTTTAGAGTCCCACACAGAGGGTTATTCTCCTTTAGGCAAAATGAGCAGAGGTCGCATGGTATTGCGACAGGGTTCGTTCACATCCGCGCACTTGTGCACGTTTGGTGTCCGGACAGCTTATACTACCGGGCTTTGGTTTAAGCCGGATCCTAGTATATGATTTGGGATTGGTTTTATCTCATTGTATTCGTGTTCTTCGGCACACGGATACGGGTGTATATGCACAGTTGACTGAGACAGAGGCAGAGGACTTTGATTAGAGTTGATGACTATTATCATTTTCTTAACCCTAATGTTTTGTGTGAATTATGATTTATTAATAATTGGTTAATTATAATTGTGCATGGTTAGGATTGTTGACCATTTGACTATACTTGACTTGTTGACCTAGGTTGACAAGTTGACCATCATCATTCCATATGAAAGATGCTCTTTGATCCTTGCAAAAGCATTTAATGTGAAATGATAATGGTCATTTCTTGATTAACCATGACAATTATCTTTTGCTAATTATCTAATTTACATAATTCACATATATGTGAGAAGGTTGAGATATTCTTCTCACTTTATCATTTCCATTCTCTCTCCTCCTTTTCCTCTCTCTCTAGCTCTCCCCTCTTATGTGTTGAAAACCATTTGAGCTTGAGATAAACCCTCCAAAAACACTCTCTACTCTTTCTAAGGTCCTAGGTCTAGCACACCAAGCACCTTAGTTACTTCTAGTTTGAGGTTGGAGCCAAAGGTTGAGGCCCTCGGGTGGATCTTTCTTCGGCAAAAGAAGCGACAAGGAGAACCCGTTCTTTCACTCCAAGGAGCAAGGAGAGAAGGACTTGAAGACCTAGGTATAACCCACTTTCCGAGTAGCTAAACTCTTCAGCTTTGTTAGTTAGTTTTGTTTAGCAAAGATCCCTCCTTTACATAGTCCATGTTGCCTAGAGTTGTAAAAATCGAATTTTTCATAACGTTTACTCCTCCCAGCAAGCACCGGGGTGGGCAACGTGGACTTACAGTGGTATCAGAGCCTAGATAAACACAAACTAACTAGTTAGCAAAGTATATAGAACTTCGGTTGCAAAAAACCGCAAAACCTTTTTCCAAAACCCTAACTTTCTGCCGATTTTTAAACCTGCTTTAAAATTAATAAATCATATCTTAAAAATCGGCTCAGGCTTTTCTAAGTACAGGCAAGAAAAACGACCCACTGAACCGACCGACTCACCGCGGTTCCGCGGCAAGAGCTTGCTCTTGCCGCGGATCCGCTGCCGAGTTGACTCGGCCATGGATCGTTTTTCCTGCAGTTTACTTCTGGGGGTGTTTTTTGATTTTTGAGATAGTTTGTTTCCACCCAGATTTTCCAGAGAACAAGTTGGTTTTTGGGGTGGTCACAAATCCGTATTTTTGATCTAACTTCTTTACACTTTGGCTAATGGGTTATATCTGTAATGTGTTATATGTATTGAACGTCCGCTAATCGCTATACGTCGATTAGTGGGGGTTATACATATCTGTAATCTGTAATGTTGATGGTTTGTGTATATGAATTCGTTGGATTGTCGCGGATGAATAGCCGGGGGGTTGTGAGATGAGAGTTTTCTTATTCTTTCAATTCTTGTAATTTGTAATTTGATGTAATAATTATTTGTATGGCCGCACAACCGGGTCGGGGTTGTAGCCGTCATTGTATAATTTCTTTTTACTGTTTTTGCTCCTAGGATAGACCCAAGGTGGGGTGCACAAACTACCGGGTATCTCGATGTGCCGAGTGGCCTACTCACGGTGTTGAGGGAGGTTGCTTCGCTTCGGGTACTTGGCGGGTAGTTTGCCGCAGCCGTAGAGGTCTAGGGTGGGGTTTGGCTATTCATCGCGACCGTGTAATCCGTTCTTCATTACAGGCTCGTACGAATTGCGGATTCCTAGTATATCCAATGTATTCATCTGTGATCTGGAATGGCTATCATTGCATGTGACGAATGTTTATATATATTTATATGATAACTATTTAGGCGTTGCTTATGTTTATCATCCGCGCTAGTCCAGCCCCCGCTCTGTCGTTAGTTAAGTAACCTAACGGGTGATGACGGGACCCCGTGTCGAATGCGGATGGCAAAAGCGTACGTCATGTTTTCGTTGTTTTCTGCAATGGTAGGATTAAATGATGGGACGCTTTGGAATTAATGCAAGATAAAATAAACCAAGTAAAAGTCGTTGGAACACTTTGAAAACCACTCGGTTCTTTTCAAAACCAAACTTTTAAATGCGGAGCTTGAACCACTCCTTTTGAAAGCTATCTCATTCCTTCGATTATATCAAGTTCACAACGTTCACGGTTTCGCCAAAACCATTCGTAGCCCTCCGTCGTTTCACATTAATGGTCAATAAGTATTCAAGCTATGTATGTTGGCCAAAGTCAAGGCATAGTGATTGGTAGCTATTGGGTATTCATGTGCAGCATAGATAGATGTGTTTGTTTGGGGCAGTCGTTCTACCATTTTGGCCAAAGTCAAGGGTATGTGCGGGTGGGCTCAAATTAACCTGGAGAATGACGGGTAGAACTTGACATGTGACTTATGATATTTTGGCCAAAGTCAAGGTCATAAGAGCATGGGGGAAAAATCCACATCGGGAGTTTCAAAAAAACTGAAACTTGCTAGCTCTGCATACCATTTGGAATGTGATGATTCTGGTAGGATTCCTTCAGTTTTGTCATACGATGATATTTGGATCCCGATCCTACTGTGAGTATATGCTACTCCTCCGGAACTTTCTCACTTAACGATCAATGCTATAAACCAAGTAGGTGTCTAGAAAGGTGTTAGCGGGCCTACGCCCATAGGGAAAAGAGGTTACTTAATTAAGGAACTTCGCGAAAGCGTTGGAAAACCTCCCTCGAAGTACCGACACTGGCCTGGCTGAACGGTTAAGCAAGTATTGTACGGTGAGATTGATCCCGACTAGTTCTTCCTTTATGGTTTGAGGAGGGATTCGAGAGACAGTGGGAGCCATCCTGTTTAGACAAATTAAAAACCACTCTAAACTTGTAAGAGCATCATGCTAAAGTGTTTCTTCTCTCTCTCCTAATTGCAGCGACCATTTATCATGACTGGACTTAAGTTACTTCTAGATAAAAACATACTGACAGGGCCAAACTACAAAGATTGGCTCAGGAATGTCAAAATGGCAATCACTTATGACAAGTTGGGGTATCTTCTTACCACAAAAGCTCCCCCTGTCCCAGGTCCCACCTCCAGCGTCGCGGATAAGGAAATCCGTAAAACTTGGGAGATCGACTGCGTGAAGGCCAAGTGCCTCGTGCTTGTCTCTATGGACAACGAACATCAGAGGAGGCACGAGAATATGGACCTCGAATCCATATTTCTCCATACGAAAGAACTGTATGGGGAGCAATCTCATATCGCAAGATACGAAGTGTCGAAGAAGTTATTTTCGGCAAGATTGGCCGTCGGATCATCGGTAGCGGAACACGTGCTTAAGATGATTGGCTACATAGAGGAGCTCGCGGACCTTGGGACCACGTAGGAGAATGAGCTCTATACGGACTTGATTCTCCAGTCCCTTCCTTCCACTTACGCCCAGTTCATCCTGAACTTCAACTTGCAGGAAAAGGAGGTTGAACTTTTAGAACTCCTCAATATGTTGAGGAGTGCAGAGGGCACCCTACAGAAAGGTAGGGAAACATCCACTTTGTTTGTAGGAGGATCTTCCTCTTCTAAGTCCACGGCGAAAGCCAAGGGAAAGAAGAAGAAAACCCCCGCCAAACCAAGGGGCGGTGTTAGTAAGGTGGATACGAAGGGAAAGGCAAAAGCAATAAAGGTAGCGGGGAAGCTTATGGATAAGGAAGAATGCTTTTACTGTCACAAGAGTGGACACTGGAAGAAAGATTGCAGGGCTTGGAAATCCAGAACACAGGATCTGAAGCAGGTTGCGGCTTCAGCTTCAGGTGTGTATGTTATTGAAAACTGTTTATCAATAAACTCTACGTCCTGGGTATTCGATACCGGATCAGGATCTCATATCTGTAATTCTTTGCAGGCGTTGAGAAAGCGTAGGTTTTTGAAGGCAGGTGACATGACCCTCAAAGTTGCAAACGGAGCTAGCATGGATGCTGAGGCCGTGGGGGACTATCACCTGGGAATGTCAGATGGACATGTTTTGGTTCTACGTCATTGCTTTTTTGTACCCAACGCAACTTGTAATATCATTTCTGTATCTTTGATTTCTAAAGAAGGTTATGAATTTGCGTTTGTAAGTAATGTTGTAAACATTCACCTTAATCAAGTTCTGATTGGGTCAGGTACATTGAGCAATGGTATATACGTATTAAACCAACCACAGATTTTCAATGCCCAGAATACACACAAAAGAAAGTCTCCGGAAACAAATCAGACTTTCTTATGGCATTGTAGACTGGGTCACATCAATGAGAGAAGGTTGTCGAAGTTACATACAGAAGGATATTTGAATCCGTTCGAATATAAATCATATGCAACTTGTCAATCCTGTCTCAAAGGAAAGATGACAAAGTCTCCGTTAACTGGACACGGAGTAAGAGCGAGCGAGCTCTTGGGACTCGTACACAGCGACGTGTGCGGTTATTCTTACTTCATTACTTTTACGGATGACTTTTCAATGTACGGTTATATCTTCTTAATGAAACACAAATCCGATGCCTTTGGAAAATTCCAGGAATATAAGAATGAAGTAGAAAAACAAACAGGCAAAAGTATCAAAACACTGAGATCTGATCGAGGTGGTGAATACTTGAGTGCCGAGTTCCTGGATTACTTAAAAGAGAATGGAATTCTCTCTCAGCTTACTCCTCCACACACTCCGCAACATAATGGTGTATCGGAGAGACGAAACCGAACCCTATTGGATATGGTACGGTCCATGATGAGTAACGCTGAGTTACTGTTCATATCAGATTTTTGCATTTTCATACAGCCCAATTTTTATCACATTGCATATCGGTAGGTACTCTTGAGCCGTGTTTGCTAGTCAATTGCAGGATACAGGTTCTCGGTTCTAAACGGTGAAATTCATGGAAAAACACGACAAAACCCGGGTTCCTGCCAACCACAGATAAAACACAGATCTCCGCTCTTTATCCGTCTGTTGCCACACACCAGTTTAAGAGACAAAATGTCAAATCAATGTCGTTTTCATGGAAAAGGCTCAATGGCTGCACAAGATCCAAGAAATCTACGTGGAGCTCGAGGAAATCAGGACAAAAAGATACACATCAAATCACCTTTTGCTCAACAGAAATTCTGGAAAAATCGTGAAGAAAATATGAAAAAATATATATACCAGAATAAAAGACACGCACAACCTGGGAAGCACAGAGAAAATGAGAGCCCAACTCCTCCATACTGCCGCGGAACCGCGGCCAAAGGGGGGTCTAGGCCACGGTTCCGCGGCCGTACTGGCGCCGCACTTGAAGAATTTTTGGGGGTAGTTTTGTCTTTTCACATAGGTTCAGAATTTTGCCCTAGGTTTTCTTTTCCCTGCCTATAAATAGCCCAGAACCTTGTGAAGCCAAGGGTGTGCATAATCTTGTATTTTTTTTCTAGGTTTTAGAATACTTGTTCTTCTTCCTCTTCTCATCACTTCTCCATTAAAACTTGTAGTGAGCTTTGTGAGTGAAAAATGGTGAATAAAGAAGTTCATTTTGCTATTATATCTTGTCTTGTTCTTTAGTTAAATTGTTAATTGATTGTAATTTCCATTTGTTAACTTAGTTGTTGTTATTTCTTGTTGTTTCTTTCTTCTCTCTTTTCCTTTATCATTAAAACAACCATGATGCTTACGCTTGATCCTTGCCAAGGTGAGGTCGCAAATAGCTAGTTGTTATGTTCTAATCTCCTTCTTTCTATCTTCCTCTTTTGTTTTGTTTTCTTTTCATTATGATGTGTGAGTAGTTTCATACTTGTTAGGGTAGGATAAGGGAAGTTTGAGAGAAGGAAATCTCTCTCACTCTTTCCTTGCCCAACATCTTAAAATCGACTCCCGTTAATCGAACCACAATCCGCTCCTTACGGCACCCTATCCTACATGATAGCGGTGATTCCGTAGTGAGACCGGTTGTGGTTGAATTAACCGGAGGTTATGGCTAAGAGCCAAGAACGGACGGACAAGCACCAAAAGGAAGAACTTATGCGTTGGAAAGCCTAGCTTATACTCGCAAGTTCCTTCCTAGTCGTGCTAATCCCCGTTGTTGCCGATTACCGTAACACCGATATTAAGAGTGGCAACGAAAGAGGTGAGCGACTCCTAACTCAAACTAACCTAATCCTAACCCTAACAAGCTCTCTTTACATATCACTTTAACACTTAATTAATCACAACCAAATCTGGAAAACAGGACTTAACTCGTTAAAGCACATAGAAAAAGATTCCCATCTCCCTGCGGACGACCCGTACTCAACCGGCTAGCTACTAGCGAAACCGTCTTGATTGCGGTAATTAACTAAACTTAAACACGCAGAATCTCTAACAATCAAATGGCGCCGTTGCCGGGGAGACGGTAGTTTATTTCTTTGTGTAATTTCGGGTTAACTTGTGAATATAACAAACAACCGAAAAACAAAACAAAAAAATATACTTTGTAAAAAAATCATCTTGTTATTTTTGATTAGTTTTTGTTCAAGTGTGCAGGATAATACGGACTTCGAGTTCAGTGCCAAAGACGTGGGAAGATAGACCCACATTTCGCGGCTACACCGCGGCGGACAAAACGAAGCAACCGGTCTACTGTAAAAATCTGGAACAGATACAGTAAGCAACTGAAAATTTAGCACATCCAGACAAGTAGAGGACACCCAACCCAGACCACACAAGAAAACAGAAGCTCCAATTCCTCAACATAGCCGCGGAACCGCGGCATTAGAGCCCTATTGCCGCGGAACCGCGGCTGTTCGGTGGCCTCAGGCTTCCAATTTCCCTGTAAGTGTCTCTCTCCTTTCTCCCACTCCTCTGGACTCCAATAAATTGTGTTTTCTGCAGAATTCTTTGCGCAAACTCTCTTCCCCCTTCCAATAAACTGTTCTTGTGCAGGATTCTTTGCGCTGCGCTAAAAATAAAAATTGTTTGCAGTTGATTTTTTATCGCTTTGCATTAATTAATACGGACTTAAGGGGCTTGAAACCAATTCAGATTGGGTGGGGATTTCATCACCCTTCCCAGGACCCCAAAAATCACAAAAAGCATATGCATTGACCATTGTTAAAATTAAAAAATACTAGACTCAGCCCTAAGGACTTCGCGCTCAATAGGACAGAGGACTAGTTACAGGCATCGGCCGTTTATCCTATCTGACTTTTGCGGTGCCTAGGCAAGTGTGACGAAGGCAAGTGGTTATTTAATTAAGGAACTTCGCGAAAGCGTTGGAAAACCTCCCACTTACCTGGCACTTATCTAGCCGCATTAGACGGAGAAGAGGCGGTTTGAGGTCCTTTTTCTAGCCTCCTGGAACAGTTAGGAGCAGGTCTAGTTGACCTAGGTGACCCTAGATCTAAGTGAGATTGTGCATATCTTATTTGTGATTGCTTAAAGCCGTAAGTCCGTACATATTTCTGTAAAGCTCTTTCTAAAAGAAAAAAAAGGGAAAAAATCAAAAACTTTTATAAAAACTTGCCCTTTGTCGCCAAATCCATTTTTCACCCTCCACCGATTGTTTTCTCCATTGACGTTTTTTTACCCTCACCTTCTCCGCTTTGACTATACTAAACTCGTTTAGTGTATGTCCGCTTGGACTCGGGACACTAGCGCCCGTCTAGTCCGTGTTACGTTAGTCGCTACCGACTACGCGATCGACTCAGACGTCGAAACTCCGTCCACTCCTCTTTCACCCCTTCCTTTGCCGGCCAACTCCGACGTTGACCGGAATTCTGTTCATACATCTTCACCTTCACCTTCACCAACCTCTTCTTCCGCGATGTCAGGATTTAATCCGAACATCTCTTTGACTACCGCTGGATTGGCTCCACCTCCTACGGAGACCAATATCCTACCACCACCACCTGTTGTAGCGCCGCAGCGAATCGCGCTTCAGGATCGTTTCTATCCCACCCGTTCTGCACTTCCCACCTGCCTTCTCTTCCACCGGCCAATGGGGATAATTTTGAAATTAAGCCCCACTTCATCAACATGCTCCCACGATTTCATGGGCTTGAATCTGAGGATGCCTATATCTTCATCAATAAATTTCAAAACGTCTGTGCCATGATGAAAACTACCCAACTGTCGGACGATGCTATATGTCTACGGGTCATTTCGTTCACTTTATGCGATCTTGCTGAAAAATGGCTGTATAGCACCGCTTCCCACTCCATAACCAGTTGGGACGAGTTTGTAAAAGCGTTTCTAAAAAAATTTTATCCGAATCACAAAACCGCAAGGATTCGAAATGAAATCAACCAATTCTCTCAGCTTCCTTCTGAACCCTTCTGGAAGTGCTTTGACCGGTACAAAGACCTTCTTGTTCAGTGTCCTCACCACGGTATAGAGAAATGGCAACTTTGCCAAACCTTATATGAGGGCCTGAACCCAGCAACGAAGCAGTTGTTGGAAACCATCTGTCAGGGCCACTTCCTATCGAAATCTGACGAGGAAGCGTGGCAGTTCTTTGACGACCTTGCGGAGCAAACGCTACAATGGGAAAGCACCAGACCGACCTCTTCTTCTTCTGCCTCCACTTCTACCGGTCAGTCTAAGGTAGGAATTCACCAACTTGATGTCTCTATTGCGATGAAAGCTGAAATGGCTGCAATAACAAGAAAGCTTGAAGCGATAGAGAGCAAATTTTCTTCTCCTGCTCCTGCCCTGTTCTCCCCCTTCATACCATTTGCGCTTGTTGTTCTGATCCTTCTCACTTGACCGAAGAGTGTCCTTACAATCCACCATCGCAAGGACAACATCAGGTTAATGCTGCATTCCAGCAAAGACCGAGGAATGATCCATACTCTTCCACCTACAATCCCGGTTGGAGGAACCACCCCAATTTCGCCTGGAATCAGAATCAGAATCAATTCCAAGGCAACAATTTCCAAAGGGCCCCTCCGCTGCAACAACAAGCGCAACAACAAACTCAGTTTCAGCAGCCCTTCCAACCCCAACCTTTCCAAAATCAGACGAACAACTTTGCACCCAACAATTCTTTTCCACCAAACAACTTTGTTCCGTCAAACAACGATAAGGTTTCCTCGCTCGAACGAAGTCTGGAGGCGTTCGTTAAACAATCGACTCAGTCCACCGCCAACATCCAGTCTTCCATTCAGTCCTTAGTGCAACACATTGCCGCCCACGGGAAAAGCATCAAGACCATTAAGGCCCAGATTGCACAGCTGAATGCGGTCTTAAGCGAGCGAGAAAAGGGGAAGCTCCCGTCCCAGCCACTCCCAAATCCCGGTCACCCACATAATGTACATGTTGCTCTTGAACAACAGAACCATAATGTGAGTGCCGTGACCACATTGAGATCGGGAAGGATGCTGCAAAACAACATTGGCACACGGATCAACGATGACACCCCGACCGCTTCTTCTTCTTCTTCTTCTTCTCCTGCTTCTTCGTCTTCTGAGCCTATTCTCCATTCTTCAAAAGGCTCTCCTTCTGCTTCTTCTTCTGCTCTGAACGGACCCACTTCTCACTCCACGAAAACACCTGTTCTGGGAACCGTTCCAACTCTACAATCTCCTCCGTAAGCATTAGACTCAACCCATTTTAAAAACGTCCCATTTCCAAACCGGTTGTGGTCTAATAAACAAAATACTCAAATGGAGAAGATTCTGGAGTTATTTAAGCAGGTTAACATTAACATTCCTCTTTTAGATGCTGTCCAACAAGTCCCGTCCTACGCGAAAATCTTAAAGGACTTGTGCACGAAAAAGAGGATGTCTCAGGTACCCAAGAAAGTTTTCTTGGCTAGTGTTGTGAGTGATGCCCTTACCCAATCTTTACCACAAAAACGGAAGGACCCTGGCTGTCCTATGATTTCTATTACTATTGGGGATAAGAACATCAACCGCGCATTATTAGATCTTGGTGCCAGTGTTAACCTGCTTCCGTACTTAGTATACGAGCAATTAGGCGTAGGAGAGCTGAAACCCACACACTGCACTCTCCAAATGGCCGACCGATCGATCACCCATCCTAGGGGTGAGCTAGAGGATGTGTTAATAAAAGTCGGGGACTTCATATTCCCCGTTGACTTCATTGTATTAGACACACAGCCTGTAGCTAACCCCCGGAATCAAATTCCGGTGATACTCGGTCGCCCATTCCTTGCAACCTCAAATGCTGTGATCAATTGTCGCAATGGTTCGATGAACCTCTCATTTGGAAACATGACGATTGAACTCAACATTTTTAGGTTGGGGAATCAGCCAGCCGAACCTAATGCTCATATACTGGACGTCTGCTCGATCCAGGAGATCACCCCAGAAGAATGTGAATTCGAGGAGTTTCTGTTTGATCACGATAATCTTAATGCCACTAGTGCGTTCCTCTTCGAACCTTCTGCTGTTTCTGCGCCCGACAACGACTACGAGTGTTTCACGTTCTCGAACGATCTTAGCCACGCACAACCCGAGTTTGAATCTTTCGAATTTCCGGATGAGTTACCTGAACCATCCAACTCGGTCGCCTACACTCGTTTTGAACCTTTGCTGGAGTCCTTTGAGTTCGAGACCTCTGCAAAAATCTTGCCTTCCATCGTTTCACCTCGGACGCTCGAACTCAAGCCTTTGCCGTCTCACCTTAAGTATGCTTACTTAGGTGAGAACGAGACCCTCCCTGTCATCATTTCGGCTTCTCTAGCTCCAGAGCAAGAGAAAGCCCTTCTCGCGGTCTTGCACAGCAACAGGCAATCTTTTGGCTGGTCCATGGCGGATATCAAGGGGATTAGTCCCCTGATCGTTGAGCATCACATTCATCTGATGGATGATGCCAAACCAGCCCGGGATCCACAAAGACGTCTCAATCCAGTCATGAAAGAGGCTGTGAAGAAGGAGATCGTAAAATGTCTAGATAGTGGTATCATTTACCCTATCTCTGATAGCCAGTGGGTTAGCCCCATCCACGTTGTCCCCAAGAAATCAGGTATAACGGTCATAACCAACGAGGCGAACGAGTTAATCCCTACTCGAACCCGAACTGGGTGGCGAGTATGCATTGATTACAGAAAACTCAACGCCGCAATGCGGAAAGACCACTTTCCGCTACCTTTCATTGACCAAATGCTTGAACGATTGGCCGGACACGAGTACTACTGCTTTCTTGATGGCTACTCCGGCTATAATCAGATTCCCATCGCCGAAAAAGACCAGGACAAGACCACATTCACTTGTCCTTTCGGCACGTTTGCATATCGCCGCATGCCCTTTGGGTTATGCAATGCGCCCGCTTCCTTCCAGCGGTGCATGATGGGAATCTTCTCAGACATGGTGGAAAAATTTCTGGAGATTTTCATGGATGATTTCTCCATCTTCGGCGATTCCTTCAATGAGTGTTTGCTACATCTTGACGCTGTCCTTACCCGATGTAAGGACAAGAATCTCACTTTGAATTGGGAGAAATGCCACTTCATGGTGCGCGAAGGTATTGTCTTAGAACATATCATCTCGCAAAATGGCATAGAGGTTGACAAAGCGAAGATTGAGGTCATTTCCAATCTCCCTCCTCCCAGAAGCGTCAGAGATATCCGAGCCTTCCTTGGCCATGCCAGTTTTTATAGACGGTTTATCAAGGACTTTAGCAAGATTGCTAGGCCCTCGACTCTTTTGCTGGCCAAGGATACGCCATTCGACTTCAACTCGAGCTGTGTGACTGCATTCGAGTCACTAAAACGCTCACTCACTTCTGCTCCCGTTCTTTCTTCACCTGACTGAACGCACCCATTTGAGATTATGTGCGATGCATCCGACTTTGCCATTGGTGCTGTCCTTGGACAACACATCAACAAGATGCCGCACGTAATCTATTATGCGAGCCGAACCCTGAACGACGCACAACTCAATTATACAACAACTGAGAAGGAATTCTTAGCTGTTGTATTTGTTTTAGAAAAGTTCAGGCCCTACCTCATCGGCTCTCCAGTCATTGTCTACACAGACCATTCTGCTCTGCGCCATCTTTTTGCGAAGAAAGATGCAAAATCTTGGTTAATCCGTTGGATCCTCTTGCTTCAGGAGTTTGACCTTGTCATTAAGGACAAACGAGGATGTGAAAACGTAGTTGCCGACCATCTCTCACGACTTCCTTCTTCGCCTTCGCTTCCAATTCCGATCAACGACGTTTTCCCAGATGAACAGCTCTTGATAGTATCTTGCGAACCCTGGTTCGCAGATATTGTGAACTATTTGGCCACGGGATTACTACCGACTGAATGGTCAAGTCAGGACAGACTTCGCTTCTTATCCCAAGTAAAACACTTTTATTGGGATGAACCTATCTGTTCAAGTACTTTCCCGACCAGATTATTCGTCGGTGTGTCCTTGATGAGGAATTCAAGAGTGTGCTGTCGTTTTGCCACGATCAAGCATGTGGCGGGCATTTTGGCCCCAGAAAGACAGCTGAGAAGATCTTGCAATGTGGTTTCTACTGGCCACAAATTTTCAAAGACACTCATGACTATTGCAAGACTTGCTCCCGGTGCCAACACATGGGCCGGATATCCCGGAGGAACGAGATGCCGCTCCAACCGATCTTGGTTGTGGAGATTTTCGATGTTTGGGGAATAGATTTCATGGGGCCGTTTCCCGGCTCTTTTGGGAACTTGTACATCCTTCTCACTGTTGATTACGTCTCTAAATGGGTCGAGGCTATGCCCAGCCGGACTAACGACAACAAGGTTGTCGTTAGGTTCCTTAAAGAAAACATTTTCTCGCGGTTTGGGCACCCCCGAGCGATCATTAGCGACAATGGAAGTCATTTCTGCAACAAGACTTTCGAGGCCTTGATGCGGAAATACTCCATTAATCATAAGCTACCCACGCCCTACCACCCCCAAACCTGCGGGCAGGCCGAAGTTTCAAATCGGCAAATCAAGCAGATACTGGAGAAGACGGTTTCCAAGAACCGTAAGGATTGGTCGCTGAAACTCACTGATGCCCTTTGGGCATTTCGCACCGCTTATAAGACCGACCTTGGCATGTCTCCCTATCGGCTTGTGTACGGAAAAGCCTGCCACCTACCTGTCGAAATAGAGCATCGCGCATTTTGGGCGATAAAGGAGCTGAATCTGTCTCTCGAAGATGCGGGCAGCCATCGGAAGCTGCAGTTGAACGAACTAAGCGAGCTTAGGGATGAGGCTTACGATAACGCGGTTGTCGTTAAGAATCGAACGAAGGTGTTTCACGATAAATACCTTTTGCGCAAAACCTTCGTACCTGGTCAACAGGTACTGCTTTACGACACCAGACTTCACTTCCATCCAGGAAAGCTCAGATCTCGCTGGAAAGGGCCGTATTTTGTGAGGAATGTGTATCCGCAGGGCGTTGTGGATTTGGAGAATCCGAAGGACGGTTAATTTTTCAAAGTGAATGGATACCGACTTAAACCGTACCTTAGCGCCGAACCAACAGAGGAGCTCCTGTTCTTACAGGAGCCGGTTTACCCTGCATGATCTTCCTCTGCCTACCTCCAAACTTCGGTTATCCAGCCAAGAACAGTGGACACTGTTCCAAATAAGTTTGGGGGTATGTATAAAGCCTTTTGTATATATTTGTGGATATTCTTTTCCATTCTTTTTCTTTTTCTTTTCTTTAAAAACAAAAAAAAATTTTGTATCGCTAACCGACAATTTTGACCCTTCAAATGATCTCTTCATGCAATGACAGTGAGGACACTGTCCAGTTTAAGTTTGGGGGTACGCTCGGTACGCATTTCTTACCTTCGCATTCATATGTATATTTTGCATCTGCATATTAAAATCCATAAAATCCAAAAAAATCTGAAAATTTTCTAAAAACATAAAAACTTTTCTGTCAAGTTAGCTAGTGGGAGGACTCTGATTCAACATTTCGACGGTTTTGTTTGATAAAATGAGAATAACTAAATCTTATGTTTAGATTTTGAAAACCTGAAAGATAACTCTCCTTTGAAGTTAACTATAGCTGATATACGTCTTTACATCACACTACACGTGTCGTGAGTTTTTGGGAATTAGATGACAAGTCTTTTATGTTTAAAAACTTTTAAACAGATAAATGATTTTCTGAGGATCAAATAGGTTTGTTCTGAAATAAGTAATGTCAAGAATAGTTTATGAAGTAAAGCGAATATGAAGGAATGTTATTGATGCCATAATTGGAACTAAGTCTGAAAAATAACCCATCTGGAACTTGATTGGAATGATTACACACTGAACCCACTAAACACGTCTTTTATCCAAAAAAATAATGGAACTACCGGTTATATCTCCGTTCGTATTAAATCATCTGATTTTCACGCCAAACTGTCTTTTGTTTTTGGACCTGGGTAACTTGAGTAATTAAGTCCGCCGGGGTGTTTCTACACCTAATGTCCTAAAACCAACTGGTTTGGGTGCATTGGCCCAAAGCTCGCTAAGAAGCCTAGAAAGTCCAGATTAAAACAAAGTCAAGCAAGTGTTCTCTCCGAGTTAAAATTCCTAACGGTTCTTTGTGTGAGAATAATCTTGATAAAAGACAGGCTTTTATAAAAAAATTTAACGGAGATATGAAGATTTTATTCTATGATAAAGACTATTGCACGTTCACAGAGGTGTGTATGAAATGAAAACAAGAAAAAGGTGGAGTGAAAAATAAGACCTAGTTTCATATTAAGGAAGATAGAAATTCTGAAGTTGAAACCTTGCTGGAAAACGAAACTTGAAAAATGCTTAACTCTTTATAAAACTTATGTGATCCTTTCAAAATTCTTATCCGGGCTTTATTATGAGGACTTTATTCGACCTTTCTGGAACTTAACGACACTATTTTCACTGCACGTAAAGACATATAAAATCTGTTGTTAAAGAAGAAGCGAGGTGTGAAAAATAAAGGTTCGATAGTCTAGACTTAGGATAATAGAATTGTTATTTTCTGAAACAAAACTTTAGGGTTTGAGTCTTAGTTATTTTACAAAACCAACTTGACCGGATTTTGTGGGCAGTATCCGCTGAAAACCCTCAGGATACAACACTCCTCCTACTAGGGACACCTAGAGGTTTAACGGCTTGTTGCACAAGCTCAGTGCAATCGCGTTCCCTGCGAAAGTGAGGTTAGGAAATTTTTTGTGAATAAATTGGCTTTGCTCGGGACGAGCAAATGATAAGTTTGGGGGTATTTGTTCATATCAGATTTTTGCATTTTCATACCGCCCAATTTTTATCACATTGCATATCGGTAGGTACTCTTGAGCCGTGTTTGCTAGTCAATTGCAGGATATGTTAGTGTATATGCCCTAGAGGCCATTACTGTATCATACTAGTATGTATATTACTTGATGGAAGCTTGGGATATTCACAGTTGTACAGACAATCTTGCTCAATATAGTAGTATGCTACCTGGTTTTTCTCTGCTTTAATGTGTACATGTGTGTTTATTTATTATATCACCTATACGCATTAATAGAGCCCTTAGGATCTTTGCTTGATTACCGGCGTTGTGATGGCGATCACACTCGTGGGGGCTGGGTAAACAACAAGCACATCCTTATACACATCCCTAGTCGTGGGAGTATCGAGATAGGGCATCGATACTCCGGAGTAGACTAGCGTATGCGCTTCTCATCCCAGCACGGGAGACGGTCTGTCCCACAGCCGTCGGTACGTCGTACTTGAGATAGTATGCGGGTGCTCGTTAGGTTACGAGTACACTGGACAGGACTCGTCGGGAACTGATGGTTGGTATTATACCTATCGTCAGTTATCAGTTCCCAGGTGACATGAGTACAGCTTAGTCCGTTGACTTGACACTGTCACTTCGCCTCGAGTGTGTTCCCACTGTTCTTTGATTACTACCCTACCTCGGCTCTACTGAGTCGTGCAAACAGGTAGTAGTTGGGAGCAGTCCCGAAGCACTTGGAGGCAGTGACGGTTAGACAGGATTCGCCTCTCCCGGTATTGGGGGTTGACATCGCGCTGTGTCTAGGAGAGCCATTACACGAGTAGTCCCTGGCCAGGGCAAGCGAGATATACTGGTAGGTTTCCAGTGTTATCTCAGGGTGTATTGGGCTTCACTCCGACACGACTTGTACCGCTATTTGGGGACTGACGTTTACCGCCCCCCTAGGCCCGCCATGCGATGTATCAGACGAACAGACCGGACTGTACGGAGATTGTCACATACAGACTCCGTAGGAGTTCGGATGGGTTTACCTCATCGGCCTTCTTATCGACATCTACCAGGGGACCGTTACGTACAGCTAGTGCCGCTTGCGGTCTGTGGTTAAACCCACTGCCAGCGTAATGTCGACTCTTTAGAGTCCCACACAGAGAGTTTTCCTGCACTGAGCGAAACGTGTAGAAGCCGTATGGTTTTACGGCAGGGCTACGATCACTTACGTACACTTGTGTGCGTATGGTGTTCGGGCAGGCAGCACTAGTGGGCTTTGGTTTAAGCCGGATCCTAGTATTGCACGGATGGATTTGTTTTGTCTTCTGCGTATCCGCATTCTACGGAATGTGGATGCAGGTGTGTATGCACAGTTTTCCGGAGCGGTGAAGGAGGAGGTGCCTCATTAGGGTTTTGGCCGTTGGTTCGGCCAAAACCGTTATGTAGCAGGCTCATTAGGGTTTTGACAGTTGATTCGGTCAAAACCATTTTGAGGCGGACTCATTAGGGTTTTGACAGTTCGTTTGGTCAAAACCATTATGAGCCGCGGATTTCATTTACTAATCCTTTTAGTGATAATTTTATGATGGCTAATTGCATTGACCATTTGACCCCGTTGACCTCTCTTGACTTTGTTGACTGGTTGACCGTGTTGACCATTGACTTTCAAGAGGGATCTACACTCTTCTTTTCATTTTCTTTTTCTTTTGGATTATGATAATAAAATCAAAACAAAAATCATCTCATGGTGGACATGACACATCAATCATGAAAATACTGGATTTATGTAATAGTATTCAAAACTCAAAACCATAAATCCTCAATTCTGCATTTACCTCATATATAACACCGAAATACGCGTAAAGTAACAGGATGTCAATGATGCAATCTACCACTATATTAGATATGTGAAATACGATATAAATCCATGTTAACAAGTATGATATTTAAGTGTATGTGACATGGCAATATCGACGAGGTGTGTGTAGCATATAAGATGTGCACGTGGCATGACTCGTCGATAATTGTGAAGTGTTCTAACAACTAAGCAATTTACAAGTATTGTAATGATGCAATTTTAACATTTAAGCATGATGATATAAGTATTGAATTAAGTAAAAACTAAGGGCGAAACACGCCATCTTTACAAAATTCCCCGGTAGATGTTTAGTCTACTCACCGGAAAAGTCGAATCTACTCCGGAATCGCTAATCCTTTCCCTTTCCTCGCGGCTTCCGTAATTCTTGTATTCGAGTCTAAATATGAAAATTAACGTATATAAGCAAAACGGCTATTCCGATATAACGGAAATGAAAACACGCTATCCCACTTACAAGTTACATACTATCTGATTATATCGAGTTATTAACACTTTATCTTGTTGGATTTTAACCTTATTCTGCACTGTTTCAGGAATTAAAACGCGACGTGATTCAGTCGTGTCGTATTTAGCGTTTTACGATACCCTTTCCGATATATGTTCCCAGATTTTAACTACTGTGAAACTAATTTAATTAAACAGTACCAAAATAGTCAAAATTGTGTACTGTAAACTACCCAAAAGACCAAACCCACAAAGCCCCCAACATGGCCGGCGACGCCGGTTTTTCCTCTATTGCCGCCGGCCCAAAACCGGCCCCCTGGTGTCGTGGTTTTGTGGTTTGTTCTAGTTGATTCCTACATCATTTTAACTCTGTTTAATTAAGTTAATTATTTTCCAGATCAAAGCAGATTCTAACAGACACTAATTTTAACTAAAATACGATATTATGTGACATAGCTAAACTTTAGTTAATTAAACTGCTGAGCTTTATCTCTACTGAGTTTAAGAGTTTTACCCTCCTATATTGCTGTAGGAATAACCTCCCAAGATTGATAAACTCCTCCTAGCTTGATGATGAACAAAACTCAAGAACAAGCTCCTCTTTCATCTTCTTCCTCTTGTTCTTTCTTTTTCTCTCTTAATTTTTCTTTTCCTTTTAATTTCCTGAGTTTTAATCTCAGTTTTGAACTGAGAATGAGCTATATATGTGAGAGGAGGAAGTGATAGGGTTAAGGAGGTGGTGTCAAGGGTTGAAGGGTGCATGTTTCATGCAAGAAGGAGGTGTAATGAATTTGGAAACATGCAAGCATGAGGTGTTTTTGATTTATCTTCACATTTTTCCCTTTTAATCTAAATAAAATTCTGAACTTATTTGACTTTTCCAACACTTCCAATTAAAACCTTAACTATCTTATATTTGCATAAAAGCTAAACTTTACAATTTAACCCCTCACAACTTAACTTATTATAAAACATACATTTTGTTAAAATGAAGCTAAATTTATCATTAAAACCCTTATAACTTATTTAAATTACAATCAAAAATTCTAATTTAATTTGTATTACATATAACTTATGAAGATTGACATATTTGATTTTAACCGTTTTGTGATTTATCACTTTATTTTTAATTTAATTAATTTTATTTATTTCTAACTTTTCCTAAATGTTACAATATTCCCCCCTTAAGAAAATTCGGTCCCCGAATTTCAAATAATTACTAGAAATACCTATGAAAAGATGTGGAAATTTCTTTCGCATTGCGTCCTCCGTCTCCCAAGTAATCTCCTGGCGATCCTTTCCTTGCCAGAGAACCTTTACAGATGGCAGTATCCTCGATCGTAGTTGCTTTGTTGTCCTGTCCAGAATAGCGACTGGCTGCACTGCGTAGGATAGATCTGGCTCAAGATGTAGAGTCTGATGTTGGATAGCTTGAGATGGATCGTGAAGATATCTGCGAAGCATCGAAACGTGGAACACCGGATGTACGTCGGGAAAATTAGGTGGAAGTGCTAACCGATAAGCTACAGCGCCCACTCTCTCTAAAATCTCGTAAGGTCCAACATATCTGGGGCTGAGCTTCCCTTTCTTCCCGAAGCGCATCACACCTTTCATTGGAGATACTCGAAGGAACACATGATCTCCCACATCAAACTCGAGTTTACGTCGTCGTTGATCTGCGTAGGACTTCTGTCTGCATTGAGCCGCTTTCATTCTATCTCGTATCAATTGAATCTTCTCTATAGTTTCTTGTACTATCTGCGGTCCCAATATACCACTCTCACTAAATTCCGTCCAGCAAACGGGTGATCGACATTTCCTTCCATACAAAGCTTCAAAGGGTGCCATCTGGATCGTCTCTTGAAAACTGTTGTTGTACGAGAATTCCACCAAAGGTAGGTGACGATCCCAACTACCACCGAAATCTAGGCTACAAGCCCGAAGCATATCCTCTAGTATCTGAATGGTCCGCTCCGACTGACCGTCTGTCTGTGGGTGGAAAGCTGTACTAAAACTCAGTCGTGTACCAAGAGCGTCCTGAAGTTTCTGCCATAGCCTGCTTGTGAACTGGGTACCTCGATCTGATACTATGCATGTCGGCACTCCATGTAGACGTATAATCTCATCGATATAAACCTGTGCATACTGAGCAAATCCATATGTCGTCTTCACTGGAAGAAAATGAGCGGCTTTTGTCAATCTATCTACAATCACCCAAATGGAATCATACCCTCTGCTAGTCCTGGGTAGACCCACCACAAAATCCATGGAAATCTGTTCCCATTTCCACGCTGGAATGGGTAAGGGTTGCAGCTCCCCGGCTGGCCTCTGGTGTTCTGCTTTAACTTGCTGACAAGTCAAGCATCGTGAAATATACTCCGTAACATCCTTTTTCATTCCTTCCCACCAATAATTATCTTTTAAATCACGATACATTTTGGTGGAGCCAGGATGAATATTGTATACTGATCTGTGAGCATCCTCCAAAATCTCACGCCTCAATCCGTCAGAATCTGGCACACAGAGACGAGTCCTAAAACGTAATACTCCATGATCATCAATCACGAACTCCGTCTCCTTGCCCTGCCTAACATGATCCATAATCTCCATCATGCGAGTATCTGTAGGCTGCGCATCTCGAATACGATCCAATAGCTGAGGTCTGGTGCGAACATGTGCTAACTGACCTCCTGCCGATGTGAACTCAAACTGTATACGACTATCACATAAGATCTGCCAGTCTGTAGAAGACTGTCTCTGCAAAATGCTCAAATGAGATAAATTACCTCCAGGCCTCCGACTCAAGGCATCTGCTACCACATTTGCTTTGCCTGGGTGGTACAAGATCTCACAGTCGTAATCTTTCACCAGTTCCATCCATCTACGCTCCCTGAGGTTCAGATCTTTCTGCTGAAAGATATACTTTAAGCTTTTATGATCTGTGAAGATTTGACACGATTCTCCATACAAGTAATGTCTCCAAATCTTCAATGCGAATACTACAGCAACCATCTCTAGATCATGAGTGGGGTAGTTTTGTCCATGCCTTTTCAACTGTCGAGAAGCATATGCTATAACTTTGCCGTGTTGCATCAACACACAGCCTAAGCCCACTCTAGAAGCATCGCAATACACGACGAAACCCCCTGACCCGGAAGGTAAAGATAATACAGGTGCAGTCGTCAAACGCGTCTTTAACTGTTGGAAACTCTGCTCACACGCATCTGTCCACTGAAATGGAACTTCCTTCCTAGTCAATCCTGTCAAAGGTGCCGCTATCCGTGAGAAATCCTGTACGAAGCGTCTGTAATAACCTGCCAGACCTAAGAAACTCCGAACCTCCGTAACTGACATAGGCCTGGGCCAGTGTTGTACCGCTTCAATCTTCTTTGGGTCCACACATATACCTTCTCTCGTAACTATGTGACCCAAGAACTCCACACTATCTAGCCAAAAAGCACACTTAGAAAATTTTGCATACAGCTGATGCTCCTTCAAGGTCTGCAATGTGATACGTAAATGCTGCTCGTGCTCCGTCTGACTTCGAGAATACACAAGAATATCATCTATGGATACTATAATAAACCGATCGATAAATGGTCTAAAGATACGGTTCATCATATCCATAAAAGCTGCTGGAGCATTGGTGAGTCCGAACGACATCACCAGAAATTCATAATGCCCATATCTCGTACGAAACGCCGTCTTTGGAATATCGTCCTTCCGAACCCTCAACTGATGATACCCCGACCTCAAGTCAATCTTTGAGAAAAACCCAGCTCCTTGTAACTGATCGAACAAGTCATCTATACGTGGTAATGGATACCTGTTTCGTACAGTGACGCGATTCAACTGTCGGTAGTCGATGCACATCCTCATACTACCGTCCTTCTTCTTTACAAATAAGACAGGAGCTCCCCACGGTGAAACACTGGGACGAACAAGTCCTCTATCTAACAACTCTTGCAACTGGCCCTTGAGTTCTTTCAATTCCGTCGGTGCCATTCGATAGGGTGGTATAGAAATAGGCCCCGCACCCGGAGTCAAGTCGATGGAAAATTCGATATCTCGATCAGGTGGCAATCCTGGTAACTCAGCAGGAAATACCTCAGGAAATTCTCGTATGATCGGGATTTGGTCCAATGGAACTTCAGCTACCCCTATGTCCTGAATAAAGGCCAAGAACCCATGACAACCCTTCTTCAAGAGCCGCCCCGCACAAAAAGCAGAAATCATGTTGACAGGGGTTAACTTGCAATCCCCCTGCACAACAAATACCGGTTCACCTGGAAAACAAAATCTAACCGCTTTTCCTCGACAATCAACATAGGCATGACAAGCGGCTAACCAATCCATCCCAAGAAGTATGTAAAAATCCAACATGTCTAGGAGAATCGGATCAACTAACGAATCTCTACCACCAATACGCACCGAACACGATTTGAATATGTGCCGAGCTATAAAGGAATCTCCAACTGGAGTAATCACTACCAAAGGTAACTCTAATAATGACGACTCCTTCCCCAACAAAAGTGCGAATCGTGAAGATACATAAGAATGTGTAGAACCGGTATCAAATAAAACATGTGCCGCTAATGAGCATACTGTAAGAGTACCTGTCACGACTGCATTTGATGCTTGGGCATCCTGTGGAGTCAGCGCAAAAACCCGTGCCTGGCCCCTGCCCGCATCCTGTCGTCCTCTACCTCGATCTCCTCGACCTCTCTGAGCACGTCCTGCAAAGCCTCGACCTCGTGGTGCAACTGCCTGGCGTGTAGCGCCAACTGGGGGAGGAAGTAAAGCCATCTGTGTAGGAGGTGGAAGGGGTAAAACAGCCTGTGGAGCAACGGTACCGCCCGGAGATCTACAATCCCGCGCAAAGTGTCCGGGAAGTCCACAACTATAACAGGTAGATGGTGGTCTCTGATCATCAGGATCAGAACTGAACATCTGACCCTGTGTCCAACCTCGTCCGACACTGTGGCCTGGAGTATATCTGCCTGGATATGACCCTCTACCTCGGCCAAACTGTCTATTTGTCAGCACGACCGGTCGACTCCTCTTTGGCTCTGGAACGACCCCTGACTCGCTCAAACGCTCCTCTACTCGAATCGCCGCATCCATGGCCTGTGCATAGGTATCAAAATGCTGGGAGCCAATCGCCAGATACAACTGTGTGTCCAAACTCCTTAGGAACCTTTTCACCCGAAGCTCCTCTGTAGGTACTAAGTATGGAGCATATCGCGATAGCTGGGTGAATCGTAAGTCATAATCTGCTACTGACATACTTGCTGATTTCCTCAACGCTTCGAAACAGCTAGCTCTAGCGTCCCTCACACTCTAGGGAAGAAATCTGGCAAGAAAGACTGTAGAAAACTCAGTCCACGTCATCGGAGGAAGATTCGTAGCTCGCCCTCTTTCCATCGACTCACACCACTCCTGTGCAAGTCCCTCCAAACGAAAGCTAGTCAGCTCAACTGACCTCGCATCAGAACATCGCAATGATCTGCCAATCCTCGCCATTCTATCAAGAAAAGACTGAGGATCTTCCGCCACATCGGTCCCTGTAAATACCGGAGGTCTCAATCTCATAACTCTGCAAGTGATACCTCCATCACTCTCGTATCTACTGGCGCTACCGTCTGTGTAGGCTGTACCTCGGACTCTGCTACGGTTGGTGCTGGATCTGATCTCAATACTCGAGTGGTCTCAGCTAACTGTCCTACCACTCGCTGTAATCCCAACATACCCTCCTCAATCCTAGTCATGCGATCTGGAAGAGGAGGATCAACATGCTCATGCACCGCCGGAACGTCCGGTGTACCAGTCGTCGTCACAGGCGGACTCGCCTTAGCTGCATCTCTGGCTGCGGCTCGCCTAGCCCGCGTAGCCATAGCAACTGGAACAAGAAACGAGAGTTGATAAGGTGTGGGAACAGAAGCAATCAATAACAGAGAATCAACAGAAGAATAGATCAAGATAAACATCCTAAGGTTAGTTAGGCTGAATACGATAACGTAAATATGCCGCGGAACATACGTACGGTACTGCATTCGTCCTAATTCACCTACTCCATCAAACCAAAGGTCATCCTAACTCTCGGACTTACATCAACCTATTGAAATCCCTTACTGAATTCTGTAAGGTTACTCCTAAGCTCTGATACCAACTTTGTCACGACCCAAGTTTGGATGTGACCGGCACTTAGATTGTATCATATCTAAAGATATGCACAAGTCCAAGTAAGCCGAAAACCAAGATCAAAATACCTTTTTGCGGAATTATTTATGAAAATTTAGTTTTTTAAGTAAAAATCTCAATTTATGAAGTTAATTCATTAAACAAATAATAAAAGTTAAGTTTAGTTGTATTCCCAGTTGGAATCAACAATATTAACAATAAACATGAATATAAACATATAGAACATCACTGAATCTCATAAAGAAAGAAGCTATGATACTGATCAACGGATCTCAACTGTACATATATATAACATCTCTCATTTCTAAGTCAAAATACAGGTTTGATGGAGACTTTCTAGATACAGACTACAAAATCAAAAAGGAAGGTTACTACACATGTAACCTACCGATCAAAAGATGGAATACAACTGCAAAAGTATCTTTGCCTCGCAGCTACCCGTCCACTCTATCCCTGCAAGGAACTGTGGCACAACGGGGATGAGTTGCCAACTCAGTGAATACGACTAACATATAACGGCGAATAAAGTAAATATGACAATCATGCTACTGAATATGAATCAATATGAGATATGAGTATATGTGAAGTTCAACAATAAATCTTATTATACTTCGGAAATCACAACTCAAGTAAATCATTTCTCAGTGTCCATCAACGACACAAAACTTCCATTTCTTATAGGCATCATTCCCCGAATGATCCTAAATCAATAATACCGGTCGTTATCACCTAGATACACGCCGTATATTTATCACTAACTCCGGTATCGAGTAACCTCGCTAGGCTCCCCCGTCTCAATACGGCTATCCTGCCCCTCGGTCTCGACCGGGTCCACCATGTATCCAACTGTATATCTCCCCCACTCAGTATGTTTAACGTAAAATCCGCGACCGTATATCTCCCCCACTCGGTCCGGAATAAAATCAAAACAAAAATCATCTCATGGTGGACATGACACATCAATCATGAAAATACTGGATTTATGTAATAGTATTCAAAACTCAAAACCATAAATCCTCAATTCTGCATTTACCTCATATATAACACCGAAATACGCATAAAGTAACAGGATGTCAATGATGCAATCTACCACTATATTAGATATGTGAAATACGATATAAATCCATGTTAACAAGTATGATATTTAAGTGTATGTGACATGGCAATATCGACGAGGTGTGTGTAGCATATAAGATGTGCACGTGGCATGACTCGTCGATAATTGTGAAGTGTTCTAACAACTAAGCAATTTACAAGTATTGTAATGAATGCAATTTTAACATTTAAGCATGATGATATAAGTATTGAATTAAGTAAAAACTAAGGGCGAAACACGCCATCTTTACAAAATTCCCCGGTAGATGTTTAGTCTACTCACCGGAAAAGTCGAATCTACTCCGGAATCGCTAATCCTTTCCCTTTCCTCGCGGCTTCCGTAATTCTTGTATTCGAGTCTAAATATGCAAATTAACGTATATAAGAAAAACGGCTATTCCGATATAACGGAAATGAAAACACGCTATCCCACTTACAAGTTACATACTATCTGATTATATCGAGTTATTAACACTTTATCTTGCTGGATTTTAACCTTATTCTGCACTGTTTCAGGAATTAAAAGGCGACGTGATTTAGTCGTGTCGTATTTAGCGTTTTACGATACCCTTTCCGATATATGTTCCCAGATTTTAACTACTGTGAAACTAATTTAATTAAACAGTACCAAAATAGTCAAAATTGTTTACTGTAAACTACCCAAAAGACCAAACCCACAAAGCCCCCAACATGGCCGGCGACGCCGGTTTTTCCTCTATTGTCGCCGGCCCAAAACTGGCCCCCTGGTGTCGTGGTTTTGTGGTTTGTTCTAGTTGATTCCTACATCATTTTAACTCTGTTTAATTAAGTTAATTATTTTCCAGATCAAAGCAGATTCTAACAGACACTAATTTTAACTAAAATACGATATTATGTGACATAGCTAAACTTTAGTTAATTAAACTACTGAGCTTTATCTCTACTGAGTTTAAGAGTTTTACCCTCCTATATTGCTGTAGGAATAACCTCCCAAGATTGATAAACTCCTCCTAGCTTGATGATGAACAAAACTCAAGAACAAGCTCCTCTTTCATCTTCTTCCTCTTATTCTTTCTTTTTCTCTCTTAATTTTTCTTTTCCTTTTAATTTCCTGAGTTTTAATCTCAGTTTTGAACTGAGAATGAGCTATATATGTGAGAGGAGGAAGGGATAGGGTTAAGGAGGTGGTGTCAAGGGTTGAAGGGTGCATGTTTCATGCAAGAAGGAGGTGTAATGAATTTGGAAACATGCAAGCATGAGGTGTTTTTGATTTATCTTCACATTTTTCCCTTTTAATCTAAATAAAATTATGAACTTATTTGACTTTTCCAACACTTCCAACTAAAACCTTAACTATCTTATAGTTGCATAAAACCTAAACTTTACAATTTAACCCCTCACAACTTAACTTATTATAAAACATACATTTTGTTAAAATGAAGCTAAATTTATCATTAAAATCCTTATAACTTATTTAAATTACATTCAAAAATTCTAATTTAATTTGTATTACATATAACTTATGAAGATTGACATATTTGATTTTAACCGTTTTGTGATTTATCACTTTATTTTTAATTTAATTAATTTTATTTATTTCTAACTTTTCCTAAATGTTACACCTCTCTATCCCTGTCTATGAGAAAACCGTAGTATCTCTCGGGCGGATGAGACTGCCTACTACTCCTGCGGAGCGGCGTAGGAATGTCATGAACTTTCGAACCTTCTGGTTCTACTAAGCTTTCAGTAATAGCTCGTGGTTCTGGAATTTCTTCCAATTCTATTGCGCTCCCACTTATCTGATTTTCCAAAAACTCAGTTTCCAAGAAGTGGGCATGACGAGAAATATAAATCTTTTGTTCCTCTTCGCAATAGAAGAAATAACCCTTGGAGTTCTTTGGACATCCCACAAACTTGCACTGTACTGAGCGTGCCTCGAGCTTGTCCGCATGCTGCTTTTTGACAAAAGCTGGACATCCCCATGTCTTAATGTGATTAAGATAGGGTCTCTTCCCACACCACATCTCATATGGTGTGGTAGGCACAGTCTTAGTTCGAACTCGGATGAAAAGGTATGCAGCTGATTCTAGTGCATATCCCCAGAATGATCGCGGTAACTCAGCGTTACTCATCATGGACCGTACCATATCCAATAGGGTTCAGTTCCGTCTCTCCGATACACCGTTATGTTGCGGAGTGTATGGAGGAGTAAGCTGAGAGAGAATTCCATTCTCTTTTAAATAGTCCAGGAACTCGGCACTCAAGTATTCACCACCTCGATCCGATCTTAGTGTCTTGATACTTTTACCGGTTTGTTTTTCTACTTCATTCTTATATTCCTAGAATTTTCCAAAGGCTTCGGACTTATGTTTCATTAAGAAGACATAACCGTACCTTAAAAAGTCATCCGTAAAAGTAATGAAGTAAGAATAACCGCTTCGCGCATGTGTAGACATTGGACCGCACACGTCGCTGTGTACGAGTCCTAAGAGCTCGCTCGCCCTTACTCCGTGTCCAGTGAACGGAGTCTTTGTCATCTTTCCTTTGAGACAGGATTGACAAGTGGCATACGCTTGATATTCGAACGGATTCAAATATCCTTCTGTATGTAACTTCGTCAACCTTCTCTCATTGATGTGACCCAGTCTACAATGCCATAGGAAAGTCTGATTTATTTCCGGAGACATTCTTGTGTGTATTCTGGACATTGAAAATCTATGGTTGGTTTAGTACGTATATACCATTGCTTAATGTACCTGACCCAATCAGTACTTGATTAAGGTGAATGTGAATGTTTACAACATTACTTACAAACGCAAATTCATAACCTTCTTTAGAAATTAAAGATACAGAAATGATATTACAAGTTGCGTTGGGTACAAAAAGGCAATTACGCAAAACCAAAACGTGTCCATCTGACAACCCCAGGTGATAGTCCCCCACGGCCTTAGCATCCATGCTAGCTCCATTTGCAACTTTGAGGGTCATGTCATCTGCCTTCAAAACCCTACGGTTTTTCAACGCCCGCAAAGAATTACAGATATGAGATCCTGATCCGGTATCCAATACCCAGGAAGTAGAGTTTATTGATAGACAGTTTTCAATAACATACACACCTGAAGCTGAAGCCGCAACTTGCTTCAGTTCCTGTGTTCTGGCTTTCCAAGCCCTGCAATCTTTCTTCCAGTGCCCACTTTTATGACAGAAAAAGCACTCTTCCTTAGCCACAAGCCTTCCCGCTACCTTTGTTGCTTTTGCTTTTCCCTTCGTATCCACTTTACTAACACCGCCCCTTGGTTTGGCGGGGGCTTTCTTCTTCTTTCCCTTGGCTTTCGCCTTGGTTCTAGAAGAGGAAGATCCTCTTACAAACAATGTGGATGTTTCGCTACCTTTCTGTAGGGTGCCCTCTGCACTCCTCAGCATGTTGAGGAGTTCTGAAAGTTCAACTTCTGTTTTTTGTAAGTTGAAGTTCAGGATAAACTGGGCGTAAGTGGAAGGAAGGGACTGGAGAATCAAGTCCGTATAGAGCTCGTTCTCTAACATGGTCCCAAGTTCCGCGAGCTCCTCAATGAAGCCAATCATCTTAAGCACGTATTCCGCTACCGATGATCCGATGGCCAACCTTGCCGAAAATAGCTTCTTCGACACTTCGTATCTTGCGATACGAGATTGCTCTCCATACAGTTCTTTTGTATGGAGAAATATGGATTCGAGGTCCATATTCTCGTGCCTCCTCTGATGTTCGTTGTCCATAGAGGCAAGCACGAGGCACTTGGCCTTCGCGCTATTGATCTCCCAAGTCTTACGGATTTCCATATCCGCAACGCTGGAGGTGGGACCTGGGACAGGGGGAGCTTTGGTGGTAAGGAGATACCCCAACTTGTCATAAGTGATTGCCATTTTGACATTCCTGAGCCAATCTTTGTAGTTTGGCTCTGTCAGTATGTTTTTATCTAGTAATAACTTAAGTCCGGTCATGATGATTGGTCGCTGCAATTAGGAGAGAGAGAAGAAACACTTTAGCATGATGCTCTTGCATGTTTAGAGTGGTTTTTAATTTATCTAAACAGGATGGCTCCCACTGTCTCTCGAATCCCTCCTCAAACCAAAAAGGAATAATTAGTCAGGATCAATCTCACCGTACAATACTTGCTTAACTGTTCGGCCAGGCTGGTGTCGGTACTTCGAGGGAGGTTTTCCAACACTTTCGCGAAGTTCCTTAATTTAAGAACCTCTTTTCCCTAGGGGCGTAGCCCCGCTAACACCTTTCTAGACACCTACTAGGTTTATAGCATTGATCGTTAAGTGAGAAATTTCCCGAGGAGTAGCATATACTCACAGTAGGATCGGGATCCAAATATCATTGCATGACAAAACTGAAGGAATCCTACCAGAATCATCACACTCCAAATGGTATGCAGCGCTAGCAAGTTTCAGTTCTTTTGAAACTCCCGATGTGGATTTTTGCCCCATGCTCTTATGACCTTGACTTTGGCCAACAAATCATAAGTCACATGTCAAGTTCTACCCGTCATTCTCCAGGTTAATTTGAGCCCACCCGAACATACCCTTGACTTTGGCCAACAAGGTAGAACGACTGCCCCAAACCAACACATCTATCTATGCTGCACATGAATACCCAATAGCTACCAATCACTATACCTTGACTTTGGCCAACAAACATAGCTTGAATACTATTGACCATCCATGTGAAACGACGGAGGGCTACGAATGGTTTTGGCGAAACCGTGAACGTAGTGAACTTGATATAATCGATGGAACGAGATAGCTTTTAAAAGGAGTGGCTTAAGCTCCGCGTTTAAAAGTTATTTTGAAAAGAAACCGAGTGGTTTTGAAAGCGTTCCAACAACTTTTACTTGGTTTATTTTTTCTTGCATTAGTTTTTTTAATGCGTATTTTTCTTGCATTAGTTCTTTTAATGCGTCCCATCATTAAATCCTACCATTGCAGAAAACAACCAAAATATGACGTACGCTTATGCCATTCGCATTCGCCACGGGGCCCCGTCATTACCCGTTAGGTTACTTAACTAACGACAGAGCGGGGGCTGGGCTAGCGCGGCTGCAAAACATAAGCAACGCCTAAATAATATCATATATAGATATATTGAAATGATAGCCATTTCAGATCACAGATGAACACATTGGATATACTAGGAATCCGCAATTCGTACGAGCCTGTAATGAAAAGCGGATTACACGGTCGCGATGAATAGCCAATACCCCACCGTAGACCCCTACGGGTGCGGCAAACTACCCGCCAAATATCTGAAGTGGAGCAACTCCCTCAACGACGTGAGTAGGCCACTCGGCACTTCGAGATACCCGGTAGCTTTTGCACCCCACCTTGGGTCTATCCTAGGAGCAAAAACAGTAAAAAGAAATTATACAATGACGGCTACAACCCCGACCCGGTTGTGCTGCCAAAAATAATATTACATCAATTTACATATTACATGAATTGAAAGATAAAAGGAAAAACTCTCATCTCACAACCCCCGGCTATTCATCCGCGACAATCCAAAGAATTCATATACACATACCATCAATCATTACAGATCACAGATATGTATAACCCGCACTAATCGACGTATATCGATTAACGGACGTTCAATACATATAACACATCACAGATATATACCCGTTAGCCTTAGTCTTTTTCTTTCTGGAAAATCTGGGCAGAAAAGATATATCCCAAAAATCTCAAAACATCCCCAGAAGCACTCTGCAAGAAACTTTTTCCCCGACCGAGTCAACTCGGCCGCGGAACCGCGGCGGGAGCATGCTCCCGCCGCGTTTCCGCGGCACTTTGACCGATTCAGTGGACGAAATTTCTTGGGTGCTTAACAAAAAGCCTGAGCCGATTTTTAAGATAAGATTTATCAATTTTTGGACAGAATAAAAATTCGGCAGAAACTTCATTTTCCGGGTTCGTTTCGCGACTTTTTCTTTGATCGAACTTCTACTTACTTGGCTAACATGTTAGATAGTGTTTAACTAGGCTCTGATACCACTGTAAGTCCATGCTACCCTTCCCCGGTTCTTACGGGGTTGCGGAAGTGGTGAAAAACGATTTTCAAGAGGGTGGTAACATGGACTACCAATATGGATTTTGTTAAACGACTAACTAACAACCAAACAAGAGTTTACCTACTCGGTTAGGGGGCTATACCTTTCTTGAACTCCTTCATCTTCAACTCCTCCCGGTGTACGTATCGGCCTTACCTCGTCGTCTCCTTGCGCCGAAGATGGATCCACCCGAAAGCTTCTACCTTTGGCTTCTTCTTCGAACTTTGAAGAAACTAGATCACTTGGCTTGCTAGGCCTTGTGAACTAGAATGAGTAGAGGAATGTTTTGGTGTCTTTTTATCTCTAAGGCAATGAGTCTCAACACATGAGAATGGTTTTCCTTGAGCTAAAGAGAGCAAGAGGAAGAGGGAGAGCTTGAGAATGAGAGAGCTCAAGAGAGAGAAAGCAAATGAAAGAATGAGCCATTCTTTTCTCATTCTCACCTCTCATAATCCAAAAGCCATCATAACAAAAATAATAATCAAGTATTGTGTGATGGTTTAAGTCAAAATGGCTATATCATTTCATGCACTCATTTTGCATAAACAAACAAGCAAGCAAAAGTCTTTGCCATGTAATGATAGCCATTGTCATGATGATGGTCAACTAGTCCAACCTAGTCAACCGGTCAACAAAGTCAACAAGTCAACAAAGTCAACCCCTCAACAACCATGTCACTATAATACTTAATTAATATTAATGTTAATAATATTTCTTATTCTTATTAGGGTTAAGCAAATGTCAATGGTCAACGGTCAACAGTCAATAATCCCAATGAGAATCCTCTGCCTCTGTCTCTCTGTCAACTGTGCATAAAGACCCGCATCCGCGTTCCGAGGAACACGAATACAAACGAGATAAACCAATCCCAAAACTTACACAAGGATCTGGCTTAAACCAAAACCCGCTAGTGTCAACTGTCCGGACACTGTACGTGCACAAGTGCACGGATGTGACCGAACCCTGTCGCAAAACCATGCGACCTGTCGCAAAACCATGCGACCCCTACTCTTTTGCCTAAAGGCGAATAGCTTTCTGTGTGGGACTCTAAAGACTCGACACTACGCTGGAAGTGGGTTTAACCACAGACCGCAAGCGGCACTAGCTGTGCGTAACAATCCCCAGGTAGATGCCGACAAGAAGACTGACGAGGTGAAACCCATCTGAACTCCTACTAAGTCTGAATGTGACAATCTCCATACAGTCCGGTCTGTTCGTCTGATACATCGCATGGCGGGCCTAGGGGGCGGTAAACGTCAGTCCCCTAATAGCGGTACAAGTCGTATCGGAGTGAAGCCCAGAACACCCCGAGATAACACTGGAAACCAACCAGTATATCTCGCTTGCCCTGGCTAGGGACTACTCGTGTAATGGCTCTCCTAGACACAGCGTGATCTAAACCCCCAATACCGGGAGAGACGAATCCTGTCTAACCGTCACTGCCTCCAAGTGCTTCGGGACTGCACCCAACTACTACCTGTTTGCACGACTCCTTTGAGCCGTGGTAGGGTAGTAATCTAAGTGCAGTGGGAACACACTCGAGGAGAAGTGACAGTGTCAAGTCAGCGGACTAAGCTGTACTCATGTCACCTGGGAACTGATAACTGACGATTGGTATAGTACCAACCAACAATTCCCGATGAGTCCTGTCCAGTGTACTCGTAACCCAACGAGCACCCACATACTATCTCCAATACGACGTACTGATGGCTGTGGGACAGACCATCTCCCACACTGGGATGAGAAGCGCATACGCTAGTCTACTCCGGAGTATCGATGCCCTGTCTCGATAGTCCTACAACTAGGGACCTGCATAAGAATGTGCTTATAGATTACCCAGCCCCCACTAGTGTGGCTGCCATCACAACGCTGGTAATCAAGCAAAGATCCTAAGGGCTCCACTAATGTGTATAGGTGATATACTAAAATAAACACATGTACACATTGAAGTAGAAACAAACCAAGTAGCATACTACTATATTGAGCAAGATTGTCTATACAAGGTGAATATCCCAAGCTTCCATTTAGTAATATACAAACTAGTATGATACAGTAATGGCCTCTAGGGCATATACACTAACACTCATGTCACCTAAGAACTGATAACTGACGATAGGTATAGTACCAACCAACAGTTCCCGACGAGTCCTGTCCAGTGTACTCGTAACCTAACGAGCACCCGCATACTATCTCAAGTACGACGTACTGACGGCTGTAGGATAGACCGTCTCCCAAGCTGGGATGAGAAGAGCATACGCTAGTCTACTCCGGAGTATCGATTCCCTATCTCAATAGTCCTACGACTAGGGACCTGCATAAGGATGTGCTTAGCCCCCACGAGTGTGGCTGCCATCACAACGCTGGTAATCAAGCAAAGATCCTAAGGGCTCCACTAATGTGTAAAGGCGATATGCTATAAGAAACACATACACACATTAAAGTAGAAACAAACCAAATAGCATACTACTATATTGAGCAAGATTGTCTATACAACTGTGAATATCCCAAGCTTCCATTAAGTAATATACAAACTAGTATGATACAGTAATGGCCTCTAGGGCATATACACTAACAATCTCTCACTTGCACTAAGGCCATGTACTGGCGTATCGAAGACCTATCATCTCGATCAGCAGCACGAACTGAGTCTGGGGTAAGGCCTTTATGAGTGGATCAGCAGTGTTATCTTCCGTAGCAACTCTCCGAACCTCGCTCTCCTGGCGACCCACGATCTCCCTGATCAGGTGATACCGCCTCAAGATGTGCCTGGACTTCTGATGGGACCTGGGTTCCTTCGCTAAAGCTATAGCCCCGTTGTTGTCGCAATACAGAGGTATTGGATCAACAATGGACGGAACCACCTGAAGTTCTATCAAGAACTTCCTCATCCAGACGGCGTCTTTTGCGGCATCAGATGCAGCGATATATTCCGCTTCCATCGTCGAGTCAGCAACGGTTTCCTGTTTGGAACTCTTCCAACACACCGCCCCTCCATTGAGGGTAAAGACATAACCCGACATGGACTTGGAATCATCCTTGTCACTCTGGAAGCTGAAGTCAGCAAAGGCCTCGATCTGGAGGTATTTTCCGCCATACACCAAGAACATCTCCTTAGTCCTTCTCAGGTACTTGAGAATATTCTTTACCGCTATTCAGTGCTTCTCCCCAGGGTTTGACTGATACCGGCTTACCACACTCAGTGCATAAGCTACATCTGGTCTGGTACACAACATCGCATACATTATAGAGCCCACCGCAGAAGCATAGGGTATAATAGACATGCGTTCCCTTTCCAAATCAGTCTTGGGAGACATTTCTTTGGAGAGGGTGATCCCGTGACAAGCCGGTAGATTACCGCGCTTGGAATCTTCCATACTGAATATTCTCAGTATGGTGTCGATGTACCTGGACTGTGAAAGTCCTAATATCCTATTGGATCTGTCACGATAGATTCGGATCCCCAGAATGTAAGAGGCATCACCTAGGTCTTTCATGGAGAACCTGTGTGACAAGAACCCTTTGACAGATTGTAGCATAGGAATGTCATTTTCTATCAAGAGAATGTCATCCACGTATAAAACGAGGAATACGGCAGTTCGTGCTACAAATCTACTATAGATAGATGGTGTCACGACCCAAAGTTTGGCCCGTGACCGGCACTTAACCACGTAACGCCTACAGGCGTAACGCGACTAAGTAAGCCGAAAACCCAGAAATCTAAAACCCTTTTTAAGAATAAGTAAAGAACTACATGTTTAAAAATCAATGTTTTTAAATAACTAAGCCGAATATGCAATTTGAAACAGTACAGTCTTTTCTAAAAATTTCGGCAGAGTTTCCTTTGTAAAACTGGCCCTGAATGGGGTACAACAAGATAACAATATATATACAATGATAAAGGCATCCCCAAGCGGGAGCTAGCTCTTCGTCAATAGACGGTCACAACCACACATGCAACAATAATATACAACGCCAAGTGGCGAGGATCAAACCCAAAAGAAAGCCCAAGGCAACAAGAAACCGCAATACTACTAAGCGCAACTCTAAGGTCGAATAATACATCACTAAAGTCTAGGTCTGAAACAATATACAAGTTTTTGGTTGATGGAAATTCTAGATACAATGAATAAAATAAATACAAGGGTGGTTCTTGATGCGAAAGAATCCACCTACCAAAAGCAAGCCACCCGCAAGAAAGTAGTGTGCCAGAAATGCCGCAATGAAACCTGTACGGCAGAACCTGCAAGAACTGTGGCACAACGGGGGTGAGTTGCCAACTCGTGAATAGAAAAATCTACAAGCAGAAACCGAATGCAAGACATAAACCTAAGTCAACAATCAGTAATAATCCACAAGAGTACATCTTAGTGTGATAAGGTGGCAAGGTAACATCTAAATATGTATGTGGTGCCAAGTACTCAGGTAATAACATGTCATGAATGTAAGGTATGCTGTATGAAGTAAATATGATGAAGTATCAAGTGATATCAATACACATATATTAGCGTCCCATACCACTAATATTGGTGTAAGGGTATATATAACAGCGCCCACATACCCTGTTATATATACAAATGAAGTATGATAAGTGTAAATCCAGTCTGTATATGATCCATGTCTGTATATGATCCATGTCTGTATATGATCCATGTCTGTATATGATCTATGTCTGTATATACATGGAACCCGTCCACCCGTCACCCAATGACAATAAGCATCATGTATGCAATATGAGGATGTAAACAAATCACGGTAAAACATTATGAAACCCGTGCCAAGCATCGACACGTAAATCCTCATCCATATGGGGCTCCGTCTGCGGTATCGGCCCTCGGCCCCGGCAGTACGAGTCAACCCATGTCCATCTCTGGGCTCCGTCTGCGGTATCGGCCCTCGGCCCCGGCAGTACGGGTCAGCCCATATCCATCTCTGGGCTCCGGTCGGAATCCTCCAGATATCCGCCGAGCTCAAATACAATCACCGGTAGGTAGTAGTCCCTCTGCCGGGCTCACCGTCTATCACACAGCGAAACCGTTCTCGCCCCGGGGTACCATACCGGGTCCACCATGTACCCGTAATCGGCCTCAACCGCCTCCTCGATTCGGGTTTTTATATATCACTCTAGCACCGAGAAAACACATGGTGGACGCACCGAAATATCATATCAAGGAAACCGGGTTTTTAAATGGATACATATTTGAAATAGCCACGGTTCCCAAATCCAGAAATCACATATAATCCAAACCAAAATGTAAGTCACTAATCTGATATGATATGTGCGTCAAACATAAATATCATGTCAAGTCACATATAGATGAGCTACGATATAATGATCAGGTGTGATATAAGCATCAATGTGAGTATCAAATCATGTCACATATAAATGAGCTACAATATAATGATCAGGTATGATATAAGCATCAAATGTGAGTATCAAGTCATGTCACATATAAATGAGCTATAATAAAATGATCAGGTGTGACATATGTATCAGGTATGAATATCAAGTCATGTCACATATAAATGAGCTATAATAAAATGATCAGGTGTGACATATGTATCAGGTATGAATATCAAGTCATGTCGTATATATTTGTGTACAGGTCTATGTGTACAATATGCTATGCGGGAAATCATACCATGAATGCAGCAGTACTACAGTGTAGTGGCATAGCAATTATCGATGATGAAGTGTGTGAGTCGGCAATCAGTGTACGTGGAACATACGCATCATCGATAATGGTGCTGGTGTCCTAACAGCATGATGGCAATATAACAATAAGCACAAGTAATGCCATGCGAATAGTAAAACAGGTGCAATCGAAATAAGCAACGCAACAGTGAAGGATCTAACTCAAAAGCTATATCATGCAACCTTGCCTCTTAAAATACGACGAATCGGGGTCTTTGGTAAAACAAGGGCTACGGTGTTTTAGAAAATAGACGCTACACATTTGAAAATATCCGTAGAATCCCTTTTTCCCTATCTTGCAATATTCCCGATTCGTTAGTTTAAAATAGGTATGACTCTAGTCTAATCTAACATCTACTATGCAACTACTGATCTAAGTATCAAGCAAGTCTGGAGGGGTATGGAAACCGCCTAAATCTGAGTCGATACATATATAAAGGTATATAGTCGGTGATCTCGCCTCAATGTCATATCATAAGATATCCTCGAGTTATGAGTGCGGATCTATCATCAATATCGGCTCGTACGGTAATCATCGTACGGCATCCCAATAGCTGGGTACGGGTCAACATCTCACTATCTCATCACATAACAGGTATCACTATCATCAGATCACATAGTCTGGGGTACTACTCTATGTCTAGCACCAAACGATACCATCAATGAAGTATGCATGCGGGGGTAAACACATATCCCAAGCCCGCAAGAAATCACAAGTCATATCCCACAATGAATCGTATCCAATCACCGATCTCACGTCATCAAGCCCACATCATCGACTCATTACCAACGTCATCCCATATCATCAAACGCCGTGTAAGTACAAGTAATATGCAAGGGTGTGTGTGTAGGTGTAATTCTATCCTAGGGTTCGCGACTATGAACTACACTAGTCACTTCTACCCTACACTATCCATAAAACACCTATCACAAAGCTACAACACACTATAACTATCATATAACCACTATATACTGTATACTAGCTACGGACTGCGGGGGTGCTATACGCCATCCACCCGACTTCCCCCTGTAGATATAATCTACTCACCTTGCTTCTCATTTGCGGACGTCACCATGCATTTGATTGTCGTCCCGAAGTCTTCATGGGTACCTACACATCAACATATCGTATATGCGCATTAAAACCAAATCCAAGCTAAAACGGCGCACGAAATCCAAAATGATACGATAAGGGGGCCTATAGGTGAGAACCTATGGCACGCCTTCAAAACCATCAATAAATCCTCTATATCGTCGTATAAACGCCAAATAGTCGAGGTAAAACGAAACACACCAATGCAGAAATGAAAATACGGAATACGGAAACTAAAGTCCAAAACAGCAACTCATGAAATGTGTCCCAGATTTTACCCCAGGTCACTTTATACAAATCTATATATACCAGGGGCCTAAACTAACAATGTAGGAGCTACAGAACTAATACGAGCCAAGGAGGTGGGACCCAGGCCGCAATTGGCGGCCAAAAGGGGAGAATTGGCGGCCGGGAAAGGGAGTTGGGGGCTAGGGTTTTGGGTGTTGCCTCTATGGTGCCTGCATATCTCAATTTCCACTCAATATCATTTTAAGGTTCTGGGGGTGATAGCAGATTCAAGTTAACCTGCACAGATTGCACAATTTCCCCGATATCGGTTTCTAAAATCCGTATTTCTGGTTCTAGCTTCAGGTTTTGGGTTCCAATTCATGCACTAAGGTGTTTACAAGTCCTCTACTGAGCTCAATTTCACATTACAACTCAAGTTTCTCTCAAACCCTAACTAGGTTTTCACCAAGTCCATAATATCACACAATATCGATATAATCTTAACATGGGGTTATAGGAAATGCTACAATTAAGCTAATGGTTCAGAAATTACCTCAATTGGCAACTCAAGAATTTTCTTGAGTTGCCCCTAGTGGCCAAAATCCATGCTTTCTTAGTCCATCTTGTAGATCTCGAGCTTGTGCACATTTTTAATGAAACCGATATATGGTTTTGGGGTTGTTTTTGAGATGCTTTTGGGCTTTGAAGAGGGGAGGGAGATGAGGAAGGGGGCAGCAGCAGCAAGAGGAGTGAGAGAGGTAGAGAAATGAGAATGAAGAAGAATGGCTAAGGGTATAAGTCAAAGTCCCATGCCTCTCTCTCTCACCTACCCTCATTCTATATTCTTTTCTTTTCCTTTTTTCTTTTAAATCCCTAAACCTTCTCACACCAATAGTGAACCCCAAATATCATGAAAGAAAATGCATAAGTGTGAGAAAATGTGATATGTGCAAGTTTTGCACAAAATTGCCAAAAAAACCCGATTAGCGATTTTAATCGCGATTAGCACTAAATTAGTGTCAAACTAATCACAAAAACTTAAAAATGTCATAATTCTCTAATTTACCCTATTTTATAATTTTCCAAAATTTTTCCTAATTTTTCTAACATTTTTTCCTATTTATTTGCATTTAATTATAGATTTAATATTAAAATAATCACTAAAATAATATTAAATTATAAAAATTCCCAAAATTAATATTTTATATTTTTGAAAATGTTACAATCTACCCCCCTTAAAGAAATTCGGTCCCCGAATTTAAATTTAAACCCCCACTACCAAAACAATCTCAGTATAATCCATTTTGTCGGGGCTCCGAAAAATCAACACATAGAGAATATCATAGAAATGTACTGCCCTACTAGAAATCAATCCCCAAAAAGCATATAAAAGAATATCCTATGCGTCTGGTGCGCAAGGAATCAAAATCCATAAATGTGTCAAACAGCGGTACAAAACAACATCTAGGTGCAACTGGTGTGCACGAAACATCTGTCGTAGGCAACGTGTGTGCCTGACAGCAAAAAAAATAAGGTGCATATGAAATGCACGAAGAATTCCGATTTAGTGCATCTGGCGTGCACCAAAATCGTATATCAAAACACCAAAGATGCATGAAAACTACGCTGGAAATGCAAATCAAATCACTAAATACGATAGGCATGAAATCTCAATCAATATCTCAAATGTAATAACTCAGCGCAAAATATATAAATATCCAGTGAATGCATGAAACAAATATCAGGAAACTCAATCATCAAAACTAAATCATGCAAACAGAACGCCCAAAATACCGAAATCCAAAATGATGGATACGTGATAATCGAATCACAAAATCACAAATCATAAATACCGTCGTCGGTAGTTCCTCCTTCGAGGTCGAGAAGGAGTCGGTGCAATCCACTGCTAGCAGCGCAGGATATCTACGTGCCTCTTGCTCATGGTCTGGCGTCCTCATCTTCCTTGCGGATTTCCTATCTCGCAGTCAATCGGCTCATCGCCCCTGTCAGGTGTGCTAACGGGGACGATCCCGTTCTGGCACTTCTCTGGTCACCTCTCGGTCAAACCTCACGACCACTCGTAAGGCAGCATATCGCTGGCGTCGGCCTCTGGCTCTCTGAATGCGCGTCACACATCTGATCCTAGGTGCAAACATCATTGCAGCAATGTCCTGGAAGGAATCCTGCTCAAGGTTTCTTCCGATCATGTCTATGCCGATCTGCACAGAGGCTGTCTCTCCTGCACCACCTCTTCTCACTCAAAAGACACTTGTGTCCTCAGAACAATATTTCCTCAGAAACTGGTCACATCCCAACGTCTCTGTAAGCACATCAGGTCTCTAGTCTCGACGGGAAGCAATGACAGCTCGTCAGTGTCGCACAAGAACCTCTTGTTCCAACTGTCTCTATCGTCGTCCACTATGACGTCACGCCAAGCTACTATGCACTTCACTGTCTTCGGCTACGGCCAATCTGAAGTCTCTCACACGGACTCGAAATCGCGTAATCTGTAGCTTCACCATTCTGTAGAAGATGTCAGGCCGAACAGATCCTCGGGAACACGTCTCAACCATCGGAAGGATACTCGTCACTCGTCCGCCCTTAATCAATTAACAACGCATCTGGGTAAGTCCCTTTATCCGAACCTGGTCAACTACCTCGTCGACAATGCCGAACTCTGTCCTGCTGGGTGCGCGCAATACGACCACTCCTGGTCTAGGTCTTCTCATATCGTACTCCAGAAAGGTCCGGTCGAGGCTCCTTTCTCAAATCTCATACCTGCCGAATTGCCCGGAAGTCATCATCCAATGCTGAAGCTAATTCTTCTTCCGGAATGGCTGCATACTCATCGCGCTTCTTTCTGGAAGATATATCCATATACCACACCTCGGGGTGCATAACACATCTCTGATGTCAGCGGAGTGGGACGTCATCTCGTCGAAACCTCGTACGAACGCTCTACTCCACATTGCTCAATATCGACTGATTCGGACTCGTCTCATCCTGGCTGAATGTACTGTGCTCCAACGGCTATCCTCGTATCTGGAGTCTCCCAAGCAGTGTCCCATCACGATATCCGAAGGATGTCGAACCATCCGATCGACTCGTCAGATCCTCATAATCCCCCAAGAGCTCACATCTCGGGTACAGTTTAATAGTATCGAGTACATGCCACAGCGTCGGTGGTCCAGCCGTAGAAGGGCAAACCCAAGCCTCACTAATGGCGCCGAGGAACTGCTGCAAACCCGAGGGTTCAAAGGCTTTCACACGGTCATTAAGTCGAGTTAGGGTTTCATTCTTCTAGAGGGTCCATAGAATCACCTGCATGTCTTTCCGTATACTTTATACTTGGAAAATGGGCTCCTGACATTCGATCGTCTCAATCGACTCTCAACGAACTTGCGTGAAGTCGTCTCTAGCTGGAAACAATCTATCTGATGACCTCGCATCGGTAACGAACGAACCACATGTCCTAGTCATTCATCCTCAGGTGACTAGCGACTCGCTATCATCTCTCTGAGTATATGCTCACGCTGCAATAGCTCCAATCATCTGGGCGATATCTCATCATTTGCAGCAACAACTGGTTCATACGCCTGTACGCCGAACAATGCCTCAATCCTCCAGGATGGGCAATACATAGGCGGTCATCTCTGAATCGGTCTGCTCTAGATCTGAGTAAGATTATCCACACTGGAATTCTTCAACTCAACTGGGCCCGCTCTGGCGCAAAATCGGACGAATCACCTTCGTCTCTCAAATCGGGTAGACTAGCTATCATCTGTCGCATATCTGCCTGAAAGCTCCGGCAATCTCAGCTCGTAAGCTCCGAAAGCAACATCCTGTCGATCTCAGCAACAGCTGGTCCATCTGTCTGCACGGTAGGCGACATCACAATCTCTGAGGTATGCTGTACATCAACAGTCCTCCTTCAACTGGCAGTTCTAACAATGGCCCGATCATCCGGTGCAAATCCAAGCACTCGCCTCCACTAGAGGTCACAATCACCAATACTAACTCGAGACATTCCCATGTCACCAGAAAACACAATGGGAGGCCCTCGTACCAAACGAGCTCACACCGGCCGTAACCCTAGCAGCAGCCCAAACTGCGCCCAAACATGGTAACAGGAATCTCAATCGAGTATCAAAGAGAGCACATCAATGGCAAGAAGGAAAACAACAGATCCAAAGTGGATACATGATCATAGGAAGGAACAGCATCAATGAAGGCATGATCATGAAACTAATAGAATCGGGGATCTCAAAGGGATGTATAATCCTGGATATGAAGAGAATCACTGATCTCAAAAGTATGCACATCCTAAGGTTCCTTAAGCGGAGTGGCGTGTCGTAAGTATGCCGCGGAACATACCAACGGTACGTCACTCTACTTTAGTCACCTATTCCATCAACCAAGGGTCATCCTAATACGACGAAAGTTCGGGTCTAATACCCCCTCGACCAAGTCTAAGTTCCGTAAGGTCAAGCCTAAGTTCCGTATATATATATAAACGCCCTAGGCTCCACATAGTCAAACTCAGACTCGAACCAAGGTCAACCTAGCGCTTTGATACCATTCTGTCACAATCACCAATACTAACTCGAGACATTCCCATGTCACCAGAAAACACAATGGGACGCCCTTGTACCAAACGAGCTCACACCGGCCGTAACCCTAGCAGCAGCCCAAACTGCGCCCAAACATGGTAACAGGAATCTCAATCGAGTATCAAAGAGAGCACATCAATGGAAAGAAGGAAAACAACAGATCCAAAGTGGATACATGATCATAGGAAGGAACAGCATCAATGAAGGCATGATCATGAAACTAATAGAATCGGGGATCTCAAAGGGATGTATAATCCTGGATATGAAGAGAATCACTGATCTCAAAAGTATGCACATCCTAAGGTTCCTTAAGCGGAGTGGCGTGTCGTAAGTATGCCGCGGAACATACCAACGGTACGTCACTCTACTTTAGTCACCTATTCCATCAACCAAGGGTCATCCTAATACGACGAAAGTTCGGGTCTAATACCGCCTCGACCAAGTCTAAGTTCCGTAAGGTCAAGCCTAAGTTCCGTATATATATATAAACGCCTTAGGCTCCACATAGTCAAACTCAGACTCGAACCAAGGTCAACCTAGCGCTTTGATACCATTCTGTCACGACCCACCCCCAATACAGAGAGTATTGTCCGTTCTGGCTAAAGCCGCACGGTTTTGTCCTTCGGAGCGAACCGGACCCGACCAGGGGCCACTTCCTAGGAGGTCACCCATCCCAGGACTTCCCTGGCCCGAGCACGCTTAACTACGGAGTTCTCAAACTCTTGTAGTGCCAGTTCACTTAAAAGGCGCCTCTGTATTGAAGAGGGGTATCATTCCATTTATAGTACAGGTCTGACCTCTTTCGGAATGTATTCCGAAGATTCCCCATGTTCTACAGTGGGTCCCCATGCTTATCTGGTATATATGGGTATACCAGATAATACCTGGGGTATTACATGAATCTTCCCACAGCACCAAAACATCAACTTTCTTAGTCCATTCTATAGCTTGTGAGCTTGTGTATACTTTTTGTGAAATGGAATTGGGGTTTTGGGTTTGTTTTAATGGTGTTTTGGGGGATTTGAAGCAGGAGGAAGAGGGAGGAAGGGAGCAGGAGCAGCAGCAGCTCTAGGAGAGGGGAGAGAGAAATGGGTGTGAGGAAATGATGGGAGTATGATTTCTAAAGTGAAGGTTGACCTATACCTACGCTCTCTCTCTCTCATCATCATTCCTTACTTTTTCCTTTTCTTTTCTTTTCTTTTCCAAATCCTTCTCTCTCAAATAGTATACCCAAAACACCCATGGTAGGAAAAATGTAACACAAGTCCAAAAATGATATGTGCATGTTTTGCACAAAAAAGCCGAAAATCCGATTAGCGATTTTTAATCGCGATTAGCACTAAATTAGCATATAAATGCTCATAAAAACTTAAAAATGACAAAACTCCATAGGATACATTATTTTTGAATTTTCCTTAATTTTTCAATTTTTTTCCCATTTATCGGTATTTAATTATAAATTTAATATTAAAATAATCAATAAAATAATATTAAATTATAAAAATTCCCAAAATAATATTTTTTTATATTGAAATGTTACAATCTTCCCCCCTTAAAGAAATTCAGTACCCAAATTTAAATTTAAACCCCCAATTTCTAAAATATTTCAATAAGAAATCCAAGTCGTCGGGGCTCCAAAATCATCAATACATAAAACGCATCATAACGCAATGCATGCACATGAGTATTGAGCAGATAACTCAAAAACAAAACTCCGTCAAGCATCCCGCAATCATCGGAGTTATGGTAAAAACACGAATGCCAAATCCAAGCAAGACCAATATGATATAAATCAGAACTATACATGTAAATAGCTGAAGTAAATGCATGCCAAATACCTTTTAAGTCGTTGTGCGATGCGCATAGCACTGCACAGTGGCGGACGTCCATTATAATAAAATACCCATATACATATATATCCTTTGCTTAATATGCATGTCCCGCCTTTTTGAAAACAATTTAGAAGGGTTTCCTTGTTTTAAACGTTTTGTGTCATATCAGACACGTAGGCATATACTGAGACTATAGCTCGCTTTTTGGAAATCCCTTCGATAACTATCAATGCATGCAAAATATATCCAGGTACTGTCCTCTGACTAGTCCTGCTCAGTATGAAAATACATAGCAAATAGCATAAAAAATGTACTGCTCCATAAGGAATCAATCCTAAGAATGTATGTAAGAATACTCTGTGCGTCTGGTGCGCACGGAAACCAAAATTCCTATATGTGCCATACAGGTGCACAAAACTATATCTAGGTGCAACGGGTGTGCACACAACATCTGTCATAGGCAACGTGTGTTCCTGACAGCAAAATCAGGTGCATCTAATATGCACGAAGAATCCCGATTTAGCGCATCTGTGTGCACCAAAATCGTATCTCAAATCATGCGCTCAACACGCGCGAAAATCCAAATCAGGTGCATCCATCACGCACGAATAAAATCTAAATCATGCGCACTCAACATGCACGAAATCACGAAATCCAATATCAAGCGTCGAACATACGCAAGTCCAATCAAATGCACGGAGTGCAGGAAATCAACATCAATATCAGGATCAAAATCGACGGTATACAAAACGGCTTAATAAAATCAGGTATACCACGGTGGATAATCTCACAATGGTGTGTGTATCAGCGTGCACAATTCAAATCAAAACACTAAAAGTGCATGTAAACGATGCCGAAGGCATAAGTCGAATCGCATGCATAACACAGGCATGAAATCAAAATCGACATATCGAATGACATCAAATCGAAGTCAGGTGCAACTGTAGTGCACAAAATATAAATCCGGTGCAACAAAGGCACGAAATATAAATCTGGTGCGATAAACGCACAAAACATAAAACTGGTGCGACAAACGCACGAAGTATAAAACTGGTGCATCCTGTGCAAGAAATACAAATACGGTGCATCCTGTGCACAAAACCCAAACAATAACTCAAATGCATAAATAGCAACACCGAGTGTACCAAGGTGTAAAAATCATAAACGTGTGCAACTGCATGCACAAAACACATATCAATGCACTACAAGCACATATAAGCTATACCGAGTGCAAAAATCAAATCGGGTGCGTATGATATGCACAAAATCAACTCAACTGTATGAACTCCTTGAAGTCATAAGCAGGTGCAGCCAAGGCACGAAAACGATATCGGGTGCAATAACTGTACACAAATCATAAATCAACACAACGGTGTGTAAAGCACATCTCAAGTGTAAAAACAATGCGCAAGATATAAATGCCCAGTAGGTGCAACCATGGTGCACGAAAACCAATATCATGGAACTCAGCCATTAAGACTAAATCATGCGAATAAATCGCCCAAAATACCGGAATCCAAAGTGACAGATACGTGATAATCGAATCACAAAATCACAAATCATAAATACCGCCATCGGTATATCCTCCTTCAAAGTTGAGAAGGTGTCGATGCATCCAATACTAGCAGCACAAGATATCTACTTGCCTCTTGCTCACGGTCTGGTGTCCTCTGTCTCTGGGCCCTTATCATTTCTGTGGATTATCAATCTCGCAATCCATCGGCTAAACGGCCCTGTCAGGTGTGCTAACGGGAACAATTCCGTTCTGGCACTTCTCTGGTCATCTCTCGGTCAATCCTCACGGCCACTCGTAAAGCAGCACATCACTGGCGTCGGCCTCGGCTCTCTGAATACACGTGACACATCTGATCCTGGGTGCAAATCACATTGCAGCAGTGTCCCGGAAGGAATCCCGCTCAGGGTCTCTTCCGATCTTGCCTATGCCGAACTGTACGGAGGCTGGTACTCTTGCATAATCTCTTCTCGCTCGATGGATATCTTTGTCCTCAGCACAGCATTTTCTCGGAAACTGGTCGCATCCCAACGCCTCTGTAAACATCTCCGGCCTTTAATCTTAACGGGGAGTAACAACAGCTCGTCAGCATCTCGCATGAACCTCTTGTTCCGCTTGTCTGCATCATCGTCCATTTCGACATCATGTCTGTATCTGCGCACTGCAATTGTTCTCGTCTATGGTCCATCCGAAGTCTCTCACACGGACTCGAAATCATGAACTCGGTATCTCCATCACTCTGCGGAAGATATCTAGCCGAACACATCCTCCAGAACTCGTCCCATCCTGCGGAGATATACTCAATACCCGTCCGTTCTTGACCAATTCACAACGCATCTGGGTGAGGTCCTCTATCCGAACCTGGTCAACTATCTCGTCGACGATGTCGAACTCTGGCCTGCTGGGTGTGCGCAATATGACCACTTCTGGGTCCAAGTCTTCTCGTATAATATTCCAGAAAGGTCCTGTCGAGGTTTCTTTCAAATCTCGTTTCTGCGAATTGCCCGGAAATTACCACCTTAACTATATCTGGCTCTTGTTCTGGAATGGCTGCATACCCGTCGCGACTCCTTCTGGAAGGTAAATTCAGCAATCAATGCCTCTGCATGCGTAACGCATATATGATGTCAGCGGAGTGGAATGTCCTCTCGTCAAGAGCTCATACGAATCTCGTACTTCACTTTTCTCTGCTGTCGACTGCTTCGGACTCATTTCATCGTGGCTGCATGGATGGCGCTCCAATGGCTATACTCGTATCTGGAGTCTCCCAAGCAATGTGTCCCATCACATGATATCCGAATGATGTCGAACTATCCGATCGGTTTGTCAAAACCTCATAACCCCCCCAAAGCTCAACATCTTGGGTACAGTTTAATAGTATCGAGTACATACCACAGCATAGGTGGTACAGCCGTAGAAGGGCAACCCAAGCCTCATTAATGGCGCCGCGGAACTGCCACAAACCCTAAGGTTCAAAGGCTTTCACACGGTCATTATGTCGAGTTAGGGTTTCATTTTTCTAGAGGGTCAATAGACTCGCTTGCATGTCTTTCCGAATACTTTAAACTTGGAAAATAGGCTCCTGACATTCGATCGTCTCCATCGACTCTCAACGAACCTGCGTGAAGTCGTCTCTAGCTGGAATCAATCTATCTGATGACCTCGCATCGGGGTAAGCGAACGAACCACATGTCCTAGTCATTCATCCTCGGGTGGCTAGCGACTTACCATCATATCTTTAGGTATATGCTCATGCTGCAGCGGCTCCAATCACCTGGGCGATATCTCGTCATTTGCAGCAACAACTGGCTCATTCGTATGTACGCTGAACAGCGCCTCAATCGTCCTGAAAAAGCGATATATCGATGGTCATCACATCCTGGCTGGCCTCTAGCAGTGGCCTGATCCTCTGGTACTGATCTGCACGTCCGAGAAGTCTCGTAAAAGTGATCTGTCAAACGCTCATGGAGCGAAAACCCAATAAAACGATGCCTCTCTATGCAATAGTATGTCTCTGGAATCACGCCCTGGTCAGTCCTCGTCCATGACGAGCTTATGCTGACGCAACTCTAGCCGTAGCTCTCTCTCTGCCCGTGTAATCATGGTAGCAAAAATCATAACCAGTATCGATGAGGATAGATCATAGGAAAGAATATAACACTGTGCAAGGAAATGTACATCCTAAGGTTTCTTAAGAGGAGTAGCGTATCGTAAATATGCCACGGAACATACGTACGGTACGTCACTCTACTCAAGCTACCTACTCCATCAACCAAGGGTCTTCCTACGCGACGAAAGTTCGGGTATAATACCCCCTCGACTAAGTCTAAGTTCCGTAAGGTCAAGCCTAAGTTCCGTATATATATAAACGCCCTAGGCTCCACAGAGTCAAACTTAGACTCGAACCAAGGTTAACCTAGCACTCTGATACCAACTTTGTCACGACCCGAAAGAGCACGTGACTGGCACTTGAATCATATGAAGTCTATAGGACTCCATCTGATCCAAGTAAGCCAAAAGCCAGAAATCTAAAACCATTTTAAGGAGTCAATAGAGGAAACTGGTTTTTAAGAAGTAGGAAAATAGCTTTTAAAAGTGAAGAAAACATGTTTTAAAATCAAAGTTTTTAAATAACTAAGATGAATATGTATTTTTAAAAATCACATATCTTTTCTGAAATTTCGGCAGAGTTTCCTTTGTAAATACTGGCCCCGAACGGGGTACAACATAATAATATATATGAAATGATAAAATGCATCCCCAAGCGGGAGCTAGCTCTTCGTCAATCGACGGTCACATCCACGCAAGCAATATAATATACAACGCCGAAGGGCGAGGATCAAAACTCAAAGGAAAACTCAAATAGCATGAAAAGCGTTATACTACAACGCGGGACTCTAAGGTCGAAATAATACACAATTTTTTTTGTTTTGGTTGATGGAATTACTAGATACAACTGAATAATGCATGTACAATGGTGGTTTTGATACAAAACTGTTCGCTAGGAACTACACTAGTGAAGCAGTGTAAACATCCTCAAGCTTCCAAAGCAAGCTACTTAACTACCTAAGCCTAGAAGCTTCTCCATAACCTCCAAGTTTATGAAGGAAGCTAAGCCTAACTAACTGCCTCTAGAAGCTTCTACCTAACTACCAAGCTTACAAGGGAAGCTAAACTAAACCAAGCTTCTAAAGGAAGCTAATCCTAATCAAGGCTATAAAAGGGACCCTAAGGCTTCACTTCGAAGGTTGTTCTCCAATTCCCCAACACAAGTTGAGTGACACAACTTGTAACCCTAACCTTAATCCAATAAAATCCAAGCCAAAAATCAAGAACACCGAGTACAAATCAAGCGAGAAATCAACATCCTTTTGGAGCGAAGCCGATCTTCATCCGAGCAAGTGATCCAAGACGATCCGCGACTCACGGAGACGATGCGACGCTAAATTCGACGATCTCATTCTCTCTTCAATTTCTTATAGTGTTTGAGCGAAGTGTAACGAATTGTTGAATAATAAAGGTGAAAATTCTTTAATCTTGCTTTCTTTACATTCTTGTATCATGATTCGATCTCAATTCTTGATTGTGTTTCTTGTTATGATGTTTGAGTAAAACTCCGCTCGTGAAGGAGTCGAGAGAATCAATGGATGATGATGTTACAAATCTTGAAACGATTCTTAAGTCCTATGGGTTTTGTAAACTTTAGCAAATTAAACAATCGACGATCTAGTTTCGAGCGATGCTTTCTTGATTGTGTTCTCTCTTAATTAGGGATCCACGATCGATTCTTGAATTTACTAGAGGCTAGAATGTGAATGAAATCAACGAAAGGACAAGGGATAGATGATGAAACCCTAGTTTCCGCAAGAAATCCCTAATTCTCGTTGATCATCATCGATCTAGTATCAAATCATCGATGGATAAGAAAACATAATCAATAGATTTCATCACGTCTATAGATTCGATCGATTCCTACGAGCCTCACTTCGATTCTTGATTACTATTTGGATTGGATATCATCAATTCTTAATTCTTGATTTTAAATGTTTTCTTGATTTTAGATTTAGATCTAGATAATTCTTGAACTTCAATTTTATAAATCTTGAATTTAATTGTCTTTTCTTTTCTTTTTAATTTTCAATTCATATAATTCAAATTCGAACGGATCTCACTTTCCCTGTGGACGATCCGTACTCGCTAACTCGCTACAATCGACACCGTTATTGATTGCGGTCAAAAATTTCTTTGGTTGTGATTTCTATACATTTTCTACCTATACACCGAGAATTCATTCAATCATGTGTCCCTCGCGACACATCAAAATCATGGAACCTGAGTGTCCAGCATCGACACTAGAAAACATCATGAAACCCGTGTCCAGCATCGACACGTAAATCCTCATATAGCTCAGGAGCCGCATCCTCAGATCGGCCCTCAGGCGCCGCATAATCTATTCGGCCCTCATATCCATCTCACTACTCCGGTCAGTATCCTCCGGATAACCGTCGAGTCTAAATTATATCACTGGTAGGTAGTGCTCCCCTGCCAGGCTTACCGTCTAACAATACGAGTCTTCTTGCCCCGGGATACCTCACCGGGTCCACCATGTACCCGCAGACGGTGCCTACCGCTCCTCAAATCGGGTTTCACATATCACATGTCTCAGAACCGATAAAACGCATGGTGGACGCACTGAAATATCATATCAAGAGAAACCGGGTTTTTAAAACGATACATACTTTCTTTTGAAATAACCACGGTTCTCAAATCCAGGAATCTCATGAAAACAACATATCTCAAAGCGTATAATCATAAAGCATGATGTATGCGACATATAACAGAAATGTAAGAATATCCGTATATCATGCAACATAGAACAGTAATATGCACATATCAAGGGAAAGACGCTCTTTTATATAAATCCAGTTTTTAAATATATCATGCGGTTCCCAACTTCTCCAAAGTCAAATGCAACATCGTATAAAGGTGTATATGTAACTATAGCAGGTAAATCATGCTAGGAGTCATATCATGATGCAACAATCCTACTGTGTAGTGACATGGAAATTATCGATGATGAAGTGTTTGAGCCGGAAAATTTGTGTAAGTGTAGCATACGCGTCATCGATAATGGTGTAGGTGTACTAACACAGGTATAGGTAATGCAATGAGAGTGACGTGAGCGTAGCATAAAGTAAATCGTATGCAAATGCTGACAGGTATACGTATCTAACATGACCGAGTCGGTGAATCTATCAATCGGCATCCAGCCTCACAATATCACGTACGGTATAATCCATCGTATGACATCCTCAAGTCAAGGTTATGGATCAAACATCAAGTCAAATTCATCATGTAAGGAAAATTATCGTACGGCGGCATTAAACCATTAGGGATCCTATCATCCTATATGACAATGAGGGGTACGGACCTAACGTCTCGTATGACATATCAATCAAGATTCACAACATTATATAATTCTATAAACCTATATCCCCGGGTCACAACCATAACAATCTCATATCAGGGGACCGGCAAAGGTATCAGTCATCTCAATCGACTCGCATCCGTATACCGACATATCAATCATGTCAGAATATCACCTCGTATATTCTTTTCATCATATTAAATCATCTTTTATATATACATCTACTTTATTAATCTAGTTTCATGCTACTCTAAACTCATACTTATTCTAGTGTAACTACCTATCTATAAGTCGTGATTCACCTACACTTTTCATATCCCTAGAGCTTTCATCTCATATCTCAATATGCATATTAAATCATTCACATCATCTTTAACTATCCTTTTAACCCTATCCATAGTTTTCTAATCTAGGTTTCCTTAACTATGTTCTATGAATCGGTTTCCATCAAAAACTTGCGAGGGTGCTATATGCCATCCACCCGACTTCCCCCGTAGATATAGATCTTCTCACCTGATCCTTGCTTGCCGAAGTCGATGACGCCACGCTTGTCCTTGTCATTCAAGTCCACTCGAGGGTACCTACATATATACACACAAGATATTGTAAACTGAAATCGCGAACGAAAACCAAAACGATTCACAAAACCTACATAGGTTAAAACCTATAGTCTAAGCATGCACGAATAACCAACAACTCTCGACGATTGAGGTATAAACGCGAATCGACCAAGGTAAAACACAAATACCAAATTCCAATTCATTAAAAGCCGTAAAACGAATTCAGAAACTTCGTAAAACACTTCCAAATTTTACCCTAGGTGAAATTAGCCAATTTTGCATATAGCAAGGGTCTAGTTTACTGAAATAAAAGCCCTGAACCAAACACGGAGGCATTCTTCCCTAGCCTGGCCGCAATTTGCGGCCAGGAAGAATAAATTGCGGCCAGGAAGAATAAAATTGCGGCCTGGGTTGGGTATTTAGGTCTCTTGTCTCTGTGGTGTCTTCCTAGGTGCCTGCATGTATCACTGTGTTTACAAAATAATTCCTAGTGTCCCCGGGTGTTAGCAGATATCTATATATCAGTCCATGAAACTAACTCTAGAGGGGTTATAAGGTCTCTACTAACCTTAATTACACATTTGGATTGAATTCGAACCGTAACATTTTCTAGAAATTTCCAAAGTTCACATATTCACGCTAAATCGGTTCTAAACATGCATGGATACAAAAGTGAATGAAATTTTACACTAATGGTAAAGAGATTACCTCATTTGGAAACTCTAGAAATTTCTTGAGTTTCCCCAAGTGTCCAAAATCCTAGCTTTCTTGGTTCAAAGTGTTTGTAGGGAGTTTGTGCACATTTTTAATGAAATGGAGATGAACTTTTGATGAGTTTTTGATGATGTTTTGATGTGTTTGAGGAGGGAGGAGGGAGGAGGCAGCCATGGTTGAGGGAGGAGAGGGAAAAATGAAGGAAATAATGAAGGAGAGAATAACCAAGACCAAGGTTTGACCCCTCACCCTCTCTCTTTTGCCCATACCTCTTTCTTTAACATTTTCTTTTTCTTTTCTTTTCTTTTGATTTATTTTCCTTTCATTTTAAAACCCAAACCAAGCATGAAGAAATAAGAAAAGCCATGGTAGAAAATGTAGAAATTTTTAGCAAAAGACATGGTGCATGTCATGTGCACAAATCCGGCTTAAGGCATGATTAGCAATATTTAATCGCGATTTGCATTAAAATAGTGTATAATTAATTAAAAAAATCTATAATTTTCCTATATCACATAAAACGCCCTCATTTCAGAAATTCTTATAATTTTCCAAATATTTCCCAGTTTATCGGTATTTAATTATACCGCCCTAATAAAATATTCATAATATTTATTAATTAATTATAAAAATTCCCAAAAATAATATTTTATATTTTTGAAATGTTACATGCTATCCGACGATAGATATAATACCATATAGGAGTTCTCGGCGAGTCAGTTCTGTGTACCCAGTCTCCACTAAGCACTCATATTCAATCTTTGGTGTCACCACACCAATGGATATGGGATCATCCATCGCCCATCATATGGGTCAAGAAACGTATACGCTACTCTACTCTGGAATATCGATACCCTGTCTCGATACACCCACGACTAGGAACATTTTAAGGATATGCTTATAAACTACACATGTCCCACTAGTATGATCTGCATCATAATCCCAGTAGTCAAGCAATTATCCTAAGGGCTTTATCAACATGTACCAAATGAGTAATATGCATGATCAAGTGTACATGGAGATAAAGAGGAACCAGATAGCATGCTATCATGTCGAGCAAGAATGTCCTCTGAATATATATATACACTTACCGATACATCCACTATCAAATAATGGCCTCTAGGGCATACATATATCCAACAATCTCCCACTTGCACTAAGGACAATTATTGGCGTATCCCATACCCAACATCTTAAAAAGTCGCTCATGCCGCGGCTGTGGGAGGGCCTTGGTGAGTAGATCCGCGGTGTTATTCTTTGTATCTACTCTCCGAATCTCGATCTCGCGATGATCAACTATCTCCCGGATCAAATGATATCGCTTCAGGATGTGTCTGGACCGTTGATGGGACCTGGGCTCTTTGGCCAACGCCATAGCCTCATTATTATCACAATACAATGGTATTGGATCAATAATGGTCGGAACTACTCCTAGCTCCGAGATGAACTTCCTCATCCAGACGGCTTCCTTAGCAGCATCATTTGCAGCAATATACTCAGCTTCCATCGTTGAGTCTGCAACGGTATCCTGTTTGGAACTCTTCCAACACACCGCCCCTCCATTGAGGGTAAATACAAACCCTGAGATAGATTTGTTGTCATCCTTATCACTCTGGAAGCTCAAATCGGTAAAGGCCTCCATTTGGAGATCTCTGTTACCATACACCAAGAACAATTCATTAGTCCTTCGCAAGTACTTAAGAATGTAATTCATAACTGTCCAGTGTTTCTCCCCTGGGTTGGACTGATACATGCTTACTACACCCAGTGCATAAGCTACATCAAGGCATGTACACAACATCGCATACATTATAGATCCTACGGTTGAAGCGTACGGAATAATGCTCATACGAGCTCTCTCTTCATCGTACTTTAGGCAAAATTCCTTGGAGAGAGTGACTCCATGGCAAGAGGGTAAGGCATCCCGCTTGGAGTCTTCCATACTAAACCTCTTTAGGATGGAGTCGATGTACCTGGTTTGGGACAATCCCAACAATCTCTTAGATCTATCCATATAGATCTTAATGCCCAATATGTACGAGGCATCAGCCAGGTCCTTCATGAAGAACCTTTATGATAAGAACAGTTTGACCGATTATAGCATAGGAACATCATTTCCTATCAGAAGAATGGAATCCACGTACAATACATGGAATGCGACAGTACTCCCTACAATCTTCTTATAAACACAAGGTTCATCTGGATTTTTGACGAAATCAAACTCTTGGATAACATCATCAAAACAAATGTTCCAACTCAGTGATGCTTGCTTTAATCCATAAATGGATTTAAGCAACCCACACGATTTCCCGCTGCTCCCCCTATCAATGAAGCCCTCTAGATGATCCATATAAACACATTCTTATAAATCACCATTTAGAAATACAGTTTTAACGTCCATCTTCCAGATTTCATAGTCATAGTGAGCAGCAATAGCAAGTAGGATCCGAATGGATTTAAGCATGGCTACCAAAGAGAAAGTTTCGTCATAGTCCAATCCTGTTCTTTGACGAAAACCTTTCGCTACAAGCTTTGCCTTATAGGTCTCCACCTGCCCATCTATACCGATCTTTCTTTTAAAGATCCATTTGCACCCTACGGGTTTTACCCCAGAGGGTACAACTTCTAAAGTCCATACTTTTTGGTGTACATAGACTCCGTTTCAGATCTCATGGCATCCAAGCACTTCACTGAGTCACCACTCATGATAGCTTGCTGAAAACTGGTAGGATCATCATCATCCATGATGCAATCTTCTCTATCACCATCAATGAGAAAACTGTAGTATCTCTCTGGTGGGTGAGAAGTCCTACCAGAACTACGGAGTGGCTGAGGTTCATAAGATTCTGTTGCAACATCAGGTTCAACCAAGTCGTCATTTGTAACTTGTGTTTCTAGAACCTCTTCGAGTTCTACCACATTGCCATCAATATTTGTAAAAATTTCATTTTCTAAAAATGTGGCATACTAAGAAACAAACACTTTTTGTTCCTCCTTATGGTAGAAAAGATATCCAAACGAATGTTTTGGATATCCAAAAAATATACACTTAACCAACGTGTCTCGAGTTTGTCTGGATTCTGCTTTTTGACAAAAGCCGGACAACCCCAAATATTAACTCGTTTAAGAGATGGTCTATTCCCATACCATATCTCATAGGAGTGGTAGACACAGTCTTGGTTGGAACCCTGTTCAACAGATACGCTGCAGTCTCTAATGTATGCCCCCAAAAGGGGAGAGGTAACTCAGCATCACTCATCATGGAACGCACCATATCTAATAGGGTGTGATTCCTCCGTTCTGACACACCGTTGTGATGTGGTGTGTAAGGGGGAGTGAGCTGAGACAGAATCTCATTCTCTTTTAGGAATTCGGAAAACTCTGTACTGAGATACTCTCCACCTTTATCCGATCGAAATATCTTGATGCTCATTCCAGTTTGTTTTTCTACTTCAAGTTTGTACTCCTTGAATTTCTCGTAAGCTTCAGACTTATGCTTTAATAAAAACACATGACCGAATCTTGAGAAATCATCAGTAAAAGTTATGAAGTAAGAAAATCCGCCTCTTGCATGTGTAAACATTGGTCCGCATACATCACTATGTATGAGGCCCAAGAGTTCTGTATCTCTTTCTCCGTGTCCAGCAAACGGAGTTTTGGTCATCTAACCTTTGATACAAGACTAACAAGTGGCATAAGATTTATATTAAAAAGGGTTTAAATATCCATCTTTATGAAGCTTGTTTAGTCTTGTTTCATTAATATGACCAAGTCTACAATGCCAAAGAAAAGCTTCATTTATATCTGAAAACTTTCTTTTATTTGTGTGTTGTATGTTGAAAACTGTGTGTTGATTTAGGACCTATATCCCGTTATTAAGTGTACCATACCCAATCAACTCTTGATTGATGTTAATGTTCATAACATTATTCTTCAATACAAAATGATATCCTTCATTGTCTAACAAAGAAACGGGTATTATATTACAAAGTATACTAGGTATATAATAACATGGGTTAAAAACCAATATACAACCCGACGGCAACCCCAGGTGATACTCTCCCACTAAAATTGCATGTACATTGGAACTATTTCCAACTCGGAGAGTGTGATCACCAGTATTCAAAACTCTGTTATTTCTTAAGCCCTGCACAAAATTGCAGATATGAGAACCCAAACCGGTATCCAATACCCAGGAAGCAGAGTTTATTGAAAAACGGTTTTCAGTCACAAACACACCTGAAGCGGAAGCATCACCATACTTCTTTTTCTTGAGATCAAGATATTCAGTGCAGTTTCGCTTCCAGTGCCCCAACTTCTTGCAGTAGAAACATTCTCTTTTTCCTGACTTCTCAGCCTTGGATTTGTCTCTTCCTTGTGCCTTTTTTATTCCACCTCTCGGTTTGGTCGGTTTCTTCTTGTTCCTTCCCTTAGCCTTAGCTTTTGGTATGGAAAAGGAAGAGTGCCCAACAATCAGAGAGAGAGAGAGAGAGTTTTTACGTTGAGCGTGCTCTCCGCACTTCTCAGCATATTGAGAAGTTTGTGTAGTGACTTCTCCATGTTGTGCATATTGAAGTTCACTATGAAAGGAGCAAAGGAAGGGGAAGAGACTGTTCGTTCTCCATTGTCCATCTGAGGCCCTCCAGCTCTTCAATTGTCACGACCCGAAGGTATGGAACGTGAGCGGCACTTAAATTACGAAACGTCTAGAGGCGTAACGTAATCTAAGCAAGCCGAAGCCCAGAAATCTAAACCATTTAAAAGAAGAAGTGTACGAAAACAAGTTTTAAAAGCAACATCAAATTTTCTTAAAAATTTCGGCAGAGTCTCCTTTGTAAAAACTGTCCCCAAATGGGTACAAACAAGAATATATACATAAGCAATAATAAAAAGGCATCCCCAAGCGGGAGCTAGCTCTACGCTAAATGGCGGAAACAACCACAAAATGCACTATAATATACAACGCCGAAGGGAGAGGCTCAGAACTCAAAAGAAAACCAAATCCACCAGAAAACCATAATAATACAAGCGTGACTCTAAGGTCGAAATAAAAACAACAGGACTTCTAAATCTATCAAGTAATACAAGTATGGTTGATGGAGCTTACTAGATACAACTGAAATAATAAAAGTACAATGGCGGTCCCGATACAATGAACCAACCTACCAAGCAAATCACCCTGAGTGAAACGATGTGCCAGCAAGCTGCCAAGGATACCTATATATTGAAACCTGTAAGAAAATTTGGCACAACGGGGGTGAGTTGACAACTCGTGAGTAGAAGACATCTGCGATTAGAAATCACAAGCACGACGATCTCCTAGGTCATAATAATATACATATATAACACTAGACATCTAATAGTGATAGGGTAATAAGCTATGCATAAGTGTATCACTCAGTGCTCGTGTTAGTGTCACTATGTAGCAATATGTCATATGTATGCGTATGATGTATGAATGCATCATGAACGAAACAATATGCCAAGAAATCAGGATAATCTGATATAAGAAAATATGTATTTTTATCTCAGTAGAATTCTTTTGAAATAACTGAAGTATCATCAATGAAATCTATGGAAATCCGTGTCAAGCATCGACACAAAACATGCAAATCTCAAAGTCTTGATATCTCATATCTCTGTGTCTCAATCTCATATCTCTGTATCACAAATCTCATATCTCTATATCTAAAATCTCAATATCTCGGGCTCCGGCCCATATCATCAAATCACACGACTACGGTCGGTATCCTCCGGATATCCGCCGCGTCACAAATAACCGGTAGGTAGTGCTCCCTGCCGGGCTCAACGCCATCATCTGCGATCTTCTTGCCCCGTGGTACCATACCGGGCCCACCATGTACCCGCAGACGGTGCATCCCCCTCCTCGAATCGGGTATATGATACTGCTCAAGAACTGAGAAAACTCATGGTGGACAGCACACACATCACATCATGAGAAAACCGCAGTTTTTTTTAAAATAATAACAAGTTTGAAAGTGTTGCGGTTTTCCCCAAAATCCAGAAATCTCACTAAAAATCCGAAATCCCAAGAATCATGAGTAAATAAATAATAAGTATCGGCATAAGCCCCACAATACTTCATGATAGTATGTATATGTAAATGCATGAAGTGTCTAAGTATTATATGCAATGTCTAAACTAGCACATGAAAGTAATCGCACAATATTATGTTGGAGCTAGCATTTAGCTGATTATATCAATAAAAATAATATGTTCTAAAGTGTACGTGACATGGCAATTACCGATGATGATGCGTGTGAGCCGGCAAATAAGTGTACGTGGAACATGCGCATCATCGGTAATGGTGCTGGTGTCCTAACAGGCAGGGATTCATATTAGCAAAGAAACATATGTATGAACATGCAATGCGATGAATACAACATGAGTATAACGGTGAATATGTAGTAAACGCACAATTAGAGTATACATACTAATTACGAGTCATACAGTTTGTTGTTTGAAAAAACACGAATCGTAGTTTTTAGAAAAGTAAGGGCTACGGGGTTTTATAGAAAAGATATGTCCCTTGAAAATCCGTAGTATCCCTCCGACTATCTTTAAAAATGCGCACGATTCGTTATTTTTGAAAATAAGTATGACTCGAGCCAAAACTAACATCTATCTAACCGACTAAGGGACTAAACTAAAGAAACTAGTCAAAAAGTAAGAAGAATCCTCCTAAAGTCTGAGTCAATGTCTCTAGCAGTCGACGATTCAGCCTCAATAGCGTTACGTACATGGTACGACTTCCTCAAGTCAAGAGTGCGGATCAATCATCACATCTATACTTCGTACTGTAAAATCCATCGTACGGCATCCCAAAATCGTGGTACGGTCAACTATCATATATACATCATCATTCGTATAATATCATCATCAAACAATATCATGGTCAAGGGTACTATACTACAATCGCATATATTCTAATATCATCAAACATACATCATCTGTGTGAATATACATCGACAAATGATCCACTAAAATATCATGTCATATATCATACTGTGATTAAGTCACATATTACAGTCTGGGTTCTATTCTAGAGTCTCGTACATTTCAATGTCATCAACACATTTTATCGTTTATATATAAATAAATATTATATATTCTCATTTCCCAATGATCCCCTAATATCATAACACATCTCATGTCATAACTCGATCATATAACCAATATTCGCTGCATCATGCCCTGTCATATCGACTCGTCCCCAGGTATCATATAACATCCTCATATCACGTGTATATGTTATATATATATAGAAACCTACACACATTCATATATATATATATATATATATATATATATATATATATATATATATATATATATATATATATATATACATATACATATACACCAAGTCAAGTGTATGTGTGTGTGCATGTGTGTGTGTCTACATGAAACCTACGAATTCCCTCCAAAGCAATCATCCTCTGGTTAAGTCTTTCTAAATCACTCTAATCCAACTTAAAGTCTTCAATAGTACCCTACTCGTCAAGAATCTAAGGTCACGTCCGACTTCCTAATAATAGTACATAATATCCTTATTCTACGTTTGCGGGGGTGCTATACGCCATCCACCCGACTTCCCCCGTAGATATACATCTACTCACCTGGTCCTCGCTTGTCGAAATCGATGTCGTCATCCTCCTCTTCATCGTCCAAAGTCGACATGAGAGGTACCTATATGCAAACATATATAATATCGTAAACCGAAATCGCGGATAAAAACCAAAACAACACACGAAAAGCGCATAGGTTAAAACCTATGACCCGCTCATGCAAAATAACCAAATAACCCTCGACATCGGCGTACAAACGCCGATTGATCGAGAAAAACCCAAACACACCAATCGTGGTTTCACAAATCACTAATTATAATATGAAATAGATTGCAACTCATCAAAACCTCGAAATAAATCAAATCGATTTATTTCCGAAAAACTAGAAAGCACTTAATTATCGTTTTAATTCGAAACTTGATGTTTTAACAAAACTAATGGCCATAATATTCACTAAATATCATAACTAAGTCATACAAACCATCACCATAATTTATTCTCATCAATTTGTATTAAATTCAAAATTCTAGTTTGCAAAAATATCAAATTTTAACATATTTTAAAGCAAAATTCACAATTCAACAACTAAGCTTGGTTTTGCATGAACTAAAGTATTAAACTATAATTTATAATGTTAATAATGTCATGAAACCCAAATTAGATTTTAATCCAAATTATTTAATCAATTTCTAAAAACCTAGTTAGAAAAATTAGCATAATTAGCCAAATTTTAAGTAAAAATTAGCAACTAGTAACTAGATTAGCTTTTGCATTCCATTAACATGTTAATCTACTCACTAAAACCATAATCTAATGATAAAAATCCTCACTAGAATTTTATCTCACATATATATATATATATATATATATATATATATATATATATATATATACAAAAACCTAGTTTCCAACAATTAAGCAATTTGGACAAATTAGTTGTAACAATTAGTAACTTAACAATCTAGATTAAGTTTTACATGTTTTTGTGTGTTAAGCTACATATTAAAACCATGAACAATTTATAAAAACCCTAGCTTGATCACAAACCCTTTCTTGAAATTTTAATTTTGAAATTAAAACCTAATTAAGCATCATGATTATTTGAATTGAAGTAATTAAATATCAAGTAACAATTTGGATTAAGATTATACCTCAATAAACTTGGGATCAAACATGCAACTTGATCTCCAAAATTCTAATATTGCTCCAAGATCCAAGCTTATTTGGCCAAAGAATATTGGATGAAGGTTAAAGGATGATTTTGTGATAATTTGTATTGATTTTTGATGATTTTTTGAAGAGTTTTGAGTGGAAATTGAGTGGAGAAAATTTTGGGGCAGCAAATAGGTAGGCTCAGCCATGGCATGGAGGAAAGAAAGAAAGAGAGAGAGAAAAATGTGTGGTATTGTGTAAAAAGTTCACTAATAAGTGCATCTTTTCCACTTAAACCCTTAACTATTTAATTTTTCCATTTAAACCTTTTCCTAGAAATCTCTAGAACCATGGAGATTTGAGAAGGAATTTTGAATGAAACACGCTTATTTTAAATTTTCATGGTTCACTTTTGTAAAATTAACCCACTCCAATTTATAATTTGCACTAATTTAATGTATAATTAAAAGCTTATATTAATATTAGAAATTATTAGTTAAGGAAAATATTTAAGTAAACTAATAATTTATAAGTGACTAAATAAACACCATTTACTAGTGATTATATAGTTAAAATAGGCGTATTTAAATCTATATTGAAAAATAATTATTGTTAAGTTTTACGGAAAATACGGTTTATTTTACCGATTATAAGAAAATTCACCTAAAGGATTTTAATAATTTAATTAGTTATTTATTTATTTTTAAAACGTTACAATCTTCCCCCTTTAAAGAAATTCGGTCCCCGAATTTAAATCAAAACTCCCCCAAATATTAAGACATTTAGCAAAACACTCAATCGTCGGGGCTTCGAAATCATCAATACGTAAAACACATTTTAGCGCCATGCATGCGCATGAAAAACAAATACATAACTAAAAATCAAACTCCGTTAAGCATAACGCAATCATCGGAGTTATGGTGAAAATACAATGTCAAAGACCAATACTAAAACCAACATGATATACATTAAAACTATAACTTGTACATATAGTACGCATCGTAGTACAATCGTCAAAACATCTGAATAAAGAAGCATGCAAAAACCCCTTTTTAAAATCACCATGCGATGCGTGTGTCACGGCATAAGTGGCGGACGTTCATTTAGAAAAATAGCTATACATATATATCATTTATTTAACATACACGTCCCGCCTGGTTACTAAACCAAATAGTAATTATTATAAAAACATACTTCTCAAAATGAAATCAATCCCAATTACAGCATAAAAAAATATATCATGTGCGTCTGGTCCGCACTGAAATCGAAACCAAATACAGAAGTCATGAATATGCACAGAAACAAAACTGAGTGTAACGGGTGTGCACCAAAAATATCTGTCAAGTGCAACGGGCGTGCACAACAACAATATCATGTTAGTTATGTATATGCCCTAGAGGCCATTGTTGTACATATGATGTATATTATAATGGATGCTTGGATATATATAGAGAGGACTTTCTTGCTCGACATGATAGTATGCTATTTGGTTTCACTTTATCTTAACATGTTGACTTATATATTGTTTACTGTCTTACTCTCACATGTTGATAAAGCCCTTAGGATCAGTACTCGACTACTGGGACTATGATGAGATCATACTAGTCGGGCCATGATAGTCGGTGAGTACATCCTATAACTGTTCCTAGTCGAGGGTATCACCTCAGTCGAGGATATCTAGCCAATTAGATTCGGGTGTTCACCTCATTAGAGTGAGAGAGCTTGAGTTATAGCAGCTTCGACGTAGATCATCGGAGAAAAGGAACACTACAAGCTAGCAAGGATCGTTCGAGTCATGGAGCCTCTCTTAAGTCCGGGAGATCGTGGATCGCGGCGAAGAGACTTCTACTCGGAGCTTATGAAGAGAAGAAGCGGACTACAAAGGTTGTAATCCCTCACACTTAGTTGTAAAGATGTTTACTTGCATGTTAAACCCTAATAATCTAGCAAAGATCCCGGCTTTAGGTTGTTCGGCACGTCTAAAATTTTATTCGGGCATGGTTTATACCTTATGAACCCTCACAAGAGTGCCTTGGAACCCTACAGTGGTATGAGAGCCTACCTAGAGCATTAGGCGACGTGTATACGAAGTTAAAAGTCCGATCGAACCACGATACGTCGAAAATGACCCCTTTCTGGAAATTTTGTGAAAATGTGATTTTTTCTGCATTAAAAATACTTTAAAAAATCAGCAGGCAATTCTAAGAGTTACTGTAAAATACGACATCCCAATTCCACTATAGCGCCGTGGAACCGCGGCAATACCTTGCTTGCGCGGCGGTTCCGCGGCAGAACAGTAGAATTAGGGTCAGTGTTTTGTACAGTGTAATCCATAGCTGTTCCTGCATATTTCTGGGTATTTTAAATCTGACTCAAGTGTTGAGTGTTCTGGGGTTTATTTTGAATTCGTTGATTCGATCGGAAAATTTAATTTCGTTCTGTTTTCCGGATATTTAGAAACTGTTAAAATGTTCGAACGGATATCATTAACTCATTTTTTCCCGGCACGAAAAACTTTCAAGTGTTGAATTTTTCTTGGGTTTAAATCTTTCGGAAAAACGTACAAGTAACGCGGTGGTCCCTCTAGAAGAACAAAAACCTTAACTCGATTATGTGACCGTCTGAACAGCCTCTAAAACCTTAGGGTTTGGGGCAGTACGGCGTGCCACATGTGAGGCATTGGCTTGACCCTTCTACGGCTGGACCATTGGTACTGTGACATATTTTGGGATTATTTGAACTCCTCTCAAGTGTTGAGCTATTTAGGAAATCTTGGGTATTTGATTATCCGATCAGAAAGTTTAATACCGTCTATTTATCTGGAATGTGATACAATATGTGGAATTCATATAGTTAGGCATGAAATGCGAAGTATGTGATATTTCAGATTTATGATGTCTAAAGTGATTGTGGATTCCAAATGTTGTTTTATAATTTCTTTTCTGTGACCGTAAGTGTAGTATGTAGTTGTATTGCCGGTTTTCGTTGCTATACATCAACGACGATCGGTGTATGCATACTTACTTACGTTGATGATATGAGATATTATGTGTTGCTGTGATATATTATATTGGATCGTCGTGTTCTGAATAGCCGGGGTTTTATGTGAGATGAGGGTTTTTATATTTTCATTCATGTAAATTTCATTTGTATTTAATATTCTTTTATTGGGGCATTTCCGGGATGAGGTTCATGTCACCAGTGTATATTATGTACTTTTCCGCATTAGGTAGACCCAAGGAGGGGAGCACAAGTAAACGGGTTCTAGGGTCCAGTGGGAGGCCATCTCGAGGAGTCGAGACCGGGTCTCCTAACCCTAGAATTGGCAGTGTTACTTGCCGCTCTCGTAAGGGTCCAGGGATGTGGGTTTGGCTATTCATCGCGACCGTGGAATCCGTGTTTTATACATGCTCGTATTAAAAACACGGACATCCTAGTATATCCAATATTTCATATATGTTCTTCTGCTGCAATGTTCTGTGATGAGATCATATTACTGCATGAGACGAATGCTTATACTATATATATGCTGATATATAAAAATTACTGCTTTCGTTTCTTCTGTGATGCTTAGGAAGCATAAGCTGATGGGATTTATTAATGAGATTAATAAAAAGAAAAGAAACCTAAAAGATGTTGTAGAATCAAAACTTTATAAAAAGGGTAGCTACAGTTTTGCTTTGCATAGCGGTATATATGATATACCCTGCACCTTATTCGATGAGGAAAGAACCGAGATCCCTTCACCGGGAGTGACCTCTTTAGCTAAACTGGCAGATTCTACAAACTCACGGTTTAGTTTTTGATAGCTTATATAGTTCTTGCTTTGCACAGCGGTATATATGATATATCCTGCACCTTATTCGATGGGGAAAGAGCCAAGTCCCTTCACCGGGAGTGACCTCTTTAGCGAAACTAGAAGCCTCAAAAACACTCCTTTTCAAAATCACTTGTTTCTACAATGATATCAAGTTCATTACGCAATAGGTTTTCTGAAAAACCTGTCGTAGCCCTCCGTCATTTCAGGTAAAATTACTTAGTATTCGTGCTGCGTTTGTTGACCTTGTCAAGGCACTGTGTACGGTAGCTAATTAATGTTTATCTGGTAAAACATGAGATGTGATTGGATTAGGGTATCTGTACGGCCTTGTTGACCTTTTCAAGGGTCATGCGGGTAAGTTTAATTCAATCGGGAAATGACGGGTTGAACTTGACTTGCGATTTATGGTTTGTTGACCTTGTCAAGGTCATAGATCGCTAGGGGAAAAATATTATCGGGAATTTCAAGTGTTGAAATTTGAAATGAGATTGCATACCTTCTATGAGATAGATGGATCCTGATACCCACTACGAGTAAGAGTTACTCCAGGGAGAGTTTTACACAGGACAATTAGCCGATCAAGTAGGTGTCTAGAAAGGTGTTAACGGGGTTATGCCTCTGGGAAGATGAGGTTTATTTTAATTAGGTCTGTTCGAAAGCACGGGGAACCTCTCTCGAGTCGCGACACTGATCTGGCTGAAAGATTGACGAAATTGTAGGGTGTAATTAATCCCGGCTAATCTTACCTTTTAGGGTTTGAAGGAAGATTTGATAAAAACAGTGGGAGATATCCTGATTAGATAAGATAAAAACCAATCTAATCTTGCAAGAGTGTAACATTTCAAAATAATAAAATATTATTTTGGGAATTTTTATAATTTAATATTATTTTATTGATTATTTTAATATTAAATTTATAATTAAATACCGATAAATGGGAAATTTTTTGAAAAATTATGGAAAATTCAAAAACAATGTATTCTATGGAATTTTGTCATTTATAAGTTTTTATGAGCATTTATATGCTAATTTAGTGCTAATCGGGATTAAAAATCGCTAATCGGATTTTTGGCTTTTCTGTGCAAAACATGCACATATCATTTTTGGATTTGTGTTACATTTTTCTTACCATGGGTATTTTGGGTCTACTATTTGAGAGAGAAGGATTTGGAAAAGAAAAGAAATGAAAAGGAAAGAAAAGGAAAAAAAAGGAATGATGATGAGAGAGAGAGGGTAGGTATAGGTCAACCTTCACTTTTGAAACCATACTCCCATCATTTCCTCACACCCATTTCTCTCTCCCCTCTCCTAGAGCTTCTGCTGCTGCTCCCTTCCTCCCTCTTCCTCCTCCTTCAAATCCCCCAAAACACCATTAAAACAAACCCAAAACCCCAATTCCATTTCACAAAAAAGTATACACAAGCTCACAAGCTATAGAATGGACTAAGAAAGTTGATGTTTTGGTGCTGTGGGAAGATTCATGAGTCTCTAAGGAGGTAATTTCTGCACCCATTATAGTAGTATTTCATTACATGTGCTTCTATACTAGTTTCATATCGATATCGGGTGATTTTGGGCACTTTGGACAAATCTCGAGAGGGTTAAGGTTAAATTGAATTGTGTTAGTGTAGCTAAGCCCTATTAGTGACCCTTAAACCCCACTTAGTGCTACGAATCCAGATCCGACATTAAAAGACCTGGAACCTAAAAACAGATCAGTCCATGTCGGTTTGTAAGTGTTTAGAGCGTGCAGGTGAATCTGGAATGTGCTGGGAGTTTTTTTGGAAAAATAAACAAGTTCAGAGGCCCATTTGAGACCCTAGGAGAACCCTGTAGCTAGAAGAACCCCATTGGAGTACCCTGGGCCGGCCAGGCCGGTTTTCACTGTAGGGGGGCTCGGCCACTTAGTGTATGGTAGGAGCCAGGTTTCTACTGTAGGTCATATGCACCCTATACATCACTCTAGACTTGTTTGCTTGCCTTTGTTTGGCCTGAGACGAAATCTGGGATCATTTTCTTGGGTTGCTGCTTTGAATTTAGTTTTGTTTTTGCGTATTTTGATTTCCAGATTTTGGTATTTGTGCGTTATCTCGATCGGGTGACGTTTGTACGTCAATATCGAGTGATTTCGGGTTGTTTTGTGAAGGCTAACCATAGGTTCTAACCTATAGGCCTTTTAGCGTATCGTGTTGGTTTTCGCGTGTCGTTTTAACTTTCGATTTTGTTTTGATGCGATGCGATACGTGTGATATGTAGGTACCCCCACGGCGATCTGAGACGATGAAGAAGATGAAGGCGACACCGACACCGACACGCAGGATACAGGTGAGTAGATTATATCTACAGGGGGAAGTTGGGTGGATGGCGTATAGCACCCCCGTAGTCCGATATTAGGATAGTATATATATATACTCATGATAGCTTATAGTTTTGTGGATATTTGAGATGTGTTAGGTGTACTATAGATAGATTAGGGTTGGAAGTAAACTAGTGTAGTTCCTAGTCGCGAACCTTAGAGCAGGTTTACACCCACACACACACGTACTTATTGCTATACTTATACATTGATGATGAGGATAGTGGATGATGTTTAGAGATGAGTCGATGACATTGGGCATAGTGCCACGGGATCGGTGATACGATGTGATTCGTATTTGGGATACGACATGTGATTTTTAGCGGGCCTTTAGACGTGTGTTTCACACACGCACTTATATTTATATAGATGGTATTGATTTGTACTAGATTTAGATCAGTACCCCAGATCATGGGATATGATGATGAGGATACCAGATAATTGATGAGACAATTCTGATGTTGACTATATGGAAGCAGTGTACATGCATTATTCAGTTGTATCTAGTAATTTGATCAACCAAAACAAAAAAACTTGTGTATTATTTCGACCTTAGAGTCCCGCGTTGTTGTATTACGCTTTTCACGCTATTTGAGTTTTCCTTTGAGTTTTGATCCTCGCCCTTCGGCGTTGTATATTATATTGCTTGCGTGGATGTGACCGTCGATTGACGAAGAGGTAGCTTCCGCTTGGGGATGCATTTTATCATTTCATATATATTATTTATGTTGTACCCCGATCGGGGCCAGTATTTACAAAGGAAACTCTGCCAAAATTTTCAGAACTGTATGCCCAAATAAGTTTAGGGGAATTTGATCAGTCGGCTTAGGTAGTTAAGTAGCTTGCTTTGGAAGCTTGAGGATGTTTAGCTTGTACAAAGGGCCTTTCTGTTCTGTCAGAAGATTCTGGAGAATTCTGGACTTTGAAGTGGCTTGAATAGGTGTAGGCCTTGAACCAATAAACCTGAAGCTGAACTGCGCTGACATCATACGCACGTGGCCGCGGATCCGCGGCACCAAGGGCCTTTTGGCGGCGGATCCGCGGCCCAATAGTGGTCTTGGAGCATGGAATTTCTAGGGTTGCTTTGTTCTGGCTTTAGGTACATTTTCTGATATGTTGAATCTCATAATTCTTCCTTGATCACTGCCAGATCTCAAGTCTTGGACTTGGCGTATTTTTAACAGTACTTTTAACTGTTTCGGCTCCTCTCCTGGAATTTCCTGCACAGATTCTCGAGACAAGTGTTGCGCTATACAAAGATTATGCGATGCAATGATAAACGCTCAATTTTTCTTAAAATGTCGGTTTTAATATATAACACAACTAATTTGGTATTTTACGGCTGTTTTGCTAATATGTGCTATATTCATACCGAACACTTATAGATGAGTGCAACTGGTAGGGAAATTGACGTGTTAAAAATACATTATTTTCGACTGATCAAATTCCCCCAAACTTATTTTCGGTCGTCTCGAGCGAACAGTTTTATTAAAAAGAGAAGGAGAAAATAAAGAATGAGAAAAACTAACTAGCACACTTTCGTAGGCAACACGATTGCACTAAGCACGTGCAACAAGCCCTTAAACCTCTAGGTGTCCCTAGTAGGAGGAGTATTGTCTTCTGAGGGTTTTCAGCGGATTGCACCCACAAAATCCCATAATAAAAGGAAGACCGTGAAATTTACATCTAAAGACAAGAATTGTAAAAGAAAGACTTTGAAAATTAGGGTTTCCAACCATGCTAGCTTTTCGGTTGTCATGAGCCCTTTCTTAATAATCATGAAAAAATGTTAGAAATCACATCATCCCTCAATAAAACATCGTCTTTATTCTTCATTCTTATCTTTCTTCCAAACATCGATCATATAACCCTACGTGTGTGTAAAGAACATCCCTACACCCAGAGAATTCAATTCAAGCTATCATACTCTTGTCCATCTGCCTCAGTACTTTTTAATTAATGAATATTTAGATGAATTTGCTCACACATTTTCATGCGACCGTTAATACTTCTTGAGGTACTAACCGACCAATTACTCATGTGCTTGCTTATTAGGTGTATTTCCTCGTCTTGCACCACCTAAGGCTTACCAGTGACTCCCAGACCAGTTGGTCTAAGGCACTAGGTGAAGAGGCACCCTCGCTATATTTTTTTATTGCTGCCTTGGCGATAACAAAACCAGTGTTCATTTTTCTCTTTTCACCATTTATATTTTATTCATTTTTTTTTATTTCCTTCATACTTTTGGCTTTTAGACAAGAGCATTTCAAGGTATCCTCTACTATCTCGAGTTTCAAGTTGTGTGTAAGTGCGAATAGCAGGGTATCAACGTTCAAAATGTTTGGCTTCCAGAATAGGAACTATTTTTCAGACTTATTTTTATCCTCAGATTAGTGACTTCTTTCATCTTACTAACCCTTGGGACAACGGCTCATAACTACTTATTACTAGTTCGTATAAGAAAACTTTCAATTTTCTTGGTTTTCTTAAATTTTTCTAATCTTTTGGATGTAATTTTTCACTATCTAATCTTTTATTATCTTATTTATGTACAAAAATATTTATTTATTTATTTTTTGAAATTTTTGAAATTTTTATAGGTTTTTAGAAAATGCTTTGTGCTTATGCAAAGTATGATGCAAAAAATGCGCAAATAAGCACAAACCTCCCCCAAACTTGTTTTCAACAGTGTCCTCACTGTTGCCATCCGCTATATCTCGAAAAAAAAACTGTAAGCTTGGGAGGAAATTTATTAATGGGGGAAATATATTTAAGTGAAGATCCTCCCCTAAACTTATTCTTTTCACTCACCTCCATTCAAAAGATGATGCAGTAATTTACAGGACATGGAGATGAGACGGAGGAATTTTAATCAAGATAAAATGGCTCCTGTAAGAACAGGAGCTCGTCCGTGGGTTCAGTGGAAAAATACGGCTTTAATCTATGTCCATTCACTTTGAAAAATGTACCATTTTTAACATTTTCTACCTCAACTGCCCCGTGCGGGTATACAGACCGCACGATAAAAGGTCCCTTCCACCGAGATCGTAGCTTACTCGCGTGAAGGTGTAGTCGTGAATCATAAAGAATGACTTGTTGACCAGGTGTAAAAGTTTTCCTCAAAATATTTTTATCGTGAAATACCTTAGTCCGATTCTTTACAATTACAGCGTTATCATAAGCTTCATCGCGGAGTTCGCTTAGCTCGTTTAATTGCAGCTTCCGAAAGTTGCAGGCTTGATCTAAGTCAAAGTTGATTTCTTTAATAGCCCACATTGCTTTGTGCTCAATCTCGACTGGAAAGTGACAAGCCTTCCCAAACACTAACCTATAAGAAGACATCCCTAGATCGGTTTTATATGCAGTTCGGAATGCCCAAAGAGCATCCGTCAATTTGGTCGACCAATCTTTTCTATTCTTCGCAACAGTCTTCACCAGGATTTGTTTGATCTGTCTATTTGAAATCTCAGCCTGCCCGCTCGTTTGGGGATGATAGGGTGTGGAAAGTTTGTGGTTGATTGCGTATTTCCGCATCAAAGTCTCGAAAGACCAGTTGCAGAAATGTGTCCCGTTATCGCTAATGATAGCGCGTGGGTGTCCAAATCGCGAAAAGATGTTTTCTTTTAAGAACTTAATGACAACCTTCTTGTCATTAGTGCAACAAGGAATAGCTTCAACCCACTTTGAGACGTAATCAACCGCAAGCAGTATGTACAGATTCCCAAAGGAGTTGGGAAAAGGACCCATAAAGTCAATGCCCCAAACGTCAAAAATTTCAACCACTAAGATGGGTTGCTGTGGCATCTCATTTCTCCGGGAAATCCTACCCGTGTGTTGACACTGTGCACAGGTTTTGCAATGATCAAATGCGTCTTTGAACAAGGTCGGCCAATAAAAACCGCATTGCAAAACCTTCTCCGCCGTCTTTTTAGGACCGAAGTGACCCCCACATGCCTGATCATGACTAAAAGATAGAACACTCTTGAATTCCTCATTCGGAACACACCGGCGAATGATCTGATCAGTACAATACTTAAACAGATAGGGTTTATCCCAGTAAAAGTGTTTTACTTGGGATAGAAAACGATGTTTGTCTTGTTTTGTCCAATCGCTGGGTATTAGTCTCGTAGCAAGATAGTTCACAATATCCCTGAACCAAGGTTCATCGGATACGTTCAAGAGTTGTTCGTCCGGAAAAGAATCATTGATCGGCAGGGTCACAGGTGAAGAAGAGATGCATGAAAGATGGTCGGCTACAACGTTTTCACATCCTTTCTTATCTTTGATAACAAGATCAAATTCTTGTAATAGAAGGATCCAACGTATTAGCCTACCTTTAGCATCCTTCTTCGCCAAAAGATGTTTCAAGGCGGAGTGGTCAGTGTACACAACAATTGGTGAGCCAATCAAGTAAGGCCTGAATTTTTCTAATGCAAATACAACCGCCAAAAGTTCTTTTTCAGTAGTTGTATAGTTATTTTGAGCATCTTTCAGGGTCTTACATGCATAATATCATGTGTGGCATCTTTTCAATATGCTGTCCTAAAACTGCACCAACTGCAAAATCCGATGCATCACACATAAGCTCAAAAGGGTGGTCCCAATTTAGAGACGATAGAACGGGGGCTGTAGTAAGGGAGTGTTTGAGTGAGTCGAATGCTGCCTCACAATCCGAGTCAAAGTGGAAGTTCGTATCCTTGGCCAAGAGAAGAGTTAAGGGTCTAGCAATTTTGCTAAAATCCTTAATGAATCTCATGTAAAAGCCTGCATGGCCAAGAAAAGATCGGATATCCTTGATTCTTTTGGGATGAGGAAGGTTTTGAATGACATCTATCTTAGCTCTGTCAACCTCAATGCCTTTTCGTGAAATAACATGTCCAAGCACAATTCTCTCTTGGACCATGAAATGTCATTTTTCCCAATTCAATGTTAAGTTCTTCTCTTTGCAACGAGTAAGAACTGCGTCAAGATTTGATAGGCAGTCAGAAAAAGAGTCTCCGAAAATCGAGAAATCGTCCATGAAAATCTCCAAAAAATTCTCGACCATGTCAGAGAATATCCCCATCATACACCGCTGAAATGTAGCGGGAGCATTGCATTACCCAAAGGGCATGCGTTTATAAGCAAAGGTACCAAAAGGACAAGTAAATGTGGTTTTATCTTGATCCTTTTTGGCAATGGGGACCTGATTATAGCCAGAGTATCCGTCCATAAAGCAATAATACTCACGTCCAGCTAAGCGTTCCAGCATCTGGTCAACGAAAGGTAGAGGAAAGTGGTCTTTCCTCGTAGCGGCATTGAGTTTTCTGTAATCAATACATACACGCCACCCAGTTTGGGCGCGTGTCTGAATTAACTCATTTGCCTCATTGGTAATGACTGTGATGCCAGATTTCTTAGGGACAACATAAATTGGACTCACCCATTGGCTATCGGAGATTGGGTAAATGATACCATTGTCAAGGCATTTGACGATCTCTTTCTTCACCGCATCCTTCATGACGGGGTTCAACCGTCTCTATGGTTCTCGGGTTGGTTTGGCATCATCCATCAAGTGTATATGATGTTCTACAATCAAGGGACTAATCCCTTTGATGTCCTCCAAGGTCCAACCAAACGCTTGCCTATTAGATCTCAATACCGTCAAAAGTGCATTCTCTTGCTCTGATGCTAGAGAAGCGGATATGATAACCGGTAAAGACTCATTCTCACCTAATATGCATATTTAAGATGAGAAAGTAAAAGTTTGAGATCTAATGCTGGCGGAGAAATAATAGAAGGTGGGATCATCGAATGATTTTCGGAGTCACAAAGAAGCTCATAGCCTGTGAAAGATACAGACTCGGATGTTGATGAGTCAGGAGTGTCGGACTCAAGCGTGGAAAATGCGTCCTCACTAAGATGTGCAAGATCAAACATTGATGTGGTAGTGTCGTCGAGATCTTCAAAACAAAGTTCATCAACTCCACAACTTTCGAGAGCAATCTCATAGACAGAGCACACATCAAGTATATGAGCAGAGGGTTCAGATGGCTGACTTCCAATTTTGTAGATGTTTAGTTCAATTGTCATATCTCCAAATGATAGGTTCATTGAACCGTTTCTACAGTTAATGACAGCATTGGAAGTGGCAAGGAGTGGTCGACCCAAAATCACCGGAATTTGACTATGTGGGTTTGCTATAGGTTGTGTATCGAGAACAATGAAGTCCACAGGGAATACAAATTCCCCGACTTTTATCAACACATCCTCTAGTTCACCCCTAGATTTGGTGATTGAACGGTCTGCCATTTGGAGAGTGCTGTGAGCTGGTTTCAACTCTCCAATCCCTAAATGCTCATAAACACAGTATGGAAATTGGTTAACACATGAGCCAAGGTCTAGAAGAGCACGGTTGATGTTTTTACCCCCAATAGAAATCGAGATTGTAGGACATCCTGGGTCCTTACATTTCTTTGGTAGCTGTGGGGTAAAAGCAGTGCTTACATTATTAGTCATGAAGACCTTCTTTGGCACTTGAGTCTTCCTCTTCCTAGTGTACAAGTCTTTAAGAATTTTCGCATAAGCGGGGACTTGTTGAATAGCATCTAGGAGAGGGATGTTGATGTTAACCTGTTTGAACATTTCCATAATCTTCTCCATATGTGGACTCGATTTGTTACCCCTTAACCGATTAGGATAAGGACCTTTAGCAATAAGCGCTGGGTCCATCATAGGAGAAGGTGGTGTGTGTAAACGTGATCCAAGAATAGGAGTGGGGATCGTCTATGGAGGAAGAGAAGAGGTGGGCTGAGGTGTCGAGCCTAGAGGGAAACGGAGAATAGGCTCGTGAGAAGGCGGTAGGGTAAAAGAACAAGGATCAGAAGTAGAAGTGTGTGTGTAAGGAAAGGTCTCAGCCGGGGTGTTATTGATAGATCTTTCAGTATCATCAATCTCTTCCCCAACATGATTATTCAGCACTCTTCCTGATCTCAACGTTGTGATGGAATTTACATTGTAATGCCCAGTATTTGGTAGGGGTTGAGACAGAAGTTTCCCTTTCTCTCTCGAACCCATTTCGCCTTTTAGTCGGCCAATTTCTGCTTCCATTGATTTTAAATTCTCAGCTTGGAGGTCAGAGTTTTTCTCAAATTTATCGAGGGAAGACCTAAATTCAGCCGACATTCGTTTCATGTACATTTCAAAAGTCCGTTCGAGTGAAGCGGAGAGATCAGTACTAGTCAACTGTGCAGGATTATACGGTGCATGCGTGTTGACTGGATCTTGAAATTTTTGTGATTGGTAGGGGTGCTGAGTCAGGTGAAATGGTTGCTGTTGTGGTGGAAGAGCCCTTTGGAAATTGTCTTGGTTTGGAACCGTGTTTTGATTTTGTGATTGGTTCCAAACAAAATTAGGGTGATTCCTCCAACCCTGATTATAAGTGGAAGAAAATGGATCGTTTCAAGGTCTTTGAAAAGCAGCATTGGTATGCTCATGACCTTGAAATGGAGAATTCAATGGACATTCTTCCGTCAAATGAGAAGGATCAGAACAACATCCACATACAGTTTTAGAGAGTGACATTTGATTTAGGGCTGCAGCTAAAAATTTGTTTTCCATAGTCTCGAGTTTCTTATGTATAGCTGAAATTTCAGCTCTAACTCCTATGGAAACATCCGATTGGTTATTGCCACCCCTAGACGATGGACTCACAGCCTCCCACTGTAAAGATTTTTCAGCGAAATCTTCTAAGTATTTCCAAGCTTCCCCATCGTCTTTAGTCATCAAATTGCCTTGACACATGGCTTCAAGGTTCTGTTTAGTGGTAGGGTTAATGCCCTCATATATGATTCGGCACAGATCCCATATAGGGATTCCGTGATGTGGACATTGAACCAACAGATCCTTGAAGCGTTCAAAATACTTCGAGAATGGTTCATTTGGAAGCTGGGTAAATTGATTTATTTTGCTATGGACTCGAGCTGTCTTGTGATTAGGGTAGAATTTCTTAAGGAATGCTGCAACGAATTCTTTCCAATTCGTAATGGAATGTGTGGTAGTGTTATACAGCCACTTATCGGCTATATCGCACAGGGTAAATGGAAGAAGACGTAGACGCATAGCATCCACAGAAAGTTGTGACGTACCCATCATTGCGCATACATTTTCAAATTTTGTAATAAAGACATATGCGTCTTCAGACTCGAGACCGTGGTATTTGGGTAGAAGGTTGATGTATTGGGGTTTAATCTCAAAATTGTCCCCGTTGGCTAGTGGAATGGATAGACAGGTCAAAAGAGGACCTCGCATAGGATAGCATCTCTCTTGGAGAGAGATGCCGGGTGGATTCTGCGCTCCTGCGGACGGCGGCAGAGTAGTGGTAAAGAAGTTCGATGGAGAAGTGACCATCGAAGTTGGTGTGGTGGTGGGTAAAGAAGAAGTAAATGTAGAAATACTGATTTCGGAGTCGATCGGGGGAACGCGGACAAGTCGGGCACTAGAATCCCGTGTCCAGCCTATCTTGCACTAAAGGTTTTAGTACAAGTGGTAGCGTTAATATAATTAGGGGAAATGAATGAAGTGGTGTTTGTTTTGAAAAAGAATACGGATTTTTGAAAAAATGATGCAAATCACAACAAATGCAACAAGCAACCCTAAGTCTAGTGGTCACCTAGGTCAAGGCTCTAGACCGCTCCTAGCTGCCAAAATACAAGTCGCAGGATCAATCCTCCACTGCCTCTTTGTCTCTTCTGTGGCCAGGTAAGTGCCAGGTAAGTGGGAGGTTCTCCACTATGTAAGTAGTGGGCCTAATTAAGTAACCACCTGCCTTAGACACACTTGCCTTAGACACCACAAAAGAAACGCGGATAAGCAATAGATTACCCACGGCCTTCTCCTATCCTAAGTGAGCGCGACGGTCCTTAGAGTCAAGTCTAGATTTCTTTTAGTTAATGAGGGTAATGCAGATGCAATTTTGTGATTTTCGGGGCTTAGAAAGGGTAATGAACTCCCCACCTAATCCGAATTTGGCCGTGCCCCTTTAAATTCCGTATTAATATGCAAACAACCAAGAATCAAAACACGCACACTTTTTAATGCTTTTTGCGGCGTTGCGAATTATTTGCAAAGAAACCTGCAGCGAATTATTTGCAAAGAAACCTGCAGCAAATTGTTAATGGAGCAGTTTGAGAAGGAGATAAGAAAGTCAAGAAGTCACCTGAGATTTTCCGTACACTGTTGCTACATGCTGCCGCGTTTCCGCCGCGGGAGGCTTATAATGCCACGGATCCGCCGCGATTCAACAAGTTCACTGCACAAAAATTTTACAGAAAGCCTCTGTTCACTCCCTGAACTCTCTGGAATATTCCAAATATTTTTCCAATTGCACAGCAGACTCCAGATTTCCTTGCAACAAATCACGACGAGTTGTTTAGTATTTGTGCGAGTTTAGATCCAAAAATTTTGATGGAATAAATTTTTCAACTCAAATTTCAAAAACAAACGAATTAGCGCACTATCCCCGGCAACGGCGCCATTTGATTGAATGAATTCTCGGTGTGTAGGTATAAAATATATAGAAATCACAACCAAAGAAATTTTTGACCGCAATCAATAACGGTGTCGATTGTAGCACGTTAGCGAGTGCGGATCGTTCATAGGGAAAGTGAGATCCGTTCGAATTTAAATTATATGAATTGAAAATTAAAAAGAAAAGAAAAGACAATTCAATAAAAGATTTATAAAATTGAAGTTCAAGAATTATCTAGATCTAAATCTAAAATCAAGAAAACATTTAAAATCAAGAATTAAGAATTGATGATATCCAATCCAAATAGTAATCAAGAATCGAAGTGAGGCTCGTAGGAATCGATCGAATCTATAGACGCGATGAAATCTATTGATTACGTTTTCTTATCCATCGATGATTTTATACTAGATCGATGATGATCAACGAGAATTAGGGATTTCTTGCGGAAACTAGGGTTTCATCATCTATCCCTTCTCCTTTCGTTGATTTCATTCACATTCTAGCCTCTAGTAAATTCAAGAATCGATCGTGGATCCTTAATTAAGAGCGAACACAATCAAGAAAGCATCGCTTGAAACTAGGTCGTCGATTCTTCAATTTGCTAAAGTTTACAAAACTCATTGGACTTAAGAATCGTTTCAAGATTTGTAACATCATCATCTATTGATTCTCTCGACTCCTTCATGAGCGGAGTTTTACTCAAACATCATAAAAAGAAACATAATCAAGAATTGAGATCGAATTATGATGCAAGAATGTAAAGAAAGCAAGATTAAAGAATTTTCACCTTTATTATTCAACAATTCGTTACACTTCGCTCAAACACTACAAGAAATTGAGGAGAGAACGAGATCGTCGAATTTAGCGTCGCATCGTCTCCGTGAGTCGCGGATCGTCTTGGATCACTTGCTCGGATAAAGATCGGCTTCGCTCCAAAAGGATGTTGATTTCTCACTTGATTTGTATTCGGTGTTCTTGATTTTTAGCATGGATTTGATTGGATTAGGGTTAGGGTTACAAGTTGTGTCACTCAACTTGTGTTGGGGAATTGGAGAACAACCTTTGAAGTGAAGCCTTAGGGTCTCTTTTATAGCCTTGATTAGGATTAGCTTCCTTTAGAAGCTAGGTTTAGTTTAGCTTCCCTTGTAAGCTTGGTAGTTAGGTAGAAGCTTCTAGAGGTAGTTAGTTAGGCTTAGCTTCCTTCATAAGCTTGGAGGTTAGGGAGAAGCTTCTAGGCTTAGGTAGTTAAGTAGCTTGCTTTGGAAGCTTGAGGATGTTTAGCTTGTACAAAAGGCCTTGTTGTTCTGTCAGAAGATTCTGGAGAATTCTGGACTTTGATGTGGCTTGAATAGGTGTAGGCCTTGAACCAAGAAACCTGAAGCTGAACTGCGCTAACATCACACCCACGTGGTCGTGGATCCGCGGCGCCAAGGGCCTTTTGGCCGCGGATCCGCGGCCCAATAGTGGTCTTGGAGCATGGAATTTCTAGGGTTGCTTTGTTCTAGCTTTAGGTACATTTTCTGATATGTTGAATCTCATAATTCTTCCTTGATCACTGCCAGTTCTCAAGTCTTGGACTTGGCATATTTTTAATAGCACTTTTAACTGTTTCGGCTCTTCTCTTGGAATTTCCTGCACAGATTCTCGAGACAAGTGTTGCGCTATACAAAGATTATGTGATGCAATGATAAACGCTCAATTTCCCTAAAAATGTCGGTTTTAATATATAACACAAGTAATTTGGTATTTTACGGCTGTTTTGCTAATATGTGTTATATTCATACCGAACACTTATAGATGAGTGCAAATGGTAGGGAAATTGACGTGTTAAAAATACATTATTTTCGACTGATCAACACATATTGATTTATATCCGCATACTTTCATGCATATGCTTTTATGATATTTTCGTGCATGATGTTGTTGTGTCATTTGTTGACCTGTGGACGAGATCCACATGCATACAGGCTTTGATTACATGGTTGGATGACATCCACATACTTATAGACTTGATGATATAGTTGACACTGATTTCATTGATGATACCTCATATTTATGATATATTGCTACCAGAGGAACTGACACGAGTACTTGGTATTTACACTTATGTATAGATGTTTATCCTTGCCACCTTATCATGCTTCAGACTTTATCATATTGAGGATATATATATTACTGATCGTATTGACCTAGGATTGAGTCGTACATTCGATTTCTTCTCTGTGATGTTTAATACTCACGAGTTGGCAACTCACCCCCGTTGTGCCACAGTTTCTTGCAGTTTTGCCGTACAGGTTCGTTGCGGTTTTGCTGGTACACTGTCCATTTTCGGGTGATTGCTTTGGTAGGTAGAATCACATGTATCGTGACCACCATTGTATATTTATATTCAGTTGTATCTAGTAAACTCCATCAACCAGACTTGTATATTTTATTTCGGACTTAGAAAACCTGTTGTTTATTCTTTCAACCTTAGAGTTGCTCGTTGTATTATTATGGTTTACTTGATTCTTTTGAGTTTCTTTTGAGTTTTGATCCTCGCCTTTCGGCGTTGTATATTATATTGCTTGCGTGGTTGTGACCGTCAATTGACGAAGAGATAGCTCCCGCTTGGGGATGCCTTTATATATATTTCATGTGTTGTACCCTTTTGGTGCCAGTATTTACAAAGGAAACTCTGCCGAAATTTTCAGAAAAGACTTGAGATTTTAAAAATGCATACTTCGACTTATGTTATTAAAACCACTTGTTTTAAAACATGTTTTCTTCACTTCTTCCTTAAAATGGTTTAGATTTCTGAGATTTTTGGCTTACTTGAATTAGATGGGGTCCTATAGACTTCATATGATTCAAGTACCAGTCACGTGCCATTTTTGGTCGTGACAAAGTTGGTATCAGAGCGCTAGGTTAAGGTTGATTCGAGTCTATGTTTGACTATGCGGAGTCTAAGGCGTTTATATATATTCGGAACCTAGGCTTGACCTTACGGAACTTAGACTTAGTCGAGGGGGTATTAGACCCGAACTTTCGTCGCATAGGTTGACCTTGGTTGATGGAGTAGGTGGCTTAAGGAGAGTGACGTACCGTGTGTATGTTCCACGGCATATATACGTTACGCTACTCTGCTTAAGAAGCCTTAGGATGTACATTTCCTTGCACATCATTATATTCATTCATATGATCTATCATCATCATTATCGGTTTATGGTTTTGCTGCCACGATTACACGGGCAGAGAGAAAGAGCTATAGCTAGAGTTGCGGTCAGCACGAGCTCGTCACAGACGAGGACTGACCAGAGCGTGCTTCCAGGGACACACGATTGCATAGATGTATCGTCCTATTCTGTTTTTCACGTCATGAGCGTTTGATGGATCGCTTTTACAAGATTTCTCGGACGTGCAGATCAGCACCAGAGGATTGGGCCACTGCTAGAGGCCAGCCAGAATATGATGACCGTCGATGCACCGATTATACTTGATGATTGAGGCACTGTTCAGCGTGCGGACGAATGAGCCAGTTGCTGCTGCGAATGATGAGATATCTCCCCCGATGTTTGGAGCTATTGCCGCACGAATCGTACTTAGAGATATGATAGAAGATCGCTAGTCACCCAAGGAGGAATGACTAGGACATGTGATTCGTTGCCTATCCCGATGCGAGGTCATCAGATTGATTGATTCCAGCCAGAGACGACTTCATGCAGGTACGTTGAGAGTCGATAGAAGACGATTGAATGTTAGAAACCCATCTTTCCAAGTTTAAAGTATTCGGAGAAACATGCAAGTAATTCCGTGGACCCTTTAGAAGAATGAAACCCTAACTCGATATAATGACCATAAGAACGCTTTGAAACCTTAGGGTTGCAGCAGTATAGCGGTGCTATTAATGAGGCTTGGGTTTGCCCTTCTACGGCTGGTCCATAGGTACCGTGGCATGTACTGGAATACTATTAAACTGTACTCGAGATGTTGATCTCTTGGGGGATTATGGAACTTTGACGAATCAATTGGAAAGTTCGATATTGTTCGGATATCATGTGATAGGATACATTGCTTGGGAGACTCCAGATACGAGTATAGCCGTTGGAGTGCAGTCCATGCAGCCACGAAGAGACGAGTCCGAATCAGTCGACATTAGAGAAAAGTGGAGTAAGAGGTTCGTACGAGATTTCGACGAGATGACGTTCCACTCCGCTGACATCAGAGAGGTGATACGCATGCAGAGGCGTTGTATATGGATATATCTTCCAGAAGGAGTCATGACGAGTATGCATCCGTTCCGGAAAAAGAAATAGATTTAGTAAAGGGTGATAACTTCCGGGCAGTTCGGCAGAAACGAGATTTGGGGGAGACTTCGACAAGATCTTTCTAGAATACAATACGAGAAGACTTGGACCTAGGATTATTACGCACACCCAGTAGGCCAGAGTTCGACATCGTAGACGTGATATGTTATGAGTGGCCATGACAGTTGGCTAGAGATCTTTAGAGGATGTGCCAGAGCGGGACTGTTTCCGCCCTTTTTGATTTCGGTATTTTGGACGATTTATTTGCATGATTGAGATTTTGTGCACTACAGTTGCACTTGACTTCGATTTGATGATATTCGAGATGTTGATTTTGATTTCATGCCTATGGCATGCTTGTGATTTGACTTGTGCTTTCGGTATAGTTTTCATGCACTTTTGGTATTTTGATTCGATTTTGTACACGCTGATGCACATGGTTGTGAGATTATATACCACGGTATACCTGATTTGGATTGAGATTTGTTGTATACCGTCGATTTCGATTGCGATATTCGATATTTGTTTTCGTGCACCATGTGAACTTGATTTGGATTCTTGCGCATACTTGACGAGCTTGATGCGATTTTGGTGCACACCAGATGCACTAAATCGAGATTCCTCATTCATATCAGATGCACTTGATATTGCTGTCATGTACACACGTTGCCATTGACAGGTGTTTCGTGTACACCCGTTGCACTTAGATTTTGTTTCTGTGCACATGTATGGCATATTGATGGATTTCGATTTCCATGCACACCAGACGCACGTGACATTCTTATATACATTTTGGGATTAATTTCCTTTGAGCAGCATGTTTTATGATATTTACTGTTTGATATAGTGACTAAGCAGGACTAGTCCGAGGACAGTACCTGAATATATTTTTACATGCATTGATTGTTATCGAAGGGATTTCCAAAAAGGAGCTATAGTCTCAGTATTTACCTATGTGTCCGAGATGACACGAGACATTTAACAAGGAAACCCTTCTAAATTATTTTCAAAACGGCGGGACGTGTATGTTAAACAAAGGGTATATATATAGTTATTTTTTTACAATAGACGTCCGCCACTGTGCAGTGATACGCGCATTGCACAGCAACTTGAAAAGGTTTGGCATGCATTCCTTTCAGATGTTTTGATGATGTTTACATGTATAGTTTTGATGTATATCATGTTGGTTTTCGTATTGGATTTAGACATTAGTGTCTTCACCATAACTCCGATGATTACGGGATGCTTGACAGAGTTTGGATTTTGGTTTATATACTCATTTTTCATGTGTATGCATTGCGCTACGATGTGTTTTATGTATTTATGATTTTGGAGCCCCGGCGACTTGACCTTTTTGCTGAAATGTTTTAGTATTTGAGGGGTTTAAATTTAAATTCGGGGACCGAATTTCTTTAAGGGGGAAGACTGTAACATTTCAGAAAATTAAAATATTATTTTTTGGAATTTTTATAATTAAATAATAAATATTATGAATATTTTATTAGGGCGGTATAATTAAATACCGATAAACTGGGAAATATTTGGAAAATTATAAGAATTTCTGAAATGAGGGCGTTTTATGTGATATAGGGAAATTATAGATTTTTATAATTAATTATACACTATTTTAATGTTAATCGCGATTAAATATCGCTAATCGTGGCATAAGCCGGATTTGTGCATATGACATGCACCCTGTCTTTTGCTAAAAATTTCAACATTTTCTACCATGGCTTTTCTTATTTCTTCATGCTTGGTTTGCATTTTAAAATGAGAGAAAAATAAAACAAAATAAAAGAAAAGAAAAAGAAAATGTTAAAGAAAGAGGTATGGGCAAGAGAGAGAGGGTGAGGGGTCAAACCTTGGTCTTGGTTATTCTCTCCATCATTATTTCCTTCATTTTTCCCTCTCCTCCCCCAACCATGGCTGCCTCCTCCCTCCTCCTTCCTCAAACATCTCAAAACATCATCAAAAACTCATCAAAAGTTCATCTCTATTTCATTAAAAATGTGCACAAACTCCCTACAAACACTTTGGCCCAAGAAAACTAGGATTTTGGACACTTGGGGCAACTCAAGAAATTTCTTGAGTTGCCAAATGAGGTAATCTCTTTACCATTAGTGTAAAATTTCATTCACTTTTGTATCCATGCATGTTTAGAATCGATTTAGTGTGAATACGTGAACTTTGGAAATTTCTAGAAGAGGTTAGTGTTGGAATTCAATCCAAAGGTGTAATTGAGGTTAGTAGAGACCTTATAACCCCTCTAGAGTTAGTTTCATGGATTGAAACCTGAGATAGAACCCTAAACCTAGAAACCACGATATCGGGAAATTGTGGATTTTCTGATGGTATATAGATATCTGCTAACACCCGGGGACACTAGGAATTATTTTGCAAACGCTGTGATACATGCAGGCACCTAGGAAGACACCACAGAGACCAGAGCCCCAAATACCCAACCCAGGCCGCAATTTTATTCTTCCTTGCCGCAAATTGCGTCCAGGCTAGGGAAGAATGCCTCCGTGTTTGGTCCAGGGCTTTTATTTCAGTAAACTAGACCCTTACTATATGCAAAATTGGCTAATTTCACCTAGGCTAAAATCTGGAAGTGTTTTACAAAGTTTCTGAATTCGTTTTGCGGCATTTAATGAATTGGAATTTGGTATTTGTGTTTTACCTCGGTCGATTCGCGTTTATACATCAATCGTCAAGAGTTGTTGGTTATTTGTGCATGCTTAGACCATAGGTTTTAACTTATGTACGTTTCGTATAGCGTTTTGTTTATCGTTCGCGATTTCAGTTTACGGTATCTTGTGTGTATATATGTAGGTTCCCTCGAGTGGACTTGAATGACAAGGACGAGCGCGGCATCATCGACTTCGGCAAGTAAGGATCAGGTGAGTAGATCTATATCTATGAGGGATGTCAAGTGGATGGCGTATAGCACCGCCACATATTTTTGATGGAAACCGATATATAGAATATGGTTAAGAAAACCTAGGTTAGAAAACTAAGGATATGGTTTAAAAAGATAGTTAGAGATGATGTGAAGGATTGAATATGTATATCGAGGGATGAGATGAAAGCTTTAGGGATATGAAAAGGCAAGGTGAATCACGACTTATAGATAGGTAGTTACACTAGAATAAGTATGAGTTTAGAGTAGCATGAAACTTGATTAATAAAGTCGATGTATATATAAAAGATGATTTAATGTGATGAAAAGAATATACGAGGTGATAAGCTGACTTGATTGATATTTCGGTATACGGATGCGAGTCGATTGAGATGACTGATACCTTTGCCAGCCCCTTGATATGAGATTGTTATGGTTGTGACCCGGGGATATAGGTATACAGAATTATATAATGTTGTGAATCTTGATTGATATGTCGTACGAGACGTTAGGTCCGTACCCCTCATTGTTATATAGGATGATAGGATTCCTAATGGTTTAATGTCGCCGTACGATGATTTTCCGTACGTGATGAATTTGACTTGATGTTTGATCCATACCCTTGACTTGAGGATGCCGTATGATGGATTATACCATACGTGATATTGTGAGGCTGGATGCCGATTGATAGATTCACCGACTCGGTCATGTTAGTTACGTATACCTGTCAGCATTTGCATACGATTTACTTTATGCTGCGCTCACGTCACTCTCATTGCATTACCTATACCTGTGTCAGTATACCTACACCATTATCGATGACGCGTATGCTACACTTACACAGATTTGCCGGCTCACACACTTCATCTTCGATAATTGCCCTGTCACTACACAGTAGGATTGCTGCATCATGATATGACTCCTAGCATGATTTACCTGCTATAGTTACATATACACCTTTATACGATATTGCATTTGACTTTGGAGAAGTTGGGAACCACATGATATATTTAAAAACCGGATTTATTTAAAAGAGCGTCTTTCCCTTGATATGTGCATATTACTGTTCCATGCAGCATGATATACGGATATGCTTACATTTCTGTTATATGTCGCATACATCATGTTTTATGATTATAAGCTTTGAGATATGTTGTTTTCATGAGATTCCTGGATTTGAGAACCGTGGTTATTTCAAAATAAAGTATTTATTTTTTTAAAAACCCGGTTTCTCTTGATATGATATTTTAGTGCGTCCACCATGCGTTTTCTCGGTTCTGAGACGTGTGATATGTGAAACCCGATTCAAGGAGCTGTAGGCACCGTCTGCGGGTACATGGTAGACCCGGTGAGGTACCCCGGGGCAAGAAGACTTGTATTGTTAGACGGTGAGCCTGGCAGGGAGTACTACCTACCGGTGATAGTATTTAGACTCGGCAGTTATCCAGAGGATACTGACCGGAGTAATGAGATGGATATAAAGGCCGACCAGATTTTGCGGCGCCTGAGGGCCGATCTGAGGATGCGGCGCCAGAGCTATATGAGGATTTACGTGTCGATGCTGGATACGGGTTTCATGATGTTTTCGAGTGTTGATGCTGGACATTCACGTTCCATGATATTGATGTGTCGCGAGGGACACACGTTGATTTATATCCTCATACTTTCATGCATATGCTTTTATGATATTTACGTGCATGATGTTGTTGGGTCATTGATTGAGCCGTGGACGAGATCCACATGCATACAGGCTTTGATTATATGATTGGATGACATCCACATACTTATAGACTTGATGATATAGTTGACACTAATTTCATTGATGATACCTTATATTTATGATATGTTGCTACCTGAGGTACTGACACGAGCACTTGGTATTTACACATATGTATAGATGTTTACCCTTACCACCTTATCATGCTTCAGACTTTATCATATTGATGATATATATATTACTGATCATATTGACCTAGGATTGTACGATTTCTGCTCTGTGATGTTTTCTACTCACGAGTTGGCAACTCACCCCCGTTGTGCCACAGTTTCTTGCAAGTTTTGCCGTATAGGTTCGTTGCGGTTTTGCTGGTACACTGTCACTTTTCGGCTGATTGCTTTGGTAGGTGGACTCACATATATCGTGACCACCATTGTATATTTATATTCAGTCGTATCTAGTAAACTCCATCAACCAGACTTGTATATTTTATTTCGGACTTAGAAAACCAGTTGTTTATTCTTTCGACCTTAGAGTCGCGCGTTGTAATATTATGGTTTTCTTGATGCTTTTTGAGTTTCTTTCGAGTTTTGATCCTCGCCCTTCGGCGTTGTATATTATATTTCTTGCGTGGTTGTTACCGTCAATTGACGAAGTGCTAGCTCCCTCTTGTGGTTGCCGTTATATATATTTCATGTGTTGTACCCTTTTAGGGCCAGTATTTAAAAAGGAAACTCTGCCGAAATTTTCAGAAAAGACTTGAGATTTTAAAAATGCATACTTCGGCTTATGTTGTTAAAACCACTTGTTTTAAAACAAGTTTTGTTCACTTCTTCCATAAAATGGTTTAGATTTCTGGGATTTTTGGCTTACTTGAATTAGATGGGGTCCTATAGAATTCATATGATTCAAGTGCCAGTCACGTGCCATTTCGGGTTGTGACATAGCAGTTCTAATGTGACACTTGTACAGGTTAGTCTATAGACCCGAGATCGTTATAGAGTCATGTGTGTACTCCCACTGTACTTTGATCTCCACCCTACCACAGCTCTACTGAGTCGTGCAAACAGGTGGATTTTGGGTACAGTCCCGAGGCACATAGAGGCAATGAGCGATAGGAGGGGTTTCTTCTCTCCTGGTATTGGGGGTTGATGTTGCGCTATGCACGATTAGCTATAACAGAAAGTCCATGGCCAGGGCTGATGAGATTTACTGATAAGTGTTATTAGTAGTTTCTCGATCTGTTATAGGCCTTATACCGACATGACTTATTAAGTTATTGGGGTCGACGATACCATCCCTAGACTCGATATGCAACATATCTGACGAAAAGACCGGACTGTACGGTAAGTGTTTTGAGTTGGCTCGACGGGAGTTTTGACAAGTTCGCTTGTTTTTCTTCTGTTCGCTCAATACCCGGGAGCCGCTACGTACATCTAGTGCCGCTGACGGTTTGTGGGTATGTGATATGATCACTTCCTACTCCTAGCATATTGACGAGTCTTAGAGTCCCACAAAGGGGTTATCTAGCTCGGGCGAAATGATGTGGGGTGCATATGTGGATATGCGCGGGAGCTTGATTAAATGCGAGTATATGATACCACATTTTAATCTGGAATTTTCTATTGGTCGGGTCGTATGTGATATGACCGGATTATCAAATCAAGTGTTGATTTAATATTAATGACCATTAGCTCATTTATTAAAATCTATTTCTTTATATTGTGTGCATGAGTGTATGTATGTATATATTGATATGAATACACACATGCATGCATACATGTGTCATGGTTGATGATACATTGGTGATGGCAATGTAAGACTCATATGGAGAAAATTTTATATATTTTTATTATTGAGAAAAAGAAAATGGAAATAAAATCTTGGCTAGAATTCTACACTCTTCTTTAGTTGACCAAAGTCGAAACCATGGTTTTATTGCCCATGGTTTTAGTTAACTCAATATCAAAATATCTAGATATTTTGTAACCATGGTTTTGAGTGAGATGACCCCCCCTCTCTCTTGATTATTATCATTATTCTCATTTTTGAGTTGAGCTTAGCTATCTCCTTCTTCTTCTTTCTCCTTCATGCTCTCTAGGTTTTAGAAAGGGAGTGAAGAAAAGAAAAAGAAAAGGTTTTTAAGTGAGATCACAACCCACATCACCAATCTATGTTAGTCTAGCCCACTGGTATAGATTGCTTGCTTCACTTGTTAGTTATATGTATGCCCTAGAGACCATTATTGTACATGATTGTATATTATAGTGGATGCTTGGACATATATAGAGAGGACTTTCTTACTCGACATGATAGTATGCTATCTGGTTGTTCTTTGTCTTAACATGTAGACTTGTATTGTGATACCGTGTTGCTCTCACATGTTGATAAAGCCCTTAGGATGCGTACTTGACTACCAGGACTATGATGGAGATCATACTAGTGTGGCGAGGGAAGTCCATGAGTTCATCCTTTAATTTTTCCTAGTCGAGGGTGTATCGAGACAGGGCATCGATATTCCAGATTAGACTAGCGTATACGCTTCTTGACACATATGATGGGCGATAGATGATCCCACATCCATTGGTGTTTGACATCAAAGATGGTATACGGGTGCTCAGTGGAGACTGGGTATACTGAACAGGACTCGCTGAGAACTCCTAGATGGTATTATATCTAACGTCAGATAGCAGTTCTCAGGTGACACTGGTATAGGTTAGTCTGTAGACCCGAGATCGTCATAGAGTCTTGTGTGACTCCCACTGTGCTTTTATTTCTACCTTACCACGTTCAAGAGAGCGTGCAAAACGGTGGTTTTTGGGTACAGTCCCGAGTCACATGGAGGCAATGAGCGATAGGAGGGGATTCGTCTCTCCCGGTATTGGGGGTTGATGTTGCGCTATGCTCGATTGCCATAGCAAGAAGTCCCTGGCTGTCACGACCCAAAAATATTAGCTTGCGACCGGCACTTAAATCACGCCACGTCTACAGGCGTAACGTAATTCAAGTAAGTCGAAGCCCAGAAATCTAAACCTATTTCCTTTAGAAAATAGAAGAGGTGAAGTTTTGAAATAAAAGTATGATGAAATCAAAAGTTTTCTTAAATGCATAGATAATGGAACATGAAAAATGCAAGTGGATTTTACTAGTTGAAAAACATGTTTCGTCTTTTAAAAATTTGGGCAGCACCTTCCTTGTATATTTTGATCCAAAACCACATATATATGATAATATAAAAGGCATCCCCAAGCGGGAGCTAGCTCTTCGCCAAACGGCAGAATCACAACTGCGCAAGACAGAAATATATGTATACGACGCCCAACGGCGAAGATCAACGCAATGGAAAAGTAAAGTAGGACATCAAAACCACAAGTAGCGAACATAAACCCTCGCTCTAATTCTCGCAACCACAAGTCTGTCTAAGTCTTACTACACATATACAAATACTAGTTCCTGATTGATGGAGTTAACTAGATACAACAGGAATAAAAAAACAAGAGTGGTATGATCCAACATGTACCACCTACCAAAGCCAGTCACCCGAATGCAAGCTGTATGCCAGCGATGCCGCAACTGATCCATGCGGTCAACCTGCAAGAGCTGTGGCATAATGGTGGTGAGTTGCCAACTCGTGAGTAGAAAACATCATCAGGTAGAAATCGAAATAAACAACGATTCCTAGGTCAACTATATCATAATGGTAATACTATGATATCTAGGGTAACCGTATCTGCATATGTGCCAACGATATAATCAATGCTTATTTGCATGTGGCTAACATCTACATGTCCAGCAATGACACAACAACATCATGCATGTAAATATCATGAAAGCATTTGCATGAAAATATGAGGATATAAATCAACGTGTGTCCATCAATGACACATCAAAATCATGGAACCTGAGTGTCCAACATCGACACTCGAAACATCATGAAACCCGAGTTCAGCATCGATACGTAAATAGTCATATATCGGGCTCCGTCAGTCCGGATCGGCCCATGGGCTTCGTCTGTCCGGATCAGCCCTCGGGCTCCGGCAGTATGGATCGGCCCATATCCACTCTCGACTCCGGTCGGTATCCTCCGGATAACCGCCAGGTCCAAATAATCACCGGAAGGTAGTAGTCCCTCTGCCAGGCTCATCTTCTACTGCGCGACATCCCTTTCTTGCCCCGGGGTACCATACCGGGTCCACCATGAACCCGCAAATGGATCATCCAGCTCCTCAAATCGGGTTTCTATCACACGTCTCATAATCGAGAAAACGCATGGTGGACGCACTGAAATATCATATCAAGAGAAACCGGGTTTTCAAAACAATACATACTTTCTTGAAATAATACCACGGTTCTCAAATCCATAAATCACATGAAAACAACATCTCAATGCATATAATCGTAAAGCATGATGTATGCCAAAATATAACAGAAATATGAGCATATCCGTATATCATGTAACATATCATAATGATGTGAGCATAGCAATTATATCATAGCATAATGTAGCAATTCTACTTTGTAAGTGACATAGCAATTATCGATGATGAAAGTGTGTGAGCCGGCAATCTGTGTAAGTGTAACATACGCATCATCGATAATTGTGTCGGTGTACTAGCACAGGTATATGTAATGCAATGAGAATTCCAAGAACGTAGCATAAAGTACATCGTACGTGAGATGCTACAAGTTATACGTATCGATGATATATCTGAGTCGGTGAATCTATCAATCGGCATCCAGCCTCACAACATCACTATCACGTCCCGAAAGTACGGAACATGACCGACACTTAAACTACGAAACTTCTCGAGGCGTACGTAATCTAAGTAAGCCGAAAACCCAGAAATCCAAACCAAGAAAAGTAGTAGAGTGAAGGAAAAACCAACTTAAAACAAGTAGTTTTAATAGCATAAGCCGAATTATGCGTTTTAAAAACATCAAGTATTTTCTGAAAATTTCGGCAGAGTCTCCCTTGTAAATACTGGCCCCCAAACGGGATACAACATGAATAGTATACAAAATCAATAAAAGGCATCCCCAAGCGGGAGCTAGCTCTTCGTCAATCGACGGTCACAACCACACAAGCAATATTATATACAACGCCAAAGGCGAGGATCAAAACTCAAAAGGAACTCAAACCAACAAGAAATCCACATAAAAAAATAACGCACGACTCTAAGGTCGAAAGAATAACATCACTGTCTCTAGCTCAAAAATAAATACAAGTTTGGTTGATGGAACATCTAGATACAACTGAATAATAATATACAATGTATAATGATGGGTACAATACAAATAAACCCACCTACTAGCAAGTCACCCGAAAGAAGCAGTGCCAGCAAAGCCGTAATGGAACCTGTACGGTAAAACCTGCAAGAACTGTGGCATAAGGGGGTGAGTTGCCAACTCGTGAATAGAATACATCTACGAACAGGAATCGCATGTATGACGCAATCCTAGGTCATACGATCATAATATATCCTCAAAATATAACCAGCAGCCTATAACCATGGCTAGGGTATACCACTAAACAACAGTAATACCATGTGCTCGTGTCAGTGTCTCAGATAGCAATATATCATATGGATGATGTATGAATGCATGAAAACAGAGTACATGTACTAAAGAACTGCTTTCATAACTAAGTGAGATTTCTGTATTGTTAAAAATGAGGTATCATAAGGAAATCAGTATAAACCGTGTCTAGCATCGACACAAAAACATAAATCCACATATCTCAATACCTCAGTCTCCGGCTACCCGGACTGACCTGGATCATCAAATCTCAGTACCTCAATATCTCGAAATTTCAATGTATCAAATCTCAATATCTAGGGCGCCGTCAGTCCAGACCGGCCCCTACCATCCATCTCAAGACTACGAAGGTATCCTCCGGATATCCGATGCGTCGGGTAAAATCACCGGTCAGTAGTGCTCCCCTGCCAGGCTCAACGTCAACAACACGACCTTCTCGTCCCGGGGTACCGCACCGGGCCCACCATGTACCCGAAACGGTTCATCCAACTCATCGAATCGGGTCTCGAAATTCATCAGCAAACTCATGGTGGACGACTCATACATCATGGGAAAACCGCACTTTTCATTTAAAAGATAGAGAAAAGAAGTTTATAAATGTTTTTGCGGTTTTCGCTCAAAATCCAGGAAATCTCATGAAAATCCGAATCCAAATACTCAATAGCATGTAAACAGTGAATATAGGCATGAGAATCCATGAATGCGGCATAACAGTGAATAATAACATGCATGAAGTGACAAGTAATAACTACAATATCTAAGCTGGCATATAAGGCAAGTACAGTAATATGATGTCAAACAACTAGCTAACAAGCTAAATCAAGCAATAATATTCTCTAAGTGTACGTGACATGGTAATTACCGATGAAGATGTGTGTGAGCCGGCAAGTAAGTGTACGTGGTACATACGCATCATCGGTAATGGTGCTGGTGTCCTAACAGCATGATATCAACAATAGAATATGAATCATAATATAAGCATGCGATGCGGAGCGAACAACAATAATGAGCGGGAGATAAATACTAAACAATGGTTCCCTTTGAAATAACACGAATTATAACATTTTGAAAATCGTTTTGGTGAAATTTCGGAAAACCGGTAAAATAAGGGGGTTTTCTGTAAAAACTCAAAATACAAATATCTTTATTATAAAATTAAATATAAATATTCTTGCTATGTAATTGCTAGTATTGGGTGCTTATTGAGTCACTGGCGAAATATCAAATTTTCTGAAATTTTTTTCGAAATTAATTATTTTAAAAACCTAGTTTACAATTTATATAAATATCACAATTTAAATCAACAAAAAGCAAATTAGAAACTTAATTTGATTTAGAAAAATATTAATATGGCAAATACCTCCGACAACCATAGTCTCACAACACAAAACCCTAAATTTTTTTTTCACAAATCCTAATCTAAAGCTTCTCTTGCAAACCCACATCTTTCAATTAAACCGCAATTAAGCACCTAACAAGCTTCATTAAGGAATTTAAATCAAAAAAGAACAATGGGTCAAAAGTTATACCTCACAACCATGAATCAAACTTGAAATCTAGACCTCCAATTTGGAATCCTTGCACCAAGATCCATGCTAATGAAGATGAGGGAAAATGGGTAGGAGTCGGATTTGGATTTTTGCTTGATTTTTGATGGAATTTGGACATTTTTTTGTGGGGAAATGAGGTGGGGTTTTGGGGGAAAATTCTGGACAGGAAGAAGGGGGGGGGCTCGGCTGCAAGTAAGGGGAAAGAGGAGAGAGAGGGAGGTGGGGAAAATGATATCTAGTCAACCTAGTTAAAGTCAACTCTCATTTCTACATTTCCTTTTTCTTTTCTTTCCTTTTGTTTTGCAACACAAGTGGGGAAAAGATTGAGGGAGGGGCTGCTGAATTCAGCCAAGAGAAAAGATAAATGCGGGTGTGTGAGTGTGATTATGGGTGTGGGGTGATGGAAAATAATAAATACTATACCCCCAAACATCCATTAACACTAAATTCACTATTTAAGCCTTTATCTTCGATATTTTCTAAACCGTTTTGGCAAACTATTTCATTTCAAAAATCACATGATAAATTTTGTTTAATGTGTTATGATGCACAAAATTTGTTTCAACTCATTCCAATTTGTAATTTTCCCTAATTAAATGTACTATGGACGGCTTAAAATAATATTAAAATAATTAATTTCGGAAAATTTTTCAGAAAATTTGAAATTTCACCAGTGACTCAATAAACACCCAATACTAGCAATTACATAGCTAGAATATGTATATTTAATTTTATAATAAAGATATTTGTATTTTGACTTTTTACAGGAACCCCCTTATTTTGCCGATTTTCCGAAATTTCACCAAAATGATTTTCAAAACGTTACAATCTTCCCCCTTAAAAAAATTCGGTCCCCGAATTTAAATTAAAACTTCCCCCAAATACTAAAACATCTAAGCAAAACCATCAAGTCGTCGAGGCTCCGAAATCGTAAATACATAAAACAAATCGTGGCGCAGCGCGTGCGCGTGAAAAATGAGCATATAACTCAAAATCAAAACTCCGTCAAGCATCCCGCAATCATCGGAGTCATGGTAAAGACACAATGTCAAATCTCTTAAAGTCGCTGTGCAAATCTGATGGAAATGCATGCCAAATCTCTTAAAGTCGCTGTGCAATGCGCATAACACTGCACAGTGGCGGACGTCTATCATAAGAAAATAACCATATACATATATACCTTTTGTTTGAAATGTACGTTCCGCCGTTTTGGGAAACAATTTAGAAGGGTTTCCTTGTTTTAAACGTTTCGCGTCATATCTGACACGTAGGTAAATACTGAGACTATAGCTCGCTTTTTGGAATTCCCTTCGTTAGCTATCAATGCATGCAAAATACATTCAGGTACTGTCCTCTGACTAGTCCTGCTCAGTACGAAAACACATAGCAAATATCATAAAAACGTACTGCTCTATAAGAAATCAATCCCAAAATACGCATATGAATACTACGTGCGTCTGGTGCACACGGAAATCAAAAACCATATATGTGCCATACATGCGCACAGAAACAACATCTAAGTGCATCGGGTGTGCACACAACATCTGTCATAGGCAACGTGTGTGCCTGACAGCAAGGACAGGTGCGTCTGACACGCACGAAGAATCTCGATTTAGTGCATCTGGTGTGCACCGAAATCGCTTCTCAAAACATGCGCTCAACATGCGCGAAAATCAAAACCAGGTGCATCCATCATGCACGAAATCATGAAATCCAATATCAAGCACCGAACATGCGCAAAATCAAATCATTTGCACAAAACAAATATCGAGTATCACAATCGAAATCGAAGTCTAGTGCATCTAAGTGCACAAAATGTGTATCACTGCACTGCAAGCATATGTGAACTATACCGAGTGCAAAAACCAAATCGTGTCTGTATATACGCACAAATCAACTCAACTGTATGAAATCCATATAATCAGAAATATGAGAAACCAAGGCACGAAAACTATCTCAAGTGCAACAACTGTGCAAAAATCGTAAATACTCAGTAGGTGCAACCATGGCGCATGAAAACAAATATCATGGAACTCCATCATCAAAATCAATCATGTAAATAGACCGCCCAAAATACAGAAATCAAATATGGCGGAATAATCCCGCTCAATCACATCCTCCAAGAATCTGTGGCCAACTGTCATGGTCACTCATAGCATGTCTCGTCGACGATCCTGAACTCTGGCCTGCCGGTGTGCATAACATGACCACTCCTGGGTCCAAGTCTTCTCGTAATTTATTCCAGAAAGGTCCTGTCGAAATCTCTCCCAAATCTCGTCTCTGCCGAACTTTCCGGAAGTCATCGTCCCTTATTAGATCTGTTCTCGTTCCGGAACGGCTGCATACTCATAACGACTCCGTTTGGAAGGTATATCTAAGCACAATGCCTCGGCATGCGTATCGCATCTCTGATGTCGGCGGAGTGGAACGTCGTCTCATCAAGATCTCGTACGAACCTCTTGCTCCACTTTCTCTAATGTCAACTGCTTCGACCCGTCTCATCGTGGCTGCATGGACTGAGCTCCTACGGCTATCCTCGCATCTGGAGTCTCCCAAGAAATGCATCTCACCACCTAGCATCCGAATGAAGTCGAACCATCCGATCGATTCGTCAAAACCTCATAATCCCCCATGAGCTCAACATCTTGGGTACAGTTTAACAGTATCGAGTACATACCACAACATCGATGGTCCAGCCGTAGAAGGGCAAACCCAAGCCTCACTAATGGCGCCGCAGAACTGCCGCAAACCCTAAGGTTCAAAGGCTTTCACACGGTCATTAAGTCGAGTTAGGGTTTCATTCTTCTAGAGCGTCCATAGGATTGCCTGGATGTCTTTTCGAATACTTTAAACTTGGAATAATAGGTTTCTGACATTCGATCGTCTCTGTCGACTCTCAACGTCACCGCATGAAGTTGTCTCTAGCTGGAATCAATCTATCTGATGACCTCGCATCGGGGTAGCGAACGAACCACTTGTCCTAGTCATTCATCCTCGGTGACTAGCGACCTTCTATCATCTCTTAGTACACTCGTACTGCAATAGCTCCAACATCTGGGGCGATATCTCGTCGTTCGCAGCAATAACTGGCTCGCTCGTTTGCACGCTGAACATTGCCTCAATCATCATGAACAAACAATACGCCAACGGTCATCAAAATTTGGCTGGCTTCTATCATTGGCTCGACCCTCTGGTGCTGATCGGCACGTCCGAGTAATCTCATACAGCAATCCACCCAACGCTCGTGGCGCGAAAACACAATAAAAAGACACATCTCCGCAATCACACGTCGCCGGAATTACGCCTTGGTCAGTCCTCGTTCGTGACGAGCTCATGCTGACCGCAACTCCAGCCGTAGCTCTCCCTTCCCGTAATCGTGGCAGCAAAACCATAACTGGTACCGATGAGGCTAGATCAGGAATGAATATGATACTGAGCAAAGAAATGTATATCCTAAGGCTCCTTAAGTGGAGTAGCGTATCGTAAGTATGCCGCGGAACATACCCACGGCACATCACTCTACTTTAGTCACCTATTCCATCAACCAAGGGTCATCCAACGCTCCGAAGGTAAAACCTAACGCTCTAATACCAACTTTGTCACGTCCCGAAAGTACGGAACATGACCGACACTTAAAGTACAAAACGTCTCGAGGCGTACGTAATCTAAGTAAGCCGAAAACCCAGAAATCCAAACCAAGAAAAGTAGTAGAGTGAAGGAAAAACCAACTTAAAACAAGTAGTTTTAATAGCATAAGCCGAATTATGCGTTTTAAAAACATTAAGTATTTTCTGAAAATTTCGGCAGAGTCTCCTTTGTAAATACTGGCACCCAAACGGGATACAACATGAATAGTATATGAAATCAATAAAAGGCATCCCCAAGCGGGAGCTAGCTCTTCGTCAATCGACGGTCACAACCACACAAGCAATATAATATACAACGCCAAGGGCGAGGATCAAAACTCAAAAGGAACTCAAAACAACAAGAAATCCACAGAAAAAAATAACGCGCGACTCTGAGGTCGAAAGAATAACATCATTGTCTCTAGCTCAAAAATAAATACAAGTTTGGTTGATGGAACTTCTAGATACAACTGAATAATAATATACAATGTATAATGATGGGTACGATACAAATAAACCCACCTACTAGAAAGTCACCCGAAAGAAACAGTGCCAACAAAGCCGTAATGGAACCTGTACGGTAAAACCTGCAAGAACTGTGGCACAACGGGGGTGAGTTGCCAACTCGTGAATAGAATACATCTACGAACAGGAATCGCATGTATGACGCAATCCTAGGTCATACGATCATAATATATCCTCAAAATATAACCAGCAGCCTATAACCATGGCTAGGGTATACCACTAAACAACAGTAATACCAAGTGCTCGTGTCAGTGTCTCAGATAGCAATATATCATATGGATGATGTATGAATGCATGAAAACAGAGTACATGTACTAAAGAACTGCTTTCATAACTCAGTGAGATTTCTATATTTTTAAAAATGAGGTATCAAAAGGAAATCAGTATAAACCGTGTCTAGCATCGACACAAAAACATAAATCCACATATCTCAATATCTCAGGCTCCGGCTACCCGGACTGACCTGGATCATCAAATCTCAGTACCTCAATATCTCGAAAACTCAATGTATCAAATCTCAATATCTAGGGCGCCGTCAGTCCAGACCGGCCCCTACCATCCATCTCAAGACTACGAAGGTATCCTCCGGATATCCGACGCGTCGGGTAAAATCACCGGTCGGTAGTGCTCCCCTGCCAGGCTCAACGTCAACAACACGACCTTCTCGCCCCGGGGTACCGCACCGGGCCCACCATGTACCCGAAACGGTTTATCCTACTTCTCGAATCGGGTCTCGAAATCCATCAGCAAACTCATGGTGGACGACTCATACATCATGGGAAAACTGCACTTTTCATTTAAAAGAGAGAGAAAAGAAGTTTATAAATGTTTTTGCGGTTTTCCCCCCAAATCCAGGAAATCTCATGAAAATTCGAATCCAAATCCTCAATAGCATGTAAACAGTGAATATAGGCATGAGAATCCATGAATGCGGCATAATAGTGAATAATAGCATGCATGAAATGACAAGTAATAACTACAATATCTAAGCTGGCATATAAGGCAAGTACACTAATATCATGTCAAACTACTAGCTAACAAGCTAAATCAAGCAATACTTTTCTCTAAGTGTACGTGACATGGTAATTACCGATGAAGATGTGTGTGAGCCGGCAAGTAAGTGTACGTGGTACATACGCATCATCGGTAGGTATTGGTGTCCTAACAGCATGATATCAACAATAGAATATGAATCATAATATAAGCATGCGATGCGGAGCGAACAACAATAATGAGCGGGAGCTAAATACTAAACAATGGTGCCCTTTGAAATAACACGAATCGTGGGGTTTTGAAAATAAGGGCTACGGTGGTTTTAAGAAAGGATACGTCTTTTGAAATATCCGTAGATCCCTTAACCTGTCTTTTAAAATACCCATGATCCGTTAGTTTTGAAATAGGTAGAAATCTAATCTAGTCTGACAACTACACTAAACTATACGGCTGAACTAAAGGTAAGGAAACCGCCTAGCATCTGAGTCGATACATATATGAATATATATTAGTCGGTGATCCCGCCTCGATACTATCAATCCGATACTATATCTATAATCAGATATTCCCAAGTCAAGAGTGCGGATCAATCATCAATATATAGCTCGTACGTAAATCCGTCGTACGGCATCCCAAATCTGGGTACGGGTCAATATCACATTCATTACATTGTTCATCTGGTATCCTCTTTATCAAAGATCATAATCCGGGGTACTGATCTACGTCTAGTACAATACTGATACCGCCTAAGTATGCATGCACGTGTGTGAAACACTACGTCAAAGGACCCGCTACAACGTCATGTCGTATCTCAAATACGAACCCTGCCATATCACCGATCTCACGGCCTCAAATCAAATCTCATCGACTCATCTCAAATACAGTATATGAACACATAGTCCCATACCCATGTGAACACATAACTATAATCCCATATACACACATGTAAAAGAAAGGATGTATGCAAGTATGTGCGTGTGTGTGTATAGGTGCAACCCCTACTCTAGGGTTTCGCAACTACACTAAACCAATCACATAACACCAAAAGTCCATCTTTATCATCAATAATATCAATTCAACATATACTAAATATATGTGTTTATACGTATTCGTATACATCACCACGAACTACGGGGGTGCTATATGCCATCTACCCGGCTTCTCCCCATAGATATAAATCTACTCACCTGGTCCTCGCTCGCCGGTGCCGACGTCGCCACGCGCTTGCTTGTCGTCTCGAAGTCCACATGGGGTACCTACATATCATAATGCACCGTATCGCATTAAAACCAAATTCGAAATCGAAACGGCATACAAAAATCAAATCGGCACGCGTATCACGCATAGGTCAAAACCTATCGCCTACATAGGCAAGAATAGCCAAACCACCCTCGATGTCGATGTACAAACGTCAAACCATCGAGAAAAACCCAAACACTCTCATTTGCGCATTCACGAACACTAATTATAATATAAAATATGTTAAAATTCACAAAAACCCCCAAATTCACCTTAAAAGCCATTTTTCCGAAAATCTAGCAAGCAAAATTTACCCGTTTTAGTACAAAAATCGACGTTTAAACAAATCTAGTGGTCATAATACTTATTAAATATCTTAAATAAGTCATAAAAACAATTTCCATAATTTAATCCCAATAAATTTCATTAACCCCAAAATTCTAGTTTACAATATACCCAAATTTTAATAATTTATAGCAAAAATGCACAAACAACAATTTAGCTTGGATTTTCATGAACTAAAAGCATTAAACCACTCAATATAATATTTATAATGACATGAAACCTTGATTTGAATTTTATCTCACAAGAATATAATTATTTTAAAAACCTAGTTTACAATTTATATAAATATCACAATTTAAATCAACAAAAAGCAAATTAGCAACTTAATTTGATTTAGAAAAATATTAATATGGCAAATACCTCCCACAACCATAGTCTCACAACACAAAACCCTAACTAAATTTATCACAAACCCTAATCTAAAGCTTCTCTTGCAAACCCACATCTTTCAATTAAACCGCAATTAAGCACCTAACAAGCTTCATTAAGGAATTTAAATAAAAAAAGTACAATGGGTCAAAAGTTATATCTCACAACCATGAATCAAACTTGAAATCTAGACCTCCAATTTGGAATCCTTGAACCAAGATCCAAACTAAAAAAGATGAGGGAAAATGGGTAGGAGTCGGATTTGGATTTTTGCTTGATTTTTGATGGAATTTGGACATTTTTTTGAGGGGAAATGAGGTGGGGTTTTGGGGGAAAATTCTGGACAGCAAGAAGGGGGGGGGGGGGGCTCCGCTGCAAGTAGGGGGAAAGAGGAGAGAGAAGGAGGTGGGGAAAATGATATCTAGTCAACCTAGTCAAAGTCAACTCTCATTTCTACATTTCCTTTTTCTTTTCTTTCCTTTTCTTTTGCAACGCAAGTGGGGAAAAGATTGATGGAGGGGCTGCTGAATTCAGCCAAGAGAAAAGATAAATAGGGGTGTGTGAGTGTGGGTGTGGGTGTGGGGTGATGGAAAATGATAAATACTATACCCCCAAACATCCATTAACACTAATTCACTATTTAAGCCTTTATCTTCGATATTTTCTAAACCGTTTTGGCAAACCATTTCATTTCAAAAACCACATGATAAAATTTTGTTTAATGTGTTATATTGCACAAAATTGTTTCAACTCATTCCAATTTGTAATTTTCCCTAATTAAATGTATTGGTGACGGCTTAAAATAATATTAAAATAATTAATTTCGGAAAATTTTTCAGAAAATTTGAAATTTCACCAGTGACCCAATAAACACCCAATACTAGCAATTACATAGCTAGAATATGTATATTTAATTTTATAATAAAGATATTTGTATTTTGACTTTTTACAGAAAACCCCCTTATTTTACCGATTTTCCGAAATTTCACCAAAACGATTTTCAAAACGTTACAATCATGTACGACATAATCCATCATACGGCATCCTCTAGTCAAGGGTATAGATCAATCATCAAGTAAAACTCATCACGTACGGTATCCGTCGTACGGCGGCATTTACCATTAGGGATCCTATCAACCTATATGACAATGAGGGTACGGACCTAACGTCTCGTACGACATATCACTCAAGATTCACAACATTATATATATCTATATACCTATATCTCAGGTCACATCCGTATCAATCTCATATCATAAGACCAACAAAGGTATCAAATATCTCATATCGACTCGCATCCATATAACGACATATCACCCAAGTCATCATATCTCATCATATACTCTTTTCATCACGTCAATATACCATATCAAGTCATTTTAAATATACATTCTATCTTATAAATCTCATGTCATGCTACTCTAAAACTCATACTTAATCCCGTGCAACTACATATCTATATATCGTGATTCACATTAACTTTTCATATCCTTATATATCAGTTCGAGACATCATTTCTATCATATCATGTCAAACTGTCATATCCCTATAGCTTTCATCTCATATCTCGATATGTATATTCAATAATTCCTATCATCTTTAACTATCTTATTAACCATATCCATAGTTTTCTAATATAGGTTTCCTTAACCATATTCTATATATCGGTTTCCATCAAACTTGCGGGGATGCTATACGCCATCCACCCGACTTCCCCCGTAGATATAAATCTACTCACCTGCGGAACTCGTTGTTCAGCCGTAGTCGATGTTCTTCGTCGTCTCGGAATCCATGCGATGGTACCTACAATAAATACACAGTCGTAATGCTATTAAAATCAAGTCCGGAAAACAAATACGGCACACGGTGCGCTCATAGGTTAGAACCTATAGCCTACGCATGCAAAAACAACCAACCAACCCTCATCGTTGACGTACAAACATCCAACGACCCAGTACAATATCAAATATTAAAAACCGAGTTTCAGAAATTGGAAACCATAAATCAGCAACGAAGAAAATCACTCCCAGATTTCACCCTAGGCCAAACTAAGGAATTTTGCATACAGGGGAGGTCTAATTAGAAGATATAGGAGCTATAGACAAAATACAAACCATTTCCTACATACCCAGGCTGCAATTTGCGGCCATATGGAGTTTATTTGTGGCTAGGATTTGGACTTGGGGTCTCGGGTTTCAGGGGTAGATACATGGTTGCCTGCACGTCTCACTGTCAGGGAAACTTATTTTATAATGGTCTCGGGTCATCCCAGATTCCCATATACACTCACAAACTGTCAATTAACCGATGTCGGAAAGTTCTAAGTTCGTGTTTTGGTTTCAATTCCGGGTCTTGGCCAGTAAAACACCACCAAGGGTTAAGTAAACACCCACTACAGATCATAATTCCACACAATCACCCAAACCCTATCGTGGAATTTCCAAACATCACTAATCAACATCGATTTAACTCTAAACTAACAATAAGATAAAATACAAAAAAAAAACTTAACTAGGGTATAGAATTATACCACATTTGGCAACTCAAGAATTTTCCTGAGTTGCTCAAAGTCTTCAAAATCCAATTTTGATTGGTCCAAAATGTTAAGGATGAGGTGGGGATCAACTTTAATGAAGAGGGTGTAGGGTTTTGGTGAAGAAATGGAGATGATTCTTGGAGTTGGACGTGGAGGGAGATGAGGAGGAAGAAGATGAAGTAAACAAATGGAGGAGGATGAAGGGAAATGGGCAGCCCCCCTCCCTTATTCTCACCCTCACTCTCTCTCATGCCATGCCTCATGTCATGATGTGGTCCCCCCCTCTCTCTCCTCAATAATTCACTTTTCTCTTTCTTTTTCTCTTTTCTTCTCACAAAAATAAAACCTAATATCACAAATGCAAATGAAATAACAACTAACATTTCATGGTGCACTAACCATGAAAAATGTAGAAACACGGATTTGGCTTAATCGCAATTAGTAGTGCACAAATCAATTTTTATTTAAACCCGCGTATAATTAATTATAAAAATTCCAAATTCAATAAATATATATTTAAATGAATAAATCATTTTAATCTCCAATTATTTCATAATTATAGGTATATATTTATACCATTTTACAAAAACCCCAATTTCGCAAATCGGGTAGTTTTCGCGAAATATATTATTTTAATATTAAATTCCAAAAATAATATTTTATATTTTTCTGAAATGTTACAATCTTCCTCCCTTAAATAAATTCGGTCCTCGAATTTAAATTTAAACCCCTAAATACTAAAACATTTCAATAATCAGCTCAAATCGACGGGGCTCCGAAATCACGGAAGATATAGAAATACCACAGCGCATCGTGTGCGCCTGAAAACGAGTACAAAACTCAAAATCGAACTCCGTCAAACCTCACCCAAATCATTGGATTTGCACGCAAATCATTGGAGTTACAATGGAGATACAGATCTCGAAATCCATTACTAAAATCCAATATTCACTAGTCAAATACTATAATACGTGTATAGTACGCATCCTTGGAAAAACCATCAAAAACTGAATAAAATACATGCAAAATCCTTTCCGAATCACCGTGTGATGCGTAACTCACGGCACAAGTACGGACGCTCATTTGTAAAGTAATAAATATATGTTCATATAGGTTTTGTTAAAATATACGTTCCGCCCTTTTAAAATATCCCAAAAGGTTTTCCTTTATAAACGTTCGTATCGCTCGCGGACACGTAGGAAATAGAAAGACTATAGATCCTTTTTGAAAACCTCTTGTTAAACTTTTAATGCATGCAAAGTACTCAGGTACTGTCCTCAGATCAGTCCTGTTCGGCTACTACATAATATAGTGCCCATCATGAAACAAGGTGCTCAAGAGCAAAAACAGCCCCAAAAGGCGTATCCAACAATCACGTGCGTCGGGTGCGCACGGAAACCAAGCCAAATACAAGTGCTACGAATGTGCACAAAAGCAAAACCAAGTGCAACGGGTGTGCACGAAAGCAACTGTCCAGTGCAATGGGTGTGCACTACAGCATCTGTCTAGAGCGACAGGTGTGCATGACAACAACATCTAGTGCATCTATAGTGCACGAAAATCTCAATCCAGTGCAACTAACATGCATGAATGAAAATCCTAATCGAGTGCATCCGGTGTGCACAAAATCACATCTCATATCATGCGCCCCAAATGTGCGAAAATCCAAATCAAGTGCATCCATCATGCACGAATGAAATCTAAATCAAGTGCATCCAATGCGCACAAAATCCAATACCAAGCGCCTAATATGCACAAAAATACAACCCAAGAGCGTCAAGTCCGTATAAAGCATCTAGTGCAGTAGCATGCACAAAAACAAACATCAAGTGCAAACGAGCACAAAAACATAAATCTGGTGAACGAATGCTCAAATACATAAATCGGGTGCAACCAATGTACGGAGTATAAATCTAGTGCAATCAATGCACGAAATATCAATCTGGTGCAACAAATGCTCGAAATGAAAATCTAGTGCAACAAATGCACGAATCACAAATCCGGTGCATCGAGTGCACGAAATACGAATCCGGTGCATCCAGTGCACGAAATACGAATCCGGTGCATCCAGTGCACGAAATACCAATCTAGTGCAGCAAATGCACGGGAACTCATCAATAACTCCAATGCGTATAAAAGCAACACCGAGCGTACCAAGGTGTATAAAATCTAAAAACGTGCGCAACTATGTCCACAAAATCCGTATCAATATACTGCAAGCACATGTGAGCTATACCGAGTGCAAAAATAAAATCGAGTGCGTACCACATACACAAAATCTAATTATCCGTATGAAATCCATGAAATCATAAATACGTGCTGCCAAGGCACAAAATCGACATCAAGTGCAATAGGTATGCACAAATAGCAAACCAACACAATGGTGTATAAAACGTATATCAAGTTCAATAACTATGCACAAAATGTAAATACCTAGTAGGTGCAGCCATGGTGCACGAAAACAATATCATGAAACTCAATCATCAAAATTCAAATCAAAGCGATATAAGCGTGATACTCGGACCACAAAGGAAAATCACAACAAATGACATTGAGGTACACCTCCTACAATGTCGAAAAATATCGGTGCGCCCAAAACTGGCAGAGCAAGAACATCTGCCTGCCTCCTGCTTACGGTCCGGCGTCCTCTGTCTCTAGGTCCTCATTCCTCTATGGATTACCAATCTCGCAATCTATCGGCTCAGCGGCCCGGCCCGGTGTACTAACAGAAACTATTCCGCTCTGACACTCCTCTGGTCATCTCTCGGCCAATTAGTATGACCACTCGTAAAGCAGCATGTCACTGGCGTCGGCCTCTGGCCCTCTTAATACACGTGACACAAATGATCCTCGGTGCAAATCTTATTGCAGCATTGTCATGGAAGGAACCCGCTCAAGGTTTCTTCAGATCTCGCCTATACCGAACTATACGGAGGCTGGCACTCTTACATATTCATTTTCTCATTTTCTGGACATCTGCGTTCTTAGCACAGCATTTCCTCAGGAATTGGTCGTATCCCAACGTATCAGATCTCTAATCTCAACGGGGAATAACAACAGCTCGTTAACATCTCGTATGAACCTCTTATTCCGCTCTTCTTTATTATCGTCCGCTTTGACGTCACGTCATGCTATCTGCGTACTTCAATTGTTCTCGGCTACAGTCAATCCGGAATCTTTCACACGGACTCGAAATCACGAACTCTTTATCTTCATCACTCTGTAGAAGATATCTAGCCGAACACGTCCTCCGGAACTCGTCCCAACCATCGGAGGAACACTCAATACTCGTCCGTCCTCGATCAACTCACAACGCATCTGAGTGAGGTCCTCTATCAGATGCTGGTCCACTTACTGATCTCCTATCGGATCATCCAACGAACTATATCATCTATGGATCAATCTACTCTAGATCTGAGTAAGATTCTCCACACTGGAAATATTCAACTCAACGGGGCCTGCATCGGTGCATCAAGTCAGACGAATCATCTCAGTCGCTTAACTAGAGATAAACTAGCGATCACCTGTCGCATCTCTGCCTGAAAGCTCCAGCGATCTCAGCTCGTATGCTCTGTAAGCGACATCCTATCAATCTCAGCAACAGCTGGGTCATCTGTCTGTAAGGTAGACAACATCACAACTCTGAGGTAGGTTGTACGTCAACAGTCCTCTCACAACAGGCAGCCTCTAACAATGGCCCGATCATCCGGTGCAAAACCGAACACTCGCCTCAAACGAGAGGTCACAACACAAATACATCGAGACGTCCCCATGTCACCAGAAAAAACGATGGGTGACAGAAATTTTTTTTGTCCAAACCTCACTCATCATCTATGACGAGCTCGCTCTGACCGCATCACTATCAGCAGCTCAATCTGCGCTCAAACCATGGTGACATGAACCTCAAGCATGTATCGATGAAGATAGATCAAAGGAATGAAAGGAATCAACTGATCCAGAATGCATACTGTTGGAGATAGTGCCCTCAGAGACAATTATTGGATCGCAGGTACGTGATTGCAATGATTGCGGAGGACCTATACCGGTAGGACAGTCTTACTCAAGATGATAGTATGCTATCTGGTTTGCCTTTATCAGTCGTGTACATGTTCAGGTGACTGAATACATGTTACACTTTGATAGAGCCCTTAGGATCTTGCTTTACTACCAACAGTATGATGGCGATCATATACGTGAGAGTTGGGTAGTTTATATGCATATCCTTAATTGTGGTCCCTAGTCGTGGGAGTTTCGAGACAGGGCATCGATACTCCGGAGTAGACTAGTGTGTACAGTCGAGACCCCAACGAGGGGCGGTGGCCGGTCTCACAAGCCACTGGTGTCAGTTGGATCACCTAAGATGTATACAGGTGCTCATTGGGTTATGAGTACACCGGACAGGACTCGCCGGGAATCTGCTAGTTAGTACTATATCTATCGTCAGATAGCAGTTCCCTGGTGACATGTGTACAGGTTAGTTCATCGACCTGAGGTCGTCATTTGTCTCGTGTGAGTTCCCACTGTGCTTTGATTTCTACCCTACCACGGCTCAAAGGAGTCGTGCAAACAGGTAGTTTTTGGGTACAGTCCCGAGCCATATGGAGGCACGTGAGTGGATCGGCAGGGGATTCGTCTCTCCCGGTATTGGGGGCGAGGTCGTGCTGTGTCTAGGAGAGCCATTACACATAGTCCATGGCCATGGCAGGAGATTTACTGGTAGGTACTCCAGTAGTATCTCAGGGTGTTATTGGGCTACACTCCGACACGACTTATACTGCTATTGGGGGTCTGACGTTTCTAGCCCCCTAGGCAGATATGCGATACTCATAGACGAACGGACCGGACTGTATATACATTGTCACTGTTAGGCTCAGTAGGGTTTCCGGATGAGTTCGCTCATCGGCCTCCCTTGAGGTCAGTCCATGGGCAGCCGTTACGCATTGCTAGTGCCGCTGACGGTTTGTGGTTAAACCCACTGCCAGGGTACTGACGAGTCATTAGAGTCCCCCACAGACAGTTTCCCAAGTTCGGGTGAAACGTTGTAGAGGCCGTATGGTTTTATGGCAGGGTTCGGAAAATGCACGTGCGTTTACGCACGTGTTATTTTTCGGGCAGATGATACTGGTCGGCTTTGGTTTAAGCCGGATCCGAGTATTATATTGAGTAGGTATAATATCTTTGTCTCAGTTGCATTTGTATTCGGTCGTAATACAAATGCGGGTATATTTATATAGTTACGGGGTTATCCTGAAAGTCGTTTCAGGATCACTTTTGGAAGTTACCAGTTTCCAGTTTTCTATCAGCCGTCTTTTAACATTCGGTTAAAGACGGATTTATCTTTTCTTGGATGAGAGTGAGTCATGCTTCTAGAAGGTTCTAGAAGGTGATGACTTGGTTAATTGGTGTTGTGTTTTCATTGGTTGCATTAATGAATGGATGACTAGGTTTATTGAGTCATTCATTTCATTAATGAGTTTTGTTATGCTTAAGGATATTTGTTGTTGATATTTATCCTTATGCTCACCCCCTTTGCTCCTACACTCACCCTCCTCCTCCCTATATATGGCCGGCCCCTTCCCCCTCCTCTCTCTCACTCTCTCACTTGAAAAAGATGGTTGAAAAAGATATGATAGATTTTGGGGTGTATGGAATTCACAGCTCATTTCATTCCATCACCCGATTCCCTCGGTAACTTCATTAACCGATCGTCCACGGATTTGGACGAAGTGAGACAAAGTCATCTACTCATTCTCTACATCATTCTTGGTCGTCTCTTTTAGTAAACTTGACGACCGAGTTGCCTCAAGTCAGAGGCGGGAGCCCGTTTAAAGAATCAGTGACGTGGTGCCACCTGGACGAGCAGATCGGAGATCGACGAGATCAGAGCAGCCGCAACGGAGCGTGGGATGATGGTTAAAGAACGAAGGACTCGGATCGTTCGGTATAACCTTTCTACCCTCTTTACAGTTTGTTAGTTTAGCAATAATGGCAGATCCGGGTTAAAGTATGCGATAGCGCCAGCTAAAAGTTTTTTGTTCCGCATTTGGCGTCAGTAGTCGGCCGAGGCGCTACCGTAGACTTACAGTGGTATCAGAGCCTAACCATTTTGCTATACTAACTTGTGCTAACGCGTTTAAAATATCGATCGAACCGGAAATCAAAAACTGCAAAAATCCAATTTCACAGTTTCTGTTGATTTTAAATGATGTCCTAAAATTATTCTACATATCACAGAAAGTTGTACAGGGTTTTATAAGCACACGGACCAAATTTGAGCACGTGATTCCACCATACTGCCGTGGAATCGCGGCCAAACCCATGGTTTGGCCGCGCATCCGCGGCGCTTCTATGGGATCAGTGCACCAAATTTGGTCGGTGTCTTCTCTGTTGGAATTTGGGGGTTTTGGTATATATCTTTTGGGCCCAGATTTTGTTACTGTTCAACAGATGTTCGTGGGGCCCACTTCTTGATATTTAGTCGATCGAAATTTAAACATGTTAGTTTACAGTGCTTACATTATATCTCCGACCGGGAATGTCATTTGATCGGTAAACCGCGTCTGATTGCTATAGTTCTTTTTGACGGGTTTGCGAACGTGACATTCGCGTTGATGTTCTGTGTTGTGCTGTGATGTTGCGGATTTGTCGTGGTGGATAGCAGTGTGCAATGGTAGTACAGTTTGAGTTTATTTGTAAATTTGATTTTGCGGGGCGAGCGTCCAACTTGTGGACTGCCGTCACTGCCTGTTGTATAATATTCTTTTGGGGCACGACCAAGTTGCGGTCGATGTACCTTTTGTACTATTTTTCATTACTGTACTAGGTTTTGCCCCGCGAGGGAGTGCACGGATAGCCGGGTTCTGGAGGGGCAACGGGTCCGCATCTCATGGCTTTGAGAGGCAGAGGGGCCCTACTCTAGAATTGGCAGACTATTCGCCGCACTCGTAGGGGGTACAGGTTGACCCAAGGAAGGGTGCCCAAGATTACCGGATTCCGTGATGTGCGGGGTGGTCCATTCACTATGCTGTAGGGGGCTGCCTCACTTCAGGTTTTGGAAGGTAACTTGCCGCACCCGTAGGGGTCTAGGTTTCATTGCACAGGCTATCCACACGACAGGGGAATGTCGGGTTTCAGCAGCGGCTTTGTGAAACCAGGGAATCCCAGATTATCTGTATTGTTCTGTGATGCTTATTACTTTTCTGTAATGTTGCATATAATCACGCCTGGAGCGATTATTGTATATTGGTTTATATACTATTAGATGTTGTATATGTTTTACACCCGCGCTAGTCCTGTCCCCGCTGTGTCGTTAGTTAAGTAACCTAACGGGTGATGACGGGACCCAGTGACGAATGCGGATGGCATATACGTACATTTTATTTTTGTTCTTTTCTGGTGTGATTGATTGATGGGACTGCGTTGATTTTGATCAATACAAAGTAAAACAAACCAGTTTATAGTTGTTGGAACAAATTTAAAAAGGTGTTATTGCAAAGACGTTTCCTTATGTTCTGCATAGCGGTATTCAGTGGAATATCCTGCACCTCATTCGACGGGGCAAGGGCCGATATCCCTTCACCGGGACTGACCCCTTGGGCAGAAGTTTGCGTCAGGGTAATAACTTCACTATAGTCGATTACAAGTTGCTTTGCATAGCGGTATTCAGTGGAATATCCTGCACCTCATTCCACGAGGAAAGAGCCGAGATCCCTTTACCGGGAGTGACCTCTTTAGCAAAAGGTTTTCGCCACTATATTTAAAAAAAAAGCTATCAGGTTCCTTCAGCGATATCAAGTTCACTACGCTAAAGGTTTTTCGCCAAAAACCAGCCGTAGCCCTCCGTCACTTCTTTTGGGAATTCAGTAGTATTCAAGCTATGTATTTTGACCAACGCCAAGGCATAGTGTTTGGTAGCTGCTGGGTATTCAATTGTTGCATAGATAGATGAGTTAGTTTGGGACAGTCGTTCTGCCATTTTGGCCAACGTCAAGGGCATGTGCGGGTGGGTTCAAATTGACAAGATAGTGACGGGTAGAACTTGGCATGTGACTTATGACATTTTGACCAACGCAAAGGTTATAAGAGCATGGGGTAAAAATAATATCGGGAGTTTCTAAAGAAACTGAAACTTGCCAAGTATGTGCATACCTTCTGGAGTATGAGTAACGTGGATGCATTCCATCACGTTATCATGCGATGTGAGTTGGATCCCGATTCCCACTGATGAGTTGGTTTACTCTTCGGGTGATCCCGATTGATTCTTCTTTCTGGTTTGGAGGAGAATTTGACAGGACAGTGGGAGGTTTCCGGATTAGATAAAGTGATAACCATTCTGATCTAGGTTAGAGTGCACGCAGAGTGTTTCTTTTCTCTCTATCTTTGGCAGCGACCTTTGACCGACCCTAGACTATGACTCAGTGACCAAGTTGACCGAACCTTCTTAAAATACTGGCTTTTGGATTGTCTGAGTTGCATAAGTCATTGCCACTCCTTCTTTTACCCTTTGCATTTCTCAGAACACCCGTATTACTACGGATATCCACTTCCATTGGATAGATCCATCGTATGGTTAAATACGAACTCGAAGGGACTTCTTCGAGGATGAATCCAGGTTCAGGAGAAATAGAATTGGTTTATTCAGTTGTCTTTTATTATTACCTTCTCTCAGGTTGCGAGAGCTCCTTGGTTTAGGAGAGTACACCTATTACGCTTATTGGATAGTCTTATTCCAAACCATAGGCAGGTGCCGAAAGGTAGGGAATGAAGAAAACCAATTAGCCTAAGTAGGGTGTGCAGAAGGTAATATGTAAAGACAAAATAAAGGGATTAGAAAGAGGGCAAAGTAAATTGCGACTGTTATCATTCACGACCAAACCTCGTACTTCATCGCCACTCCTATTTCACCTTTGAAAGAATAAGGTATTATTCAGTTGTCTATTATCATCACCTTCTCTCAAGATGCGAGTACTCCTTGGTTTAGGAGGGTACACCTATTATGCTTACTGGATAGTCTTCTTCCAAACAATAGGCTGGTGCCGAACGGTAGGGAAGGAAGAAAACCATTTAGCCTAACGATGGTGTACGGAAGGTAACGACTAAAGACAGATAAAGGGATTTGGAGAGATGGCAAAGAGATATACGGTTGAAGTCATGAATTGGATTATGGAAGAGGCATTGCTATGAATACCAGGATACCCCTACGAAACATTTTCATGTTTCAGTGCATTTTTAAAGAAAAACTGTTTTTCCCGATTAGACACTTACTCCAAGGGTATGTATTTACCAGGTTTCATTCTCATATCTGTATAGTTTTACAGATGATGAGTGGGAGTAAGTTATTGAGAATTAGGTGATTATCCTCATTATATCGGAATTCGTTGTAATTGGTGATATTTGAGGAAATTGCCAGGGTATAGTTTTCAACCTACGACGCACAAGCTTTGAGTTGTTTAACTCAGCGGACTTATACAGAGTATTGTATGTTGTCCAAGTGTCCTTCAGGACAAAGGGGTATGTCCTTGTACTATGTTCTGTTTACTTATAACTTCTCTAGTATTTAGACAAGTGTTTCGTAGAAATACAAGGTCTAAGTTTTGAGAAGTTGTGGGTATAAGAATAAAGTAGAGAACCAGGTGTCACAAGTATCGGGATTCTTCAAAAAGATCGAAGATGTAGATTCTTGTGATTGGTATTCAGATGATAGTGATGGTTTTGAGAAACATGTTTCTCTTTCAGGTTACTTATAATTGGATGGATTCCTAAGTTGAGTAATGCTGATTAGCCTCTTTCCATTAAGTTGATATGCACTAGAGACAGCTGCATGATTTGAATCTGGATCCAATTAAATAAGTGCCAAAGTTTCTGTATTGGATATAGAATGGATCGTACCTTAAAAGATGTTAAGGTACGGGGAGTTGTCCAGCTTATGCTTAAAACCAGACTCTGGATAACTCAGGGCACGTTTCTGTAATGGCTGTTTGTGGGTTGACCCTGGCTATGACGATGGTTGATATTCTACCATTTGGAAGATCAATAGTGATATTGTTCTTGACTCGCCACAATTTTAGTAAAATGGATATTTTTCAGAAAACAGTAGTGGGAGTATGGTAGAACTGGAAGTGATTCCAGAACCGCGAACGATTACAGAAAATTTAATAGGACCTATATATTCAATCAGGTTTGACATTCCAATAGCCACTCCGCAGATATGGTGGATAACCTCAGACACCCGAGAGGTACTCCGGTAGCCTCAAGGACGGTGACAGGGAGGTTATTATCAACCCAGACTTGACACTACTGTTGTTCCACGATATGAGACCCGGTAGGAGGGTTGTCGTAGTCAGTGGGAGCAGCGGAAGTTTAGTGGGCAAGTAGCTTATGTCTATTTATAGACCTGAGCAGTTATAGCGGAGAAAGATCATCTATTTTTGATGTGACAGTCATGGGTTTGACTTCAATCAGAATAGGGGATGGATCTGTTAAGAAGGTAGTAGGGTGTGATGTCATGGAATCTGGATGACATACACAGAGTGGGAAGTAAAATTCCTATACTACGATCGGTTGTACTGTGGTCGTCATACAGTTGTTTCTCCAGACAGGATATGGATATAATATTTGACATTCTGGTTTCTAGATCTATGGTTTTAGATCTGGAATTGGGTAGTTTCCCAATGTGGGTACTTTGACAGTATTCTAATGGTTTTTAGAATAGATGACTCCTAGCATGGTGGTATACCTGCAGGTGATGGAGTCACCCTCTCTAAAGGTGTCTTACAGACTAAAGTGGAGAGGGATGTGCATGATTGGCAGATCACTTGCTTAGGTAATTGAGTCAATCATGAGATGTCAAGTACCACACCAAATGTTGGTTTTGCACTAGATGCAATAAGTTTGTATTAATCCAATCCTGGAGAAACATAAGGAAGCAGTTATAGAACATAAGTGCATGTTCTACGGATTTGATGACGGCAGCCTCCTTCGGGAGACGATTATCATTCCAGGCTTCAAAGGTGACATGGTTGACAGAGTGATTGTCAGAGTTATAGTTTTCCCTCTGATGAGGAACAGTATTATGGACAGGTGGTCCAAGAGGATACTGTGGGTGGCATGGTGGCGGATACTGATTAGGTTCAGTGATCGATACAGTCTAAGAAGTTTGGATTTGGAGTTCATTTATGAACTAGGTCCCATCAGATATCCAGACATATTCTAAGACGGGTATTACTCAATTCGGGAGATGGCTTTCTCCGCGAACTTGAGATTTAGAGAGACATAGAAAGAAACATCTAGGCGGATCCACTCACTGAGGCTATTTCTCGAACACAATAGTTTTACAAACGGGCTTTGTGAAACTGATTAGTAGAGGAGTTGGATGTTCGGTTTCACACAGGCTGTGAGTAGTCGACATTGCAATAATTAGCCTTGAGTACAAGTGGGAGATTGTTGGAGATAGTGCCCTCAGAGACAATTATTGGATCGCAGGTACGTGATTGCAATGATTGCGGAGGACCTATACCGGTAGGACAGTCTTACTCAAGATGATAGTATGCTATCTGGTTTGCGTTTATCAGTCGTGTACATGTTCAGGTGACTGAATACATGTTACACTTTGATAGAGCCCTTAGGATCTTGCTTTACTACCAACAATATGATGGCGATCATATACGTGAGAGTTGGGTAGTTTATATGCATATCCTTAATTGTGGTCCCTAGTCGTGGGAGTTTCGAGACAGGGCATCGATACTCCGGAGTAGACTATTGTGTACAGTCGAGACCCCGACGAGGGGCGGTGGCCGGTCTCACAAGCCACTGGTGTCAGTTGGATCACCTAAGATGTATACAGGTGCTCATTGGGTTATGAGTACACCGGACAGGACTCGCTGGGGATCTGCTAGTTAGTACTATATCTATCGTCAGATAGCAGTTCCCTGGTGACATGTGTACAGGTTAGTTCATCGACCTGAGGTCGTCATTTGCCTCGTGTGAGTTCCCACTGTGCTTTGATTTCTACCCTGCCACGGCTCAAAGGAGTCGTGCAAACAGGTAGTTTTTGGGTACAGTACCGAGCCATATGGAGGCACGTGAGCGGATCGGCAGGGGATTCGTCTCTCCCGGTATGTTGGAGATAGTGCCCTCAGAGTCAATTATTGCTTCACAGGCACGTGATTGCAATGATTGAGGGAGGCCCTATCCCGGTAGGACAGTCTTACTCGAGATGATAGTAGGCTATCTGGTTTATCTTTATCATCGTGTACTGCTTTAGGTGACCTGGCATGTCGCTATTACACGTTGATAGAGCCCCTAGGATTCTTGCTTGACTGCCGGCAGTATGATGGCGATCATATACGTGGGAGCTGGTAGTCTATAAGCACATCCTTAAAAGGTCCCTAGTCATAGGAGTTTCGAGACAGGGCATCGATACTCCATTAGTAGACTAGTGTATACAGTCGAGACCCCGACGAGGGGCGGTGGCCGGTCTCATAAGCCACTGTTGTCAGTTGGTTCACCTAAGATGTATACAGGTGCTCATTGGGTTATGAGTACACCGGACAGGACTCGCCGGGAACCTGCTAGTTGGTCTTATACCAGATGTCAGATAGCAGTTCCCTAGTGACATGTGTATAGGTTAGTTCATCGACCTGAGATCGTCATTTGTCTCGTGTGAGTTCCTACTGTGCTTTGATTACTACCCTACCACGGCTCAAAGGTGTCGTGCAAACAGGTTTTAGTTGGGTACAGTCCCGAGCCACATGGAGGCAGTGAGCGGATCTGCAGGGGTTCGTCTCTCCCGGTATTGGGGGTGAGGTCGCGCTGTGTCTAGGAGAGCCATTACGCAAAGACCTCGGCCGAGGCAGGAGATTTACTGGTAGGTATTCCAGTAGTATCTCAGGGCGTTCTGGGCTACACTCCGATACGACTTGTACCGCTTTTGGGGGTCTGACTTTTACCAACCCCCTAGGCCCGACATGCGATGCTCATAGACGAACGGACCGGACTGTATGGATATTGTCACTGACAGGCTCAGTTGGGTGTCGGGGTGAGCTTCCTCATCGACGTCCCTTTTGGTCAATAGCTGGTGGCCCGTCACGTATTGGCTTATACCTCTGACGTGTTAGTGGTTAAATCCACAGCCATAGTATTTGTTGCGCCACGGCAGCACCCCGACCGTCTATCCGAGGCCAAATCGCGGAATCAAAATTTTTTCCTTACTTGGAAACCGGCGCTACCGCGGACAAAGAAAACCCGGATCGTTAACCATTAACCTAATGCTAGCAATCAAGAGATAGGGTGAGAAGTATACCGAGTGATCCGAGTCCTCCGGTCTTTTCTTCATCGTCCCGATCTCCCGCGGAAAGTCTTGTCTCCTTATCGTCGCCTCCTCGCCGGAAAGGGCACCACATCGCCTGCGTGTTTTACGGGCTCCTGCCTCAATACCGAGGCAACTCGGGCATGAAGCCGGCAACTCGACATGCTCAAGATATGCTGTAGAATGTGTAGTGTAGAGGCTATGTCTCATTTGGGGTTTGTTGCCATTTGAAGATGATGGAGGAAATGAGATAAGAAAAATGGTGCTTGCATTTTTCTAGCATGAAATGAGATCAAGTGATCAAACTCTCAAGAATGAAAACTCTCTTTTCTTTTTCTTTCTTTCAACCATTTTCATCAAGTGAGAAGAAGAAGGGTGGATGAATGAATATGAAAACATATATCATGAAGGGAGGTGAGTGTAGGAGAGCAAGAAGGGTGACCACATCCTAAACCTCATCATCACAACCTCACATCAACTCTAACCCTTTCTCATCAACTTTCAACTCACTTCTAATCTTAATAAAGCATGAAAAGATGAATGAAAAGAATGGTATCTAAAATGCTATCATAATAAAACCATTTGCATGAAAAACCCTCCACAAAGTGTAATTTGCAAAACTGCAAATTACCCCCTCCATCAGAAAAGTCCGGCCGGGAAAGAACAAAGGAAAACCGGCCGGAACGGAATGCAAACTGGTAACTCCAGAAAACTGGTCCCGTAATAAATTACAGGAAAACCCCGACACTGTGCATACACACCCGCATCTGTATCCGACCGGATAAAAATGCAAATGAGACAAAATCTACACTGTACTAAACTAAGACCGGCTTAAGCCAAAGCCGGCTAGTAAAATCCGTTCGATCCTGATCCGTGCAATACCGCACGTATCTGATCGAACCCTGCCATATAACTATACGGCCACTAGTACAAACCGTCCGATCCTGATCCGTGCAATACCGCACGTATCTGATCGGACCCTGCCATATCTCCATACGGCCTCTACAGCGTTTCGCCCGAAAGCTTGAGTAACTGAAAGTGTGGTGGACTCTAAAGACTCGTCAATACTATGGCTGTGGATTTAACCACTAGCATGTCAGAGGTATAAGCCAATACGTGACGGGCCACCAGCTATTGACCAAAAGGGACGTCGATGAGGAAGCTCACCCCGACACCAAACTGAGCCTGTCAGTGACAATATCCGTACAGTCCGGTCCGTTCGTCTATGAGTATCGCATGGCAGGCCTAGGGGTTTGGTAAAAGTCAGACCCCCAAAAGCGGTACAAGTCGTGTCGGAGCGTAGCCCAGAACACCCTGAGATACTACTGGAATACCTACCAGTAAATCTCCTGCCTCGGCCGAGGGCTTTGTGTAATGGCTCTCCTAGACACAGCGCGACCTCACCACCAATACCGGGAGAGATGAACCCCTGCAGATCCGCTCACTGCCTCCATGTGGCTCGGGACTGTACCCAACTAAAACCTGTTTGCACGACTCCTTTGAGCCGTGGTAGGGTAGTAATCAAAGCACAGTGGGAAATCACACGAGACAAATGACGATCTCAGGTCGATGAACTAACCTGTACACATGTCACCAGGGAACTGCTATCTGACATCTGGTATAAGACCAACTAGCAGGTTCCCGGCGAGTCCTGTCCGGTGTACTCATAACCCAATGAGCACTTGTATACATCTTAGGTGAACCAACTGACACCAGTGGCTTGTGAGACCGGCCACCGCCCCTCGTCGGGGTCTCGACTGTATACACTAGTCTACTAATGGAGTATCGATGCCCTGTCTCGGAACTCCTACGACTAGGGACCTTTTAAGGATGTGCTTATAGACCACCAGCTCTCACGTATATGATTGCCATCATACTGTCGGCAATCAAGCAAGAATCCTAGGGGCTCTATCAACGTGTAATAGCGACATGTCAGGTCACCTAAAGCAGTACACGATGATAAAGATAAACCAGATAGCATACTATCATCTCGAGTAAGACTATCCTACCGGGATAGGTCCTCCCTCAATCATTGCAATCACGTGCCTGTGATCCAATAATTGACTCTGAGGGCACTATCTCCAACAATCTCCCACTTGCACTCATGGCTAATTATTGCGATGCCGCATACTCACAGCCCGTGTGATACCGAACACCCAACTCCTCTACTAGTCAGTCTCACAATGCTCGTTTGCGAAACTATTGCGTTCGAGGAATAGCCTCAGTGAGTGGATCCGCTGTGATGTTTCTTTATATGTCTCTCTATATCTCAAGTTCGCGGAGAATGCCATCTCCCGAAATGAGCAATACCTGTCTTAGAATGTCTGGATGTCTGATGGGACCTAGCTCATAAATGAACTCCAAATCCAAACTTCTTAGACTGTATCGTCAACTGAACTTAATCAGTTTCCTGTGCCATGCCACCTTCGGTATTGCCTTGGACCACCTGTCCAAAATACTGCCCCTCGTCAGAGGGAAAACTATAACTCTGACAACCTCCTTGTCGTCAATGTCACCTTGGAAGCCTGGAATGATAACTGTCTCTCGAATGAGGTTGCCGTTATCATATCCCTAGAACACGCACTTATGTCCTAAAACTGCTTCCGATTGTTTCTCCAGGATTGGATTAATATCAACTTATTGCATCTACTGCAAGAACAACATCTGGTGTGGTACTTGACATCTCATGATTGACTCAATTGCCTGAGCAAGTGATCTGTCAATCATGCGTATCCCTCTCCCCTTTAGTCTATAAGACACCTTTAGAGAGGGTGACTCCATCAATTGTAGGTGCACTACCGTGCCAGGAGTCGTCCATTCTAAATATTCATAGAATGCTGTCAAGGTACCCAGATTGGGAAACCACCCAAATCTAGATCTAAAACCATAGATCTAGTAACCAGAATGTCTTATATAATATCCAAGTCCTGCGTGGAGAAACCACTGTGTGATGACCAAAGTATAACCGATCGTAGTATAGGAGTATCTTTTTCTATTACCTTCTCAACAGATCCACCCACTATTCTGATGACGTCAAACCTATGACTGTCACATCAGAAATAGATAATCTATCTCCGCTACATCTGCTTTAGTCTATAAAATAGACATAAGCCTGATGTCCACCAATGCTTCCGCTGCTCCCACTGACTACGACAACCCTCTGGCAGAGTCATATAGACGTGCACTTCCAAAGCTAGTTTAGAACGACGCTATACTCATCCTCCTGCCGGGTCTCGCAGCCTGGAACAACAGTAATGGCAAGTGTGGGTAAACAAGAACTTCCCTGTCACCGTCCTTGAGGCTACCGGAGTACCTCTCGGGTGCCTGAAGTTACCCACCTTATCTACGGAGTGGCCTATGGAATGTCAAACCAGATTGAATCTTTAGGTTGCTTATCAAATCTTCAGTAATCGTTTGCGGTTCTGGAATCACTTCCAGTTCTACCATACTCCCACTACTTTTTCTGAAAAAAAAATCCATTTTTAATAAAAACTGTGGCGAGTCTAGAACAATATTGCTATTGTTCATCCAGATGGTAGAAAGTCAACCCTCGTCATAGCCTGGGTCAACCCACAAACAGCCATTACAGAAACGTGCCTTGAGTTGTCCAGTGTCTGGTTTTAATCATAAGCCGGACAACTCCCCGTACCATAACAATGTCAAGATATGAACTGTTCTATATCCAATATAGAACCAGAGGCACTGATTTAATTTAACCAGATTCAAACCATGCAGCTGTCTCCAGTGCATGTAAACTAAATGAAAGGAGGCCGATCAGCGTTACTCAACTTAGGAATGCTTCCAATTATGAGTAACCTGAAAAAGAAGCAATTTCTCTTTATCATTACTATCAACTGAATACCATACACAAGTATCTACATCTTCGATCACTTTGAACAATCCCGATACTTGCTATACTTGGTTCTCTACTCTATTCAAATACCTATAACTCATCAAAACTCAGACCCTGTGTTTCCACGAAACACATGTCTAAGAACTAGAGAAGTTAAAAGTAAACAGAATATAGTATGAGGACCAACCCCTCTGTCCTAATGGACACTGGACGACATACAATACTATGTATAAGTCCGCTGAGTCTAACAACTCTTTCACTGTGTGTCGCAGGTTGAAAACTGTACTTATGGTTAAGAAGAATTACACCGCTGTTTAATGCTCCTTACCTAACCATCCACTGATATAGGTAAATGTCATCGACATAATATCAAAAGGTATATCTCACTCTATGAAAATAGACGTACAGATATATCAATTTGAAATTGGTGCATAACCGCGGATATTCAAAACCAAATATTTGCCGACCGGCAAACAGCCCAGATGATCTCCTCAAATATCACCGATTACAACGAATCCCGATATAATGAGGATGATCACCCTATTCCCAATAACTTACTCCCACTCATCATCTGTAAAACCATACAGATGTAAGAATCATACCTGGTAAATACATACCCTGGAGTAAGTGTCTAATCGGGAAATCAGTTTTCCATTAACAGTACATAGTGAAACTGAAACATTGAAATGTTTCGTTGGGGTATCCTGGTATTCCTAGTAATGACTCTTCCATTATCCAGATTCACAACTGTAACCGTATAATTCTTTGCCACTTCTCCAAATCCCTTTATATGTCTTTAGTCATTACCTTCTGTACACCCCATTAGGCCAAATGGTTTTCTTCCTTCCCTACCGTTCGACACCAGCCTATGGTTTGGAAGAAGACTATCCAATAAGCATAATGGGTGTACTGTCCCAATCCTAGGAACACTCGCAATGCGAGAGAAGGTGAAGATAAAAGACACCTGAATGTACTTTATTCCTATTTCTCCTGAACAAGGATCCATCCCCGAACTGGAACAAGTTCCTTTCGAGTTCGTATATAACCATACGATGGATTATCCAATAAACTGGGATCTTCGTAGTAATACGGAGTGTCCTGGAGAAATACAAAGGTGATTTAGGATTGGCGAAGAAATACTTAGTTTGTTCGTGAATAGTAGTCGCACTTTACTTTGCCCTCTTACTAATCCCTTTATTTGTCTTAACTTAATACCTTCTGTACACCGTTTAGGCTAACTGGTTTTCTTCATTCCCTACCGGTCGGCACCAGCCTATGGTTTGGAAGAAGACTATCCAATTTGCGTAATAGGTGTACTATCTCCTAAACCAAGGAGTACTCGCAATGAGAGAAGGTGAAAAGAAAAGACAACTGAATAATCCTATTCGTTTTCTCCAGAACCAGAAACCATCCTCGAAGTCCTTCGAGTTCGTATATAACCATACGATGGTTTTGTCCAATGGAAGTGGACGTTCGCAGTAATGCGGGGTGTCCTGGAGAAAAGGGCAAAAGTAGGAGTGGCAATGAGGTCTGCAACTCTGACAATCCAAAAGCCAGTGTTAAGAAAGTTCGGTTAACTTGGTCACAGAGTCATAGTCCAGGGTCGGGTCAATGGTCGCTGCCAAAGAGAGAGAGAAAAGAAACACTCAGCGTGCACTCTAACCTAGATCAGAATGGTTATCACTTTGTCTAATCTGGAAACCTCCCACTGTACCTCAAATTCTCCTCCAAACCTGAAAGAAGAATTAGTCGGGGTCACCCGAGGAGTAAAGTAACTCATCAGTGGGAATCGGGATCCAACTATCATCGCTTGATAACTTGACGGAATCCACTCAAGTCACCACACTCCAGAAGGTATGCGCATGCCTGGCAAGTTTCAGTTCTTTTGAAACTCCCGATGTGATTTTTACCCCAAGCGGTTTATGACCTTGACTAGGTCAACAAACCATAAACCGCCAGTCAAGTTCAACCCGTCATTATTCTGGATTGCATTAAACCCACCCGTACGTGCCCTTGACTAGGTCAACAAGGCCGCACGACTGTCCTAACCAATCCCACTTATGCAACAAACAAGTACCACTTAGCTACCGAACACTACGTCTTGACTAGGTCAACAAACGAAGCACGAATACCAAATAATACCTGTAGGAAATGACGGAGGGCTACGGTTGGTTTTTGGCGAAAAACCTTTAACGTAATGAACTTGATATCGTTGAAGGAACTGCATAGTTTTTATAAAAATATAGTGACGAAAGCCTTTGCTAAAGAGGTCACTCCCGGTGAAGGGATCTCGGCTCTTTCCCCGTTGAATGAGGTGCAGGATATTCCAACTGAATATCACGATGCAAAACAAAAGTAATCGGCTATAGTGAAGTTAATGCCCTGACGCAAACTTCTGTCCAAGGGGTCACTCCCGGTGAAGGGATCTCGGCCCTTGCCTCGTCGACTGAGGAGCAGGATATTCCAAATGAATACCACTATGCAAAAAAAAAGTGAACGTCCTTGCAATAACAGCTTTTTGAAAAATGTTCCAACAACATCAAAATAGGTTTGTTTATCTTGCATTGATCCGAATCAACGCAGTCCCATCATATGATCACACCAATAAAGAACGAAAATATTGATGTACGTATATGCCATCCGCATTCACCACTGGGTCCCGTCATCACCCGTTACGTTACTTAACTAACGACAGAGCGGGGACTGGACTAGCGCGGATGCAAAACATATACAACATCTACTAATATATATACCAATATATTATATTCGCTCAAGGCGTGATAAGAATGCAACATCATAGAAAAGTACAGCATCACAGAACAATACAGATATCTGGAAGCCCCGGGTTTCACAGAGCCGCTGCTGAAACCCGACGTTCCCCTGGTCGTGTGGATAGCCTGTGCAATGAAATCCTAGACCCCTACGGGCGCGGCAAGTCACCCGCCAAAACCTGAAGCGAGGCAGCCCCCTTCAGCACCGTTAATGGACCACCCAGCACTTCATGGAATCCGGTAACTTGGGCACCCCTCCTGGGTCAACCTGTACCCCTTATGAGTGCGGCGAATAGCCCGCCAATCCTAGAGTGAAGCCCCCTCCGTCTCAATTCCATGAGATGCGGGCTTGTTGCCCTCTAGAACCCGGCTATCCGTGCACCCCTCCGCGGGGTAATCCTAGTACAGAAAGTAAAATATACATACACCGGGTACATCGACCGCAACCAGGTCGTGCCCCAAAAGAATAATACAAACAGGCAGTGACGGCAGTCCACATGTCGGACGCTCGCCCCGCAATATCAAATGTACATATAAAACAAAACAGTACTAGCATTGCATCCAGGCTATCCCCCACGACCGATCCGCAACAACACAGCATAAACATAGAACATCAACGTGAAAGTCACGTTCGCAAATCCGTCTAACCGGGCTATAGCAGTTAGACCGGATTTACCGATCAAGTGACATTCACGGTCGCAGATATAATGTAAATACTGTGAAATAATGTGTTTAAAATATCCGATCGATCAAACAATTAACAAGTGGGCCCCCAACTAATACTGTAGCAGTCACAGAAAAACTGGGCCCAAATTTAATATCCCAAAACCCACAAAATAAGCCCATAAGGCCACTGTATAAATTGGACAAAGTGAGCACAGTAGACTGCGGCGGAACCGCGGCCCAAGGGGGGGTTTGGCCGCGGTTCCGCGCTCCACTGATCGACTGACATTGTCGAATTTTTACAGAAGTCTTAGAATATGTTGTACATCAGTTTTTTACAACCTGAAAAAATTTTAGACACCAAAAATTTTCAACAGAAACTGATGTGAACAAAAATGAGGTTTTTGGAATTTCGGTCGATCGGATAAGTAAAACACATTACAACAAGCTAGACTAGGTTAATGGCGTGGCTCTGATACCATGTTGCGCCACGGCAGCGCCCGGCCGTCTATCCGAGGCCAAATCGCGGAATCAAAATTTTTTCCTTACTTGGAAACCGGCGCTACCGCGGACAAAGAAAACCCGGATCGTTAACCATTAACCTAATGCTAGCAATCAAGAGATAGGGTGAGAAGTATACCGAGTGATCCGAGTCCTCCGGTCTTTTCTTCATCGTCCCGATCTCCCGCGGAAAGTCTTGTCTCCTTATCGTCGCCTCCTCGCCGGAAAGGGCACCACATCGCCTGCGTGTTTTACGGGCTCCCGCCTCAATACCTAGGCAACTCGGGCATGAAGCCGGCAACTCGACATGCTCAAGATATGCTGTAGAATGTGTAGTGTAGAGGCTATGTCTCATTTGGGGTTTGTTGCCATTTGAAGATGATGGAGGAAATGAGATAAGAAAAATGGTGCTTGCATTTTTCTAGCATGAAATGAGATCAAGTGATCAAACTCTCAAGAATGAAAACTCTCTTTTCTTTTTCTTTCTTTCAACCATTTTCATCAAGTGAGAAGAAGAAGGGTGGAGGAATGAATATGAAAACATATATCATGAAGGGAGGTGAGTGTAGGAGAGCAAGAAGGGTGACCACATCCTAAACCTCATCATCACAACCTCACATCAACTCTAACCCTTTCTCATCAACTTTCAACTCACTTCTAATCTTAATAAAGCATGAAAAGATGAATGAAAAGAATGGTATCTAAAATGCTATCATAATAAAACCATTTGCATGAAAAACCCTCCACAAAGTGTAATTTGCAAAACTGCAAATTACCCCCTCCATCAGAAAAGTCCGGCCGGGAAAGAACAAAGGAAAACCGGCCGGAACGGAATGCAAACTGGCAACTCCAGAAAACTGGTCCCGTAATAAATTACAGGAAAACCCCGACACTGTGCATACACACCCGCATCTGTATCCGACCGGATACAAATGCAAATGAGACAAAATCTACACTGTACTAAACTAAGACCGGCTTAAGCCAAAGCCGGCTAGTAAAATCCGTTCGATCCTGATCCGTGCAATACCGCACGTATCTGAACGAACCCTGCCATATAACTATACGGCCAGTAGTACAAACCGTCCGATCCTGATCCGTGCAATACCGCACGTATCTGATCGGACCCTGCCATATCACCATACGGCCTCTACAGCGTTTCGCCCGAAAGCTTGAGTAACTGAAAGTGTGGTGGACTCTAAAGACTCGTCAATACTATGGCTGTGGATTTAACCACTAGCACGTCAGAGGTATAAGCCAATACGTGACGGGCCACCAGCTATTGACCAAAAGGGACGTCGATGTGGAAGCTCACCCCGACACCCAACTGAGCCTGTCAGTGACAATATCCGTACAGTCCGGTCCGTTCGTCTATGAGTATCGCATGGCGGGCCTAGGGGGTTGGTAAAAGTCAGACCCCCAAAAGCGGTACAAGTCGTGTCGGAGCGTAGCCCAGAACACCCTGAGATACTACTGGAATACCTACCAGTAAATCTCCTGCCTCGGCCGAGGGCTTTGTGTAATGGCTCTCCTAGACACAGCGCGACCTCACCCCCAATACCGGGAGAGACGAACCCCTGCAGATCCGCTCACTGCCTCCATGTGGCTCGGGACTTTATCCAACTAAAACCTGTTTGCACGACTCCTTTGAGCCGTGGTAGGGTAGTAATCAAAGCACAGTGGGAACTCACACGAGACAAATGACGATCTCAGGTTGATGAACTAACCTGTACACATGTCACCAGGGAACTGCTATCTGACATCTGGTATAAGACCAACTAGCAGGTTCCCGGCGAATCCTGTCCGGTGTACTCATAACCCAATGAGCACCTGTATACATCTTAGGTGAACCAACTGACACCAGTGGCTTGTGAGACCGGCCACCGCCCCTCGTCTGGGTCTCGACTGTATACACTAGTCTACTAATGGAGTATCGATGCCCTGTCTCGGAACTCCTACGACTAGGGACCTTTTAAGGATGTGCTTATAGACTACCAGCTCTCACGTATATGATCGCCATCATACTGTCGGCAGTCAAGCAAGAATCCTAGGGGCTCTATCAACGTGTAATAGCGACATGTCAGGTCACCTAAAGCAGTACACGATGATAAAGATAAACCAGATAGCATACTATCATCTCGAGTAAGACTGTCCTACCGGGATAGGTCCTCCCTCAATCATTGCAATCACGTGCCTGTGATCCAATAATTGACTCTGAGGGCACTATCTCCAACAGTATTGACGAGTCTTGAGAGTCCACCACACTTACAGTTACTCAAGCTTTCGGGCGAAACGCTGTAGAGGCCGTATGGAGATATGGCAGGGTCCGATCAGATACGTGCGGTATTGCACGGATCAGGATCGGACAGTTTTGTACTAGTGGCCGTATAGTTATATGGCAGGGTTCGATCTGATACGTGCGGTATTGCACGGATCAGGATCGGACGGATATTACTAGCCGGCTTTAGTTTAAGCCGGATCCTAGTTTAGTACAGTATAGATTTTGTCTCATTGCATTTGTATCCGGACGGAATACAGATGCGGGTGTGTATGCACAGTGTCGGGGTTTTCCTGTAATTTATTACGGGACCATTTTTCTGAAGCCAGCTTGCATTCCGTTCCGGCCGGTTTTTCCTTTGTTCTTTCCCGGCCGGACTTTTCCGATGGAGGGGGTAATTTGCAGTTTTGCAAATTAAATTTGTGGAGGGGGTTTCTTGCAAATGTATTCATTATGATAGGATTAGAATCTTTCATCCATGATGGTGCATTTAATGAGATTGGAAAGGGTATGGGTTTGATGTAAGTTTGTTATGATAATGTTTTGGATGTGGTCACCATTCTCTTTATCCTACACTCACCTTCCTTCTAAGGTTATGGTTTCATATTCTTTTCCTCCACCATTCTTCTCACTTGATGAAAATGGTTGAAAAACATTTGAGAGAGAAAGAAGAAGAGAGCTTCATCTTGAGAGTTTCATTCTTGATCTCATTTTCATGCTAGAAAAATGCAAGCACCATTTTTCTATTCTTGATTCCTCCATCACCATGGCAACAAACCCCAAATGAGATATAGCCTCTACACTACACATTCTACAGCATATCTTGAGCATGTCGAGTTGCCGGCTTCATGCCCGAGTTGCCTCGGTATTGAGGCGGGAGCCCGTAAAAGACGCAGGCGATGTGGTGCCCTTCCGGCGAGGAGGCGACGATGTGGAGCCAAGACTTTCCGCGGGAGATCGGGACGATGAAGAGAAGACCGGAGGACTCGGATCACTTGGTATACTTTTCTTCCCATCTCTTGTTTGCTAGCATTAGGTTAATGGTTAACGATCCGGGTTTTCTTTGTCCGCGGTAGCGCCGGTTTCCAAGTAAGGAAAAATTTTGATTCCGTAATTTGGCCTCGGAATAGACGGCCGGGGCGCTGCTGTGGCGCAACATGGTATCAGAGCCACGCCATTAACCTTGCCTAGCTTGTTCTAATGTGTTTTACTTATCCGATCGACCAAAATTCCAAAAACTACATTTTCATTCACATCAGTTTTCTGTTGAAAATTTTTGGTCTCAAAATTTTTTTCAGGTTGTAGAAAACTAATGTACAAGCAATTCTAAGACATCTGTAAAATTCGACACATTCAGTCGTTCATGGAAGTGCGGAACCGCGGCCAAACCCCCCTTTGGGCCGCAGTTCCGCCGCACTCTAATCTCTTCACTGTATCCAATTTGTACAGTGGGCTTGTGGGCTGTTTTTGTGGGTTTTGGAATATTAAATTTGGGCCCAGAATTCCTGTGAATGCTACAATATTACTTGGGGGCCCACTTGTTAAATTTTGATCGATTGGATATTTTAAACACATTATTTCACAGTATTTACATTATATCTGCGACCGTGAATGTCACTTGATCGGTAAATCCCGTCTAACTGCTATAGCCCGGTTAGACGGATTTGCGAACGTGATTTTCACGTTGATGTTCTATGTTTATGCTGTGTTGTTGCGGATCGGTCGTGGGGGATAGCCTGGATGCAATGTTAGTACAGTTTTGTTTTATATGTACATTTGTTATTGCGGGGCGAGCGTCCGACATGTGGACTGCCGTCACTGCCTATTTGTATTATTCTTTTGGGGCACGACCTGGTTGCGGTCGATGTACCCGGTGTATGTATATTTTACTTTCTGTACTAGGATTACCCCGCGGAGGGGTGCACGGATAGCCGGGTTCTAGAGGGCAACGGGCCCGCATCTCATGGCATTGAGACGGAGGGGCTTCACTCTAGGATTGGCGGGCTATTCTCCGCACTCGTAGGGGTACAGGTTGACCCAGGAGGGGTGCCCAAGTTACCGGATTCCGTGAAGTGCTGGGTGGTCCATTCACGGTGCTGAAGGGGGCTGCCTCGCTTCAGGTTTTGGCGGGTGACTTGCCGCGCCCGTAGGGGTCTAGGTTTTCATTGCACAGGCTATCCACACGACCAGGGGAACGTCGGGTTTCAGCAGCGGCTCTGTGAAACCCGGGGTTTCCAGATATCTGTATTGTTCTGTGATGCTGTACATTTCTGTGATGTTGCATTTTATCACGCCTTGAGCGAAAATTATATATTGGTATATATATTAGTAGATGTTGTATATGTTTTACATCCGCGCTAGTCCAGTCCCCGCTCTGTCGTTAGTTATGTAACCTAACGGGTGATGACGGGACCCAGTGGCGAATGCGGATGGCATATACGTACATCATTATTTTCGTTCTTTATTGGTGTGATCATTTGATGGGACTGCGTTCATTCGGATCAGTGCAAGATAAACAAACCTATTCTGATGTTGTTGGAACATTTTTCAAAAAGCTGTTATTGCAAGGACGTTCACTATTGTTTTGCATCGTGGTATTCATTTGGAATATCCTGCTCCTCAGTCGATGAGGCAAGGGCCGAGATCCCTTCATCGGGAGTGACCCCTTGGACAGAAGTTTGCGTCAGGGCATTAACTTCGCTATAGCCGATTACTTTTGCTTTGCATCGTGGTATTCAGTTGGAATATCCTGCACCTCATTCTACAGGGAAAGAGCCGAGATCCCTTCACCGGGAGTGACCTCTTTAGTAAAGGTTTTCGTCACTATATTTTTATAAAAGGCTATGCAGTTCCTTCAACGATATCAAGTTCTTTACGTTAAAGGTTTTTCGCCAAAAACCATTCGTAGCCCTCCGTCATTTCAGATTAGTATTACTTAGTATTTGTGCTGCGTATGTCGTGCTTAGCCGAGGCGTAGTGTTCGGTAGCTATGCAGTGCTTTTCTGTTGCATGGATATGTGATTGGTTAGGACAGTCGTACGGTCATTTTGGCTCAGTCAAGGACTCGTGCGGGTGGGTCTAATGCAATCAAGATAATGACGGGTTGAACTTGACTAGGATCCTTTGATATGTTGGCTCAGTCAAGGTCACTTGGGTCCTAGGGGTAAAAATCATATCGGGAGTTTCAAAAGAACTGAAACTTGCCAGGCATGCACATACCTTCTGGAGTGTGGTGACTTGAGTGGATTCCGTCAAGTTATCATGCAATGATAGTTGGATCCCGATTCCCACTGATGAGTTGGTTTACTCCTCGGGTGATCTCGACTAATTATTCTTTCAGGTTTGGAGGAGAATTTGAGCTACAGTGGGAGGTTTCCAGATTAGATAAATTGGTAATCATTCTGATCTAGGTTAGAGTGCACGCTGAGTGTTTCTTTTCTCTCTCTCTTTGGCAGCGACCATTGACCCGACCCTAAGACTATGTCTCAGTGACCAAGTTGACCGAACTTTCTTAAACACTGGCTTTTGGATTGTCAGAGTTGCAGACCTCATTGCCACTCCTATTTTTACCCTTTTCTCCAGGACACCCCGTATTACTACGAATGTCCACTTCCATTGGACAAAACCATCGTATGGTTAGATACGAACTCGAAGGAATTCGAGGATGGTTTCCGGTTCTGGAAAAAACGGATAGGATTATTCAGTTGTCTTTTCCCTTTTACTTTCTCTCAAGTTGTGAGTACTCCTTCGTTTAGGAGATAGTACACCTATTACGCAAATTGGATAGTCTTCTTCCAAACCTTAGGCTGGTGCCGACCGGTAGGGAATGAAGAAAACCAATTAGCATAACGATGGTGTGCAGAAGGTATTAAGTTAAGACAAAGCAAGGGATTAGTAGGAGGGCAAAGTAAATTGCGACTGATATTCACGACCGAACCAAGTATTTCTTCGCCAATCCTAAATCACCTTTGTATTTCTCCAGGACACTCCGTATCACTACGAAGATCCACAGTTTATTTGGATACTCCATCGTATGGTTATATACGAACTCGAAAGGAACTTGTTCCAGTTCGGGGATGGATTCTGGTTCAGGAGAAATAGGAATAAAGTACATTCAGGTGTCTTTTATCTTCACCTTCTCTCGCATTGCGAGTGTTCCTAGGAATGGGACAGTACACCCATTATGCTTATTGGATAGTCTTCTTCCAAACCATAGGCTGGAGCCGAACGGTAGGGAAGGAAGAAAACCATTTGGCCTAAAGGGGTGTACAGAAGGTGATGACTAAAGACATATAAAGGGATTTGGATAAGTGGCAAAGAATTATACGGTTACAGTTGTGAATCTGGATAATGGAAGAGGAATTACTAGGAATACCAGGATACCCCAACGAAACATTTCAATGTTTCAGTTTCACTGTGTACTGTTAATGGAAAACTGATTTCCCGATTAGACACTTACTCCAGGGTATGTATTTACCAGGTATGATTCTCACATCTGTATGGTTTTACAGATGCTGAGTGGGAGTAAGTTATTAGGAATTGGGTGATCATCCTCATTATATCGGGATTCGTTGTAATCGGTGATATTTGAGGAAGTCACCTGCGTTGTTTGCCGGACGGCAATTATTTGGTTTTGAATATCCGCCGTTATGCACCAATTTCAAATTGATATATCTGTATGTCTATTTTCATAGAGTGAGATATACCTTTTTGATATTATGTCTACGACATTTACCTATATCAGTGGATGGTTAGGTAAGGAGCATTAAACAGCGGTGTAATTCTTCTTAACCATAAGTACAGTTTTCAACCTACGACACACAGTGAATGAGTTATCAGACTCAAGCGACTTATACAGAGTATTGTATGTTGTCCAGCGTCCATCAGGACAGAGGGGTTGGTCCTCGTACTATATTCAGTTTACTTATGACTTCTCTTGTTTTTAGACAAGTGTTTCGTAGAAACACAGGGTCCGAATTTTGAGAAGTTATAGGTATTTGGATAAAGTAGAGAACCAGGTATTGCAAGTATCGGGATTGTTCAAAGTGATCGAAGATGTAGATACTTGTGTATGGTATTCAGTTGATAGTAATGATTAAGAGAACTTGCTTCTTTTTCGGGTTACTCATAATTGGAAGCATTCCTAAGTTGAGTAACGCTGATCGGCCTCCTTCCATTTAGTTGACATGTACTGGAGACAGCTGCATGATTTGAATCTGGTTCAATTAAATCAGTGCCTCTGGTTCTATATTGGATATAGAACAGTTCATATCTTAACGATGTTAAGGTACGGGGAGTTGTCCGGCTTATGATTAAAACCAGACTCTGGATAACTCAAGGCACGTTTCTGTAATGGCTGTTTGTGGGTTGACCCAGGCTATGACGAGGGTTAACTTTCTACCATCTGGAAGATCAATAGTGATATTGTTCTAGACTCGCCACAGTTTTATTAAAAATGGATTTTTTCAGAAAACAGTAGTGGGAATATGGTAGAACTGGAAGTAATTCCAGAACCACAAACGATTACTGAAGATTTGATAAGGAACCTAAAGATTCAATCTGGTTTGACATTCCATTGGCCACTCCGCAGATATGATGGGTAACCTCAGGCACTCGAGAGGTACTTCGGTATGCTCAAGGACGGTGGCAGGGAGGTTCTTGTTTACCCAGACTTACCATTGCTGTTGTTCCAGACTGTGAGACCCGGCAGGAGGATGAGTATAGCGTCGTTCTAAACTAGTTTTGGAAGTGCACGTCTATATGACTCTGCCAGAGGGTTGTCGTAGTCAGTGGGAGCAGCGGAAGCATTGGTGGACATCAGGCTTATGTAGCGGAGATAGATCATCTATTTCTGATGTGACAGTCATAGGTTTGACGTCATTAGAATAAGGGGATGGATTTGTTGAGAAGGTAGTAGGAAGTGATATTCCTATACTACGATCGGTTATACTTTGGTCGTCACACAGTGTTTTCTCCATATGGGATTTGGACATTATGTCAGACATACTGGTTACTAGATCTATGGTTTTAGATCTAGATTTGGGTGGTTTCCCAATCTGGGTACCTTGACAACATTCTATGAGTATTTAGAATGGACGACTCCTGGCACAGTAGTGCACCTGCAGTTGATAGAGTCACCCTCTCTAAAGGTGTCTTATAGACTAAAGGGGAGAGGGATACTCATGATTGGCAGATCACTTGCTTAGGCAATTGAGTCAATCATGAGATGTCAAGTACCACACCAGATGTTGTTCTTGCACTAGATGCAATAAGTTGACATTGATCCAATCCTGGAGAAACAGTCGGAAGCAGTTCTAGAACATAAGTGGATGTTCTAGGGATGTGATAACGACAGCCTCCTTTAGGAGACAGTTATCATTCCAGGCTTCCAAGATGACATTGACGACAAGGAGGTTGTCAGAGTTATAGTTTTCCCTCTGACGAGGGGCAGTATTTTGGACAGGTGATCCAAGGCAATACTGAGGGAGGCATGGCGCAGGATACTGATTAAGTTCAGTTGACGATACAGTCTAAGAAGTTTGGATTTGGAGTTCATTTATGAGCTAGGTCCCATCAGACATCCAGACATTCTAAGACAGGTATTGCTCATTTCGGGAGATGGCTTTCTCCGCGAACTTGAGATATAGAGAGACATAGAAAGAAACATCACAGCGGATCTACTCACTGAGGCTATTCCTCGAATGCAATAGTTTCGCAAACGAGCTTTGTGAGACTGACTAGTAGAGGAGTTGGGTGTTCGGTATCACACGGGCTGTGAGTATGCGGCATCGCAATAATTAGCCTTGAGTGCAAGTGGGAGATTGTTGGAGATAGTGCCCTCAGAGTCAATTATTAGATCACAGGCACGTGATTGCAATGATTGAGGGAGGACCTATCCCGGTAGGACAGTCTTACTCGAGATGATAGTATGCTATCTGGTTTATCTTTATCATCGTGTACTGCTTTAGGTGACCTGGCATGTCGCTATTACACGTTGATAGAGCCCCTAGGATTCTTGCTTGACTGCCGGCAGTATGATGGCGATCATATACGTGGGAGCTGGTAGTCTATAAGCACATCCTTAAAAGGTCCCTAGTCGTAGGAGTTTCGAGACAGGGCATCGATACTCCATTAGTAGACTAGTGTATACAGTCGAGACCCCGACGAGGGGCGGTGGCCGGTCTCACAAGCCACTGGTGTCAGTTGGTTCACCTAAGATGTATACAGGTGCTCATTGGGTTATGAGTACACCGGACAGGACTCGCCGGGAACCTGCTAGTTGGTCTTATACCAGATGTCAGATAGCAGTTCCCTAGTGACATGTGTACTGGTTAGTTCATCGACCTGAGATCGTCATTTGTCTCGTGTGAGTTCCCACCGTGCTTTGATTACTACCCTACCACGGCTCAAAGGAGTCGTGCAAACAGGTTTTAGTTGGGTACAGTCCCGAGCCACATGGAGGCAGTGAGCGGATCTGCAGGGGTTCGTCTCTCCCGGTATTGGGGGTGAGGTCGCGCTGTGTCTAGGAGAGCCATTACGCAAAGCCCTCGGCCGAGGCAGGAGATTTACTGGTAGGTATTCCAGTAGTATCTCAGGGCGTTCTGGGCTACACTCCGACACGACTTGTACCTCTTTTGGGGGTCTGAATTTTACCAACCTCCTAGGCCCGACATGCGATGCTCATAGACGAACGGACCGGACTGTACAGATATTGTCACTGACAGGCTCAGTTGGGTGTCGGGGTGAGCTTCCTCATCGACGTCCCTTTTGGTCAATAGCTGGTGGCCCGTCACGTATTGGCTTATACCTCTAACGTGCTAGTGGTTAAATCCACAGCCATAGTATTGACGAGTCTTTAGAGTCCACCACACTTACAGTTACTCAAGCTTTCGGGCGAAACGCTGTAGAGGCCGTATGGAGATATGGCAGGGTCCGATCAGATACGTGCGGTATTGCACGGATCAGGATCGGACAGTTTTGTACTAGTGGCCGTATAGTTATATGGCAGGGTTCGATCTAATACGTGCGGTATTGCACGGATCAGAATCGGACGGATATTACTAGCCGGCTTTAGTTTAAGCCGGATCCTAGTTTAGTACAGTGTAGATTTTGTCTCATTGCATTTGTATCCGGACGGAATACAGATGCGGGTGTGTATGCACAGTGTCGGGGTTTTCCTATAATTTATTACGGGACCAGTTTTCTGGAGTTGCCAGTTTGCATTCCGTTCCGGCCGGTTTTTCCTTTGTTCTTTCCCGGCCGGACTTTTCCGATGGAGGGGGTAATTAGCAGTTTTCCAAATTACATTTGTGAAGGGGGTTTCTTACAAATGTATTCATTATGATAGGATTAGAATCTTTCATCCATGATGGTGCATTTAATGAGATTAGAAAGGGTATGGGTTTGATGTAAGTTTGTTATGATAATGTTTTGGATGTGGTCACCATTCTCTTTATCCTACACTCACCTTCCTTCTAAGGTTATGGTTTCATATTCTTTTCCTCCACCATTCTTCTCACTTGATGAAAATGGTTGAAAAACATTTGAGAGAGAAAGAAGAAGAGAGCTTCATCTTGAGAGTTTCATTCTTGATCTCATTTTCATGCTAGAAAAATGCAAGCACCATTTTTCTATTCTTGATTCCTCCATCAGCATGGCAACAAACCCCAAATGAGATATAGCCTCTACACTACACATTCTACAGCATATCTTGAGCATGTCGAGTTGCCGGCTTCATGCCCGAGTTGCCTCGGTATTGAGGCGGGAGCCCGTAAAAGACGCAGGCGATGTGGTGCCCTTCCGGCGAGGAGGCGACGATGTGGAGCCAAGACTTTCCGCGGGGGATCGGGACGATGAAGAGAAGACCGGAGGACTCGGATCACTTGGTATACTTTTCTTCCCATCTCTTGTTTTCTAGCATTAGGTTAATGGTTAACGATCCGGGTTTTCTTTGTCCGCGGTTGCGCCGGTTTCCAAGTAAGGAAAAATTTTGATTCCGCAATTTGGCCTCGGAATAGACGGCCGGGGCGCTGCCGTGGCGCAACACGGTATTGGGGGCGAGGTCGTGCTGTGTCTAGGAGAGCCATTACACATAGTCCATGGCCATGGCAGGAGATTTACTGGTAGGTACTCCAGTAGTATCTCAGGGTGTTATTGGGCTACTCTCCGACACGACTTATACTGCTATTGGGGGTCTGACGTTTCTAGCCCCCTAGGCAGATATGCGATACTCATAGACGAACGGATCGGACTGTATATACATTGTCACTGTTAGGCTCAGTAGGGTTTCCGGATGAGTTCGCTCATCGGCCTCCCTTGAGGTCAGTCCATGGGCAGCCGTTACACATTGCTAGTGCCGCTGACGGTTTGTGGTTAAACCCACTGCCAGGGTACTGACGAGTCATTAGAGTCCCCCACAGACAGTTTCCCAAGTTCGGGCGAAACGTTGTAGAGGCCGTATGGTTTTATGGCAGGGTTCGGAAAATGCACGTGCGTTTACGCACGTGTTATTTTTCGGGCAGATGATACTGGTCGGCTTTGGTTTAAGCCGGATCCGAGTATTATATTGAGTAGGTATAATATCTTTGTCTCAGTTGCATTTGTATTCGGTCGTAATACAAATGCGGGTATATTTATACAGTTACGGGGTTATCCTGAAAGTCGTTTCAGGATCACTTTTGGAAGTTGCCAGTTTCCAGTTTTCTATCAGCCGTCTTTTAACATTCGGTTAAAGACGGATTTATCTTTTCTTGGATGAGAGTGAGTCATGCTTCTAGAAGGTTCTAGAAGGTGATGACTTGGTTAATTGGTGTTGTGTTTTCATTGGTTGCATTAATGAATGGATGACTAGGTTTATTGAGTCATTCATTTCATTAATGAGTTTTGTTATGCTTAAGGATATTTGTTGTTTATATTTATCCTTATGCTCACCCCCTTTGCTCCTACACTCACCCTCCTCCTCCCTATATATGGTCGGCCCCTTCCCCCTCCCCTCTCTCACTCTCTCACTTGAAAAAGATGGTTGAAAAAGATATGATAGATTTTGGGGTGTATGGAATTCACAGCTCATTTCATTCCATCACCCGATTCCCTCGGCAACTTCATTAACCGATCGTCCACGGATTTGGACGAAGTGAGACAAAGTCATCTACTAATTCTCTACATCATTCTTGGTCGTCTCTTTTAGCAAACTTGACGACCGAGTTGCCTCAAGTCAGAGGCGGGAGCCCGTTTAAAGAATCAGTGACGTGGTGCCACCTGGACGAGCAGATCGGAGATCGACGAGATCAGAGCAGCCACAACGGAGCGTGGGATGATGGTTAAAGAACGAAGGACTCGGATCGTTCGGTATAACCTTTCTACACTCTTCACAGTTTGTTAGTTTAGCAATATTGGCAGATCCGGGTTAAAGTATGCGATAGCGCCAGCTAAAAGTTTTTTGTTCCGCATTTGGCGTCAGTAGTCGGCCGGGGCGCTACCGTAGACTTACACATACAAGATCATATGGAGGAACGGAATCAATGAGAGTATGATCAAGGGAACGAATAGAATCAAGGATCTCCAATGGATGTATGATCAAGGGAACGAAGAGAATCACAAGTCTCAAGATATGTACATCCTAAGGTTACTTAAGCGGTGTATCGTAAGTATGCCGCGGAACATACGCACGGTACGTCACTCTACTTGTGTTACCTACTCCATCAATCAGGGTCAACCTATGTAACAAAAGTTCGGGTCTAATACCCCCATGTTCAAGTCTAAGTTCCGTAAGGTCAAGCCTAGGTTCCGAAATAGATTGCGCCCCTGACTCCATATAGTCAAACCTAGACTCGAACCAAGGTTAAACCTAGTGCTCTAATACCAACTTTGTCACGACCTGAAAATATTAGCTCACAACCGGAACTTAAATCACGCCACGTCTACAAGCGTAACGTAATTCAAGTAAGCCGAAGCACAGAAATCTAAACCTTTTTCCTTTAGAAAATATAAGAGGTGAAGTTTTGAAATAAAGGTATGATGAAATCAAAAGTTTTCTTAAATGCATAGATAATGGAACATGAAAAATGCAAGTGGATTTTACTAGTTGAAAAACATGTTTCGTCTTTTAAAAATTTAGGCAGCACCTCCCTTGTATATTTTGATTCAAAACCATATATACATGATAATATAAAAGGTATCCCCAAGCGGGAGCTAGATCTTAGCCAAACGGCGAAATCACAACCATGCAAGACAGAAATATATGTATACGACGCCCAACTAAGAAGATCAACACAAGGGAAATGTAAAGCAAGACATCAAAACGACAAGTAACGAACATAAACCCTCGCTCTAAGTCTCGCAACAAATAGTCTGTCTATGTCTTAATACACATATACAAATACTAGTTTCTGATTGATGGAGTTAACTAGATACAACAGGAATAATAAAAACAAAGGTGGTACAATCCAACGTGTACCACCTTCCAAAGAAAGTCACCCGAATGCAAGCTGTGTGCCAGCGATGCTGCTACTGATCCATGCGGTCAACCGCAAGAATTGTGGCACAACGGGGGTGAGTTGCCAACTCGTGAGTAGAAAACATCATCAAGTAGAAATCGAAATAAACAACGATTCCTAGGTCAACTATATCATAAAGGTAATACTATGATATCTAGGGTGACCGTATCTGCATATGTGCCAACAATATAATCTATGCCTATCTGCATGTGGCTAACATCTACGTGTCCATCAATGACACAACAACATCATGCATGTAAATATCATGAAAGCATATGCATGAAAATATGAGGATATAAATCAACGTGTGTCCATCAATGACACATCAAAATCATGGAACCGAGTGTCCAACATCGACACTGGAAACATCATGAAACCCGTGTCCAGCATCGACACGTAAATCCTCATATATCGGGCTCCATCAGTCCGGATTGGCCCATGGGCTCCGTCTATCAGGATCAGCGCTCGGGCTCCGGCAGTACGGGTCGTCCCATATCCATCTCTCAACTCCGGTCGGTATCCTCCGGATAACCGCCAGGTCCAACCAATCACCGGTAGGTAGTATTCCCTCTTCCAGGCTCATCGTCTACTGCGCGACATCCCTTTCTTGCCCCGAGGTACCATACAGTGTCCGCCATGAACCCGCAAACGGATCATCCAGCTCCTCGAATTGGGTTTCTATCACACGTCTCAGAACCGAGAAAATGCATGGTGGACGCACTGAAATATCATATCAAGAGAAATCGGGTTTCCAAAACAATGCATACTTTCTCGAAATAATACCATGGTTCTCAAATTCATAAATCACATGAAAACAACATTTCAATGCATATAATCGTAAAGCATGATGTATACCAACATATAACAGAAATATGAGCATATCCGTATATCAAGTAACATTTCATAATGATGTGAGCATAGCAATTATATCATAGCATGATGTAGCAATTCTACTGTGTAAGTGACATAGCAATTATCGATGTGAAAGTGTGTGAGCCGGCAATCTGTGTAAGTGTAACATACGCATCATCGATAATTGTGTAGGTGTACTAGCATAAGTATATGTAATGCAATGAGAATGTCATGAACTTAGCATAAAGTACATCGTACGCGAGACGCTATAAGGTATACGTATCTACGATATATCCGAGTCGGTGAATCTATCAATCGGTATCCAGCCTCACAACATCACGTACGACATAATCCATCATATAGTATCCTCTAGTCAAGGGTATAGATCAATCATCAAGTAAAACTTATCACGTACGGTATCCGTCTTACGGCGGCATTTACCATTAAGAATCCTATCAACCTATATGACAATGAGGGTATAGACCTAATGTCTCGTACAGCATATCACTCAAGATTCACAACATTATATATATATATATATATATATATCTATATACCTATATCCCAGGTTACATCTATATCAATCTCATATCACAGGACCGACAAAGGTATCAAATATACTCTTTTCATCATGTCAATATCTCACATCAAGAAATTTTACATATACATTCTATCTTATAAATCTCATGTCATGCAACTCTAAAACTCATACTTATTCTCGTGCAACTACATATCTATATATTGTGATTCATATTAACTTTTCATATCCTTATATATCAGTTCGAGACATCATTTCTATCATATCATGTCAAAGAGTCATATCCCAATAGCTTTCATCTAATATCTCGATATGTATATTCAATCATTCCTATCATCTTTAACTATTTTATTAACCATATCCATAGTTTTCTAATATAGGTTTCCTTAACCATATTCTATATATCGGTTTCCATCAAACTTGCGGGGGAGCTATACTCCATCCACCCGACTTCCCCCATAGATATAAATCTACTCACCTGCGGAACTCCTTGTTCAGCCGTAGTCGACGTCCTTCGTCGTCTCGGAATCCATGCGAAGATACCTACAATAAATACACAGTCGCAATGTTACTAAAATTAAGTCTGGAAAACCAATACGGCACACGGTGCGCTCATAGGTTAGTACCTATAGCCTGCGCATGAAAAGACAACCAACCAACCCTCGTCGTTGACGTACAAACATCCAACGACCGAGTATAATATCAAATACTAAAAACCAAGTTTCAGAAATCGGAAACCATAAATCAGCAACGAAGGAAATCACTCCCAGATTTCACCCTAGGCCAAACTAGGGAATTTTCCATACAGGGGAAGTCTAATTAGAAGATATATGAGCTATGGACCAAGTACGAATCATTTCCAACATACCCAGGCCGCAATTAGCGGCCATATGGAGTTTATTTGCGGCCAGGATTTGGACTTGGGGTCTCGGGTTTCTGGGGTAGATACATGGTTGCCTGCATGTCTCACTGTCAAGAGAACTTTTTTTATAATGGTCTCGGGTCATCCCAGATTCCCATATACACTAACAAACTGTCAATTAACCGATGTCGGAAAGTTCTAAGTTCGTGTTTTGGTTTCAAATCCTGGTCTTGGACAATAAAACACCACCAAGGGTTAAGTAAACACCCACTACAGATCATAATTCCACAGAATGACCCAAACCCTATCTTGGAATTTCCAAACATCACTAATCACCATCGATTTAACTCTAAACTAACAATAGGATAAACTACATACAAAAACTTAACTAGGGTTTAGAATTATATCTCATTTGGCAACTCAAGAATTTTCTTGAGGTTCTTAAAGTCTTTAAAATTCAACTTTGATTGGTCCAAAGTGTTGAGGGTGGGGTGGGGATCAACTTTAATGAAGAGGGTGTAGGGTTTTGGTGAAGAAATGGAGATGATTCTTGGAGGTGGAGGTGGAGGGAGATGAGGAGGAAGAAGATGAAGTTAAAAAATGGAGGAGGATGAAGGGAAATGGGCAGCCCCCCTCTCTCTTATTCTCACCCTCACTCTCTCTCATGCCATGCCTCATGTCATGATGTGGTCCCCCCTCTCTCTCTCCTCAATAATTCACTTTTCTTTTCTTTTTCTCTTTTCTTCTCACAATAATAAAACCAAATATCACAAATGCAAATGAAACAACAAGTAACATGTCATGGTGCACTAACCATGGAAAATGTAGAAACACGGATTTGGCTTAATCGCGATTAGTAGTGCACTAATCAATTTTTATTTAAACCTGCGTATAATTAATTATAAAAATGCCAAATCTAATAAATATATATTTAAATGAATAAATAATTTTAATCTCCAATTATTTCACAATTATTGGTATATATTTATACCATTTTACGAATACCCTAATTTCACAAATCGGGTAGTTTTCGCGAAATATATTATTTTAATAATAAATTCCAAAAATACTATTTTATATTTTTCTTTAATGTTACACTGGCCAGGGCTGATACAAATATTTACTGTTAAGTGTTATCAGTAGTTTCTCGACCCGTTATGAGCCTCACATCAGCACGACTTATCAAGTTATTGGGGTCTGACGTTTACGACCCCTAGACTAGATATGCGACATATCAGACGAAGAGACCGGACTGTACGTTAGTGTTACTAACAAGCTTTGCGGGAGTTTAGAAAAGCTTTTTTGTTGATCTTCTGATCGCTCAATACCCGGGTAGCCGTTACGTCCAGCTAGTACCGCTGACGGCTTGTGGGTGTCTGATATGATCATCACCTACTGCCGGCGTATTGACGAGTCTTTAGAGACCTACACAGAGGTTTCCTAGCTCATGCGAAATGAAGTAGGAGCACATATGTGATATGTGCAGGACCGAGATTAATACGTGTATGTGACACCGTATTCTATTCTCGCGATATGTGATATCAGTCGGTTATATGTGATATAGTCGGGTTATCGAATCAAGTGTTGATTCGATAAGTTGATACAAATAATATTATTCGGTTGTATGTGATATAGACGGATTATTAAATCAAGTGTTGATTTAATAATTTAATGTATAATTATATATTTGATATATTAATTTACATTAACTAATATTAGCTCACTTATGCATATCTTTTTCTCACTTGTCCACACTTAATATACATGTGATATATATTATTGTGTCATACTTGTTGATACATGCTACATGGGTGTATGACACTCACACCATGCTCATGATAATGTAGGGTTTATTTATTTAAAGTAAATCAAAAAAATTAGTTGGAAATTAGCACATGGTTGAAGCATGTGGAAGCTTGTGGAACCATTGACTTAGTCCATTAATTTTGTTTTACTTAAAATATTTATTAACCCAATCATTGTCATTACCCATGATTAAGTCTCTACAAGAGTTAGTATATGATATTTTCTCACCTATGGTTGCTATTCTCACTCATTCTATTCTCCACTTCATCTTCTTCTTCATCTCCAAGAGCTCACTAGGTTTTTGGGAGGTGAAGAAAATTAGTGAGAAAAACATTTCTAAAGTGTGCAAAATTCCTACTTCATCAATCTACACTAGATTAGCCATTTAGTTTAGGTTGTTTGCTTCACTAATTCCTAATTAGTGAAGAGGTAGCTTGAGTTAGTGTCTCCTCGACGTAGATCATCTTCGGCCTCGAAAACTTCAAGAAAGCTTGTTCATTTCACCTTGTGGGGCCTTACTAGAATCCGGGAGATCACTACTTGGAGCGAAGGGACAACTACACGGAGCTTTTGCAATGAAGGACCGGTCTACAAAAGTTGTATTCCTTTTTCACTTAAATGTAAAGATGTTTACATGCTTGATTACGTCTAATTCTCTAGTTAAGATCTTGTCATGGGTTCTTTAGCACGCTAATTTTTTAAAACGGCATGGTCGATGCCTCCCGAAACCCAGTAGTCGTGCTAGGGAACCCTACAATGGTATCAGAGCCAAGCTAAAGAATTAGACAATGTTTATAGAATTACGAAACCGAAACAACTCCAAAACATCGAAACAAAAAACCTAGTTTCTGTCGAATTTTAAAAGTTTTCTAAATTTTTTTTAAGCAACTGTAAAATATTACATGAGATGTAACATGAACACCAGAGCAAAACGAGTCACTTTCACCGGGTTTGACCCGGCGAGACTTGCCCAGAAACCGGCCCAACCAGTTTTCTATAGGGGTTATGGGCTCGTTTCGTTTTGGTTTTCCAGGCTCTGGGTTTTGGTGTTTCAGGTGTTGCTTGTTTTTACTGAGATTGCGTGTGATGTTATCTTTAAGCAAACGCAATTTTGAGTGTTTCATAGTCATAATTTTAACATCGTTTCGGATAATTTAGACGGAGTTAAAAAGTTCGAACGAATATCAATAACCCATTTTTGTCCCTCGCTGGAAATTTTCCAAAAGTTGGTTTTTTTCCAAGTTAAAAATATTCGAAAAATCATGCAGGTAATTCTATGGACCCTCTAGAAGAACGATACACAAACTCGACTCTTTGGACGCGGAACCGCGGTCAAACCCTAGGGTTTACGGCAGTTCCGCGGCGCCATGAGTGAGGCGTGGGTCGGCCCTTCTACGGTTGGTCCATAGGTACTGTGGCATGTTTTGGGTATTTCTTGACAGTGCTCAAGTGTTGAGGTTTCTGGGAAATTTTGGGTATTTGTTGATTCGATCGAAATGTTTAACATCATCTAGCTTTATGTGATGTGATACAATATTTGGAATCTACACTAATTAGTTTTGTGAAAATTGATTAGTTTCTTGTAAATTAAACATTTCGGTCTCGGTAGGAATCAGGAATCTTGTTGAATTACTCGATTTCTTTTGAAAAGGTGTTTTCATAGATGGGACCAAAATGTAAGATTTACAATGTTAGGCATGAAATCCGAAATATGACATATTCCGGGTTTATGATGTCTAAGGGCTGTGTCGATTCCAAATGTTGTAGTTTGACATTTTCTTTTCTGAGACCGTAAGTGTAATATGTGGTGTATCGCCGGTTTTGTTGCTATATGTCAACGACAATTGGGATACGTATACTTACTTATGTTGATGACATGTGATGTTATATGTTGCTGGAATATGTTATATTGGATCGTCGTGTTTTGAATAGCCGGGGGTTTTGCGTGAGAGGAGGGTTTTTAATTTTCATTCATGTAAAAACTTGTATGTGATATTTTTTTATTGGGGCACATCAGGGTTGAGGATGATGTCACCCTTGTTGTATATTATTTACTTTTCCGCATTAGGATAGACCCAAGGCGGGGAGCACAAGTAAACGGGTTTTAGAGTCCAGAGGGAGACCATCTCGAGGAGTCGAGACCGGGTCTCCTAACTCTTGAATTGGTAGGGTTGCTTGCCGCTCTCGTAGGGGTCTAGGGATGTGGGTTTGTCTATTCATCAAGACCGTGGAATCCGTGTTTTTTACTGGCATAATATAAAACACGGACCTCCTAGTATATCCAATATTTCATATGTTGACTTCTGCTGCTGATGTTCTGTGATGTGAACACTTTATATGTTGAGACGAATGCTTTATTATTATATATATGATATATAATAAACGTTGCTTATGTTTTGCACCTGCGCTAGTCCCGCCCCGCTATGTCGTTAGTTAAGTAACCTAACGGTGCATAATAGGACACTGTGGCGAATGCGGATGGCATAAGCGTATGTTGTATTTTCGTTTCTTTTTTGATGCTTAGGAAGCATAAATGATGGGACTTCATTAATGAGATTAATGAAAAAGAAAGAAACCTAAAGATGTTGTAGAATCCTGTTTTAAATATTGGTAGCTCTAGTTCTTGCTTTGCATAGCGGTATTCCTTGTAGAATATCCAGCACCTTATTCGATAAGGAAAGAGCTGAGATCCCTTCACTGTGAGTGCCCTCTTTAGCAAAAGCTAGCAGATGCTACAACCTACTCGGTTTTGTCTTTTGATTGCTTCTCTAGTTCTTATTTTGCACAGTGGTATTCATGAATATCCAGCATCTCATTCGATGAGGAAAGACCCGAGATCCCTTCACCGGGAGTGACCTCTTTAGCAAAACTAGCAAAAGACTGAAAAACACTCCTTTTCAAAATCACTCGATTCTACAACGATAACCAGTTCATTACGCAAAAGGTTTTCTTAAAAACCTGTCGTAGCCCTCCGTCATTTAAGATAAGTGCTATTTAGTATTCGTGCTACGTTTGTTGGCCTTCGTCAAGGCGTAGTGTGCTGTAGCTGATTAGTGCTTATCTGCTGCATATGATTCGATTGGAATAGGGTAGTCGTACGACTTTGTTGGCCTTCGTCAAGGGTCGTACGGGTGGGTTTATTTCAATCACGAAATGTATGGGATGGACTTGACTAGCGGCCTATGATTTGTTGGCCTTCGTCAAGGTCATAGGACGTTAGGGGAAAAATATTTTTGGGAATTTCAAGTGTTGAAATTTGCAATAAGATTGCATACCTTCTACGAGATAGTTGGATCCCGATACCCACTACGAGTAAGAGTTTGTCACGACCCGTAATTTAGCACGTGACCGGCACTTAAATTACGCAGCATCTAAAGGCGTAACGTAAATCAAGTAAGCCGAAGCCCAGAAATCTAAACCTTTTTTTGTGGAAAATAGTGGGGTGCAGTTTTGAAATAAGGTATAATGAACCATGTTTCGTATTCAGGAAGCACCTCCCTTGTATATTTTGATCCAAAAACATATACACAACAATATATAGGCATCCCCAAGCGGGAGCTAGCTCTTCGCCAACTAGCGGAATCACAACCACACAATAACATATATACGACCCCCAACGGCGAAGAATCAACCCAGAAAGAACAAATAAAGAAGCAAGACATCTAAACTCAAGAAAAGGGATCATTAACCCATCGCTCTAAGTCTCGCACCATTCCCAAGTCTGACTAGGTCTGCCAATAAACAAATTCTAGCCTCTGATTTATTTGATCTGATGTGATGAAGTTTATCTAGATACAATAGAATATAATAGTACAAGAGTGGGCACGATCTAATATGTGTCCCACCTACCAAGCAAACACCCTGGATGGAGCTGTGTGCCAGCGATACCGCAACTGATCCCAAGCGGTCAAACCTGTAAGAACTGTGGAACAACGGGGTGAGTTGCCAACTCGTGAGTAGAAAACATCAGCAAGTAGAAATCGAATAAAACAACGATTTCCTTGGTCACTATATCCTGAAGGTAATAGTATGATATCTAGGGTTACCACATATGCATATACGTCAACAATCGAGTCAATGCAATGACATATAAAAATAAACATCCGACATCATATGCCTGTATGCATTTGGATATCATCCACGTGTCCATCAACGGCACAAACAACATCATGGAACCTGAGTGTTCCACACCGACACTCGAACATCATGAAAAGATAAGCCTGTATATATATATATATATATATATATATATATATATATATATATATATATATATGAGGATATCAACTACGTGTGTCCATAACCGACACATCAAAATCATGGAACCTGAGTGTCCAACATCGACACTTGAAACATCATGAAACCCGTGTCCAGCATCGACACGTAAATCCTTATATCTCGGGTTCCGTAAGTCCGGATCAATCTATATCACGACTACGGTCGGTATCCTCCAGATATCCGCCGTGCCAAACTATCTCGGGCTTCGTCAGTCTAGATCGGCCAATATCATCTCATGACTCTGGTCGGTATCCTCCAGATATCCGCCGAGCCTAAAACTATCACCTGTAGGTAGTACTCCCCCAGCCAAGATCATCGTCTATATCTCTAGCTTCTTGCCCCGGGGTACCTCACCGGGTCCACCATGTACCCGCAGACGGTGGCTCCAACTCCTCCAATCGGGTATACTCACTACTCAGAACAGAGAAAACTCATGGTGGACACCTTGAAATATCATATCAAGACAAACTGCGTTTTTAAAGAAATACATAATTCCCATTGAAATATAACCGCGGTTCTCAAATCCAGAGATCTCATAAAAACATCATCTCAACGCATATAACCATAAAGTACGATGTATGCAACATAGAGTAGTAATATGAGCATATCGAGTTTATCATGCAAGCATGTCAAGTGATAGTACTGAACAATGAATTTACTTTTACGTTTAAGATTAATCTCATAATATGGAAGTTCTACTGTGTAAATCGCACGACAATTCAACTGTGTAAGTGACATGGCAATTACCGATGAAGAATGTGTGTGAGTCGGCAATCTGTGTTTGTTTTACATACGTATCAACGGTAATTGTGCAAGTGTACTAGCAAATGATATCATATAGCATTAAATACCTGCACGTGGTATGCACATCACGAGGGGTAATATCCTACACAACATGAACAATAAATGGGTATATCTATCTACACATGAACCATACAGTCACTTTTTAAAAGATAAGAATCATAGTTTTGAAAGTTGGTGCTACGGTGTTTTAGAAAAAAGAAATCATTCGGAAACACGGAGCGTCCTATAATCTTTCCGTTTAAAAGATGCATACGATTCGTCAGTTTTGGAAATAGGTATGGTTCAAGTGGCAACCTTTATATCAGTGATCCCGTCTTATAACATCCGATATGACAATAATCCTCGATTATTATTCTCAAATCACTAGCGCGGATCCATCATCCGGTACATCTCATCGCGTACGGTAATCCATCATACGAGTTCATCAAACAGAATAGGGAATCTATCGACCTATATAATAATGAGGGTACGGATCTAAAATCTCATACGACATATTACTCACTATAATCATAAATACACACACACACATATCTCAAATCACCTTTGTATAAACGTCATATCTTATTAATTTCACAACATCTCTATCTCAATCTCGTGTCGTGTTTATCGATCTCGATCTCATATCATACCATTAACAACTCATACTTGTTCTCTTTCAATTCATACTTATCATGATTCACTTCCCATTTTATATTCTCAAGCAAATATATCTATTAGCGTCAACTTTATCATAATTATAATTTATAACATAATCTTCCGTATCAATGGTTTCGGGGGTGCTATACGCCATCCACCCGATTTCCCCCGTAGGTATAAATCTACTCACCTGCTAAATTCCTCGCTTAGCCAAAGTCGATGTGCTTCGTTGTCTCAGAAGTCAACGCGAAGGTACCTATAATAAATACACAATCGTAATGTAATTAAAACCAATATCCAAAAACCGATACGGCACACAGATTGCATATAGGTTAGAGCCTATAGCCTACGCATGCAAAAACAACCAAACAACCACCGTCGTTGACGTACAAACATCCAACGACCAATTCAAATCTCAAATATTAAAACCAAGAATTCACATATCGGAAACATAGCCAAAACACTCTCAAACAACTCCCAAATTTTGGCTTAAGTTAATAGGGACTAAACTGTTAGTTATATGTATGCCCTAGAGGTCATTACTGTATATTGGATGTATATAGTAGTGGATGCTGGGACATATATAGGGAGGACTTTCTTGCTCGACATGATAGTATGCTATCTGGTTGCTATTTACCTTAACGTGTACAAAGATTGTCTCTCTATTACATGTTGGTAAAGCCCTTAGGATGTGTACTTGACTACTTGGAATATGATGCGGATCATACTAGTGGGGACATGGTAGTCCATAAGTACATCCTTCAAAGTCCCTAGTCGTGGGTGTATCGAGATGGGGCATCGATATACCAGAGTAGACTAGCGTGTACCTTCTCGACCCATATAGATGGGCGATGGATGATCCCATATCCATCGGTGTTTGACATCAGAGATGATATACGGGTGCTCAGTAGAGACTGGGTACACTGGACGGACTCGCCGAGAACTCCCAGATGGTATTATACCTCACGTCAGATGGCAGTTCTCTGGTGACACTGGTACAGAGTAGTCTGTTGACTCGAGATCGTCATAGAGTCTTGTGTGGTTCCCACTGTGCTTTGATTTCCATCTTACCACGTCCAAGACGGCGTGCAAAATGGTGGTTTTTGGGTACAGTCCCGAGTCACATGGAGGCAATGAGCGATAGGAGGGGATTCGTCTCTCCCGGTATAGGGGGTTGATGTTGCGCTGTGTTCGATTGGCTATAACAGGAAATCCCTGGCCAGGGTTGCTGAGATTTACTGGTAAGTGTTACCAGTAGTTTCTCGAATTGTTATAGACCTCATATCGACACGACTTATCGAGCTATTGGGGTCTGACGTTTACCACCCCTAGGCAAGATATACGACATATCAGACGACGAGACCGGACTGTACGGTAGTGTTACTGGTTGGATTCACAGGAGTGTGAGCGGGCTTGCTCGTCGATCTTCTGATCGCTCAATACCCAGGTGGCCGTTACATTTAGCAGACCGCTTGCGGCTTGTGGATGCTTGATATGATAATCATCTGCTGCCGGCGTATTGACGAGTCTTTAGAGTCCTACACAGAGGTTTCCTGGCTCAAGTGAAACGAAATAGGAGCGCATATGAGATATGTGCGGGACCGAGAATAATGCGTGTATGTGATACCGTATTCCTTTCTCGCGATGAATGTATCGATTGGTTGTATGCGATATAACCTAGTTATCGAATCAAGGGTTGATTCGATAAGCCGATACATTGCATACTAGTCGGTTGTGTGCGACATGACCGGATCATTGAATTAAGTGTTTTACCGTTTCCGCAACCCCGAAAGTACCGGGAGAGGTAACGTGGACCTAACAGTGGTATCAGAGCCTAACTAAACACACCCTAGCATGTTAGCAAAGTATTAAGAATATCGACCGGACGAAAACACGCAAAATTACCCCAGAAAATTCAGTTTCTGCCGAATTTTAGAACTGTTCCAAAATTAAAAAATCATACACTAAAAATCGGCTCAGGCTTTTGTAAGAAAACTGGAGAAATTTCATCCCCCAACTCGTCCAAAGCGCCGCGTTTCCGCGGCGGCGTTGGCTCTGTTGGGGAATATTTTTCTTGCAGTTTTCTTAGAGTGGTATTTTGGGATTTTTGGTATATGACTTTTCTGCCCAGATTTTCCAGAAAGAAAAATTTGTTTTTGGAGCTCATAAATCCGTATTTTTGGTCGATGTTCTGTAGACTTTGGCTAATGGTTATCTCTGTAATGTTATATGTGTATTGAACGTCTACTAATCGCTATACGTCGATTAGTGGGGGTTATACATATCTGTGATTTGTGTTGATGATGGTTTGTGTATATGAACTCGGTGGATTGTCGCGGATGAATAGCCGGGGTGGACGTGAGATGAGTGTTTCTTTTTCTTTCATTCATGTAATAAATTTGTAAATTGATGTAATATTATTTGTATGGCCGCACAACCGGGTCGGGGTTGTAGCCGTCATTGTATAATTCTTTTTACTGTTTTTGCTTCTAGGATAGACCCATGGAGGGGGTGCACAAACTACCGGGTATCTCGAAGTGCCGAGTGGCCTACTCATGGCGTTGAGGGAGGTTGCTTCGCTTCGGGTACTTGGCGGGTAGTTTGCCGCACCCGTAGGGGTCATGGGTGGGGTATTGGCTATTCATCGCGACCGTGTAATCCGCTTTTCGCTGCAGGCTCGAACGAATCGCGGGTTCCTAGTATATCCAAAGTGTTCATCTGTGATCTGGATTGGCTATCATTGTTGTATATCTATATATAATAACTATTTAGGCGTTGCTTATGTTTTACAGCCGCGCTAGCCCAGCCCCCGCTCTGTCGTTAGTTAAGTAACCTAAGGGGTGATGACGGGGCCCCGTGGCTTATGCGAATGGCATAAGCGTACGTCATATTTTGGTTGTTTTCTGCAATGGTAGGATTTAAATGATGGGACACATTAAAAGAACTAATGCAAGAAAATAAACCTAAAAGACGTTGTTGGAACAAGTTTTTTCAAAAAGTTGTTATTACAAGGACATTCACTTTTGTTTTGCATCGAGGTATTCGGTTATGAATGCCCAGCACCTCAGTCGACGAGGCAAGGGCCGAGATCCCTTCATCGGGAGTGACCCCTTGGACAAAAGTTTGCGTCAGGGTAATAACTTCACTATAGTCGATTATTCTTGCTTTGCATCGAGGTATTCAGTTTGGGATATCCTGCACCTCATTCGACGAGGAAAGAGACGAGATCCCTTCACAGGGAGTGACCTCTTTAGCAAAAGTTTTCGCTACTATATTTTCAAAAAGATTACCAGGTTCCTTCAACGATATCAAGTTCATTAGGTTAATGGGTTTTTCGCCAAAAACCCAGCCGTAGCCCTCTGTCATTTCTTACAAGTAACACTTAGTATTCGTGCTGCGTTTGTTGACTCCGTCAAGGCGTAGTGTACGGTACCTAAGTGCTGCTTGTTTGTATCGGTATATGGGATTGATTAGGATAGTCGTATAACCTTGTTGACTCCGTCAAGGGTTATGCGGGTGGGTTTAATGCAATCCAGATAATGACAGGTTGAACTTGACTAGGACTCTTTGATTTGTTGACTCCGTCAAGATCACTTGGGTCCTAGGGGCAAAAACCACATCGGGAGTTTCAAAAGTACTGAAACTTGCAGATTTAGCATACCTTCTGGAGTGTGTTGACTAGAGTGGATTCCATCTAGGTTATCACACAATGACAGTTGGATCCCGATCCCACTGATGAGTTGGATTACTCTCGGGAGATTATTTCACTTAACGATCAATGCCATAAACCTAGTGGGTGTCTAGAAAGGTGTTAGCGGGGCTACGCCCCCAGGGAAAAGAGGTTCTTGAATTAAGGAACTTCGTGAAAGCGTTGGAAAACCTCCCTCGAAATACCAACACTAGCCTGGCTGAAAGGTTAAGCAAGTATTGTGACGTGAATTAAAACCCGGCTAGTTCTTCTTTTAAAAAGGTTTTAAGAAGAATTTGAGTAAACAGTGGGAGACATCCTGGTTAGATAAATTAATAAACCAATCTAATCTTGCAAGAGCATACGCTGAGTGTTTCTTTTCTCTCTCTCCAGGCAGCAACCTTTTAAACGCCCTAATCAAGATAATAAAATGTATCGCTTGACCGATCCGAATTCTTATTCGGGACTGGGGAAAGTTGGTTCAGCTCTAACTTGCGACAACAGTCATGAGTATGAGTATGGGAAAGGGGATTGTATGGATTTCCAGGATACCCAGTTGAAGAAGAAGCATGGTTTTGCATCTACTTCTGGTGTTCTTGTAATTGAGAACTGTTTTACTGTCAGCCCTACCTCCTGGGTACTTGATACCGGATCAGGATCTCATATCTGTAATTTATTGCAGGGACTGAGAAAAAGTAGGAAAGTTGCACCGGGTGATATGTCGCTCAGAGTAGCGAACAGAGCAAAAGTTAATGCGGCAGCCGTCGGTGAATATCACCTAGTATTGCCAAATGGCAAGACTATGATTTTGAACGATTGCTACTATGTACCCTCCATGGTTTGCAACATCATATCAGTTTCTTTACTCGATAAAGATGGATATAACTTTGTTCTTGAAAAGAATATCATGAACATTTACCTTCATAAGGTACTGGTTGCAGAGGGTACACTGTGTAATGATATCTACGTTCTAAATCAGAATACAGTTCTCAATATACAAAACACACGCAAGAGGAAGAATTCAGATACGAATGAATCCTACTTGTGGCATTGTCGACTTGGTCATTTCGGAGATAAAAGACTGAGTAAGTTGCATAAAGATGGACTCTTGAATGCGTTCGAGTTTTCATCTCATGAAACTTGTCAGTCCTGTCTCAAAGGGAAGATGACCAAATCTCCGTTCACCGGACATGGAGAAAGAACAGCAGAGCTCTTGGGACTCATACACAGTGATGTATGTGGTCCGATGTCTACACATGCAAGGGGTGGGTTCTCCTACTTCATCACATTCACTGACGATCTCTCTAGGTTCGGATATGTGTATCTGATGAAACACAAATCTGAAGCTTTTGAGAAATTCAAGGAATTCAGAAAGGAAGTGGAGAACCAGATTGGCAAAAGTATCAAGATCTTCCGGTCTGATAGAGGAGGGGAGTACTTAAGCACGGAATTCCTAGATTACTTAAAAGAGAATGGTATTCTCTCTCAGCTTACTCTTCCTTATACACCACAGCACAACGGTGTTTCGGAGCGGAGGAATCGTACCCTATTGGATATGGTTCGCTCCATGATGAGTAGTGCTGAGTTGCCTCTTTCATTTTGGGGACATGCGCTTCAGACAGCGGCATACCTATTGAATTATGTTCCATCCAAATCAGTGCCTAAGACTCCATATGAAATATGGAGTGGAAGAAATCCGTATCTTAAGCGATTTAAGATATGGGGTTGTCCGGCCTATGTGAAAACACAGAAACCGGACAAGCTAGAGGCACGATCAGTTCTGTGTAAATTTGTGGGATATCCTAAAGACTCACTAGGATATCTGTTCTACCACACTGAGGAACAGAAGGTGTTTGTATCTCGCCACGCTACCTTTTTAGAAAGGGAGTTTCTTGCAAAAGAAACTAGTGGGAGTTCGGTAGAACTGGAAGAAATTCAGCGACCACAAAATGTAACTGAAAATTTGGAGGAACTGCTAGATTCAATAACCCCAACGAACCTCAGCCACTCCGCAGATCTGGTAGGATTTCTCATCCGCCCGAGAGATACTATGGTTTTCTCATTGACGGGGATCGAGAGGATTGCATCTTGGAAGAAGATGACCCTACCAGTTTCAGGCAGGCCATTATCAGTAGGGACTCTGATAAGTGGCAGGAAGCAATGCAATCCGAAATGGAGTCCATGTACGCCAATAAAGTGTGGACCTTGGATATTGCTCCACCTGGGGTAAAACCCGTTGGATGCAAATGGATCTACAAAACGAAAATTGGTGTAGATGGGCAGGTGGAAACCTATAAGGCTAGACTCGTTGCAAAAGGTTTTCGTCAAAGACCTGGTTTGGACTATGATGAAACTTTTTCTCCGGTGGCTATGCTCAAATCCATTCGGATCCTACTTGCTATTGCTGCCGTCCATGACTATGAAATCTGGCAGATGGATGTTAAAACGGCTTTCCTAAACGGTTGTTTGGAAGAGTGCGTTTACGTGGATCAACCAGAAGGTTTCGTAGACAGTGGGAGCAGCGGGAAGGTGTGCAAGTTGCTTAAATCCATTTATGGATTAAAGCAGGCATCACGGAGCTGAAACATCTGTTTTGATGAGGTAATCAAGGAATTTGATTTCATCAAGAACGAAGATGAACCCTGTGTCTATAAGAAGATTGTAGGACGAACTGTCGTATTCCTAGTCTTGTACGTGGACGACATTCTTTTGATAGGAAATGATATTCCTATGCTACAATCGGTCAAGCTATTTTTGTCACAAAGGTTCTCCATGAAGGACCTGGGTGATGCCTCGTACATTCTGAGGATCAAGATCTATAGAGATAGATCCAAGAGACTACTGGGACTTTCGCAGTCCAGGTACATAGAGACCGTACTAAAGAGATTTAGTATGGAGGATTCCAAGCGCGGTAACATACCCGCATTGCACGGAATTACCCTCTCCAAGAAGATGTCTCCTAAGACTGACGAGGAGAGGGTTCGCATGAGCACTATACCCTACGCTTCGGCGGTAGGATCTATAATGTATGCGTTGCTATGTCCAAGACCTGATGTAGCTTACGCGCTGAGCGTGGTAAGCCGGTATCAGTCAAACCCAGGGGAGGACCACTGGACAGCAGTGAAGAACATTCTCAAGTACCTGAGAAGGACTAAGGAGATGTTCCTGGTTTACGGTAATGGAGACCTCAGGGTCGAGTCCTTTACCGATTCAAGCTTCCAGAGTGACAAAGATGACAGCAAGTCCGTCTCGGGTTTTGTGTTTACCCTCAACGAAGGGGCGGTATGTTGGAGGAGTTCCAAGCAGGATACCGTCGCAGACTCGACGATGGAGGCTGAATACATTGCTGCAAGCGATGCCGCAAAAGAGGCGGTCTGGATAAAGAAGTTCATTAGTGAACTTCAGGTGGTTCCGTCCATTGTTGACCCAATACCTTTGTATTGCGATTACAATGGGGCTATAGCTTTAGCGAAGGAACCAAGGTCCCATCAGAAATCCACGCACATCTTAAGGCAGTATCACCTGATCAGGGAGATCATTGATCGCCAGGAGATCGAGGTGCGGAGAGTGGACACAAAGGACAACACAGCGGACCCATTCACGAAGGCCTTACCGCAGACTCAGTTCGAGCGGCTGATCGAGATGATAGGTCTTCGATACGCCTGTACATGGCCTTAGTGCAAGTGGGAGATTGTTAGTGTATATGCCCTAGAGGCCATTACTGTATCATACTAGTATGTATATTACATGATGGAAGCTTGGGATATTCACAGTTGTACAGACAATCTTGCTCAATATAGTAGTATGCTACTTGGTTTGTCTCTGCTTTAATGTGTACATGTGTGTTTATTTATTATATCACCTATACGCATTAGTAGAGCCCTTAGGATCTTTGCTTGATTACCGGCGTTGTGATGGCGATCACACTCGTGGGGGCTCGGTAAACTACAAGCACATCCTTATACACGTCCCTAGTCGTGGGAGTATCGAGATAGGGCATCGATACTCCGTAGTAGACTAGCGTATGCGCTTCTCATCCCAGCACGGGAGACGGTCTGTCCCACAACCGTCGGTACGTCGTACTTGAGATAGTATGCGGGTGCTCGTTAGGTTACGAGTACACTGGACAGGACTCGTCGGGAACTGATGGTTGGTATTATACCTATCGTCAGTTATCAGTTCCCAGGTGACATGAGTACAGCTTAGTCCTTTGACTTGACACTGTCACTTCGCCTCGAGTGTGTTCCCACTGTTCTTTGATTACTACCCTACCACGGCTCTACTGAGTCGTGCAAACAGGTAGTAGTTGGGAGCAGTCCCGAAGCACTTGGAGGCAGTGACGGTTAGACAGGATTCGTCTCTCCCGGTGTTGGGGGTTGACATCGCGCTGTGTCTAGGAGAGCCATTACACGAGTAGTCCCTGGCCAGGGCAAGCGAGATATACTGGTAGGTTTCCAGTGTTATCTCAGGGTGTATTTGGCTTCACTCCGACACGACTTGTACCGCTATTAGGGGACTGACGTTTACCGCCCCCCTAGGCTCGCCATGCGATGTATCAGACGAACAGACCGGACTGTACGGAGATTGTCACATACAGACTCGGTAGAAGTTCGGATGTGTTTACCTCATCGGCCTTCTTATCGACATCTTCCTGGGGACCGTTACGTACAGCTAGTGCCGCTTGCGGTCTGTGGTTAAACCCACTGCCAGCGTAGTGTCGAGTCTTTAGAGTCCCACACAGAGAGTTTCCCTGCACTGAGTGAAACGTGTAGAAGCCGTATGGTTTTACGGCAGGGCTACGATCACTTACGTACACTTGTGTGCGTATGGTGTTCGGGCAGGCAGCACTAGTGGGCTTTGGTTTAAGCCGGATCCTAGTATTGCACGGATGGATTTGTTTTGTCTTCTGCGCATCCGCATTCTACGGAATGCGGATGCAGGTGTGTATGCACAGTTTTCCGGAGCGGTGAAGGAGGAGGTGCCTCATTAGGGTTTTGGCCGTTGGTTCGGCCAAAACCGTTATGTGGCAGGCTCATTAGGGTTTTGACAGTGGATTCGGTCAAAACCATTTTGAGGGGGACTCATTAGGGTTTTGACAGTTCGTTTGGTCAAAACCATTATGTGCCGCGGATTTCATTTACTAATCCTTTTAGTGATAATTTTATGATGGCTAATTGCATTGACCATTTGACCCCGTTGACCTCTCTTGACTTTGTTGACCGGTTGACCGTGTTGACCATTGACTTTCAAGAGGGATCTACACTCTTCTTTTCATTTTCTTTTTCTTTTGGATTATGATAATGGTCATTTCAATGTAGCCATCAAACTTTATCTTGATGGGATTAGTAATGATGTTGTTTTTTGATTATTGCAACCATGGTTACTTTTCTTTGTATCATAATTTTCTTTCTCATTCTCTCTCTTGGTTTTTCAAGTGAGAAGAAAAGAAATGAACCATGGTTGTTGCTCCTCCTTCTTCTTCCTCCTCTTGATTCATCTTTTGATCTCATGTGTTGAGAGATAAAGATCCCACAAAGACAAAACCATCCATTGATCATTTCTACACAACCTAGAGCTTCTAGATTAGCAATCTCTTTGCCCTAGTTACCTCGGCTCGAGGTGGAGCTCGGTGTACATCTCTCGGGTGGATCGTCTTCGACTCAAGGAGGCCGCGGAGGTGACCAAAGTCCGGATCAACCCTTGGAGCAAGCAAGGAGAAGAACAAGAAGAAGAGAAGGAGTTCAAGTTGAGGTATAACCCCTAACCGAGTAGATAAATCTCTAGTTAGGATGCTAGTGTATTGTTTAGCAAAGATCCGGCTTTTACGGTCCATGTTGCCAAGTCCAGAAAAAATTTTGTTTTACCGTTTCCGCAATCCCGAAAGTACCGGGAGAGGTAACGTGGACCTAACAGGATACAGGTTCTCAGTTCTAAACGGTGAAATTCATGGAAAAACACGACAAAACCCGGGTTCCTACCAACCACAGATAAAACACGGATCTCTGCTCTTTATCCGTCTGTTGCCACACACCAGTTTAAGAGACAAAATGTCAAATCAATGACGTTTTCATGCGCAAGGCTCAATGGCAGCACAAGATCCAAGAAATCTACGGGGAGCTCGAGGAAATCATGACAAAAAGATACACATCAAATCACCTTTTGCTCAACAGAAATTCTGGAAAAATCGTGGAGAAAATATGAAAAAATATATATACCAGAATAAAGGACACGCAGAACCAGGGAAGCACAGAGAAAATGAGAGCACAACTCCTCCATATCGCCGCGGAACCGCGGCCAAAGGGGGGTCTAGGCCGCGGTTCCGCGGCCGTACTGGCGCCGCACTTGAAGAATTTTTGGGGGTAGTTTTGTGTTTTCACATAGATTCAGAATTTTGCCCTAGGTTTTCTTTTCCCTGCCTATAAATAGCCCAGAACCTTGTGAAGCCAAGGGTGTGCATAATCTTGTATTTTTTTTCTAGGTTTTAGAATAGTTGTTCTTCTTCCTCTTCTCATCTCTTCTCCATTAAAACTTGTAGTGAGCTTTGTGAGTGAAGAATGGTGAATAAAGAAGTTCATTTTGCTATTATATCTTGTCTTGTTCTTTAGTTAAATTGTTAATTGCTTGTAATTTCCATTTGTTAACTTAGTTGTTGTTATTTCTTGTTGTTTCTTTCTTCTCTCTTTTCCTTTATCATTAAAACAACCATGATGCTTACGCTTGACCTTTGCCAAGGTGAGGTCGCAAATAGCTAGTTGTTATCTTCTAATCTCCTTCTTTCTATCTTCCTCTTTTATTTTGTTTTCTTTTCATTATGATGTGTGAGTAGTTTCATACTTGTTAGGGTAGGATAAGGGAAGTTTGAGAGAAGGAAATCTCTGTCACTCTTTCCTTGCCCAACATCTTAAAATCGACTCCCGTTAATTGAACCACAATCCGCTCCTTACGGCACCCTATCCTACATGATAGCGGTGATTCCGTAGTGAGACCGGTTGTGGTTGAATTAACCGGAGGTTATGGCTAAGAGCCAAGAACGGACGGACAAGCACCAAAAGGAAGAACTTATGCGTTGGAAAGCCTAGCTTATACTCGCAAGTTCCTTCCTAGTCGTGCTAATCCCCATTGTTGCCGATTACCGTAACACCGATATTAAGAGTGGCAACGAAAGAGGTGAGCGACTCCTAACTCAAACTAACCTAATCCTAACCCTAACAAGCTCTCTTTACATATCACTTTAACACTTAATTAATCACAACAAAATCTGGAAAACTGGACTTAACTCGTTAAAGCACATAGAAAAAGATTCCCATCTCCCTGCGGACGACCCGTACTCAACCGGCTAGCTACTAGCGAAACCGTCTTGATTGCGGTAATTAACTAAACTTAAACATGCAGAATCTCTAACAATAAGTTACCGCGATCATTCTGGGGATATGCGCTAGAATCAGCTGCATACCTTTTGAACCGAGTTCCAACTAAGACTGTGCCTACTACACCATATCAGATATGGTGTGGGAAGAGACCCTATCTTAATCACATTAAGACATGGGGATGTCCAGCTTTTGTCAAAAAGCAGCATGCGGACAAGCTCGAGGCACGCTCAGTACAGTGCAAGTTCGTGGGATATCCAAAGAACTCCAAGGGATATTTCTTCTATTGCGAAGAGGAACAAAAGGTATTTGTTTCTCGTCATGCCCACTTCTTGGAAACTCAGTTTTTGGAAAAACAGATAAGTGGGAGCGCAATAGAACTGGGAGAAATTCCAGAACCACGAGCTATTACTGAAAGCTTAGTAGAACCAGAGGGTTCGAAAGATCAGGACATTCCTACGCCGCTCCGCAGAAGTAGTAGGCAGTCTCATCTGCCCGAGAGATACTACGGTTATCTCATAGACAGGGATAGAGAGGATTGCATCATTGATAGTGATGAGCCTACTAGCTTCCAGCAGGCCATTCAGAGCGTTGATTCGGTAAAATGGCTGGATGCAATGCGGACCGAAATGGAGTCCTTGTACACCAACAAAGTATGGACGTTGGACATTGCTCTAGATGGGGTAAAACCAGTAGGATGCAAGTGGATCTTCAAAAGGAAGATTGGTGTAGATGGACAGGTTGAGACCTATAAAGCTAGACTTGTTGCAAACGGTTTCCGTCAAAGACCTAGCTTGGACTATGACGAAACCTTTTCTCCAGTGGCTATGCTGAAATCCATTCGGATCCTTCTTGCCATTGCTGCTTTCAACGATTATGAGATCTGGCAGATGGACGTAAAAACCACTTTTCTAAATGGAAATTTAGAGGAGTGTGTCTATATGGACCAGCCAGAGGGATTCATTCAGAGTGGGAGCAGCGGTAAGGTGTGCAAGTTGCTTAAGTCCATCTATGGACTAAAGCAGGCATCGCAGAGTTGGAACATCTGTTTTGATGAGACGGTCAAGGAATTTGGCTTTATCAAAAATCCAGATGAACCATGCATCTATAGTAGATTTGTAGCGAGAACTGTAGTATTCCTCGTTTTATACGTGGATGACATTCTCTTAATAGGAAATGACATTCCTATGCTACAATCTGTCAAAGGGTTCTTGTCACACAGGTTCTCCATGAAAGACCTGGGAGATGCCTCTTACATTCTGGGGATCCGGATCTACCGAGACAGATCCAAGAGGATATTAGGACTCTCACAGTCCAGGTACATCGACACCATACTGAAAAGATTCAGTATGGAAGATTCCAAGCGCGGTAATCTACCGGCTTGTCACGGGATCACCCTCTCCGAAGAGATGTCTCCCAAGACTGATTTGGAAAGGGATCGCATGTCTATTATACCCTACGCTTCTGCGGTAGGCTCTATAATATATGCGATGTTGTGTACCAGACCAGATGTAGCTTATGCACTGAGTGTGGTAAGCCGGTATCAGTCAAACCCTAGGGAGAAGCACTGGATAGCGGTAAAGAACATTCTCAAGTACCTGAGAAGGACTAAGGAGATGTTCTTGGTGTATGGCGGAAAAGACCTCCAGATCGAGGCCTTTGCTGATTCCAGCTTCCAGAGTGACAAGGATGATTCCAAGTCCATGTCGGGTTATGTCTTTACCCTCTATGGAGGGGCGGTGTGTTGGAAGAGTTCCAAACAGGAAACCGTTGCTGACTCGACGATAGAAGCGGAATATATCGCTGCTATAGATGCTGCAAAGGAAGCTGTCTGGATAAAGAAGTTCCTCACGGAGCTTCAGGTGGTTCCTACCATTGTTGATCCAATACCACTGTATTGCGACAATAACGGAGCTATATCTTTAGCGAAGGAACCCAGGTCCCATCAGAAGTCCAGGCATATCTTGAGGCGGTATGACTTGATCAGGGAAATCGTGGGTCACCAGGTGATCGAGGTTCGGAGAGTTGCTACGGAAGATAACACTGCTGATCCATTCACGAAGGCCTTACCCCAGACTCAGTTCGAGCGGCTGATCGAGATGATAGGACTTCGATATGCCAGTACATGGCCTTAGTGCAAGTGGGAGATTGTTAGTGTATATGTCCTAGAGGCCATTACTGTATCATACTGGATTGTATATTACTTGATAGAAGCTTGGGATATTCACCTTGTATCGACATTCTTGCTCAAACTGGTAGTATGCTACTTGGTTTGTTTCTGCTTTAATGTGTGCATGTGTTTCTTTTAGCATATCGCCTTTACACATTAGTGGAGCCCTTAGGATCTTTGCTTGATTACGAGCGTTGTGATGGCAGTCACACTCGTCGGGGCTGGGTAATCTATAAGTACATCCTTATGCAGGTCCCTAGTCGCAGGACTATCGAGACAGGGCATCGATACTCCGGAGTAGACTAGTGTATGCGCTTCTCATCCCAGCTTGGGAGATGACTTGTCCCACAGCCGTCAGTACGTCGTACTTGGGATAGTATGCGGGTGCTCGTTAGGTTACGAGTACACTGGACAGGACTCGTCAGGAACTGTTGGTTGGTATTATACCAATCGTCAGTTATCAGTTCCCAGGTGACATGAGTACAGCTTAGTCCGTTGACTTGACACTGTCACTTCGCCTCGAGTGTGTTCCCACTGTACTTTGATTACTACCCTACCACGGCTCAAAGGAGTCATGCAAACAGGTAGTTTTTGGGTGCAGTCCCGAAGCACTTGGAGGCAGTGACGGTTAGACAGGATTCGTCTCTCCCGGTATTAGGGGTTGATATCGTACCGTGTCTAGGAGTGCCATTACACAAAGTCCCTGGCCAGGGCAAGCGAGATAGACTGGTAGGTTCCTAGTGTTATCTCAGGTGTTCTGGGCTACACTCCGGCACGACTTGTACCGCTAGTAGGGGACTGACGTTTACCGCCCCCCTAGGCCCTCCATGCGATGTTCTTAGACGAACAGACCGGACTGTACGGAGACTGTCACATTCAGGCTCAGTAGGAGTTCAGATGGGGTTTACCTCGTCAGTCTTCTTATCGGCATCTACCTGGGGACCGTTACGTACAGCTAGTGCCGCTTGCGGTCTGTGGTTAAACCCATTGCCAGCGTAGTGTCGAGTCTTTAGAGTCCCACACAGAGGGTTATTCGCCTTTAGGCAAAATGACTAGAGGTCGCATGGTATTGCGACAGGGTTCGTTCACATACGCGCACTTGTGCACGTTTGGTGTCCGGACATCTTATACTAGCGGGCTTTGGTTTAAGCCGGATCCTAGTATATGATTTGGGATTGGTTTTATCTCATTGTATTCGTGTTCCTCGGTACACGGATACGGGTGTGTATGCACAGTTGACTGAGACAGAGGCAGAGGACTTTGATTATGGTCGATGACTATTGTCATTTTCTTAACCCTAATGTTTTGTGTGAATTATGATTTATTAATAATTAGTTAATTATAATTGTGCATGGTTAGGGTTGTTGACCATTTGACTATACATGACTTGTTGACCTAGGTTGACAAGTTGACCATCATCATTCCATATGAAAGATGCTCTTTGATCCTTTCAAAAGCATTTAATATGAAATGATAATTGTCATTTCTTGATTAACCATGACAGTTATCTTTTGCTAATTATCTAATTTACATAATTCACATATATGTGAGAAGGTTGAGATATTCTTCTCACTTTATCATTTCCATTCTCTCTCCTCCTCTTCCTCTCTCTCTAGCTCTCCCCTCTCATGTGTTGAGAACCATTTGAGCTTGAGATAATCCCTCCAAAAACACTCTCTACTCTTTCTAAGGTCCTAGGTCTAGCAGACCAAGCACCTTAGTTACTTCTAGTTTGAGGTTGGAGCCAAAGGTTGAGGCCCTCGGGTGGATCTTTCTTCGGCAAGAGAAGCGACAAGGAGAACCCGTTCTTTCACTCCAAGGAGCAAGGAGAGAAGGACTTGAAGACCTAGGTATAACCCACTTTCCGAGTAGCTAAACTCTTTATCTTTGTTAGTTAGTTTTGTTTAGCAAAGATCCCTCCTTTACATAGTCCATGTTGCCTAGAGTTGTAAAAATCGAATTTTTCATAATGTTTCCGCCTCCCCGCAAGCACCGGGGTAGGCAACGTGGACTTACATACGCCCCCAGGGAAAAGAGGTTATTTAATTAAGGAACTTCGCGAAAGCGTTGGAAAACCTCCCTCGAAGTACCGACACTAGCCTGGCTGAACGGTTAAGCAAGTATTGTATGGTGAGATTGATCCTGACTAATTCTTCCTTTATGGTTTGAGGAGGGATTTGAGAGGCAGTGGGAGCCATCCTGTTTAGACAAATTAAAAACCACTCTAAAATTGCAAGAGCATCATGCTAAAGTGTTTCTTCTCTCTCTCCTAATTGCAGCGACCAAACATCATGACTGGACTTAAGTTACTACTAGATAAAAACATACTGACAGGGCCAAACTACAAAGATTGGCTCAGGAATGTCAAAATGGCAGTCACTTATGACAAGTTGGGGTATCTCCTCACCACCAAAGCTCTCTCTGTCCCAGGTCCCAAAACCAGCATCGCGGATAAGGAAATCCGTAAGACCTGGGAAATCGACTGAGCGAAGGCCAAGTGCCTCGTGCTTGCCTCTATGGACAATGAACACCAGAGGGGGCACGAGAATATGGACCTTGAATCCATATTTCTCCCTACAAAAGAACTGTATGGAGAGAATTCCTGTATCGCCAGATACGAAGTCTCGAAAAAGCTATTTTCGGCGAGATTGGCCGTCGGATCATCGGTAGCGGAACACGTGCTTAAGATGATTGGCTTCATTGAGGAGCTCGCGGACCTTGGGACCACGTTGGAGAACGAGATCTACATGGACTTGATTCTCCAGTCCCTTCCTTCCACTTACGCCCAGTTTATCCTGAACTTCAACTTGCAAGAAAAAGAAGTTGAACATTCAGAACTCCTCAACATGCTGAGGAGTGCAGAGGGCACCCTATCGAAAGGTAGGGAAACATCCACTTTGTTTGTAGGAGGATCTTCCTCTTCTAGGTCCAAGGCGAAAGCCAAGGGAAAGAAGAAGAAAACCCCTACCAAACCAAGGGGCGGTGTTAGTAAAGTGGATACGAAGGGATAGGAAAAAGGCAACAAAGGAAGCGGGAAAGCTTGTGGGAAAGGAAGAATGCTTTTACTGTCACAAGAGTGGATACTGGAAAAAGGATTGCAGGGCTTGGAAGGCCAGAACCCAGGATCTGAAGCAAGTTGCGGCTTCAGCTTCAGCTGTGTATGTTATTTAAAACTGTCTATCAATAAACTCTACTTCCTGGGTATTGGATACCGGATCACGATCTCATATCTATAATTCTTTGCAGGCGTTGAGAAACCGTAGGGTTTTGAAGGCAGGTGATAGGACCCTCAGAGTTGCAAACGGAGCTGGCATGGATGCTGAGTCCGTAGGGGACTATCACCTGGGGTTGTCAGATGGACACGTTTTGGTTTTGCGTAATTGTTATTTTGTACCCAATGCAACTTGTAATATCATTTATGTATCTTTAATATCTAAAGAAGGTTATGAATTTGCATTTGTAAGCAATGTTGTAAACATTCACCTTAATCAAGTTCTGATTGGGTCAGGTACATTAAACAATGGAATATACGTATTAAACCAACCACAGATTTTCAACGTCCAGAATACACACAAAAGAAAGACTCCGGAAACAAATCAGGCATTCTTATGGCATTGTAGACTGGGTCACATCAATGAGAGATGGTTGACGAAGTTACATACAGAAGGATATTTGGATCCGTTCGAATATCAATCATATGCAACTTTTTAATCCTGTCTCAAAGGAAAGATGACAAAGACTCCGTTCACTGGACACGGAGAAAGAGCGAGCGAGCTCTTGGGAATAGTACACAGCAACGTGTGCGGTCCAATGTCTACACATGCGCGAAGCGGTTATTCTTACTTCATTACCCTTACAGATGACTTTTCAAGGTACGGATATGTCTTCTTAATGAAACATAAATCCGAGCCTTTGGAAAATTCCAGGAATATAAGAATGAAGTAGAAAAACAAACAGGCAAAAGTATCAAGACACTGAGATCTGATCGAGGTGGTGAATACTTAAGTGCCGAGTTCCTGGATTACTTAAAAGAGAATGGAATTCTCTCTCACCTTACTCCTCCATACACTCCGCAACATAACGGTGTATCGGAGAGACGGAACCGGACCCTATTGGATATGGTTCGTTCCATGATGAGTAACGCTGAGTTACCGCGATCATTCTGGGGATATACACTAGAATCAGCTGCATACCTTTTGAACCGAGTTCCAACTAAGACTGTGCCTACCACACCATATCAGATGTGGTGTGGGAAGAAACCCTATCTTAAGCACATTAAGACATGGGGATGTTCAGCTTTTGTCAAAAAGCAGCATGCAGACAAACTCGAGGCACGCTCAGTACAGTGCAAGTTTGTGGAATATCCAAAGAACTCTAAGGGATATTTCTTCTATTGCGAAGAGGAACAAAAGGTTTTTGTTTCTCGTCATGCCCACTTCTTGGAAACTGAGATTTTGGAAAATCAGATAAGTGGGAGCGCAATAGAACTGGAAGAAATTCCAGAACAACGAGCTATTACTGAAAGCTTAGAAGAACCAGAGGGTTCGAAAGATCAAGACATTCCTGCGCCGCTCCGCAGGAGTAGTAGGCAGTCTCATCCGCCCGAGAGATACTGCGGTTTTCTCATAGACTGGAATAGAGAGGATTGCATCATTGATAGTGATGAGCCGACTAGCTTCCAGCAGGCCATTCAGAGCGTTGTCTCGGTAAAATGGCTGGATGCAATGCGGACCGAAATGGAGTCCATGTACACCAACAAAGTATGGTCGTTGGACGTTGCTCCAGATGTGGTAAAACCCGTAGGATGCAAGTGGATCTTCAAAAGAAAGATTGGTGTAGATGGACAGGTTGAGACCTATAATGCTAAACTTGTTGCAAAGGGTTTTCGTCAAAGAACTGGTTTGGACTATGACGAAACCTTTTCTCCAGTGGCTATGCCGAAATCCATTCGGATACTTCTTGCCATTGCTGCCTTCCATGATTATGAGATTTGGCAGATGGATGTAAAGACCGCTTTTCTGAATGGAAATTTAGAGGAGTGTGTCTATATGGACCAGCCAGAGGGTTTCATTCAGAGTGGGAGCAGCGGTAAGGTGTGCAAGTTGCTTAAGTCCATCTATGGACTAAAGCAGGCATCGCGGAGTTGGAACATCTGTTTTGATGAGCCGGTCAAAGATTTTGGCTTTATCAAAAATCGAGATGAACCATCTGTAACATTTTCAAAAATATAAAATATTAATTTTGGGAATTTTTATAATTTAATATTATTTTAGTGATTATTTTAATATTAAATCTATAATTAAATGCAAATAAATAGGAAAAAATGTTAGAAAAATTAGGAAAAATTTTGGAAAATTATAAAATAGGGTATATTAGAGAATTATGACATTTTTAAGTTTTTGTGATTAGTTTGACACTAATTTAGTGCTAATCGCGATTAAAATCGCTAATCGGGTTTTTTGGCAATTATGTGCAAAACTTGCACATATCACATTTTCTCACACTTATGCATTTTCTTTCATGATATTTGGGGTCACTATTGGTGTGAGAAGGTTTAGGGATTTAAAAGAAAAAGGAAAAGAAAAGAATATAGAATGAGGGTAGGTGAGAGAGAGAGGCATGGGACTTTGACTTATACCCTTAGCCATTCTTCTTCATTCTCATTTCTCTACCTCTCTCACTCATCTTGCTGCTGCTGCCCCCTTCCTCATCTCCCTCCCCTCTTCAAAGCCCAAAAGCATCTCAAAAACAACCCCAAAACCATATATCGGTTTCATTAAAAATGTGCACAAGCTCGAGATCTACAAGATGGACTAAGAAAGCATGGATTTTGGCCACTAGAGGCAACTCAAGAAAATTCTTGAGTTGCCAATTGAGGTAATTTCTGAACCATTAGCTTAATTGTAGCATTTCCTATAACCCCATGTTAAGATTATATCGATATTGTGTGATATTATGAACTTGGTGAAAACCTAGTTAGGGTTTGAGAGAAACTTGAGTTGTAATGTGAAATTGAGCTCAGTAGAGGACTTGTAAACACCTTAGTGCATGAATTGGAACCCAAAACCTGAAGCTAGAACCAGAAATACGGATTTTAGAAACCGATATCGGGGAAATTGTGCAATCTGTGCAGGTTAACTTGAATCTGCTATCACCCCGAGAACCCTAAAATGATATTGAGTGGAAATTGAGATGTGCAGGCACCATAGAGGCAACACCCAAAACCCTAGCCCCCAACTCCCTTTCCCGGCCGCCAATTCTCCCCTTTTGGCCGCCAATTGCGGCCTGGGTCCCACCTCCTTGGCTCGTATTGGTTCTGTAGCTCCTACATTGTTAGTTTAGGCCCCTGGTATATATAGATTTGTATAAAGTGACCTGGGGTAAAATCTGGGACACATTTCATGAGTTGCTGTTTTGGACTTTAGTTTCCGTATTCCGTATTTTCATTTCTGCATTGGTGTGTTTCGTTTTACCTCGACTATTTGGCGTTTATACGACGATATAGAGGATTTATTGATGGTTTTGAAGGCGTGCCATAGGTTCTCACCTATAGGCCCCCTTATCGTATCGTTTTGGATTTCGTGCGCCGTTTTAGCTTGGATTTGGTTTTAATGCGCATATACGATATGTTGATGTGTAGGTACCCATGAAGACTTCGGGACGACAATCAAATGCATGGTGACGTCCGCAAATGAGAAGCAAGGTGAGTAGATTATATCTACAGGGGGAAGTCGGGTGGATGGCGTATAGCACCCCCGCAGTCCGTAGCTAGTATACTGTATATAGTGGTTATATGATAGTTATAGTGTGTTGTAGCTTTGTGATAGGTGTTTTATGGATAGTGTAGGGTAGAAGTGACTAGTGTAGTTCATAGTCGCGAACCCTAGGATAGAATTACACCTACACACACACCCTTGCATATTACTTGTACTTACACGGCGTTTGATGATATGGGATGACGTTGGTAATGAGTCGATGATGTGGGCTTGATGACGTGAGATCGGTGATTGGATACGATTCATTGTGGGATATGACTTGTGATTTCTTGCGGGCTTGGGATATGTGTTTACCCCCGCATGCATACTTCATTGATGGTATCGTTTGGTGCTAGACATAGAGTAGTACCCCAGACTATGTGATCTGATGATAGTGATACCTGTTATGTGATGAGATAGTGAGATGTTGACCCGTACCCAGCTATTAGGATGTCGTACGATGATTACCGTACGAGCCGATATTGATGATAGATCCGCACTCATAACTCGAGGATATCTTATGATATGACATTGAGGCGAGATCACCGACTATATACCTTTATATATGTATCGACTCAGATTTAGGCGGTTTCCATACCCCTCCAGACTTGCTTGATACTTAGATCCGTAGTTGCATAGTAGATGTTAGATTAGACTAGAGTCATACCTATTTTAAACTAACGAATCGGGAATATTGCAAGATAGGGAAAAAGGGATTCTACGGATATTTTCAAATGTGTAGCGTCTATTTTCTAAAACACCGTAGCCCTTGTTTTACCAAAGACCCCGATTCGTCGTATTTTAAGAGGCAAGGTTGCATGATATAGCTTTTGAGTTAGATCCTTCACTGTTGCGTTGCTTATTTCGATTGCACCTGTTTATACTATTCGCATGGCATTACTTGTGCTTATTGTTATATTGCCATCATGCTGTTAGGACACCAGCACCATTATCGATGATGCGTATGTTCCACGTACACTGATTGCCGACTCACACACTTCATCATCGATAATTGCTATGCCACTACACTGTAGTACTGCTGCATTCATGGTATGATTTCCCGCATAGCATATTGTACACATAGACCTGTACACAAATATATACGACATGACTTGATATTCATACCTGATACATATGTCACACCTGATCATTTTATTATAGCTCATTTATATGTGACATGACTTGATATTCATACCTGATACATATGTCACACCTGATCATTTTATTATAGCTCATTTATATGTGACATGACTTGATACTCATATTTGATGCTTATATCACACCTGATCATTATATTGTAGCTCATTTATATGTGACATGATTTGATACTCACATTGATGCTTATATCACACCTGATCATTATATCGTAGCTCATCTATATGTGACTTGACATGATATTTATGTTTGACGCACATATCATATCAGATTAGTGACTTACATTTTGGTTTGGATTATATGTGATTTCTGGATTTGGGAACCGTGGCTATTTCAAATATGTATCCATTTAAAAACCCGGTTCCCTTGATATGATATTTCGGTGCGTCCACCATATGTTTTCTCGGTACTAGAGTGATATATAAAAACCCGAATCGAGGAGGCGGTTGAGGCCGATTACGGGTACATGGTGGACCCGGTATGGTACCCCGGGGCGAGAACGGTTTCGCTGTGTGATAGACGGTGAGCCCGGCAGAGGGACTACTACCTACCGGTGATTGTATTTGAGCTCGGCGGATATCTGGAGGATTCCGACCGGAGCCCAGAGATGGATATGGGCTGACCCGTACTGCCGGGGCCGAGGGCCGATACCGCAGACGGAGCCCAGAGATGGACATGGGTTGACTCGTACTGCCGGGGCCGAGGGCCGATACCGCAGACGGAGCCCCATATGGATGAGGATTTACGTGTCGATGCTTGGCACGGGTTTCATGATGTTTTACCGTGATTTGTTTACATCCTCATATTGCATACATGATGCTTATTGTCATTGGGTGACGGGTGGACGGGTTCCACGTATATACAGACATAGATCATATACAGACATGGATCATATACAGACATGGATCATATACAGACTGGATTTACACTTATCATACTTCATTTGTATATATAACAGGGTATGAGGGCGCTGTTATATATACCCTTACACCAATATTAGTGGTATGGGACGCTAATATATGTGTATTGATATCACTTGATACTTCATCATATTTACTTCATACAACATACCTTACATTCATGACATGTTATTACCTGAGTACTTGGCACCACATACATATTTAGATGTTACCTTGCCACCTTATCACACTCAGATGTACTCTTGTGGATTATTACTGATTGTTGACTTAGGTTTATGTCTTGCATTCGGTTTCTGCTTGTAGATGTTTCTATTCACGAGTTGGCAACTCACCCCCGTTGTGCCACAGTTCTTGCAGGTTCTGCCGTACAGGTTTCATTGCGGCATTTCCGGCACACTACTTTCTTGCGGGTGGCTTGCTTTTGGTAGGTGGATTCTTTCGCATCAAGAACCACCCTTGTATTTATTTTATTCATTGTATCTAGAATTTCCATCAACCAAAAACTTGTATATTGTTTCAGACCTAGACTTTAGTGATGTATTATTCGACCTTAGAGTCGCGCTTAGTAGTATTGCGGTTTCTTGTTGCCTTGGGCTTTCTTTTGGGTTTGATCCTCGCCACTTGGCGTTGTATATTATTGTTGCATGTGTGGTTGTGACCGTCTATTGACGAAGAGCTAGCTCCCGCTTGGGGATGCCTTTATCATTGTATATATATTGTTATCTTGTTGTACCCCATTCGGGGCCAGTTTTACAAAGGAAACTCTGCCGAAATTTTTAGAAAAGACTGTACTGTTTCAAATTGCATATTCGGCTTAGTTTTTTAAAAACATTGATTTTTAAACATGTAGTTCTTTACTTATTCTTAAAAAGGGTTTTAGATTTCTGGGTTTTCGGCTTACTTAGTCGCGTTACGCCTGTAGGCGTTACGTGGTTAAGTGCCGGTCACGGGCCAAACTTTGGGTCGTGACAAAGTTGGTATCAGAGCTGGTTCCTCAATAGTAGGTTTGTGATTCGAGGACGAACCATTGTTCTAAGTGGGGGAGAATGTAATACCCCAGGTATTATCTGGTATACCAGATAAGCATGGGGACCCACTATAGAACATGGGGAATCTTCGGAATACATTCCGAAAGAGGTCAGACCTGTACTATAAATGGAATGATACCCCTCTTCAATACAGAGGCGCCTTTTAAGTGAACTGGCACTACAAGAGTTTGAGAACTCCGTAGTTAAGCGTGCTCGGGCCAGGGAAGTCCTGGGATGGGTGACCTCCTGGGAAGTGGCCCCTGGTCGGGTCCGGTTCGCTCCGAAGGACAAAACCGTGCGGCTTTAGCCAGAACGGACAATACTCTCTGTATTGGGGGCGGGTCGTGACAATTCATGAGTCTCTAAGGAGGTAATTTCTGCACCCATTATAGTAGGATTTCATTCCATATGTATCTATACTAGTTTCATATCGATATCGTGTGATTTTGGGCACTTTGGACAAACCTAGGGAGGGTTAAGGTTAAATTGAATTGTGTTAGTGTAGCTAAGCCCTATTAGTGACCCTTAAACCCCCATTGGCGCTACGAACCCAGATCCGACACATTACAAGACCTGGAACCCAAAAATGATCAGTCGATGTCGGTTTGTGAGTGTTTACAGCGTGCAGGTGAATCTGGAATGTGCTGGGAGTTTTTCTGGAAAAATAAACAAGTTCAGAGGCCCATTTGAGACCCTAGGAGCACCCTGTAGCCAGACGAACCCCACTGGAGTACCCTAGGCCAGCCAGGCCGGTTTTCACTGTATGGGGGCTCGGCCACTTAGTGTAGGGTAGGGTCCAGGTTTCTACTGTTGGTCATATGCACCCTATACATCACTCTAGACTTGTTTGCTTGCTTTTGTTTGGCCTGAGACGAAATCTGGGATCATTTTCTTGGGTTGCTGCTTTGAATTGAGTTTTGGTTTTGCGTATTTTGATTTCCAGATTTTGGTATTTGTGCGTTATCTCGATCGTGTGACGTTTGTACGTCTATATCGAGTGATTTCGGGTTGTTTTACGAAGGCTAACCATATGTTCTAACCTATAGGCCTTTTAGCATATCGTGTTGGTTTTCGCGTGTCGTTTTAAGTTTCGATTTAGTTTTGATGCGATGCGATACGTGTGATATGTAGGTACCCCCACGGCGATCTGAGACGATGAAGAAGATGAAGGCGACATCGACACCGACACGCAGGATACAGATGAGTAGATTATATCTACAGGGGAAAGTCGGGTGGATGGCGTATAGTACCCCCGCACTCCGATATTAGTATAGTATATATATATATATACTCATGATAGCTTATAGTGTCGTGGATATTTAAGATGTGTTAGGTGTACTATAGATAGATTAGGGTTGGAAGTAAACTATTGTAGTTCCTGGTCGCGAACCCTAGAGCAGGTTTACACCCACACGCACGCACGTACTTATTGCTATACTTATACATTGATGATGAGGATAGTGGATGATGTTTAGAGATGAGTCGATGACATTGGGCATAGTGCCACGGGATCTGTGATGCGATGTGATTCGTATTTGGGATACGACATGTGATTTTTAGCGGGCCTTTAGACGTGTGTTTCACACACGCACTTATATTTATATAGATGGTATCGATTTGTACTAGATTTAGATCAGTACCCCAGATCATGGGATATGATGATGAGGATACCATATAATTGATGAGACAATTGTGATATTTACTAGTACCCAGCTATTGGGATGCCGTACGACGATTTACCGTATGAGCTTTATATTGATGATAGATCCGCACTCATGACTATATATATATATATATATATATATATATATATATATATATATATATATATCGACTCAGATTTAGGTGGTTTCCATACCCCTCATAATTGAATTGATATTTAGATCTGTAGTTTGCATATGAGGTGTTAGACTAGACCCGAGTCATACCTATTTCAAAAACTAACGAATCGGGAATATCTTAAAAAAAAGTAAAGGGATTCTACGGGTATTTTCAAAGGACGTATCTTTCTTAAAAACACCGTAGCCCTTATTTTACTAAAAACCCTGATTTGTCTTATTTCAAATGGCACAATTGCATGGCATATACATATTGATGTAGACTCTTCACTGTTGCGTTGATTTATTCGATTCCGCATTTTCATTGCTATTCGCATTGCATTTCATGTGTTATTGCTATATTACCATCATGCTGTTATGACACCAGCACCATTATCGATGATGCATATGTTCCACGTACACTATTTGTCAGCTCACACACTTCATCATCGATAATTTTCATGCCACTACACTGTAGTACTGTTGCATTCATGATATGATTCCTTGCATGGCATACTCGTGTACGTACATAGCGTACACCCATACTTGTGCACATACCTATTGTACATTCATATTCGTGTACTCGCATCTTGTACACTCTTACTCGTGCACCTACCTGTTGCACACTTATACTTGTACACTTACATATTGCGCATACATAGATGATTCTGGCTTGACTCACAGATTGGGAACCACAAGATACTTTTAAAACATGATTCATTTTAAAGAAGCGGTCTTCCCTAATTATGTCCATATTGCTACTCCATGTTGCATGATATACTGATATGCTTACATTTTGATTATATGTCGCATACATCATGCTTTTTGATTATACGCATTGAGGTATGTTGTTTCCATGATATTGCTGGATTTGGGAATCGTGGGTATTTTAAAAGAGAGTATATATTGTTTTAAAAACCCGGTTACCCTTGATATGATATCTCAGTGCGTTCACCATGTGTTTTCTCGGTTCTGAGAGTGGCATGTGAAACCCGATTCGAGGAGCGGTAGGTACCGTCTGCGGGTACATGGTGGACCCGGTGAGGTACCCCGGGGTAAGATGACTCATATATGTTAGACGGTGAGCCTGGCAGGGGAGTACTACCTACCGGTGATAGTATTTGGACTCGGTGGTTATCGTGGGGATACCGACCGGAGTTATGTACGTATGGATACGTCGGAATTCGAGGGTCGAAGCTGGGCACTCGGGTATTCGAGATAGCGTATGATACGTACCTATCAGGGCCAGTCATGGTGACAGCGCCTGGTAGATGAGGATTTACGTGCCGATGCTAGGCACAGGTTTCATGATGTTTTCGAGTGTCGATGCTAGGCACTCAGGTTCCATGATTTGATTTATATCCTCATACTTCCATGCATATGCTTTATGATATTTACATGCATAATGCTTATTGTCATTGGGTGATAGGTGGACGGGATCCACATACCTACAGACATTGATCACATAGTTAGATGATATCCACATACATACAGACTTTGATTACATTGATCATACTTCATATGTATATATAACAATGGATGAGGACGCTGTTATATATTCCCTAACACCAATATTAGTGGAATGGGACGCTAATATATGTGTATTGATATCAGTTTAGATACTTCATCATACTTATTCATGCAGACATACCTCATCCTATGATATGTTATTACCTGAGGCACTACATACATGTTTAGATGTTATATTGCCACATTATCATGTTTCAGACTTATTTATTTGAGGCTTATATAAATATCTGATCGTATTGACCTAGGATTAGGTCATGCATGCGATTTCTACTTGTAGATATCTTCTATTCACGGGTTGGAAACTCACCCCCGTTATGCCACAGTTCTTGCAGGTTTTGCCGTACAGGTTTCATAGAGCTTTTCTGGCACACTGCTTCCATATGGGTGACTTGCTTTGGTAGGTGGGTTCTTTTGTATCAGAACCACCATTGTACATGCATTATTCAGTTGTATCTAGTAATTCCATCAACCAAAACAAAAAAACTTGTGTATTATTTCGACCTCAGAGTCGCGCGTTGTAGTATTACGCTTTTCATGCTATTTTAGTTTTCCTCTGAGTTTTGATCCTCGCCCTTCGGCGTTGTATATTATAGTGCCCTCATAATCAATTATTGGATCACAGGTACGTGATTGCAATGATTGCGGAGGACCTATACCGGTAGGACAGTCTTACTCGAGATGATAGTATGCTATCTGGTTTGCCTTTATCAGTCGTGTACATGATCAGGTGACTGATTACATGTTACACTTTGATAGAGCCCTTAGGATCTTGCTTTACCATCAACAGTATGATGGCGATCATATACGTGAGAGTTGGGTGGTTTATACGCATATCCTTAATTGTGGTCCCTAGTCGTGGGAGTTTCGAGACAGGGCATCGATACTCCGGATTAGACTAGTGTATACAGTCGAGACCCCGACGAGGGGCGGTGGCCGGTCTCACAAGCCACTGGTGTCAGTTGGATCACCTAAGATGTATACATGTGCTCATTGGGTTATGAGTACACCGGACAGGACTCGCCGGGAATCTGCTAGTTAGTATTATATCTACCGTCAGATAGCAGTTCCCTGGTGACATGTGTACAGGTTAGTTCATCGACCTGAGGTCGTCATTTGTCTCGTGTGAGTTCCCACTGTGCTTTGATTTCTACCCTACCATGGCTCAAAGGAGTCGTGCAAACAGGTAGTTTTTGGGTACAGTCCCGAGCCATATGGAGGCACGTGAGCGGATCGGCAGGGGATTCGTCTCTCCCGGTATTGGGGGCGAGATCGTGCTGTGTCTAGGAGAGCCATTACACAAAGCCCACGGCCGTGGCAGGAGATTTACTGGTAGGTACTCCAGTAGTATCTCAGGTGTTATTGGGCTTCACTCCGACACGACTTATACTGCTATTGGAGGTCTGACGTTACTAGCCCCCTAGGCAGATATGCGATACTCATAGACGAACGGACCGGACTGTATATACATTGTCACTGTTAGGCTCAGTAGGGTTTCCGGATGAGTTCGCTCATCAGCCTCCCTTGAGGTCAGTCCATGGGCAGCCGTTACGCATTGCTAGTGCCGCTGACGGTTTGTGGTTAAACCCACTGCCAGGGTACTGACGAGTCATTAGAGTCCCCCACAGACAGTTTCCCAAGTTCGGGCGAAACGTTGTAGAGGCCGTATGGTTTTATGGCAGGGTTCGGAAAATGCACATGCGTTTACGCACGTGTTATTTTTCGTGCAGATGATACTGATCGGCTTTGGTTTAAGCCGGATCCGAGTATTATATTGAGTAGGTATAATATCTTTGTCTCAGTTGCATTTGTATTCGGTCGTAATACAAATGCGGGTATATTTATACAGTTTCGGGGGTATCCTGAAAGTTGTTTCAGGATCACTTTTGGAAGTTGCCAGTTTCCAGTTTTCTATCAGCCGTCTTTTAACATTCGGTTAAAGACGGATTTATCTTTTCTTCAGTTGAGGTGAGTCAGTGTTCTAGAAGTTTCTGGAAGTGATGACAAGGATGGTGACTAGGTTCATGACTCATCTTTGCATTTATTAAATGGTGACTAGGTTTTAGTGACTCATTGTTTTAATTAATGTCTTTTGGATTGCTTAAGATCTTTTGTTATGATAAGGATGATTTCTTGTGGTCACCCCCTTCTCCTACGGTCACCCCCCTCCATATATGAGGCCGGCCCCCTCTCTCTCTCTCACTACTTGATGGTTTTCATTGGAAAAAAGATTATGATAGATATTTGGGGTGTATGGAATTCACAGCTCATTTCATTCCATCACCCGATTCCCTCGGCAACTTCATTAACCGATCGTCCACGGACTTGGACGAAGTGAGACAAAGTCATCTACTCATTCTCTACATCATTCTTGGTCGTCTCTTTTAGCAAACTTGACGATCGAGTTGCCTCAAGTCAGAGGCGGGAGCCCGTTTAAAGAATCGTCGATGTGGTGCCACCTCGACGAGGATATCGGAGATCGACGAGATCGGAGCAGCCGCAACGGAGCGTGGGATGATGGTTGAAGAACGAAGGACTCGGATCGTTCGGTATAACCTTTCTACACTCTTTACAGTTTGTTAGTTTAGCAATAATGGCAGATCCGGGTTAAAGTATACGATAGCGCCAGCTAAAAAGTTTTTGTTCCGCATTTGGCGTCTGTAGACTGCCGGGGCGCTAGCGTAGACTTACAGTGGTATCAGAGCCTCACCATTTTGCTATACTAACTTGTGCTAACGCGTTTAAAACATCGATCGAACCGGAAATCAAAAATCATAATTTTTTAGCTTGACAGTTTCTGTTGATTTTAAATGGCTTCCTAAAATTTTTCTGCATGTCTTAAAAATCTGTGCAGGCTTTTCTAAGAACCACGACCAAATTTGGGCACGTGTCTCCACCAAAGCGCCGCGGATGGGTTTGGCCGCACATCCACGGCCACGTGGTGAGCTCGTGCTCCCAAATTTGTACAGTGGGTTCTCTGTTGGATTTTGTGGTTTTTGGTAAATATCGTTTTGGCCCAGATTTTGTTACTGTTCACCAGTAAGTCGTGGGGCCCACTTTTTGATATTTGGTCGATCGAAATTTAAACACGTTAGTTTACAGTGCTTACATTATATCTCCGACCGGGAATGTCATTTGATCGGTAAACCGCGTCTGATTGCTATAGTTCTTTTAGACGGGTTTGCGAACGTGACATTCGCGTTGATGTTCTGTTTTGTGCTGTGATGTTGCGGATTTGTCGTGGTGGATAGCAGTGTGCAATGGTAGTACAGTTTGTGTTTATTTGTACATTTGATATTGCGGGGCGAGCGTCCAACTTGTGGACTGCCGTCACTGCCTGTTGTATAATATTCTTTTGGGGCACGACCAGGTTGCGGTCGATGTACCTATTGTACTATTTTTCATTATTGTACTAGGTTTTGCCCCGAGACGGAGTGCACAGATAGCCGGGTTCGGGAGGGCAACGGGTCCGCATCTCATGGCTTTGAGAGGCAGAGGGGTCCCACTCAGGAATTGGCAGACTATTCGCAGCATTCGTAGGGGGTACAGGTTGACCCAAGGAGGGGTGCCCAAGATTACCGGATTCCGTGGAGTGCAGGGTGGTCCATTCACTATGCTGTAGGGGGCTGCCTCGCTTCAGGTTTTGGCGGGTAACTTGCCGCACCCGTAGGGGTCTAGGTTTCATTGCACAGGCTATCCACACGACAGGGGAACGTCGAGTTTCAGCTGCGGCTCTGTGAAACTCGGGGATCCCAGATATCTGTATTGTTCTGTGATGCTTATTACTTTTCTGTAATGTTGCATATTATCACGCCTGGAGCGATTATTGTATATTGGTTTATATACTATTAGATGTTGTATATGTTTTACACCCGCGCTAGTCCAGTCCCCGCTCTGTCGTTAGTTAAGTAACCTAACGAGTGATGACGGGACCCAGTGACGAATGCGGATGGCATATACGTACATTTTATTTTCGTTCTTTTCTGGTGTGATTAAATGATGGGACTGCGTTGATTCTGATCAATGCAAAGTAAAACAAACCTGTTTGGATGTTGTTGGAACAAATTTAAAAAGTGTTATTGCAAAGACGTTTTCTTTTGTTATGCATAGCGGTATTCGGTGGAATATCCTGCACCTCATTCGACGGGGCAAGGGTTGATATCCCTTCACCGGGACTGACCCCTTGGGCAGAAGTTTGCGTCAGGGTAATAACTTCACTATAGTCGATTACATGTTGCTTTGCATAGCGGTATTCAGTGGAATATCCTGCACCTCATTCCACGAGGAAAGAGCCGAGATCCCTTTACCGGGAGTGACCTCTTTAGCAAAAGGTTTTCGCCACTATATTTTAAAAAGCTATCAGGTTCCTTCAGCGGTATCAAGTTCACTACGTTAAAGGTTTTTCGCCAAAAACCAGCCGTAGTCCTCCGTCACTTCTTTTGGGTATTTAGTAGTATTCAAGCTATGCATTTTAGCCAAAGTTAAGGCATAGTGTTTGGTAGCTGCTGGGTATTCAATTGTTGCATAGATAGATGAGTTAGTTTGGGACAGTCGTTCTGCCGATTGGCCAAAGTCAGGGGCATGTGCGGGTGGGTTCAAATTAACAAGATAGTGACGGGTAGAACTTGGCATGTGACTTATGACACTTTGACCAAAGCCAAGGTTATAAGAGCATGGGGCAAAAATCATATCGGGAGTTTCTAAAGAAACTGAAACTTGCCAAGTATGCGCATACCTTCTGGAGTATGAGTAACGTGGATGCATTCCATCACGTTATCATGCGATGAGAGTTGGATCCTGATTCCCACTGATGAGTTGGTTTACTCTTCGGGTGATTCCGATTGATTCTTCTTTAGGTTTAGAGGAGAATTTGACAGGACAGTGGGAGGTTTCCGGATTAGATAAAGTGATGACCATTCTGATCTAGGATAGAGTGCACGCAGAGTGTTTCTTTTCTCTCTCTCTTTGGCAGCGACCTTTGACCGGCCCTAGACTATGACTCAGTGACCAAGTTGACCGAACCTTCTTAAAATACTGGCTTTTGGATTGTCTATGTTGCATAAGTCATTGCCACTCCTTCTTTTACCCTTTGAATTTCTCAGAACACCCGTATTACTACGGATATCCACTTCCATTGGATAGATCCATCGTATGGTTATATACGAACTCGAAGGGACTTCTTCGAGGATGGATCCAGGTTCAGGAGAAATAGAATTGGTTTATTCAGTTGTCTTTTATTATCACCTTCTCTCAGGTTGCGAGGGCTCCTTGGTTTAGGAGAGTACACCTATTACGCTTATTGGATAGTCTTATTCCAAACCATAGGCTGGTGCCGAAAGGTAGGGAATGAAGAAAACCAATTAGCCTAAGTAGGGTGTGCAGAAGGTAATATGTAAAGACAAAATAAAGGGATTAGAAAGAGGGCAAAGTAAATTGCGACTGATATCATTCACGACCAAAACCGCGTACTTCATCGCCACTCCTATTTCACCTTTAAAAGAATAAGGTATTATTCAGTTGTCTTTTATCATCACCTTCTCTCAGTTGCGAGTACTCCTTGGTTTAGGAGGGTACACCTATTATGCTTACTGGATAGTCTTCTTCCAAACCATAGGCTGGTGCCGAACGGTAGGGAAGGAAGAAAACCATTTAGCCTAACGATGGTGTACAGAAGGTTACGACTAAAGACAAGTAAAAGGATTTGGAGAGATGGCAATAAAATATACGGTTGAAGTCATGAATTGGATTATGGAAGAGGCATTACTATGAATACCAGGATACCCCTATGAAACATTTTCATGTTTCAGTGCATCGTTAAAGGAAAACTGTTTTCCCGATTAGACACTTACTCCAAGGGTATGTATTTACCAGGTTTCATTCTCATATCTGTATGGTTTTACAGATGATGAGTGAGAGTAAGATATTGGGAATTAGGTGATCATCCTCATTATATCGGAATTCGTTGAAATTGGTGATATTTGAGAAAATCGCCAGGGTACAGTTTTCAACCTACGATGCACAGGTTTTGAGTTGTTTAACTCAGCGGACTTATACAGAGTATTGTATGTTGTCCAGTGTCCATCAGGACAAAGGGATAGGTCCTCGTACTATGTTCTGTTTACTTATAACTTCTCTAGTATTTAGACAAGTGTTTCGTAGAAATACATGGTCTAAGTTTTGAGAAGTTGTGGGTATAAGAATAAAGTAGAGAACCAGGTATCACAAGTATCGGGATTCTTCAAAGAGATCGAAGATGTAGATTCCTGTGATTGGTATTCAGATGATAGTGATGGTTTTGAGAAACGTGTTTCTCTTTCAGGTTACTCATAATTGGATGGATTCCTAAGTTGAGTAATACTGATTAGCCTCTTTCCATTAAGTTGATATGCACTAGAGACAGCTGCATGGTTTGAATATGGTTCCAATTAAATTAGTGCCAAAGTTTCTATATTGGATATAGAATAGTTCGTACCTTAAAAGATATTGAGGTACGGGGAGTTGTCCAGATTATGCTTAAAACCAGACTCTGGATAACTCAGGGCACGTTTCTGTAATGGCTGTTTGTGGGTTGACCCTGGCTATGACGAGGGTTGATATTCTACCATTTGGAAGATCAATAGTGATATTGTTCTTGACTTGCCACAGTTTTAGTAAAATGGATTTTTTTCAGAAAACAGTAGTGGGAGTATGGTAGAACTGGAAGTGATTCCAGAACCGCGAACGATTACGGAAAATTTAATAGGACCTATATATTCAATCAGGTTTGACATTCCAATAGCCACTCCGCAGATATGGTAGGTAACCTCAGACAACCGAGAGGTACTTCGGTAGGCTCAAGGACGGTGACAGGGAGGTTCTTATCTACCAAGACTTGACACTACTGTTGTTCCAGGATATGAGACCCGGTAGGAGGGTTGTCGTAGTCAGTGGGAGCAGCGGAAGCATAGTGGGCAAGATGCTTATATCTATTTATAGACTTGAGCAGTTATAGCGGAGATAGATCATCTAATTTTGATGTGACAGTCATAGGTTTGACTTCATCAGAATAGGGGATGGATCTGTTAAGGAGGTAGTAGGGTGTGATGTCATGGTATATGGATGACATACACAGAGTAGGAAATAAAATTCCTATACTACGATCGGTTGTACTTTGGTCGTCACACAGTTGTTTCTCCAGACAGGACATGGATATAATATTTGACATTCTGGTTTCTGGATCTATGGCTTTAGATCTGGAATTGGGTAGTTTCCCAATATAGGTACTTTGACAGTATTCTAATGGTTTTTAGAATAGATGACTCCTAGCATGGTGGTGTACCTGCAGGTGATGGAGTCACCCTCTCTAAAGGTGTCGTATAGACTAAAGGGGAGAGGGATGTGCATGATTGGCAGATCACTTGCTTAGGCAATTGAGTCAATCATGAGATGTCAAGTACCACACCAAATGTTGGTTTTGCACTAGATGCAATAAGTTTGTATTAATCCAATCCTGGAGAAACATAAGGAAGCAGTTTTAGAACATAAGTACATGTTCTACGGATTTTATGACGGCAGCCTCCTTCGGGAGACGGTTATCATTCCAAGCTTCAAAGGTGACATGGTTGACAGAGTGATTGTCAGAGTTATAGTTTTTCCTCTGACGAAGAGGGACAGTATTATGGACAGATGGTCCAAGAGAATACTGTGGGAGGCATGGTGCCGGATACTGATTTGGTTCAGTGATCGATACAGTCTAAGAAGTTTGGATTTGGAGTTCATTTATGAACTAGGTCCCATCAGATATCCAGACATATTCTAAGACATGTTTTACTCGATTCAGGAGATGGCTTTCTCCATGAATTTGAGATTAAGAGAGATATAGAAAGAAATTTCTAGGCGGATCCACTCACTGAGGCTATTTCTCGAACACAATAGTTTTACAAACGGGCTTTGTGAAACTGATTAGTAGAGGAGTTGGATGTTCGGTTTCACACGGGCTGTGAGTAGTCGACATTGCAATAATTAGCCTTGAGTGCAAGTGGGAGATTGTTGGAGATAGTGCCCTCATAGTCAATTATTGGATCACAGGTACGTGATTGCAATGATTGCGGAGGACCTATACCGGTAGGACAGTCTTACTCGAGATGATAGTATGCTATCTGGTTTGCCTTTATCAGTCGTGTAGATGATCAGGTGACTGATTACATGTTACACTTTGATAGAGCCCTTAGGATCTTGCTTTACCACCAGAAGTATGATGGCGATCATATACGTGAGAGTTGGGTGGTTTATACGCATATCCTTAATTGTGGTCCCTAGTCGTGGGAGTTTCGAGACAGGGCATCGATACTCCGGAGTAGACTAGTGTATACAGTCGAGACCCCGACGAGGGGCGGTGGCCGGTCTCACAAGCCACCGGTGTCAGTTGGATCACCTAAGATGTATACAGGTGCTCATTGGGTTATGAGTACACCGGACAGGACTCGCCGGGAATCTGCTAGTTAGTATTATATCTACCGTCAGATAGCAGTTCCCTGGTGACATGTGTACAGGTTAGTTCATCGACCTGAGGTCGTCATTTGTCTCGTGTGAGTTCCCACTGTGCTTTGATTTCTACCCTACCACGGCTCAAAGGAGTCGTGCAAACAGGTAGTTTTTGGGTACAGTCCCGAGCCATATGGAGGCACGTGAGCGGATCGGCAGGGGATTCATCTCTCCCGGTATTGGGGGAGAGATCGTGCTGTGTCTAGGAGAGCCATTACACAAAGCCCACGGCCGTGGCAGGAGATTTACTGGTAGGTACTCCAGTAGTATCTCAGGGTGTTATTGGGCTTCACTCCGACACGACTTATACTGCTATTAGGGGTCTGACGTTACTAGCCCCCTAGGCAGATATGCGATACTCATAGACGAACGGACCGGACTGTATATACATTGTCACTGTTAGGCTCAGTAGGGTTTCCGGATGAGTTCGCTCATCAGCCTCCCTTGAGGTCAGTCCATGGGCAGCCGTTACGCATTGCTAGTGCCGCTGACGGTTTGTGGTTAAACCCACTGCCAGGGTACTGACGAGTCATTAGAGTCCCCCACAGACAGTTTCCCAAGTTCGGGCGAAACGTTGTAGAGGCCGTATGGTTTTATGGCAGGGTTCGGAAAATGCACATGCGTTTACGCACGTGTTATTTTTCGGGCAGATGATACTGATCGGCTTTGGTTTAAGCCGGATCCGAGTATTATATTGAGTAGGTATAATATCTTTGTCTCAGTTGCATTTGTATTCGGTCGTAATACAAATGCGGGTATATTGATACAGTTTCAGGGTTATCCTAAAAGTTGTTTCAGGATCACTTTTGGAAGTTGCCAGTTTCGAGTTTTCTATCAGCCGTCTTTTAACATTCGGTTAAAGACGGATTTATCTTTTCTTCAGTTGAGGTGAGTCAGTGTTCTAGAAGTTTCTGGAAGTGATGACAAGGATGGTGACTAGGTTTATGACTCATCTTTGCATTTATTAAATGGTGACTAGGTTTTAGTGACTCATTGTTTTAATTAATGTCTTTTGGATTGCTTAAGATCTTTTGTTATGATAAGGATGATTTCTTGTGGTCACCCCCCTTCTCCTACGGTCACCCCCTCTCCATATATGAGGCCGGCCCCCTCTCTCTCTCTCACTACTTGATGGTTTTCATTGGAAAAAAGATTATGATAGATATTTGGGGTGTATGGAATTCACAGCTCATTTCATTCCATCACCCGATTCCCTCGGCAACTTCATTCACCGATCGTCCACGGACTTGGACGAAGTGAGACAAAGTCATCTACTCATTCTCTACATCATTCTTGGTCGTCTCCTTTAGCAAACTTGACGATCGAGTTGCCTCAAGTCAGAGGCGGGAGCCCGTTTAAAGAATCGTCGATACGGTGCCACCTCTACGAGGATATCGGAGATCGACGAGATCGGAGAAGCCGTAACGGAGCGTGGGATGATGGTTGAAGAACGAAGGACTCGGATCGTTCGGTATAACCTTTCTACACTCTTTACAGTTTGTTAGTTTAGCAATAATGGCAGATCCGGGTTAAAGTATACGATAGCGCCAGTTAAAAAGTTTTTGTTCCGCATTTGGCGTCTGTAGACTGCCGGGGCGCTAGCGTAGACTTACAGAGCTAGCTCCCGCTTGGGGATGCATTTTATCATTTCATATATATTATTTATGTTGTACCCCGTTCGGGGCCAGTATTTACAAAGGATACTCTGCCGAAATTTTCAGAAAAGATATGTGATTTTTAAAAATGCATATTCGGCTTAGTTATTTAAAAACTTTGATTTCAAAACATGTTTTCTTCTCTTTTAAAAGCTATTTTCCTACTTCTTAAAAACCAGTTTCCTCTATTTACTCCTTAAAATGGTTTTAGATTTCTGGGCTTTTGGCTTACTTGGATCAGATGGAGTCCTATAGACTTCAAATGATTCAAGTGCCAGTCACGTGCTCTTTCGGGTCATGACAAAGAGCATACGCTAAAGTATTTTCCTTCTCTCTCTCTCCAGGTAGCGACCGTGTCAGGACTTAATCAAGATAATAATATGGATGTATTGACTGAACCCGCTTATTATACTAAGCAGGGGACCGTTGGTCCCGTTCTTTCTTATAAGAGTTATAAGACTGAACAAGAAACAGGAGAATATCTGGATTCTCATGCCGCCCAAACAAAGAACATGCATGTTGATGCATCTTCTTCGGGTGTGTTAGTTATTGAGAACTGTTTCTCAGTTCACCCTACGTCCTAGGTATTAGATACCGGATCAGGATCCCACATATGTAAATTGTTACGTGGGCTACGTAAAGGTAGAGAACTAGGAAAGGGTGATCATTCCGTACAAGTAGGGAATGGTGCAAGTATTGCAGCCAAAGCAGTTGGTGAATATCACCTAGTATTACCAAGTCGTGATACACTGATTCTGAATGAGTGCTATTATATACCAAACACGATGTGCAACATTATATCAGTTTCTTTATTAAGTAAAGAAGGATATAATTTTGTAGTAAAGGATAATGTTATGAACATATTCCTAGATCAAAAGTTGATTGCATCAGGCTCATTACATAATGGCATATTCATTCTCAATCAAAATACAGTCCTCAATATACAAAACACACACAAAAGAAGAGTTCAGAAATGAACGAATCCTTCTTGTGGTATTGCAGACTTGGTCATATCAATGCGACAAGACTAGCTAAGTTACATAAGGATGGATATTTGAATCCGTTCGAATTATCATCTTATGATACTTGCCATTCATGTCTCAAAGGAAAAATGACCAAATCTCCGTTTAGTGGAAACGGCGAAAGAGTTACGGAACTCTTAGGACTGGTAAATAGTGATGTATGCGGTCCCATGTCTACACATGCCAGGAACGGTTCTTCCTACTTCATTACTTTCACTGACGATCTCTCAAGATACGGACATGTGTTCCTGATGAAACACAAGTCTGAAGCTTTTGAGAAATTCAGAGAATATAAGCACGAAGTAGAGAACCAAACAGGAAAAAGTATGAAGATTCTTCGATCTGATCGAGGAGGAGAATACTTAAGCAATGAGTTCCTAGATTATCTAAAAGAGAATGGGATTCTCTCTCAGCTTACACCTCCCTATACACCACAGCACAACGGTGTATCAGAGCGGAGAAATCGCACCCTATTAGATATGGTGCGCTCTATGATGAGCAATGCTGAGTTACCTATTTCCTTCTGGGGTTATGCACTTGAGACAGCGACATACCTATTGAATCAAGTTCCGTCTAAATCTGTACCTACCACACCATATGAGATATGGAGTGGGAAGAGACCGTATCTTAAACGAGTTAAGATATGGGGTTGTCCGGCCTATGTCCAAAGGCAAAATCCGGACAAACTCGAGGCACGATCAGTTCTTTGCAAGTTTGTAGGATATCCGAAGAATTCTTATGGATATTTTTTCTACCACAGAGAACAACAAAAGGTGTTTGTTGCTCAGCATGCCACCTTTTTAGAAAAGGAATTTCTTGTAAAAGAAATTAGTGGCGAAGTGGTAGAGCTGGAAGAGGTTCCAGCGCCACAAACTACAACTGATGATTTGGAGGAACCAGAGGATTCAGTAGTACCCGACGAACCCCAGCCTCTCCGCCAATCTAGTAGGGTTTCTCATCCACCTGAGAGATACTACGGTTTTCTTATTGATGGTAGGAGCGAGGATTGCATCATGGAAGATGATGACCCGACTAGTTTCAAGCAGGCCATCACGAGTGGCGACTCTGTGAAATGGCTGGATGCAATGCGATCTGAGATGGAATCCATGTACACCAACAAAGTATGGACTTTGGAAAATGCTCCTGAAGGGGTAAAACCCATTGGGAGCAAGTGGATCTTTAAAAAGAAAATTGGTGTAGATGGAAAAGTTGAGACTTTCAAAGCTAGACTTGTTGCAAAGGGTTTTCGTCAACGACCATGTGTGGATTATGACGAAACTTTTTCTCCAGTAGCTATGCTTAAGTCCATCCGGATCTTACTCGTCATTGCTGCATACCATGACTACGAAATCTGGAAAATGGATGTTAAGACCGCCTTTCTAAATGGTGATTTAGAAGAGTGCGTGTACATGACTCAGCCAAAGGGCTTCGTAGATAGTGGGAGCAGCGGAAAAGTTTGCAAGCTGCTTAAATCCATTTATGGGTTAAAGCAAGCATCGCGGAGTTGGAACATCTGTTTTGATGTTGTAGTCAAAGAGTTTTACTTCATCAAAAATATAGATGAACCTTGTATTTATAAGAAGGATGCAGAGAGTAAGGTTGTATTCCTCGTATTGTACGTGGATGACATACTCTTGATACGAAATGATGTTCCTATGCTGCAATAAGTCTAGCTCTTCTTATCATAAAGATTCTCAATGAAAGATCTAGGTGATGCCTCCTGCATACTGGGAATTATGATCTATAGAGATAGATCTAAACGGATACTGGGATTGTCCCAATCCAGGTACATTAACACCATACTAAAGAGGTTTAGTATGGAAGAATCCAAGCGTGGGAACCTGCCCACGATCTCTGGACTCACTCTCTCCAAAGAGATGTCTCCCAAGAATGATTTGGAGAGAGCTTGCAAGCAAGGGATACCCTATGCTTCGGCAGTAGGCTCTATCATATATGCGATGCTATGTACCAGACCCGATGTACCATACTCAATAAGTGTAGTGAGGCGGTATCAAGCAGATCCTGGAGAGAGTCACTGGACAGCTGTGAAGAGCATTCTCAAGTACTTACGAAGGACTAAAGAGATGATCTTGGTGTTTGGTAACAGAGAATTCCAGGTGGAGTCCTTTACCGATTCCAGCTTCCAAAGTGATAAGGACGACTCTATGTCGCACTTGGGATTTGTCTTTACCCTCAATGGAGGGGCGGTATGTTGGAAGAGTTTCAAACAGCATACCGTTGCAGACTCGACGATGGAGGCTGAATACATCGCTGCTAACAATGCTGCCAAAGAGGCTGTCTGGATAAAAAAGTTCATTAGTGAACTTGGTGTGGTTCCATCCATTGAGCATCCAATACCTCTGTATTGTGATAACAATGGAGCTGTGGTTTTAGCCAAGGAACCCAGGTCCCATCAAAAGTCCAGACATATTCTGAGGCGGTATCACCTGATCAGGAAGATAGTTGATCGCCGGGAGATCGAGGTCAGGAGAGTAGATACGAAGGACAACACTGCAGATCCATTCACAAAGGCTATTCCCCAGATACAGTTTGAGAAATTATTCGGGATGTTAGGTATGAGATACTACAGCAGCTGGCCTTAGTGCAAGTGGGAGATTGTTAGTTATGTATATGCCCTAGAGTCCATTGTTGTACATATGATGTATATTATAATGGATGCTTGGATATATATAGAGAGGACTTTCTTGCTCGACATGATAATATGCTATTTGGTTTCACTTTATCTTAACATGTTGACTTATATATTGTTTACTGTCTTACTCTCACATGTTGATAAAGCCATTAGGATCAGTACTCGACTACTGGGACTATGATGAGATCATACTAGTGGGGCCATGGTAGTCGGTGAGTACATCCTATAACTGTTCCTAGTCGAGGGTATATTGAGACAGGGCATCGATACACCAGAGTAGACTAGCGTATACGCATCTTAACCCATATGATGGGCGATGGATGATCCCATATCCATCGGTGTTTTGACATCAGAGATGGTGTACGGGTGCTCAGTGGAGACTGGGTACACTGGACGGACTCGCCGAAAACTCCCAGATGGTGATATACCACACGTCAGATGGCAGTTCTCCGGTGACACTGGTACAGGGTAGTATGTAGACCCGAGATCGTTATAGAGTCTTATGTGATTCCCACTGTGCTTTGATTCCCACCTTACCATGTCCAAGAGGGCGTGCAAAATGGTAGCTTTTGGGTGCAGTCCCGAATCACATGGAGGCAATGAGCGATAGGAGGGGATTCGTCTCTCCCGGTATAGGGAGTTGATGTTGTGCTGTGTTCGATTGGCTGTAACTGGAATTCCCTGGCCAGGGATGATATAGAGATTTACTGGTAAGTGTTACCAGTAGTTTCTCGACCCGTTATGAGCCACACATCGACACGACTTATCGGTTACTGGGGTCTGACGTATACCACCCCTAGACTTGATATACGACATATCAGACGAAGAGACCGGACAGTACGGGAGTGTTACTGATTGGATTCGCAGGAGAACGGACAGCCTAACTTGTTGATCTTCTGATCGCTTAATACCTGGGTGGATGTTACGTTTAGCTGACCGCTTGCAGCTTGTGGGTGTTTGATATGATCATCACCTGCTACCGGCGTATTGACGATTCTTTAGAGTCCTACACAAAGGTTTCTTGACTCAGGCAAAGCGGAGTAGGGGCATATATATGATATGTGAACGACCGAGGATAATGCGATATGGGATACCGTATTATATTCTCGCGATATTTAGAAATGAGCCGGGTCATCGGATCAAGTGTTGATTCGATGAATCGGTACATGATATATTAGTCGGTTATATTCGATATAGCCGGATTGTCGGATCAAATGTTGATTCAATAAGTTAATGTATAATAATATATATGATATATTGTATTACATTATCTAATATTGGCTCACTTTATTATTTCATTTTCTCACCGGATAATTCATTGATATATATATGCGATATATATTAATTGTGTTATTTTCTTTTGTTACAAATATATAATATATATGTGATATATATTATTGTAACATGATATGATTAATAATGAAACATGTTTAGTGGAGATTAAACAAAGTTAGGGTTTGATTTGGGTTAGTTCTTTCTTGATACTTCTAGAAGGATTTTCTTTTGTCATGGTTAAGATATTATTGTTGATATTTTCAAGTGACTCATTCTTTAACCCAACCAAACCCTAGCCCTAGTTAATTCTCTACAAGGGTTATCCTTGTCATCCTTGACCATGGTTGCATTATTATTCTTATATTCATTTCATTATTCATCACAAAAGTTTTAACTCATTTTTCATCTTCATCTTCAACCTTGAGCTTTGAGAAAGCTTACTAGGTTTTCCTTTTATGATGTTTTCATGTGAGAATTTGATATAAAAAGAAAGCATAAATACTACTCCATCATCCTTATCTGATCTAGCTAATTAGATTAGGGTGTTCACCTCATTAGAGTGAGAGAGCTTGAGTTATAGCAACTTCGACTTAGATCATCGGAGAAAAGGAACACTACAAGCTAGCATGGATCGTTCGAGTCGTGGAGCCTCTCTTGAGTCCGGGAGATCATGGATCTCGGCGAAGGGACTTCTACTCGGAGCTTATGAAGCGAACGAGCGGACTACAAAGGTTGTAATCCCTCACACTTAGTTGTAAAGATGTTTACTTGCATGTTAACCCTAATAATCTAGCAAAGATCCCGGCTTTTGGTTGTTTGGCACGTCTAAAATTTTATTCGGGCATGATTGATGCCTTATGAACCCTCACAAGAGTGCCTAGGAACCCTACATATCGGGTGCACAAATCCCGAATTAGTGCATCTGGTGTGCACAAAATCGCATCAAGTGTGCCAATTGTGCGCAAGAATCTCAATCAAGTGCACATGGTGCACGAAAACATATACCGAATATCAAAATCAAAATCACAGTACGAAAAGTGCATGAAAACTATGTCGAAACATACGTCAAAATCATGTGCAACACATATGCACGAAATCAAATCATTATCTCAAAATGTATAAAACCAAATCGAGTGCACTGGGTATGCACAAAAAACATCAATACAACTGATATATGAGACACGAATAGAGTGTAATGAATGTACACAAAGGAAATACCAATCATAGAACAAAATCCTCAAAACACCAAAATCCAAACAACGGAAATATGAAATTCAAATCACCGAATCGCAATCGTAAACACTATCGTCAATGTGCGCCTTTTCTAATGTCGACTGATTCGGACTCGTCTCCTCATAGCTGTGCAGACTGCGCTACAAACGGCTATAAAAATATCTAGAGTCTCCCACGTAATCTATCCCTTCACCTGATATCCGGACTACGTTAAACTTTTCGATCGATTCATCAAAATCCCATAATTCCCTGTGAGCTCAACACTCAAGTACAGTTTAAAAATATCCAGTACATGCCCCAGCATCTGCGAACCAGCCGTAGAAGGGCAAACCCAAGCCTCACTAATGGCACCGCGGAACTGCCGCAAACCCTGAGGTTCACCAGCGTTCTCATGGTCATTATGTCGAGTTAGGTTTTCATTCTTCTAGAGGGTCCATAGAAATACCTGCATGTTCTTCCGAATATCTTAAACTTGGGAAAATGGGTTTCTGACATTCGTTCGAACCTTTTAACTTCGTCTGAACGACATGTGAATACCCTTCGTCCGCACGCTAAACAGTGCCTCGATCCTCAGGGATAGACGATACATTAACGGTCATCACGTTATAGCCGCGGCTCTCTCTGCCCATGCGATCGTGGTAACAGAAACCACCATCCGATATCGACGAAGATAGATCAAAGGAACGAATAGAATACGGTGCAAAGAAATATACATCCTAAGGCTTCTTAAGCAGAGTAGCGTATCGTAAATATGCCGCGGATCATACACACGGTACGTCACTCTACCTAAGTCACTTACTCCATCAACCAAGGTCAACCTAGACTTAGACAAGGATTAAACCTAGTGCTCTGATACCAACTTTGTCACGACCCGAAGGTACGGAACGTGAGCGGCACTTAAATTACGAAACGTCTAGAGGCGTAACGTAATCTAAGCAAGCCGAAGCCAAGAAATCTAAACCAGTTAAAAGAAGAAGTGCAGGAAAACAAGTTTTAAAAGCAACATCAAACTTTCTCAAAAATATCGGCAGAGTCTCCTTTGTAAAAACTGGCCCCAAATGGATACAAACAAGAATATATACATAAGCAATAATAAAAAGGCATCCCCAAGCGGGAGCTAGCTCTACGACAAATGGCGGAAACAACCACACAATGCACTATAATATACAATGCCGAAGGGCGAGGCTCAAAACTCAAAAGAAAACCAAATCCACCAGAAAACCATAATAATACAAGCGCGACTCTAAGGTCGAAATAAAAACAACTGGTCTTCTAAATCTATCAAGTAATACAAGTCTGGTTGATGGAGCTTATTAGATACAACTGAAATAATAAAAGTACAACGGCGGTCTCAATACAGTGAACCAACCTACCAAGCAAATCACCCTGAGTGAAACGATGTGCCAGCAAGCTACCAAGGAAACCTGTACATCGAAACCTGTAAGAAAATTTGGCACAACAGGGGTGAGTTGCCAACTCGTGAGTAGAAGACATCTGCGAGTAGAAATCGTATGCACGACAATCTCCTAGATCATAATAATATACATATATAACACTAGACATCTAATAGTGATAGGGTAATAGGCTATACATAAGTGTAACACTCAGTGCTCGTGTCAGAGTCACTAAGTAGCAATATGTCATATGTATGCGTATGATGTATGAATGCATCATGAATGAAACAATCCGCCAAGAAATCTGGATAATCTGATATAAGAAAATATGTATTTTTATCTCACTAGAATTCTTTTTAAATAACTGAAGTATCATCAATGAAATCCATGGAAATCCGTGTCAAGCATCGACACAAAGCATGTAATCTCAAAGTATCGATATCTCATATCTCTATATATCAAATATCATATCTCTGTATCTCAAATCTCAATATCTCGGGCTCCAGCCGTCCGGATCTACCCATATCATCAAATCACATAACTACGGTCGGTATCCTCTGGAAATCCGCCGCGTCACAAATAACCGGTAGGTAGTGCTCCCCTGCTGGGCTCAACGCCATCATCTGCGATCTTCTTATAGGGTTAATAGGCACTCTCACAAGGGTCTATAAGACATCAACCATGCCCGATTTAAAATTTAGACGTGCCGAACAACCCTAACCAAGATCTTTAAACTAGAGATTAGGCAAAACAAAGCATGTTAAACATTTTAACATCTAAGAGTTTAGGATTACAACCTTTGTAGTCCGGTCCTTCACTTCATCAGCTCTGTGTTGAGGTCCCTTTGCTGCGATCATCAAGAATCCGGACTCTAGAGAGGCTCCATAAAAGAAAGATGCAAGCTTGCTTCCGATCTTCGATAACAAAGATGATCTACCTTGAAGTTTCATTAACACAAGCTCTCACTTATAAATGAAGTGAACACTCTAATCTAAATGGCTAGGATAGATTAGGATGATTAAGTAGGATTTTAGCTCTCATTTGTTTTCTTTTACTCACTCATTTTCATCACTAATGAAAAAGCTAGTAAGCTTTTCCATCAAGAACTCAAGGAAGAAGAAGAAGAATCCTTTTGTAATGAATAATGAAACTCTAGTGAGGTTTGAAATGCAACCATGGGTTAAGTATGAAGACTTAACCCATGTAGAGATTTAACTAGGGTAAAGGGTTGGGTTGGGTTAAGGAAATATCTATGCAAAATATCCAAGTCAAAGTCAAAACTTCAAGAAGCTTCTTGAAAGCTTCATGAAAACTTAACCCTAATCCAAACCCTAACCTCAATTAAACTCCACAAAACATGTTGCATTTATAACCATAACATGTTACAATATTATATATCACATATACAATATTTATTGTAACAAAATAAAATAATACTATTAACATATATCACATATATATCAAAGTATTACCCGAGTGAGAAAAAGAATCTTTTAGTGAGATTATATTAGTTAACGTAATTTAATATATCAAATATATAATTTTACATTAAATTATCGAATCAACACTTGATCCGAAAATCCGGCTATTTCATAAATAACCGACTAATATAATCGTATCAGTTCATCGAATCAACTCTTGATCCGATGACTCGGCTATATCACATATACCCGGCCGATATCTCATATTGCGAGAATCTAATATGGTATCACATACACGTATTGTTTTCGGTCCCGCACATATCGTATATGTTCTCCTACTCCGTTTTTCCTGTGCCAAGAAAACTCTGTGTAAGACTCTAAAGAATCGTCAATACGCCGGCAGTAGGTGATGATCATATCAAACACCCACAAGCTGCAAGCGGTCAGCTAAACGTAACTATAGGGTTCCTAGGCACTCTTGTGAAGGTTCATAAGGCATCAAACATGCCCGAATAAAATTTTAGACGTGCCGAACAACCCAAAGCCGGGATCTTTGCTAGATAATTAGGGTTTAACATGCAAGTAAACATCTTTACTACTAAGTGTGAGGGATTACAACCTTTGTAGTCCGCTCCTTCGCTTCACAAGCTCCGAGTAGAAGTCCCTTCACCGCGATCCACGATCTCCCGGACTCAAGAGAGGCTCCACGACTCGAACGATCCATGATAGCTTGTCGTATTCCTTTTCTCCGATGATCTACGTCGAAGTTGCAATAGCTCAAGCTCTCTCACTCTAATGAGATGAACACCCTAATCTAATGGGCTAGATTAGAGGAGGATGATGGAGTAATATTTATGCTTTCTTTTTATATCATTTTCTCACAAGAAATCATCACAAAAGAAATAACTAGTGAGCTCTTTTCAAAACTTAAGAGAGAAGAAGATGAAGAATAATGAGAATGAGATAATCCTTTTGTGATGAATAGTAATAAGAGTATATAATTGATTATGGAACCATGGTCAAGGATGAGAGGGTTAACCTTTGTAGAGAATAAACTAGAGCTAGGGTTTGGTTAGGTTAAGAATGAGTCATGGATAAGTATCAACCATAATATCTTAACCAAGACAAAAGGAAATCCTTCTAGAATGAACAAGAAGGAGCTAACCCTAATCAAACCCTAATCTCTTTTTATCATCCCTAAACATGTTTCATAATAAATCATATCATGTCACAATAATATATATCACATATATATTATATATTTGCAACAAAAGAAAATAATACAATTAACATATACCGCATATATATCAATGTATTAATCCGGTGAGAAAATGAAATAATAAAGCGAGCCAATATTTGATAATGTAATACTATATATCTTATATATCATTATACATTAAATCATCGAATCAACACTTGATCCGACGATCCGGCTATATCGAATATAACCGACTAATATATCATGTACCGATTCATCGAATCAACACTTGATCCGATGACCCGGTTCATATCTAAATATCGCGAGAATATAGTACGGTATCACATATCGCATTATCCTCGGTCCTGCACATATCACATATGTGCCTCTACTCCGTTTTTCCTGAGCCAAGAAACCTTTGTGTAGGACTCTAAAGAATCGTCAATACGCCGGTAGCAGGTGATGATCATATCAAACACCTACAAGCTGCAAGCGGTCAGCTATACGTAACAGCCGCCCAGGTATTGAGCGATTAGAAGATCAACAAGCTAGCCTGTCCGTTCTCCTGTGAATCCAATCAGTAACACTCCCGTACAGTCCGTTCTGTTCGTCTAATATGTCACATATCAAGTCTAAGGGTGGTATACGTCAGACCCCAATAACCGATAAGTCGTGTCGATGTGAGGCTAATAACTGGTCGAGAAACTACTGATAACACTTACCAGTATATCTCTATATCAGCCCTGGCCAGGGACTTCCAGTTATAGCCAATCGAACACAGCACAACATCAACTCCCTATACCGGGAGAGACGAATCCCCTCCTATCGCTCATTGCCACCATGTGATTCGGGACTGTACCCAAAAGCCACCGTTTTGCACGCCCTTTTGGACGTGGTAATGTGGAAATCAAAGCACAGTGGGAATCACACAAGACTCTATGACGATCTCGGGTCTACAGACTACCCTTTACCAGTGTCACCGGAGAACCGCCATCTGACGTGTGGTATATCACCATCTGGGAGTTCTCGGCGAGTCCGTCCAGAGTACCCAATCTCCACTGAGCACCCGTACACCATCCTTGATGTCAAACACCGATGGATATGGGATCATCCATCGCCCATCATATGGGTCAAGATGGGTATACGCTAGTCTACTCTGGTGTATCGATGCCCTGTCTCGATACACCCTCGACTAGGAACAGTTATAGGATATACTCATCGACTACCGTGGCCCCACTAGTATGATCTCATCATAGTCCCAGTAGTCGAGTACAGATCTTAAGGGCTTTATCAACATGTGAGAGAAAGACAGTAAACCAGTACAAGTCAACATGTTAAGATAAAGTGAAACCAAATAGCATACTATCATGACGAGCAAGAAAGTCCTCTCTGTATATATCCAAGCATCCATCATAATATACATCATATGTACAACAATGGCCTCTAGGGCATATACATAACTAACAATCTCCCACTTGCACTAAGGCCAGCTGCTGTAGTATCTCATACCTAGCATCCCGAATAATCTCTCAAACTGTATCTGGGGAATGGCCTTCGTGAGTGGATCCGCAGTGTTATCCTTCGTATATACTCTCCTGACCTCGATCTCCCAGCGATCAATTATCTCCCTGATCAGGTGATACAGCCTCAGAATATGTCTGGACTTCTGATGGGACCTGGGTTTCTTGGCCAAAGCCACAGCTCCATTGTTATCGCAATACAGAGGTATTGGATACTCAATGGATGGAACCACACCAAGTTCACTAATGAACTTCTTCATCCAGACAGCCTCTTTGGCAGCATCGTTGGCAGCGATGTATTCAGCCTCCATCGTCGAGTCTGCAACGGTATCCTGTTTAGAACTCTTCCAACATACCGCCCCTCCATTGAGGGTAAAGACAAATCCCGAGTGCAACTTAGAGTCGTCCTTATCACTTTGGAAGCTGGAATCGGTAAAGGACTCCACCCGGAGTTCTCCATTACCATACACCAAGAACATCTCTTTAGTCCTTCGCAAGTACTTGAGAATGTTCTTCACAGCTGTCCAGTGACTCTCTCCAGGATCTGCTTGATACTGACTCACTACACTTAGTGATTATGCTACATCGGGTCTGGTACATAGCATCGCATACATGATAGAGCCTACTGCCGAAGCATAGGGTATCCCTTGCATGCGAGCTCTCTCCAAATCAGTCTTGGGAGACATCTCTTTGGAGAGAGTGTGTCCAGAGATCGTGGGTTGGTTCCCACGCTTGGATTCTTCCATACTAAACCTCTTTAGTATAGTGTCAATGTACCTGGATTGGGACAATCCTAGTATCCGTTTAGATCTATCTCTATAGATCATGATTCCCAATATGTAGGAGGCATCACCTAGATCTTTCATTGAGAATCTTTATGATAAGAAGAGCTTGACAGATTGCAGCATAGGAATGTCATTTCCTATCAAGAGTATGTCATCCACGTACAATACGAGGAAGACAACCTTACTCTCTGCTACCTTCTTATAGATACAAGGTTCATCTATATTTTTGATGAAGTCAAACTCTTTGACTACAACATCAAAATAGATGTTCCAACTCTGCGATACTTGCTTTAACCCATAAATGGATTTAAGCAGTTTGCACACCTTTCCGTTGCTCCTACTATCTACGAAGCCCTCTGGCTGAGTCATGTACACGCGCACTTCTAAATCACCATTTAGAAAGGCGGTCTTAACATCCATTTGCCAGATTTCGTAGTCATGGTATGCAGCAATGGAAAGTAAGATCCGGATGGACTTAAGCATAGCTACTGGAGAAAAGGTTTCGTCATAATCCACCCCTGGTCATTGACGAAAACCCTTTGCTACAAGTCTAGCTTTGAAAGTCTCAACTTTTCCATCTACACCAAATTTCTTTTTAAAAATCCACTTGCTCCCAATGGGTTTTACCCCTTCAGGAGCATTTTCTAAAGTCCATACTTTATTGGTGTACATGGATTCCATCTCAGATCGCATTGCATCTAGCCATTTCATAGAGTCACCACTCGTGATGGCCTGCTCGAAACTAGTTGGGTCATCATCTTCCATGATGCAATCCTCGCTTCCACCATCTATAAGAAAACCGTAGTATCTCTCAGGCGGATGAGAAACCCTACTAGATCGGCGGAGAGGCCGGGGTTCTTCGGGTACTACTGATCCTCTGGTTCTACCAAATCATCTGTTGTAGTTTCTGCTGGAACTTCTTCCAGTTCTACCTCAATGCCACTAATCTGTTTCATAAGAAAACATTTTTCTAAGAAAGTAGCATGTCGAGAAACAAACACCTTTTGTTCCTCGGAGTGGTAAAAGATATACCCTCGCGAATGTTTGGGATATCCAATAAACTTACATAGGACAGACCTTGCCTCGAGCTTGTCCGGATTTTGTGTTTTAACATAGGCCGGACAACCCCATATCTGAATAAAATTAAGACATGGTCTCTTACTATTCCATATCTCATATGGAGTGCTAGGCACTGATTTGGTTGGAACTCGATTCAATAGGTATGCAGCTGTCTCCAATGCATATCCCCAGAAGGAAATAGGTAACTCGACAGTGCTCATCATAGAGCGCACCATATCTAATAGAGTGCGATTTCTCCGTTCCGATACACCGTTGTGCTGTGGTGTATAAGGAGGAGTAAGCTGAGAGAGAATCCCATTCTCTTTTAGATAATCTAGGAACTCATTGCTTAAGTATTCACCTCCTCGATCAGATCGAAGAATCTTAATACTTTTGCCCGTTTGATTTCTACTTCATGCTTATATTCTCTGAATTTCTCAAAAGCTTCAGACTTGTGTTTCATCAGGAATACATATCCGAATCTTGAGAGATCGTCAGTGAATGTAATGAAGTAGGAAGAATCGTTCCTGGCATGCGTAGACATGGGACCGCATACATCACTATGTACCAGTCCTAAGAGTTCCGTAACTCTTTCTCCATGTCCACTAAACGGAGCTTTGGTCATTTTTCCTTTGAGACATGAATGGCAAGTATCATAATATGATAATTCGAACGGATTCAAATATCCATCTTTATGTAACTTAGCCAGTCGTGTCGCATTGATATGACCATGTCTACAATGCCACAAGAAGGATTCGTTCATTTCTGAACTCTTCCTCTTGTGTGTGTTTTGTATATTGAGGACTGTATTTTGATTTAGAATGAATATGCCATTATGTAACGAGCCTGATGCAATCAACTTTTGATCTAGGAATATGTTCATAACATTATCCTGTACTACAAAATTATATCCTTCTTTACTTAATAAAGAAACTGATATAATGTTGCATATCATGTTCGGTATATAATAGCACTTATTCAGAATCAGTGTATCACCACTTGGTAATACTAGGTGATATTCGCCAACTGCTTTGGCTGCAACATTTGCCCCATTCCCTACTTGAACAGAATGATCACCTTTTCCCAGTTCTCTTCCTTTCCGCAGCCCATGCAACAATTTACATATGTGGGATCCTGATCCAGTATCTAATACCCAGGACGTAGGGTGAACTGAGAAACAGTTCTCAATAACTAACACACCTGAAGAAGATACATCAACATGCATGTTCTTTTGGGCGGCTTGAGAATCCAGATATTCTCCTATTCCCTGTTCAGTCTTATAACTCTTATAAGAAAGAACGGGTCCAATGTTCCCCTGCTCAGTATAATAAGCGGGTTCAGTCAATACATCCATATTATTATCTTGATTATGGCCTGACATGGTCGCTACCTGGAGAGAGAGAGAAGAAAACACTTTAGCGTATGCTCTTGCAAGATTAGATTGGTTATTATCTTATCTAATCAGGATGTCTCCCACTGTTTTTATCAAATCTACCTTCAAACCCTAAAAGGTAAGATTAGCCGGGATTAATTACACCCTACAATTTCGTCAATCTTTCAGCCAGATCAGTGTCGGTACTTAAGGGAGGTTCCCTGTGCTTTCGCATGGACCTAATTAAAGTAAACCTCATTTTCCCAGAGGCGTAACCCCATTAATAGTTTTCTAGACACCTACTTGATCAGGTAATTGTCCTGTGTAAAACTCTCCCAGGAGTAACTCTTACTCGCAGTGGATATCGAGATCCAACTATCTCATACGAGGTATGCAATCTCATTGCAAATTTCAACACTTGAAATTCCCGATAATGCTTTTGCCCCTAGCGTCACATGACCTTGACGGAGGCCAAACTACCCATAGGGCGCTAGTCAAGTTCAACCCGTCATTTCTTGATTGAATTAAACCCACCCGTACGACCCTTGACGGAGGCCAAACTACGCCGTACGAATACCCTAATCCAATTGCATCATATGCTAGCAGATAAGCACTAGTTAGCTACCCTACACTATACCTTGACGGAGGCCAAACTACCACAGCACGAATAGTAAGTAGTACTTATCTGAAATGACGGAGGGCTACGCAGGTTTTTCAGAAAACCATGAGCGTAATGAACTTGATATCGCTGTAAAATCAAGTGAAATTTTGAAATGGAGTGATTTTGAGGCTTTCATCAGTTTTGCTAAAGAGGTCACTCCCGGTGAAGGGATCTCGGCTCTTTCCCCATCGAATAAGGTGCAGGGTATATCATATATACCACTATGCAAAGCAAAACTCTAAAAGCAAGCAAAAGACAAACCGAGAGTTGTAACATCTGCCAGTTTTGCTAAAGAGGTCACTCCCGGTGAAGGGATCTCGACTCTTTCCTCATCGAATAAGGTGCAGGGTATATCATATATACCGCTATGCAAAGCAAGACCGTAGCTACCCTTTTTATAAAGTTTTTGATTCTACAACATCTTTTAGGTTTCTTTTCTTTTTATTAATCTCATTAATAAAATCCCATCAGCTTATGCTTCCTAAGAATCACAGAAGAAACGAAAGCAGTAATATTTATATATCAGCATATATATATATAGTATAAGCATTCGTCTCAGGCAGTAATATGATCTCATCACAGAACATTGCAGCAGAAGAACATATATGAAATATTGGATATACTAGGACGTCCGTGTTTTCAATACGAGCCTGTATAAAACACGGATTCCACGGTCGCGAGGAATAGCCAAACCCACATCCCTAGACCCCTACGAGAGCGGCAAGTAACACTGCCAATTCTAGGGTTAGGAGACCCAGTCTCGACTCCTCGAGATGGCCTCCCTCTGGACCCTAGAACCCGGTTACTTGTGCTCCCCTCCTTGGGTCTACCTAATGCGAAAAAGTAAATAATATACAAGGGTGACATCAACCTCATCCCGGAAGTGACCCAATAAAAGAATATTACATACAAATGAATTTTACATGAATGAAAAATAAAAACCCTCATCTCACATAAAACCCCCGGCTATTCAGAACACGACGATCCAATATAACATATCACAGCAACACATAATATCACATATCATCAACGTAAGTAAGTATGCATACACCGATCGTCGTTGTCGTATAGCAACGAAAACCGGCAATACAACTACATACAACACTTACGGTCACAAAAAAGAAATTGAAAAACTACAATATTTGGAATCCACAATCACTTTAGACATCGTAAATCCGAAATATCACATACTTCGCATTTCATGCCTAACTCTATGAATTCCACATATTGTATCATATTCCAGATAAATAGACAGTATTAAACTTTCCGAACAGATAATCAAATACCCAAAATTTCCTAAATAGATCGACACTTGAGCGGAGTTCAAATAATCCCAGAATATGTCACAGTACCAGTGATCTAGCCGTAGAAGGGTCAAGCGAACGCCTCACATGTGGCACGCCGTACTGCCCCAAACCCTAAGGTTTAGAGGCAGTTCAAGACGGTCACATAATCAAGTTAAGGTTTGTTGTCTTCTAGAGGGTCCACTGTGTTACTTGCATATTTTTCCGAAAGATTTAAACCCGATAAAAATTCAACACTTGAAAGTTTTTCCTGCCGGGAAAAAGTGAGTTAAAGATATCCGTTCGAACATTTTAACAGTTTCTAAATATCAAGAAATAATAACGAATTTAAATATTCCGATCGAATCTACGATTACAAAATAAACCACAGAATAATCAACACTAGAGTCAGAATAAAAAATACCCAGAAAGTATAAAAGTAGTAAAAGGAATTACTGTGAAAACAGAAGTGTCCAATCAAACAGTAGTGCCGCGGATCCGCGGCCCAAGCAAGGTACGGCCGCGGTTCCGCGGCGCTCTGTAGGGATGACGTCATCGTTTTTCACCATAATTCTTGAATTTACCTGCTGATTTTGTAGGTATTTTTAATTCAGAAAAAATCGCATTTTTGAAAAATATCCAGAGAGGGGTTCATTTTCGTCGTATCGGGTTCGATCGGAGTTTTATCTTCTATACACGTCGCCTAATGCTCTAGCTAGGCTCTAATACCACTGTAGGGTTCCTAGGCACTCTTGTGAAGGTTCATAAGGCATCAAACATGCCCGAATAAAATTTTAGACCTGCCGAACAACCCAAAGCCGGGATCTTTGCTAGATAATTAGGGTTTAACATGCAAGTAAACATCTTTACTACTAAGTGTGAGGGATTACAACCTTTGTAGTCCGCTCCTTCACTTCACAAGCTCCGAGTAGAAGTCCCTTCGTCGCGATCCACGATCTCCCGGACTCAAGAAAGGCTCCACGACTCGAACGATCCATGATAGCTTGTCTTATTCCTTTTCTCCGATGATCTACGTCGAAGTTGCAATAGCTCAAGCTCTCTCACTCTAATGAGGTGAACACCCTAATCTAATGGGTTAGATTAGATGAGGATGATGGAGTAATATTTATGCTTTTTTTTATATCATTTTCTCACAAGAAATCATCACAAAAGAAATAACTAGTGAGCTCTTTTCAAAACTCAAGAGAGAAGAAGATGAAGAATAATGAGAATGAGATAATCCTTTTGTGATGAACAGTAATAAGAGTATATAATTGATTA